>JABWDB010000008.1:10192500-10792500 GCA_019614645.1 Stratiolaelaps scimitus
AGACGAAGACGAAGGCAGTGTATAGCAGTCCAAGCTTGTGGCAAGCATCTTCTTCGATCTATCCCCCATGATCTTTTCCTATGGTTGCCTGGTTCCATAGGCGCAGTCGAGGTTGGGGCCGTGCGTCCGATGGGGCATCCGATCCGACCGGCGCGGTCTCCTCCAGTCTCTTGCTGCTTCTGCTGCCGTAACTGCTACTACCGCCACCCCAAGGGCTGCTGCTCGCACTATGAATAGCTTCTGCACTGTGGTCGTGGAAGTGCGGAGAACGAGGATCTGCCTGAGTGACTTCTTATAGATCGGAGAAGGACCCCGCCGAAAAGCTAGCCTGCTTCCCTGCCACTCTGTCTATGCAAGTGGCGGCAGAGGCAATGGTGGTCTCGGCCGCGTGGGCCTCGGGAAGAATGACGCCAACAGAAGCCAGCAGATCGACCACAACAACAACGCAGCACAGCACTAGGTAGGTCAGTGACAGGCGGTATCGCAGCGGGCAGACGGCTGCATAGACATACCGTATTCCACCCACGCGGATCTTGTCTACGGATTCTTGCGCGCGCAGAGGAGGGCGGTCGGGCGATCGAACGAACAATTACTGTCAAGACACAGACGACAGTGAGTGATTTTGAGACGCATGAATAGCGGCAGCGGCAGCAGCATCTGCTTGAATGCTATTCCGAAAGCAGAGACAACTCTAGCGAAAAATCGACTGAAGTTCGAAACCATACGCATCTCGTATGACGTCAGAGGCACTACCATAGAACGCACCAATGACACCAATGCTCGGTCTGTTCAATTTGTGCCTATAGATGCTTGTTCTAATGCACCGCGTTCGCAAGGCATTCTGTAATAGTCTTTTCAAAGCAACCGAATTAGTCGGATTGATTTGTCGAAGCTTGAAGCGAGCTCATCGCGAAATGGATATACCATTTTTTGGATAAGGCAGGTACTTGAGGATTGAGTACAGGATAAATTGTCGTTAATGATTTAAGAACGTATGCGAAATGTGTCTAGCGCATTTCAGCAATCTCAATCCGTAATATCAAGTCGTTGAGTCGGAGGTCATGGGGAAATAATAATAAATAAACGAAGCCGAGCTGACAGCAGCAAAACGCGGCGACAAAGATAAGCCCCTCACGATCATATGGTGTACACAAATGCACCTAATTGTATTTCCTCCGTACTCAACCTGATAGAAGAACAAGTGGGAAACTTGCAGTCACTGTGCACAATCAATACTCGGTACGCGTCGCCGCTCGCTCTGCACCGTTCGCATCGGCCCGCTTCTCAACAAGAACATGGCTTAGTTTCTTCCAGAGATAATATTTACGTTACGCACTATTGCTCTCCTTGACCACCAACTATGTGAACATACTGCTGCGACCGGCGTTCTATTATAGATCCTTAGTACAAGGCCGGCGCTTCGTTGGTCCTGTTTGTCGGAGACCAACCTGCAGAATCCTCCGCAGAAAGCGTGGCTAAGAGCCGACGGCCAGGCAGGTGGGACTGATGTAGATGTCCTGAGCAGCTACTCTCGGCCAATCGAGCACCATGGAAAATGCACTACAGTTCCCATGTTGCCGTTGTTACCCACCGTGAAAAAGCCCTTAGAATTCATAAAAAGCCGTCCGAGTGTCCGACAAGAAGAGGCCACAACTCGAGGCCGCAAACAGAGCTAGTCTCTCTCTCTCTCTCTCTGGACACCAGGTAGAGCAGGCAAGACAGACAGCAACGTGTAACGAAATGCCAAGCGACTTCCGTCCCGAGACTATCTCTCGGAATGGCAAGCCGCAACCGGCAGACCAGCGCAGCGCAACGAGCCAGCGGACCAGTCGCCAGCGGCCCGTGGGGCATTCCGCAGGAATTATTCATGCGATTGTTTCTTGTAAAAGAAGTACCCCAGGGGTAAGAGCTAGCTGAGTGGCGGATATTTCTTCTCTCCGCTATACGGATGTTGCTACGGCTTGTGCACCTCCTCCTCCTCGTCGTCGTCATTCGCCACTCGTCGGGAGGCAGGCTGCGAGACAGCACTCTACCACTTGAGTTCGAGCTGCTGCTGCGACGGTCACCCCAAGGGAGGGAGCAGGCAAATTACCCTTCTATCGACAGCATTGGATAAAGCGCAATTTAATGCAACTCTTTGCGAGCGCCGCCTAACGAATGCTGTTTGTCTTGCTAGTCCAGCCCGGCCGCGCCGCCCTGCTCGCTCTATCGCCCGTATACGATTACAACTCCCTTCATCCTTGGAGACAGTTACCAAGAGGAAGTAAGCGTATATAAGAGAACGACGTGATACTAGAGAAGGCGAGCATGGCCGCATAATGTGGCGTTATACAAAATGCCAGAATTCTTTTCCGGAGAGAAGTGGGCTTATAATAATGATGTGTGCGATGTTAGAAAGGCATTTGATACGTACATTACGTGAGAGTTCGAACCGCGCACGCTTTGTCATCACATATACGAGTTTAGCATAGTCGATACCAGTAAAAATGCGTCTGCTCGAACAGGGCAGTTGGTGTTACGTTGAGAACGTTGTGAGACCAGTTTAGACAAACCAATGACCATCAGACAAGCTCCATCCTGCAGATCTAAATGAGATCGCACCGATTCTAGGAGTCCAGCTAAAGGATCCAGCTGATACATATCCTTTATACGATCAGTGACCACCTTCGTAATCAACCTTCGGTTTCGATAGGTAAAAACACACAGATTCGTTCGACTGAAGCACAAACCGTCCACTTAACACTGAAAAACATTATAAAGCACAATTATACTTCAAAGCGAAGCCTGCATAAAAACTTATGACCGTAACCGATTTGGTGATCCATTCATCCTAATGGACTGACAGATCACGCGCACGTTCTTCACGTAAGATCCTTCCCTGGGGTTACAGAGGGTTTCCCCGAACTCCGAATCTCCACCCATTCCTGCAATCCAGACGTGACCCGTCACGTCATCTTAATGCATCACAGATTTCGTTCTCTGCCACTCCCCCTCTCTATATTTCTTTCTCTCATGTCTCGCTTTTATTCGTTCTTCTCTGAATTCAAGTGACGGATAGAAAAGTATGCTGTGAGGAGAAAGGGATTGAACGAGGGCCAAGAGTCGCTCTCGGTTGAGTTATAGAGCTGACTCGAGCCTTGCAATGTGCGTTCACATTGTTAAGGTGCGCAGCTGGAACGCAGCCCAAGTTGTCCTCCTCAGTCGGTGTCCCCGTCGGTTCGTAAAGACACCACCGTCCCCGTCTCTTCCCGCATATGTAGACTCGGAAACGCTCACGAACAGCGTCGGTCTCTCGTTCATCGAGCGACAAACATACTCGGAACGCGATGGCGCCAGTACGCACATGTCGCACCGATTGCTCACCGTCGGCCCGTCATGCGTAGCTATGATGTGGCCTCTGTGTCCTGAGTCCTGTCTGCAGCCTGGTTAGATGGCTTGGCCCCCTTCCTCGCTTGTGAATAGGCTTTGTATGTCGCTTTCTCGTTGCGCGCGGCTGTCTCATCAAAGAGACAAAGCGGACGTGGTGATGGATCAGGGACCCTGCCGTTCAGCTCTTATGGCTCGGGTCGAGGATCGCGGCAGAGACTGCATGACTTGCTCAGGGAAGGTCTCGACACAGAGTTCGGAGGAGAGGGGAGAACTCACGACCAACGAACGAGTACGATCCCCAGACACGAGGCCGTAGCGTCTGGGGAGGGCACCGAGATTGTGCACGCGGGATAAGACTAAACGTGCGCGGGAGGCGAGATGTAGGGACGGCACAGCAGGGGAAACTGAGACGAGAAAACTCTGAAACCAAGTGAAGATGGAGGGAGAAGCTTGACAGCAGCCGGCCAGCCACTTTTGAACGCAGCCGGAAACGTGTCTGCCCAGAACGTCAAGAGAGATGAGCGATGGGAATTTCTCTATGTTCGATTTGACGCTCCACCAAGAGAGAGCGAGAGAGTCACACAGTTAGTTCAACGGCAGTAGAGGGAGCTGCAGCCATAAGGATGCCAGAGGGCTGAAAGAACAGGGTAGAAGTTGTTCGGCTTCTTTCTAGATGCTATTGCCGCTGCCATTTCTCTTTCTATCGGTGAAAGGCCTTCCGTGAGAAAGGTTTGCTTCATTGCTTAAAGTAGTTATTACTTTTGTTGGTTTCTGAAGTTTTGTGTCGAAGAAATGTGTGCGGCGCTGACGCTGGACTGAGACGAGTTACGAGTGCGGTGTCGGGGCTCGTTTCGTGGTTGTATACCACTTCTATACACGCACGTATGTGTGGCTGCGTCGAACAACCGTTTTTGTTGAAAGCCTGTCCAGGATGAGGTACGATTTCTATCGAAGCTGTTTTTCCTGAAAAAAATTCTTCTCTCTTGTAACACTTAAGTAGCGGATGACTGTTGTAGTTCTAAAAAGACTATCAGGTTGAGGGTAGGAACACTTTCGAGCTGTTGTCTAATACCGGGCTGGATGGGGAGCGGTTCAAACATTACCCTGCATTGCCCGAATAAACTGTGTGTCCTATGCTGCAAGATGGCGAAACTCGATTCAGGCGACAAACATTTCCTACCCTTTATAGGTAGGGGTAGTCATGGTCGATCCGTTAGCATAGACGTGTATTAACTGATATATCCATGATTAGCAGCTCGACGATCTCACTTTCTCTGTGTATACATTTCTGAATGATTATATTCTTGCGAACATGTCAAAAATTAGTGAACTTCTGAGAAATAGCTTAGATCGGGCCCGCGCGCCCAAAGGGTCGACACCGAACTCAGCCAGTCACTGAGGCAGCCATTTAGGCGGACAGCACTTCGACGAAACAGAGCCCTTGAGGTCATGAATATTTTGCTTTAGAGAAACGTTCTGCCTTAAATGCTCAAAAATGTCTCGCCGGTCGCCGTCGCCAGACAACAACTGATATTCACAACCCTATCGTTCACAAGCTTCGTCACTAAGCCGTAATGTAAATGGGAGCGAATCTGCTGACACATCAGACGACACCTCATGCTTAGACCACATGGGATCACGCCAGCTGAAGTTAAGCGGAAAGATTTATATCACACATTTTCACTGGGTAGAGCTTCCGTAGAGAGGCTCTATATGTAGACGAAGGCTGCATGAGCTTGCCTGCCGTTTCTTCTGCTGTTGCTTATTTATCGACCTTAGCATG
Organism: Stratiolaelaps scimitus; assembly: GCA_019614645.1. Classification (NCBI taxonomy): domain Eukaryota; kingdom Metazoa; phylum Arthropoda; class Arachnida; order Mesostigmata; family Laelapidae; genus Stratiolaelaps; species Stratiolaelaps scimitus. The sequence continues at coordinate 10,197,653 of JABWDB010000008.1, forward strand.
TATGATCAACTTTCTGTAAACATATTGGGCCCCTGACGATGCCCGGCTAGCCTAATCCAAGACGTCGACCGCCCATCTCACAAACCCTGAAGAAGTCTACAGGAGAAATCGGCATGGTGTACGCCCGCGAGCTAGATCACCCCGAAAGCAATGATTCGTGGCCATACGATTTGCCCAAAGAAGACATTTATAGAAGACCAGTCGTTGAACGTTTTAGATAGTCCGGCAAAGCGTTCGCGACTTGAAAATATGACTATGTGCGTTTCTGCCATCGCATTTCTGCAAGTAGTTTCACCTTTCCTAACTTGTTAGGTTGTGAAAGAATTTTAAAAGTCTGTATTATACATTTCTCTAAATGTGATCCGAGTTTATTCATAAATTTTATGGAGATTGATGTTTTCGTTTATGACAACAACATCAGCAGTGGTGAGACTTTTCATTCTGGACCATATTTTTCCGAAAAATATTTATCATCTGTTATATTTCACTCATGCTGTGCTTGGCATGAAGAAGAGCATGCACATATTTTTGTGACAATGTCAATCCTCATAATATGGTCACATTTATGTTTATATTTGATTGCCACAAAGGGATCGGACAAAGATTTAAAGGTGGAAATGCCAAATGTGATATAAGTAGTGTATATTAGAACGTTGGCACTTTGTAGGAAATAATCTCTGACGGGTATGCTATGATATTATGATTTGTTTGCAGGAGGATAACGTTCCGGGAGAGCTTTCATATTAACTGCAAATAAAATTACATTGAGTTGCCTACTTCGTTCAACATATTCATAATAATTTAGTGAGGACTCCGTTTATTACATCGAGTTTGCGGCGACGCCAATATCCGCGGGAATATTTCACCGGCAACCTCGACCGAGGTTCCGCGATTCACGAGTATCCGAAGTGCTTTCTTCCGCGTACGAGCCCGAGTGTCCGAAGTATTTACTACAACATTTTCGCTCAGCGGGAAGCAACACTGTATATTCTCCATGATTGTTCCTGGAAGCGTTACACAAACCGTCTTCCCCGACACTAACCGTATACACCGCCTACATTATATCTTCCTTATTATATGGGACATGATGTGTTTATCATGCACGCGGTTGGTGGCCAGTGCCAGCCACGCGTGTACAAGACTATGAGTGTGGGCGTACTACGAGCGCGAGAGAGTTGTGCCATTTCGAGACCCCTGTCTAGGAGTCGAGGTTCATTGCTAACTACACAGCCCCACTCCTTCCTTTCGAATCCCCAACGTCTCTTACCTCGTAGTCCCGCTATCCTCATATGGACTCAGGTAGCCCAACAGAGGCATCTGGCATCATAGGTCTGGCGTCTACCCAATCATATGTGGATAGGCTGCATGTCCTTAACCTTCCAGCGTGCGTGCCTACAGACCGATGTGATCATTCACCTCATTATAAGCGTTTGCTATGGCCGTGTGAGCGGTTTGAATCGCCCCATACGCTCCCCTATACAGGTGAGATGTTATTATGATAATATTTACCTTCTTGAGTGATTTATCAGTCGAATGATCTTGGAGCATTTGGCACTTCGGCTGATTCAGCTAGCTAAGACGTTTAACAGGCACATATATTTGTATACCGCAATCAGATGCTATAATATTATACTGGAAGTCTTACCGTACATCCCTGATTTCTTGCATTGACTATATATGTATATAGTAAATGTTTGAGGACGGACAATAATAATCACGTCCTGCGCTGTTAACCTCGTCTTGAAAATTGGCTCACACAAAGATTTACGGGATCGTTTCCTCGGACAGATTCTTGGTTGACAACCAAGAATCGAAGATTCCTGGATCGAGAAGAAGGGACGTGCCTGCTGTAGAAACATTAGGTACCGTGGTTGCTTTAATTAAGGCGCGGCGTTCTCAGAACCACGTTGGGCCTTACATCTAGGACAGTGTCGCATTCCTGAGATTGGTACTTTATACCAACCGCTTGAGGAAGGTGAGCCGGTTCCTCTAGGACGAGATGCGGGCTGATTTTTCCCAAGGCAACCGGTTGAGCTCACATATATAATTCTTACCCTATGTTTGCTTCAATGCTGCTTATTGTAGGTGGCCGATCTTGCGCTGCAGTACATTTGGCTTTCCTGAAGGGCGAAAACTATCTAAGAATAGTTTTTCTGATTTACAAAATTTCTTGACAACAAGGCAAGAAAGATTAATATATGATAATCCGTTTATATTGGTGACACATTTCAACCTCAGCAGTGGCCTAACCATCAGTTAACGCTTGTGTGATTGTTGGTTCTCAAATAACATAGCTACATAAACTGATATCTTTGAATGCCTATGTCCTGTCATGAACATGTCATTTAGTTGAACGCTGGAGACAAATGAAAACTTTTAATAGGTCATTATCATCGTTGTATCGTCACAATGGTTGAGAGAAGCGGTAAAGGGTTTTTCAACTTCATTTGTGCTCCCTCCAGGCAATAACCGATTGCTCGAATCTATATTGCTCAAAGCAATGTAGATCCGTAAATGTTAAACCAATTGATTGGCACAGACAATATGGATAAAGCATCCTATGGACCACGACAAAAAAGAAAAACTTGCGAGGTCTGTAATGCTACAAACTGACCTCTCGGCCAGAGGTCAGTTTTCTGGACAAAACATTCAGCTAGGCGTAGAGCGCCCTCATGTATATACCCAAGGCAAGCAGAGTGCTACGCTTGTGCCTTTGAATATTCATGACTTCGTTATTCAACGTACCAGTTAACGCAGAGTCCATTAGTAAGCTAATAAATTATACAGATTTATGATTGCTACACTATTCACTAAGATGTGGGTGCACAAAGAATATCTACGTGTCACAGACAACGCTCTTTTGTAGCACCACTGAGTAGCACGTGGCTGTAATATTTAGATATGGGCGACCGTAGTACGAAGCGGACGGGACTGCATTATTTATCTATAAAACCATCAAGTAGTTCTAGGCTATCGTTAGCGGAATATGTGAGTAAATCTCGTCGTCAGAACCTCGGATGATGTTGGAATGATTCTGCAGTGGGTGCCAGTCCTCTACGCATCGTTATAGTCCTCTATAATATATATATATATATATATTGCTATGCTTTTCAGTCGTATCATTAATTATTCCGCAAATTCGGGCCACTGTTTGACTCGGTGGGAGGCCGCATGAATCGTTACCTTGATGACTAGCACTCCCGCTACCCTGCGATGTCATAGCGTGCGAGGACGGAAGGAAGTTGTTTAGGGCAGGCACACCGCTGATCTTATCTGGCGGAGTGCGCTGGGTTGGAGTTGTTGGCAAAAAGCAACACGTTGCAGGGGTCGGGATGTTTCTTTTTCTACGCGATACAAGCCTTACTTAGCTTGACTACTATGAAAAAGGCGGCCTCTTCTGCTCCAGCACTTCAGGCTCTTCAGGAAGTAGGTGTCACGCCAACTGTGCCACTTCAAATAAGGCATGGGCAAGAGTTTCGTGGGATTGTCGTCGGTTGAACCTCACTATGCCTGAAGTATAACTTAGGCGGTCTGTGCGAAACGTATATGGGCAAAAGTACAACGCGCCCCTGCTCAGAAATGGCTATATCGTAGATAATTATAGTACTTGGCACCGTTTGGGCGTTAGTTAACAGTGGTCTACTTTGTCCTGTTTTTCTGGTCTATTTGTAGTGAGCGATACGAAAGGCGCTTAATGAAGCCAAGGTACAGATTGAAATATTGGTTCCGATTTTGAGATTAGTTCCCCAAAGGAATCGTTCTTTGCCATTTATTCCCATGTATAACAGAGGTAATATCAGCATACCGTGATCTTGTATCGATTCCCAAGCATAAAACAACAAAGTCGGCACGGTATAGGCGACAGTCGAAACATAGCAACGACACCTGTGGCTGGCGATCACGTGCAAAGAACTTGAGCAAACTCTTGAGCATACAAATAAACAGAACCCGTATGGAGATGGATGAAGGCCAATTAACTACGGGTCGAATCAACTTAAGGAATATGAGACTGAGGCTCAGTCGTGCGTTGAAGAAACAAAACGGGTCGCGGGCAGAACATGCTATTACATTATACAAGCACATATATGTCTCGTTTCGACTATCATATAATTATTATACTTGTGCACAACAACGCTTTTGATCCGGACGAATACTCTATGCAACTTGTCGCAAGGGTATTAATTGTCAGCCTGTCGTATAAACAATATTGAACCACCATGTATGAATTATGAATTAACCTCTTTTATATGAGCGCCACCTCGTTCGAGAGAGGCGAATCGGACGCCGCGGTGCGACCCGATTCTGCCGTGAGGTCGTAACATTTCTGGATCCCCTTTTTCATGTGTTGCAGGGCTATAGCGTGGTGGCAATCTGCAATGGCACTTTCGGTCTCTGAACGCTGGTCTCGGAACGGTTTATTGATGTTCAGCGCCAGCTGGTGTGGTCGCCAAGCGACTGCGCTGCAAAGATAAGCGTCGCTACGGCCTTGGGGCAAGTTCTGCGTGCTCTTCTCGCTGTTGGACGGCGACGGTGTGCGAAAGGATTTACCTCTCGGTTAGTAAACCTCGCCCCGCGCCTCGTTGGGAATTAAAGCCCAAGCGCGTAGAGGTCCACATAAAGTGGAGGCAAACGGAAAAGCCGGCAACGTTGTCCCCGGAGCTGGGAGACGACTTCCCTTGGAAACGTCGACCTTCCATCACGGTCTATGAGCGTAGAAATTCACGTATGTGTGTGTGTGTGTATATGTGTGTGTATGCTAACACACACACACACCATACATGCGTGAATCTGGCATCTAGCACTTGCATCTGGCATGCGCGGAATTCATAGCGGTGGGAGCAACTGGAGCAAAACCTGCCTTGCAGAATTTCTGCGCACCTGTACTGGTAGCTGTAGCAGTGCTTCGTTGGGCCCGTTTGAGTGTTAAGTTGATTTCGAATTATTGTATATGTGCACTCCGTCGGTTGTAAATGTCAGCGAATAATACATTTGTAGATTTTTTTTTCTTTCAATTATTTCTTTATTGACGGAACTGCGAAATATTACAACGCTTAAGTTCTCGTATTAAAAAATAAGATAAAAAGAGCAATCACCAAAGTATTTCACAAGGTTCTTCGAGGTGATATACCTTCAAAACATATCACAAAGTCATATTGAACAAGATAATTACAAGTGGTTTACTGGATTTGGGTCAAAAAAGATTTTAGCCTTTTTTTTATTTCGAAAGCAAATTTCTTAACACAGGTGAGAGACCGAATCTCTCTAGGCAAAGAACCCCAGATTGACGGCAAGCGGTAAGCGAGAGTATGGCGGCTTGATTCTTTAATAGCCAGAGGTGTCATGAACACTGTCGCTCTACGAGCAGTTCGTTTGGTGCAGGCTTTCATCGGAAGAGCAGCGTCTGTAGGCACAATACCCTTGTGTATCTTGAAAGCAAGAAGAGCGACGTGAATTGAGTGCAATGTAGTCAGCGATGGAAGGTCAAATTTCACTAGGACGTCTGCAACCGAGTCTCTTCGAGTTTTACCAGTAATAGCTCGGAGCGCGTCATTCTGTATAATCTCCCCTCTCTGAAGTACATTTTTGTAGCCTCCACCCCAGACTGATATACCATAGCTGAGTAGAGGTACCAGAAGGGCTTTGTAAAGGTACACCAAACCTTCTGTAGGGATTCCAAGCTCTCTAAGACGACGCAAAGAGGCTACTACAGCGTAGCACTTTGGCAATACGGAACTTAAATGATCCTTCCATCTGAGCTTTTCGTTCAAAACCAAGCCCAGGCATCTGACCGTAGGAGACCACTGCATTTCAATATCACAGAGACGCTGTTGGCCGATCGCAATGTTCCGTTGTGGTGAACGAAACAGAGTTATATTCGTTTTGCTTGCATAATGGCAAGACAGAAGCTCTCAAACGTTTTTACGATGACGTCTACTTTACGAAGCGCCTCAGAAATGTCCTGTTGTGCCCTTTCCGGCCGCACGCGAAACAATAGAGTGGTGTCATCCGCGTAGGCGATTGTTTTACAAAAACCATCTTTATCAATTTTCCGTAGAATAAAATTTATGAGTATTATAAACATGTAAGGTCCAAGAATGGATCCCTACGGTGTCCCTAAGTTAACCTCTTCCCAAGTAGATTCTACCAGACCAACTTTTACTGCTTGTCTTCTACCGGTGAGGTACGAGCGGAACCAGTTTACAACCATATCGGAGCAGCCAGCACAGGATAGGGCTTCAAGAAAGAGCGTATGCGAGAGACAATTGAACGCGGCTGATACATCAAGGAATACACCGAGGCAGAGATTGTTCCGCTCAATAGAATCATTGATTTCTTGCCATAGATGCGCTAAAGCCAGCTCGGTCGAACGTCTTCTACGAAACCCAAATTGAGAAGGGGAAAAGAAATCTGTCGAATCCAAATGAAGATAGATATTCAATATGTTTCACGTTATCTGTTGATATTCCCTGAGGCCATGTATACTTAATTGTGACCCACAATACGCATTTCGAATGGGCTCTCCAATAACTCAATGTAATGAATTCTTGGTGTTAAGCAATTCCTTCGCAAAGTTACCGACCTTCATTTCATCTAACTCTACTTCCCTGGTAATAATGACACTTTGCTAACCTGTTTACTTTGCAGCAGGGCTTTGACGTGGTTACGTGAGCAGTGCAATGACCGAAAAGTCCTTTTCATCCACGAAGAGTCATACAAATATGTTCGCGCGTCGGGCCGTAACCGACGACCGGCTATGATAAATAAACAAAAAATCGGGAGCAACCAACTACTCCGCTCGTAATCCTATTTCGATCGGCGTTTTTCGTAACTTCGAGCTTTTGAAAACCTTTCATTCTATTTGCAAGTTAGTTGGCGTTTAAAACGTCCGTTTTTTTTTTGGGTATAATAATCCTGTATCGAAATAACGCCGAAGGGACGCACGAAATATTAAGAAGCCTTCCCAAAGCAGCTTCCACGAAGACGAGTTGCGGCCACCACCTTCTTTGCTGGCCTTTCATTGAGGATCTTCCTCTGGGACATCTGACAGGAGACCTGTTGAGCTGAGCAGCACTTCCTGCAGCACAGCGCGGTCGCTGCTCTCAGCGCGTACAGATTCAATTCAATTTTATTCAAATATGTCCTAATCCTGGCTGAAGTTGGCTCGTCCTGGCTTCCCCTGCTTAGTTTCCCTCGGGACTACAACAGACGTTTCAGCCGGTTAGAGTCGCTCTTCCATTTATTCTGCTCAATCTCGGCGAAAAGAACGAAAGTGAATACATTGTGAATATTTTTCAGCGTAGAACTAGCCGGCGGACCACCATCACCGCCACCACCACTACTGCTGCTGCTGCTCGGATCTAGCTGCTGTTGCTGGGGGGAGATTTAGATCGCGGTTAGGGGATAGCTCATCCGCATAGCGTTTCAACAAAGAGCTACGTTGTCGCGGCTACGGTCTTCGTAGAATCTTCGTTCATTCTCCGTTACGAGTCGCATCTACAACGAATCACAAGTCATTTTCCAGCTTATCCCAGTGCCCTTCCCCAGCTTACCCCACGTCTCGCTTCCCCCCCCCCCCTTCGTGGGACAGGGAGCTGTATGCCTCTGACATCGAAGAACTGAATCGAGAGTATGCTATTTCAATGTTTCAACCCCGAACTCAAAAGTTAACTGTTAGTGTATCTCGCGGCTTAGTTCGCATCTTCACTTTACGACCATATTTTTTTAAATACACGAATATTGTGGACGATCTTTGGTGGACGTCTAAGTACTACTTTTCAATTCCATGGTCTCTCGTCTATAGAAATGCAGAGCAAAGAACTAGAAGTGACCGAAATCTCCAGGCGATTTTTCGCAACTTCTGTACTCGCAAACCATCCATTACACAAGCCCTGCGAAAATGAATGTATATTGTGTAATCCATTGTTGGAATTCCGTGACATTTTGTGCGAGTGTCGGGCATATCTGCCTTAAAGACGAACTGCACCGTAGGGTTTTGATATGAGCGATTTTAGTAGGGGAATTTCGGCAACGACAAGTGCAGAGCCTCGCCTCTCGCCTTCTAACTGATTCAAGACTAGAACGGGCGAGGAAGCTCTGGGCCAAAGTAAAGCTTAAGCCTTGAAATATCTGTTGACTAAATATGCTTTTCTACAGAACGCAGGTTATATATTTATCACCAATAAAAGGAACGCGTCTATCCACTTATTTACTAATGAACGAGGAAAATATAAGTGTGTATAGACCTGCTAAGATAAGGTGTTTTCCATAAACCCCAAAGGAATTCCAATATTACAACAGTATAGATTAAGGCTGTACCTGACATTACAGCATATTAGCCCACAATATAGAATCTATTTTTTCGAGATATACATTTTTCTTTTAAGCGGTTCATTGATAATCAACGGGATTGTTTTTGATAGTACACGGTGTAGCCACGTATTGACAACACAAGTTTTTTTATGTGTCACAACTACTATCTTGACTCAAGTCCAATTTCAGTTGCTTCCATGAGTTAAATAGTGTGAGCACTGGCTATAGTTTATCACAATAACGAAGGATAGCAGTCATTCACGCTGGGAGGTATTTCTAAGGTATCTCTCGAGGATAACATAGCAAGAGGCTCTCTCTCTCTCTCTCTTTGAAAAAAGTGTTGGCTCTAGCACGAGCATCTAAACTAAACTTTTTCGGGCTAATTCTCAGCCAACATTTAACGTCCACGGCACGAGCATACTGAGATGGGTAAATTCGGAGCGATGGCGAATTGCAACTGATCTATCGTTGACAGTGCCAGCATCCGAGCCTGGCTACAGAAACTGTCTTGACATCCCTCCGCATGGACTGAGAATCTTTTATTGTTTACTTGTGCTATGAAAAAGATGATTCAGCCACTATCCCGCAACATACCATTACAGAACGCCGACAACATTATCGCGAGGAGTAAAGTTTGGCAGGAAATGTGTTCGGCACAATATGTTATTCGGATATATATTTGCTTATCTAAATCAAAAATCATATTTAGTAACCCGGAGTGGTTCAACCTGGTATTTATTTCATTATTTTCGACATGAACAACGTATCTACAATTGAGATCAGCTATCAAAAAATTCCACTCAAGCTACGTCTCAGAGCCACACACGATAGCGGTTATTATTGCACTTGGTTATGCTATGCGATAAATGACAAACGTTCCGCCTTCAAATTCAATACTTTAATCTAAGGTAGATACTGTTCTTGAGATTATTTTTTGAACCGGCTTCCTCGTCCTAACGTGTCGACATAGATGACGTTCGCCCATGAAAGCGAGAATCGCGATGAGTTGCCCAATCAACATGAGGGAAACCATACCCTCTATGTCATCGATGGTGAGAGCTTGGAGAACCTGATTCATTTCGGAGCCCTCACACCCGTTCCAGTGGCCGGCAGCTTCTGCCCACCACTTGGCCAGCAGACCGTTATCACGCATCCAGAAGATTCGCAGACTAATCGCATTGCGCATTTCGGGCGGCAAACGCAAATTCATATGGAAAACAGCCTGAAAGCTTATTGGCACCTCTCGAGAGACATAAAACTCACCGCGGCGCATGTTTGAACACATTTCATTTGCCAATCCAGACGCCGCTTGGGAGCTGGCAACCACGCATGCCCGATTCTCGACCACCTCGCGATAAACAGGCCGTGAGAAAATCACATTGGGATATACCACCGTCTTGCGGGATATTGCACGCTGAAAGAGAACTCGAAAATGTGGCTCCGATGCGTTCTGAAATGTCGTAGTGGTCTGGTTATGATAGGAGCCATCAGCTAGGCTTGGAAGCAAGGATTTCTGGGTGGCTTTATCACATTTTGGGTTTATTCTCTACGTCGCTCGGGACGAGTCTGTAGTTCAATATTTGGGAGTGCCTCTCCAATAGGGCCAAATATTTTGGGGCAATAGTTACCTTAAATACGAAGTACGTGGTGCTGTCGACGAGCATATAGAACTTGACGTGATCCAGATCGGCCAATTGACGCATCGTGTCAATACGCTCGGTCTCGGGCTTTACCATCATGGCTGCCTTCATTTGGCCAGCGAATGCGTTCATGAGAATTGTGGAGATCATTAAGAACCAGATAATCCACATCAGCCGAAGTGATTGACGGTCCGGGGGAGGGTGTTCTTCCGCTGAGCGCATGCGTGGTCGCCAATAAGTGGAAGAAGATAAGATATTCCTTCAATTAGCTCTGCTATCGTCGCCTGTGTCATATGCACAATAGCGGGATTCTTTAACGTTGTATGGTACATGTCTAGATGTGTTTTTGCACATGAGGCGGAACCTCCTTGTAATTCCTTTATATATATTTCAATAGCCCGTAGATCCAACAGCATTACGTTGGATATTTGATATGTTTCAGCATTCATGTATTCATATATTGTATTCGAATATCATATCAGTGTTGTGCTGTTGGACTTTTGTTTGCAGGCTGCTGCCTCCCTCCCCAGCCCTTCTTCCAAGAGACCTTTATCACTACTTCTCCGCACGGCAGCACTACAAGGAAAAATGTACACTTCCCTGAGCCTACGCAGACTTTGATCCTGATGCCTGTGATTCGTGCTAAACGATAGTTAAACTACGGACAAGTAGCGCTCTCCAAGACTCTCGTTATGGACATGGATTATCTTACATTTCAGGGTGACTTACATTCGCACCAAATATGTGAGTACAACATGAAGACGTATTTGTTAAAAAGGCGAGGAACGGATTTCGGAGTTTGTTCGTCGATGCTGAAGGCCAGAAGTCGATGTGCCAGAACCATGAAAAGGGCGCTTAGTAGAAGTGTCATAAATACAGCAATCCATACCTGCGATTGTGGATGACGCACAGAGACCAGACATAGCAATTCAATCAGTGTATAATCAACATTAACTTTTCTAACGCATAAAACAGGCAAGGTATAAAACTAGGCCGTAACCTACTGGCGTGGATCTACAAAACAATAAATGTCAACAGTGAGTTAATGCACTTAGCTGGGTGTCATTGAAAGTAAATGAAAAAGATATTATGATATCAAGAATACACCTTAAATAACCTTTTATTCAAAGGGGTATGCCTCATCACGGGGATTGAACCTATATGTAAAATAATGGCTAAGATGTCCAAGCAGCAAGTAGAACACAACTGTCTCGTCCGAGCAGAATATTCTACAAAGCTTGAATATACATACCTCCAAGTCAAAGGTCATAACTAGACCGAAGCTGTTCCTGGAAAACTTCGACATCCGACCCTGCATGACAACCAGCTGGATCGGGTTCACGGTTGGCGTGTGCTCCGCTATCTCCATCTTCCCAGCAGTCGGGTTTGTGGGGTACAGTGTCATATCTGCTTCCTGTATTTTTAATTCAATTCAATTCATAGTTTAATTCGCGGAACTCCAACTTTACAGCGCTTTAGCACATTGTACATGTCAGTCAGATCCGAAATTGCCGAGGAGGCGTTAAACGTCCACGTAGGTTTATCCACCCGAATTTCTCCACCAACATTACAGCAATAACAACAAACAACTAGACAACACAATAGAACACATAATAACTAACAAGCAGCAACAATAGGCAACGCAAAAACAACTGTGGCATTAGTTTGCCAGACGGGCACTCTTCTAGTCCACAGACAGCTCAACCCAGACTCAAAACTTGAACTCTGTAAAGAACCCCAAAGAAAAGCGAATCGCGTGAATATCCCGCTGAACCGGCTGCGACGATACTCCCCTTGAGACTACCAGGCGAAGTAGATCTTCCATACCGGCCGGAAGGCCAATAGATCGATGAACTGAGAACAATAGACAGTTGCGTTCGCACTCGATAAGGGACGCTCGCCCAGCAGGGCGTTGATAGGACAGCGTCTCTTCAAAAGCCGCACAACCCAGTAGGCAACGCAGGGCCCGACAATTCAAGGGGGGTCTGTTGGCCCCCCCGGACACAATATCAAACGCCATTCAAAAAGAGACGAATCAGCCCATTATCGCACGCTGGCCGGGAGTTGAAATCGGAGTAGCTTTATTTGCATACATTCTGAACAACGAGGATCGTCTTATTATATAAGCAAAATGCCAAATTGCATAACCATTATACCACAATCGTTATACGTCTGCCGCTAGAATTAACCGTGGACTGTTCGGGTCATCTATAATATATAGACTATATACTAAAAATAATAGCGTTCACAGCAGTGACAAAAGCAATTCACAGTCGATAGATTTCGCTTACCTTGAACTAATTCCCCATAGTGGCGCCTCCAAATTACGTAATTATTAAACGAAAATAATTGGTTGTTAAAAGTAGGCGCAGGAAATGTTTTGTAGACATACCCCAAAGTACTACACTGCCGTGTTTCGTGAGCAAAACTCTTTGTTATCTTCCAACTAGAATTGAAACTTAGTATAGCACAACATTAAGGAGGCTGCTGAGTTAATTTCAAGTTCTCAACCTCAAACGAAGATGGCTAGTGTCAAAGCAGACAGAATGTTCCTATAATACACAAACAGCCGACCTGATATAGAATGTAAATCCGATTGGCTAACCAGTGAAAATGGAAAGTACTCACATCGCGAACCAGCATCCCAAGTCCTCCGGTCCATGACCCGTTGTGTAGAAGACCCCACGAATGAGCCTCACAAATCTCATAGTTCACCCCTAACGAAGTCGTCAAGGCCCGAAGGATTTTGCCGTTAAAGCCGCCAACCGTAGCACCCAGGCCTGTTTCGTTAAACCATTGAAACGGGCGGTACTACAGGTTTGTCCAGGATGCGTAATAGGCACAAATGAACAACATATGAATAAAATGTTAGTCCTAAAAAGGCCACTTACGTTATGGGCCCTAAAGTATCAGTATAGAATTCCCCTTTTAAAATATGTAACAACACACTTTGTACGCAAATGGGCAAAGGTACTGTAAAACTACAATGCATGAACAGTGTAGATTCCATTCTCTAGACTAGAGAAATGTTACGCATAAATAAATCGATCTTATAATTAGCGAAGAAAAAAACGATGATGATATTAATGGTAATAATAAAAATTTTACTATAACTACCCATTATCGCGTACATATGTTGCGCTATCTGATGTGTAGATTTCTAGAGACCATTCGCATTTACAGTGCGTTTAATTATTACCACAGAAACCGGTCACATAGTGAATGACGAATCTATCAAACTCAACGCTAGAGTAAGCTGGGCTGCTACAGCGATTTTATAGGTGAGCACCACACTAGCAAACTGAAAGATGAGAATTTAACGGGAGAATCGATCTGTGATTGTGCAATTAGTGTACATCAATGTATAGCCAATTAAGATCGACCGCTATACAAGGCGTCATTGCGCAATGACATTCTGTCCCTTCAGCGCGCCACAGTTTTACCGATGCTGGCTACAAAACCGGCTTCGTGTGCGTCCCCAAGAGCTGCTATCGCTCTGAGCATCGCGAGCACCAACTAATAGGTATGAAAGAAAGATTGTCACATTAACTATTACATCTCGAACATACTTAACTTGTACGAGCGTCGTCCACCTGATAATGGCATCCTAACTAACAAACAGCCACAGTTTGACGGGCGGTCCTCACTTACGTTGAATGTGGCAATTCGTAGCGTGAGATTCATCCTCACTGGCGAGCTCATTTCCGCGACGCCTCCGCTCAGTGTGACACCACTTTAAATACGCTTCACATTTAAACAAGCACTCGTTAATTTGTTTAGGACAAGCAGTATCTATGTGGCAAAATGCATTGGCAAAAGCCGTTACACCGGTTTCAATTAGATGAAGGGCGCGAGAGCGTCAGACCTGAAAATCGATTCTATGAGAAGGCCGCTGAGTAGCCGCCTTGAACAATAATTTCTAAACCATATCATGAATGGCAGCGGAAGTCGCGATATCAAAAAAAAACACTTATGGTTATGGCATCAGCGGATAGTGATTTACGTAAATTGCGTGTAAATATTTTATCTACCTGCTCTTACTGAACAACTACAACGCGTACACCGTATTGACGTACCTGCGCCAACTCGCAAGAACATATTTAGCACGGCGTGATCGGCGTCGCTGTGCTACCGCAAAGTCCAAAGGTTAATATTTAACAGAACAGCGATACGATATGGACGTGCACGCGGGCGTAGTTTGGATGCGCACAAACAAGACCAGCCTAGTTTGCGTCATTTTAGCATAGGTGTACTCTGACCGTTAGATGCTCACTGGGCCGAATGGTTTATTGCCAATGGATGAGTAGCCATCTTAAAAGATTTATGTTAATGGTTTTTCGACGAAGGCGAGAGGATTCGAGGTCGGCTAACCAGACAAAAAAAAAACAACGGCGCTCATATTTCGGAAACATGTTTGCTAAAACATTCGCAAATGGGTTGAGGCAAGCCGAATTGTGTTACGAGCAAGTTACGGGATGCTCTAAAAACACTATGTCCTGTTATGACTAGTATATTAAATATATTATCATATTATTATTATTATTTGCAACTTGAAGTCCCCTGTATTATTATGATGTTATGAGCTTGACTTGGAAGGCTTTGTAATGCTTCCAAAATACAGTGCCGCAGTTCTTCGCAACGTACCGGGTGTTCTGTTTCACCGGGATCTATTCGGGGACGCTTCTGGACTTAAGCACACGCTGTCTTTAGCTATCGGTGCCTTTTAAGGGACCGCTATCATCACCTGCGTCATGTCTACACACGCTTCACTTTTGGCAGCACGACCAATAGGCGCGTACATGCACGTCCATATACGATGCTTATAGCACGGGTGATAAGACCGGCCGTGCTCATCTTGAATTATATATATATATATATATATATATATATATATTATTCCCTTTATTATTGTCAATATGTCATAGTTGGTGTAAGTGCGAAGAGTGCTTGTTTTTGACAAGCGGCCATAAATGCTTCCTTGCCTGATGGCAGATCCAACACTGATGCGCTCTAAGAGCGGTGCTCTCGGTGCGTGCGAGCTCTGCTGCGGTTACTCTGTTTGCGAGGTGCCTGACCCACGAAGATACGCCTATGAGGATCGACATCAGGGTCCATCATCTGACAATAGCAATTGAAAAAGAATACACACGGAACGTTTACCGTCGCTAAGCTAAAGAACTACTCATTTCCATATCCGCCGCTCAGACTAACGACCAGCTTCGAAACCTCGATCATGCGGTGAGACTCATTTACGAGGGTCGGCGAACACTTCGCCCGGAAACTAACGTGAACAATCTATGCTTTCGTTTCCTGCTTTCGGGAAATACACAGTCTCGCGTAATTAATAATCAGCAGTTGTCATAAAGTTCCGTCATTGAGCTAAGAGCTGGGAGCGAATGAAACACCTGGCGTTTCCAGCGTCGTCCTTCTTGTACTGTTTCCTTTAGCTTGTAATCTCCGATGTCAATGAGGAAATACCATGCGGCCTGGTAAGGTACATTCTGGGGTGATTTATGGCAAAAACGAGCGGAGACAAACAGCACATAAGGCGAGAAGGCACTGGACGCAACGACCCCTGTTGATAAGGACTAGTTACCACAAGAAGAAAATAGCTCTCATTTGCAAATTTCTCCTGGTTTACGTCGATATTGGCTAAACAGTGCGGCCAAAACGAACTGGTAACCCTTCTCACCTGTTAATTGTGCATTAACAGCCAATTTATTCCAGAGTTGAAGGGGAGAGACAGATGGCAAAATACACGTAGTATACTCAATAATCTCAAATCGCGTGCGTATAATGCTTATACTCGCTTATAATACTTTAATCCTCAACTTTACCTAGTAAGTTTTACATTGAGATATCTAAGGAACTCTCGACCGTTATACGGAGTTTCAGGGACCATTGTCTCTAACGATTCTACAATATTCGTGAGTCATTAACAACATTTTGCATTACTTGCGCGAAAGATGTCATACAATAAATCGTCATGTGGATATTTGAATAATGATTTTTTGAATAACACTATTTTGCTTTCAAAATCTTCTGCTTATTACCCAGCTAAATTTTTATTTCATACCCAAGTATTCACTGTTATATATATATATATATATATATATATGTTGTATGCGAATTTTCACCACTGATTCCCTGCCATCGACGTACGATGCGATGGGGCTGGATTTTCTGCCGTTAACACTCAAGTGTAAATATGTACCGCGCGCTTCGGCTGGGATGTTTTAGTTCCCAATGCATTCTGGCCAAAGTTATTTTCCGGCCGGATGGCCCTATTGTGTTGTGCGCCGGCCGACTTGCACGACGTGCGTAGCTATCTCGGATTCCATCTGGCACGAGTGACAGATGTGCGTCAGAAAGCCTCCATTTACCATCTAGTAGTCAAACGAATGTCGACGATTAGAGACATACGTGATGCGTAGCGGGTGGTGAAAAATTCGACTTGTATTATAGAAAGGGTGGCACAAATGGGCAATACGCATATTACACTGCAATTGGTTTAACAAGCTACATTGACATATATATATATATATATATATATAGTTCGGACATCGTCGAATGAAAACTGCAATCTCTAGAAATCATAGTGGAGAGAGGCCCCGCTGAATGGAGATCTACCCGCCCACGTGTATATGTCAGATTGAAGAAAATAATGAACAGGTTTTTTTCTCGGATCCATATTAGGACCACCAAGCTGGTGGATATTTGGACCACATATTATTACTTTAGCCGCCTGCCATTTAAAACTAAGCGAAGCCGATGAAGAACGGGAAAGCAGCATTCGCAAAGGAGAGTGTCGAAGCGTCAGTTGCTCCACGTTCAGCTTAAAATGGAAAACGTTTAAGGTTTAAGGAAACAGGCAATCATGTAGGTGACAAAATTAAGTTCGATATAGTAAGGAAACCTAAAGATTCGATAGTATTGTATAAACGAAGAGTCTTATACCGGACCTCAGGATATGGTACGACCACAGCCGGAAACTCAGCTACGATATCACACAGGCACTGACAGGGCACAGCCAGTACTAAACATATATGGTCAAAATCGGCAAGACGGAGGTGGATACCTGCGTCCAGTGTCCCTCAGGACAGACCGACGACGTGACACATACACTACTCACATGCAGCAGGCTACAGGAAACAAGCGAAGACCTACAGGACGATAGGCGATGGAGTACGGTCAAGCAGGTTGTCGACGCCATGCTCCCGACAGTGGACGGCTGGTCTAACGGCGCGCTTTTTTTGGACGGAATGATGCGAAAAAAGGAGGAACTAGAAGAGATAAGATGGCGGGACCCAGAATGTCGACCGGGAGGGGCTTCCTCCGGAATCGGACCAGTTGTAAAGGACAAACTTAACTAAAGGAATCCCCCTTCCGGAGGACTCTGACGACATACTGAATAAGTGGTTTCACTTTCCCCTGGGGAAGTTAAATAAATAAATTGTATTGTATAAACAAAACAATAGGTTAAACGACTTATTGACTGCATCGGCTCGAAACCAAGACAAGCGGTTAGTGAGTCTATTCCAAAATAAGCAGAAAGAATAATCTATGAGATCACAGCATTTCTGTCTAACATAATGGACGGACAGCGAGATTTGATTCAACTCATGTTGATCTGTGAGGAAAACATCGAAAAATGATTTCACTTATGGTAGAATTAATTAATCGATTAATTAATTAGTTAAATAAATCATAGCTCTGTGATATGGTGTGTAGTCAGTAAAAGTTTAAACTGTTTGGAGCGTAACCACACTTTTATCGGGTACTCTCCGAGCTGTTTAGGCATTTATTCGAGACAATTCATCTGGGGATATCTGGCATAATTGTGGTTTAATTATGGTAATGCTCAGATTTGCGAGTGTATTTCCATGCGACAAACATAAACGGATTTTCGAAACAAGGATCTCAGTACAGCTCGCAGGGGTCCTGCGTGCCACAGGGTATCCTAACGCCGGATATTTACACGCGATCCTACCATGCGTCGTGCTGCAGGCCCACCATTCGGTGTTGCCTTAGGAAGCAACGCACTGAGTTGGGTTCCAGGTCAGGCTCACAAAATGAAACAGCATATATATGAGCTCAAGAGTTCTTCATGGTGTGTGTACCCAAGCAATAACCTATTTGTCTCGAACTTCTAAGAAATATAGGCAGTGATATATGAAGCAGTGGTTTTTAGTGTCGCCCACCACTTGCAACAACGCGAGAACGCCTTGCCAAAACCTCGCCAAGGTCACAGGCCTCTGTTCTCCCGAAGGCTTAAATTCCATAATCCTTTCGCGATGTAGCCTTGAGGGGTGTTAGCACTTTGTGGCGTTCTCGGTTAGCTCAGTATTAATAGATGCCCTCCAAGATACCAAATACAGATAACTCAAAGAAATTATAGTTAGGGTAAAGCATCATTTAACGGTGAGCGGTTCTTAGTGAGTTTAGGATGAGTGCATTCGATCGTCTTCTCCTAGAAAATAATAATCATACTTCCATTTTAAATATTCTTACCTGTCTCACATACAGGGCTGTGCATAAGCCTCCAACATCTTTCATAATTTCATAGCAAGGTATAATAGTTCACTTAGTCATATTATATGAGGCAATATTTATTATAATTGTTCAAATTGAAAAGTACGACAAATGTTACGGTAGGGGCATGTCTATAGGTTAATCGCATCATATTGGATAGATTTGCTGCAAGATCGACTCCGAAATATGCTGAAATGCGGATACAATGATAACTCGCTTATTACGTCTGCGCTGTTGCTGTTACCTTTGCTGGACGGCCGCTATTGTTGATGATGGCATGGCGATCAATCGTAGGCTGAGCTACGAATCCCTGACGAGGGTCATCAATCACCTGGGAACTGTAACAAAGGCCCGACGTAGCCTAAATGTCACATTCGAAGGGATGTGAGATAACCTCATCAGATGTCTGTGACTGGAACTCCACAGTGTGAATGGTGATCAAATTATATAGACATCACCTATTTAGCGTTACATAATGCGGCGTCGAAGCAAGAACAGTTGTGTCCCTCACAAATACACGAGGCGTTCTGCCTCACGTTCTACTCACAGCAGTAGACACAGGGCTCTTGCTTGCTAGTTTCTCACATCTGCATCTATTATACATTGGCCGAATTCGTCCGTGCGCGTTTTCTCATCCACACTGCCCTAATCTTCGCTATTTCAATCAACATACAATTTCTACAAATCCCGCCGGCTCCATCGTAACGTCTCAAAGTGAAGGACGTGGGAGCAGCGACGACAGCTGAAAGCCATCTAGAGGAGCTCGACAGGCGATCCAACGAAGGAACAGGAGGAACACGAACGTTCCGCGCAACATAACAACTGCCACCGCCCACCCCGCGCTCACCAATCCGAGAAACAGTCATTGGTGCAATGTCCCGTAGCTACGTCGAGCTGCGGATGCAGCTGGGGAAAACGAGGCGAACTGAGCTAGTGCGAAAGAAAACCGTGCGTCTCTGCATCGTCGGGACATCGACGAAAGCCGACCCGACCGCTGAGGGGACGCTGGACGGGGATTTGGACTAATTGACAGAATCTCATTAGCAGCGGCCGACGCAGCGTCCGGGAATTCCCGAAGTACACACACACAAGCGTAAGAAGCACTGGTGGGTGGATGGGCAGGTTCTCGTCGTCATGGATTGCGCGGAGACCCTGGATCCCCCTCGTGCCTCCTGTCGGCGGACGTTTCGTTTTCGGGCTAGGACTCTGTCGACGTTTTTCTCTTTTTTTTCGTCTCTTCTATTTCTACTTCGAGCGACTCGTGCAGTCCGCACCACACGCGAACGCTCAGGCCAACATACACGAGCAGGCCTAGTCGGTCGGTGGCGGTTGACGGCAGAATGGGACTTCGACAGAGATCGCGCGAGGCGAAGAGTCCTACAGAACAGAACAGATCCCCTTCGAGCTGCCCTGCTTCGTTCTAGCCTCGCCTCGTCCACTACATGGACTCTATCTGGGGGTCTTAGCTGGGCTGCGGACTCCCAAGATCCGTCCGTATCTTCTCCGTGTCCCACTGTGCCAACAACTGTGAAGCCTGCTGTCGAGGATACCGTTACAACGGGAAGAGAGCGCACTCAAATAGCCATGACAACGGCGGCCGCGAGACGAAGAGACCCTAATGCGTCCACAGCCGTCGACGGGAAGCGACGCAGTTTGGAACGCACACAGGAATGGGAAGGATCTCCGACAGACCTCCGTAGTAGCCAGCTCCTGTTGAGGGTCGCCGGATAGGTCGGCACTGTCGGCTACGAAGCCTGGAGCGCGCCAATTCCACCAATGGGATCCCAGCCTTCACCGGCACCGCCGCCGATACAATGCATTCATTCGGGAAGTCTCAGCTCCTGTCTCTTGATTCCTCTGAATAGGCTTGGATGGGATCGTTTGCGCTTGTATGTGTCGAAACCTTGGATTGGCTGTGGTGGCCGCGGCTACGAATGCCTCAGTCGCGGCTGCGTTTCGATGGAGAACTGACTACGCGCTTGACGAGAGAAGGGGGCTTGAAGTTAAAGGAAATCCCCCCGGGGGTGACGCTTGTCCTAGTGCCAGAGGTGGAGCTTTGACGGGGGCCGAGGCAGTCGGTTAACGCGCCGCTCGAACGGAAAGGGGAACGCAAAGGCCAAGAGAGCAGAAGACAAGAACAAGAAGATCCTTGCTGCTGCTGCTGTTGGCGCTAGTGCTGCCAGAAGGAATTTACCTCGTGGAATTCTGCTTCACTGCTTGTGTCCCTGTCTTTGAGACAGCTCCTAGAAGACAGCTTCCAGAGCTGGTGGCGGTGGTGGGTACAAGCTCCTTCGTCAGGGTACAACATCCGTCCAACTCTGCGAAACGAACGCCGAACGCGCTGTAATTATTGTGCGAGGGTGGGAATGTATTTATATACAAGGTACGTACCACTTCATTCCAATCTATTCCACTAGTTGAACTGCCTTACGTTTTTCATCAAATTGGAGGAGTGTTCATTGGGCAAAGGTTTATATATATATATATATATATATAAGTTTATATATATAATACAGAAATATGGTATAATAGCGTACTTGCATAAAGGTAACATTAGGTTCAAACAAACGCAATTTTAGTGAATGAATTTACTCGACCTGAAGCAAGTCAAACAGTTCTGGACCAATAGGGCCGTCGGCTTTTCTTCCACAACCCAGTAGATTGGTCTTGCGTTTGTATGTTGCGTACGCATACCTTTGCTAAGACACACTCAGACGGCTGTTCCGAAAGGGATTACTATGTGTAGTAATCTATATATTTACAACTTCAAATAAAACCCAGTTCTAGACAAGGCAAGACCACAGCACAACGATCGCGCACCATCTCCTCACCTCACCTCGGGTCGACACATCAGCGCCCTACACGTTTTCCATGATGGTTTGTACATAAGTGCCATGTAGGCTGCTGAAGCTGCAGTTATTGCTAGTGTTATTATACTGTACTTTGTGGCATTCGAAAACAGTATAGTTTCTCGTCACCTTTGTCTTTCCCCACCAGATTCTTGCCTCTCGTGCTTCCTCTTGTTGTTATACGTAGAATACCTTCGAGGGAACAGAGTACATTGCAACTGTGCCCGCTCTTACCAATACTCTATTTACCGGGGCCATTCGCTCTTACTGCTTGCTAGTTCCACGACTAGACTCGCCTGCGAGACTACACAGCACGACCCAGTGCTGCCGCTGCGCGCTCGCGCGCGCTCTCGGCGAAAATCGCGACTGCTCACTCATCGTAACGAGTCCGTGGCCACCGCCGAGTCGGTGGACCCCGCTGCCCCCTGTCCGGCCGTTGCTGGCTGCGCTCAATTCTCGTGTGGGCAAGTATGCCCCCCTCCTTTGCCGCTGGCCCGAGCCGACCAGCGGTGTCTGGCAAGGTCATTAGACCTAATGGAAGCGTCATCAGGCTTTTGGGAGGACGGAGAGTGGCGGCGGGAAGAGGCCGGGGCCATAGGAGAACAGCGGGGTCTCATCGGGCGAGTCGGCACTATTGCACCAGCGAGTAGCAGCAGCATCCGCCTCCGCCGCCGCCGCCGCCACCAGCTAGCTAGCTAGCTATTATAGCTTGCCAACCGGAGTTTAGTAGTAGTTGTAGCGGTAGTCGTAGTAGTAGTAATGCTATAGTCGTAGGGTATAGTCGCGTGCCTCTGGCACTGTGGTACGTGGTAACAACAGTAGCATCAGCAACGGCAGCAGCAACGCCCGAAGTAAAGGGTAGGTCGTTCGTATGAAACCACGGTCCGTCTAACTGCGCCCACACTACTCATTCTGGTCGCCAACCTCTGGTGGTTGGAAAAGCGGGGGCGTTTGGCCCCTTCCCCGTTTCCCATGCCTGTGACGGCTATCGGGATAGTGCCCCCCGAGAAACGATAATGTTGAAGGTCGACGGGGCTGGAAGAAAAGGCGACGCCAGCGAAGTGTGGAGGCAGAGAGGGGGGCACAGAGGTCCACAATGTCGCACTGTGACCACACCTCCTTTTGCCCGCTAGCCGAGTCGTTGGACTGCGAGAGAGGACCCGTCTACAGTAGCAGTGTAGTGAGCGGCGGCGGCGGCGGTGGTGGTGGTTACCTCTTCTTATTCTTCATCCTGGGTCCTGTACTCCCGTTCCCGGTCCGTGTCGGTGCGGCCTGGAGCTCTCCGACTCATCTTGGTAGATCGTGTCACGTAGCCGGTTAGTTGCACTCATCTTCGTAGCGTGCTGTCTCCAGAGCAAACGGTTCCCGCTGACCGGTCTCCAGGAGGCCCCCGTATCCCAGATACTTTCCGCGCATCCAGCTCTCGATTAGTACAGCACCAACTCACCCAGTAAGCACAGACGGGGCACATTGGCAATGGCGGCGTTATGACGCTGTTCGCCGATAACGCCAACAGTTGTCTGCAGTAATTGCAGGTGACCACTGCGCAGGTTGTGGATAGCTGCAGTCACGTTGACGGCTAGCAGTACTCTGGTACGCTGCTGGACAAGTCTTCCAGGCGTAACGGAAGAACTCGAAAAAATCATGTTCAGTGCGCAAATAAATAGCATAGTAACAACACAACTACAATGTGCGCTCATGGTATTTAATTCAATGGTTGCTCTCATTGCACTCTTTTGGTAAAGGTTGGATTGGAAGCGTTTGGCGGAACAAGAAATACGACTGTGATAATAATGATAATAATTATCGTTATTAATATATATATATATATATATATATATATATATATATATATATATTATTGGTTCGATACAATATATTATACTATACAGCTACAAGCACATTATCAATAGAAGTTTACAGAAGGCGCAACCGTTTTGGAAAAAGATCAATAGTGGGAACCTTTTCAATCGAGTCATCAAAACGCCATCATGAAAATAGTTTGACACGGCCGTCAATGGCACTTTGCACGATGGTGTGTAGAGACGACCAGAACTGCACACGTGTGGGCCACCCCAACGCAACGAACAGTGAATCCGGCAATAGCCTCGTAGTTCAATTGGAGCCCCTCGCACCGCGAAGTGCTGCTATTCAGTAGAGATCCCTCAGATACTCTTTGTGTATCCCTAACTTTTTTTCATACACCCTCGAGGTTACTTTCGAAACTTATTCTTTGTCTATGGTGTTCCGCACCAGAAAGGCTTATATTTCACTGCGTGAGTGTGTGTGTGTGTGCATATAAACAAGTAGACAAATTTCGTGGTTGTACCATTGCCTCTGTCAGGAGTAGGCTTTCGTTCAGTGGTCACGCTCGCGAACTAAGCACGGGGTCTCCTCTTGAGATTCATGGCGCATGTGTACCTACCACGATCGAAAGTTCAAACGTAGACGCATCCCTCGTGTCATATTATTGCGTTCTCCTCAGGAAGCCTTAACCGAGCCTGTTTGCTATACTGACTCCGAATCTTATCAGAGGCTGTGTCCAGCTGATGGAACGTAGAATGGGCTGAAATTTACTTCAGCGAACTGTGAATGCAATCGATAAGGACGCGACTGAATGTTTATCGCACTCGCTCGTCAAATCACCTGCAACGTGGGCAACCGCACGTTTACTAATTTACGCTGCGTGTTATGTTGGTGCTGAGAGAAGGTCACGCCAACAACAACAACAACAACAACACGAAGGCCAAATATATGATTTCGCTAGATCTACCTACAAGAACGCTCTATTTAGTCATCTCGTGATAGAATGGCCACCAATCAAATGGAAGGCACGACTAAATATATCGATGCAAATCTAGACATCAAGGTAGTTAACGTTGTCCGGCCGCCACATATGTCCTCTGTGGAGGGGGCTCAAGTGAGTCCAGCGCAACCACATGAGAGGTCCGCGAAACAATGCTGCACATCGGCGCCGAGTCCGCCATGGCAAGAGGATAGCTGAGGGTCAGCTATGAAAGGTGGACTCGTTTACAGCCATCTCTATTGGTGGCCTCGCCTTATAGAGTTGGACGATTTTCGGCAAAGTGTTCTATGAAGAGCTCTATCTATCTTGAGCGCTTTCCCTTGTGTCAAGATCAGTCGCGACCCTATTCTTTGTCAGGTTCAACGCCATCGTAAAAGCCTGACCACTCGACTTATTAAAATTTGCTAACTAGATTAAGAAGCCTACTGTGGCCCGGATAAGAACGGAATATGGGTGCACCCTATTTTTAGAAGACAGTGCCGCGAGTACCTCTAGAGGCGCTGTTTTCTCCACTTCTGGGTGTGTACTCAGCCTCATCCGAGTTGGGTAACCTCGTTACAACACTGTACTGATTTACATCACGAGTCACAAGAGGCACATAAAACTAGTGAAATCCTCGGACAGCCTCTATTTTTTAGAAAGGCGGGACTGAAAACGGCCACCAAGGTCATCGTATCACTGGCCGTTCCGACTGCGAACTCACCCACAACTAATGTCGAATCATATTGTTGCGGGCGTCCGTAGCAGAATGCCAAGCGGATGCAGGCTCTCTGCACGTGCTCATTTCGAACAGGAGCGGGTCGGCCCACAACAGGCAAACATTGGAATGAAATACAACGAGCACAGGGGTGAAATCACCCGTCAAACGAACCGTCTCTATAACTGTGCCGTTCGCGATTCCAAAACAGTATCGTTGCTATTGCCTTTATTTTGCTACCTCGAGGCCACAATGTATCGTTTGCTGCGATATCTATCTACTCCGACTCAGCATTGTAGCAGCGTGCTTTAAGTCGTGTATACGTTAAACAGTCCAGTTGGCCTTAACACGAAATCGTGGGACGCTTGTGTCTTCAAATCTTGGCCAAAAACAACAGCAATCACTACACTAAGTGTGCTTGCAATTGCTTGTCGTAGGCTGGAGGGGACATTGTCTTAGGGTTGTCCACCTAGTTTTCATTTTCGTTTCATTAGTGGTTTATTTTCAGAACTGCAGTTTCACAATGCTTAAGTTCTCGCAAAAAAAAAATTTGAATAAAAGGTGTATATAAAACAAGGTCAGGATAATCTGACTTACAACGTGGTCAGGATAGTCTGAGACATATCGTGACCAGGATAATCTGAAATATATAATTGTAATTATAATCACATTTTAATGGACAAAATCAACAAGGCGAGGCCGAGCGACGATGCCTGGTGCGCTATTATGGTTAACGAAAGTAGAATAAATCAATATTTCTGAAGATGACCACGTTGGCCAGCACTGATACAATAGCAGGTGACTAAGCTGTGCTTGTAGTGGATATTATTTATGAGGGCGCATAATATGAGACAACGGTCAACAAGAGGTGTTTTCTGAAAAGCGATGTATTCATAATAGAGAACGATGCCGTTTGCGCTGCTTGGAAGCGGTCGTTGTCCCCGGCCGGCAAGGTACTCCATTCTTCATTCGGCTGGCCGTGATTGTAATAGAAAATTTCGACAGTCGGAAACGAAATTAGAAAATTGGAATAGTTATATAGGGATGGATTAAAATAGAAAGACGTTCGCATGGAGACATTTGCTTTACTAATGCTTTCGTCCGTTAATTTAGCCAGTAGGAGGTATAGCCTTGATGGCACTCTTTTACTTGAAGGTAACTATAATAGTATGCATCAAGCAGCTACGCCCTCAATCCGAAGTCTATAACGGTAGACTTACAACGGCATGCGGACTCACTCCTTTTTCGGTCCGCTATTGGCCAAACCATAGATGAACGAGACCATACAAAGGCTACATGTACCGTTTAGATATACACAAAATAGAGCAATAAGGCGTTATTTGCGAGTTTTGAAATCGCTTCGACTCCCCGCCACTGTGAATACAAAGCAATGTGTTCTAACACATCTCATCTACCCCAGCCAGACGAAGATAAAGATACGGGTACATAATGCAGGATGTTGAAGAACACCAGAATCGCGAGAGGTCGCCAACATCAGAAAACACGCTGTTCGAAGTTAGATGCATACGAATCTGTGTCATCGGCCGCTCCCGCCCCCGCTCCCTCCCCGCGAGCACGCTGCTTTATGCTTGCTCTGCTAGTCTACCTTTGCGCGTTGCAGGGAGACGCGTGAATTCTAAGTAGCCTGATCATGTGTCTGTGACAGATGTACACGGATTGGTCTAAGCGCGTGTTTAACAACGATACATCTATTAGACATCTCGCGGCAGATGTACCCGCTCCACCGAGCGGGAACATCTATCTTTCCAATGCTGAGAGCCGGGCCGCTACGACCACGGCCAAGCAGCGGTTCCACCAGTCGCGCTATCATCACAAGTAGCGAATGGTTTATGCGGCGATGAAAGCACAGCCATCAGATCACACAATCCCATATTCCCTCGCCCGAAATTCCCCATGATCCTTCACTCCTGCTGTATTCTTACGAGGGCTCAATCGTTCTCCGGTGGTTTCGTGGAATCCTCGAGCTTTCTTCTTATGTTCCCATAGCGGCGGCGGCGGCGGTGGCGGCGGTGGTGGTGGTAGCAACGTTGTGGGGGACGGGGTATCGCGGTTGTGACGGGAGGGCCTACCATTACCATCTCGGATGACATGACACCGCAGCCGCTATTGCCAGTCGCGTTAAGCGTTGCC
Organism: Stratiolaelaps scimitus; assembly: GCA_019614645.1. Lineage (NCBI taxonomy): Eukaryota > Metazoa > Arthropoda > Arachnida > Mesostigmata > Laelapidae > Stratiolaelaps > Stratiolaelaps scimitus. The sequence continues at coordinate 10,224,638 of JABWDB010000008.1, forward strand.
TCGCGTGCCGCTACAACTTTGCCGACCCAGAGCTACTCCATTCTCGTACACGTCGCCAGTAACCGATCCAGCTGCAGTGTGGTGCAGCGGTCGTGGTGATCCACCTGCAAGGGGTGACACCTACGCCTAGCCCGACTTGCCAAGCGGATACCCCACAACAATGGCGTTGAACTCGTCCATTCCATGAGTGGGCTGAGTGCTGGTCCATTTGCAAGTCTGAGATATATATATATATACATATATATATATATGCACAAGCAATAAAAGCAGTGCGGCACTGTAATAGGAGAGATCTATTAGAGCAGTTACAAGCATGCGTTTATCCAGCAAAAGGAGAGCTGTAGGACAAATTGCACAGGATTCGTCACGACTCGCTAAGGGTATGTGATAACAAAAAAAAAACCACCAAAAGTTATTAACGAAAGTCATACAAAAGAGTCCGAGTAACCCGGTCGGGCCATTTGATTGCACTTCAGTATTCATTTATTTCCTCCTCACTTTGCCATATATATATATATAAATATATCTTACCGAGATATGATTGTGCATATATATTTAAACATAATTGTGTTGACGGACTCGACACAACGATTCATTAACCCCTTCGATACAAATTCAGTCGTCCAAACAACTATGCCTCTGCCACAGTTCAGTAAAGTCACAATCACGTGGAAATAATCGGAGATTTTTCAAGATATCTACGGTCTGCGTCCGGAACCTCTCAAGCTCCTCGAACCACAACCTTAAAGATTTCAAGTCTAATTAATATTAATTAAAGCATAAAGAACACTCAAGAAGCTAGGTCGTTCGCTATAAGTTTCACCCTCCCGTGTCTAACGTTAGCCAGCCTCCTGCCTCGAAATACACAGTACATTTTTCGAACGTCTCAAGACTGTCTCTGTTTATGATACTGAGGATCCCGCCTCCACAACGCTCGCACTGTGGGCTAATATGTTGATAAAGCAACGGAATGACCATTTAAACTTCACGTCGCCTCATAGACACCAGCCTCTTGACTCTAGCCAGCGGGACAGCAACGTGATCGATAACCATGCCCCTACTTAATACAGTCTGATTATAATCGATTCGATCGTACGTACTTGAGGTTCGCTCACAATAAGCTCTTTCTTCTTGCTCTATGGAAGAAAAAAGGTGCAAACGCTCGTTGCGCTTGTCGCAAAGTTGCGGTTTAATGTTCGCACAATCTTTCCTACATATTCAATATAGACAATGAAGCAAATCTGATCAAGATGTAAGAATATTTAGTTTTATATTATATTGTATCCACCATACAGTATATAAATAGAGAGATAATAGAGAAGAGAAGCCAATAATTAGAGAAGTCATTACGGACAGGGTGTCAGGCCGAGGCCGATATATGTGTATACTATCCAAAGTTGACCAATTCCTAAACGAACGCATTTAAATGTATGGAACACGCGCTCCTGATTCAGCACCGGCCGGGATTCACCTATTAGATACCCTTGATGGTGTCATTGTTGTTGCTGTTGTTGTTGTTGTTGTTAATTTGAGTGTGTACCCGCCAACAAATACATGCGCCTCGTTGTTCACTACCAAAGCCTCAAACAGCTCCCCATAGGAAGCGAATGCTGACGATGTAGTATGTCTATGCTCGCAAGACGGGTTTAGCCAGCGAAGGCAGCGTTCTTCAAATCAATATTTCGATATTACCCCCTGTTTATTCAGTCCGAGAGCAACTTCGACGTTGATCGATCATCCAAAGCCACTCATTGATGATGCTATGGGGGCCCACCACAGTTGTCCCCCTCCATCGTAACAGAGATAATGCGCTTTGCCCTTCGACAGTAGCCATGCACTGCGCTTTAGAACTTTAGCGAAAAGTATTGGTCTTCTGTGCGAAACGAGACAGCACACAGATCCTCTTTGCACGAAAACGATACAGATGGTAGGAGATTCACCATCATCAGTAGCGGTCGGAATTGAATTCTGTTACGGCTTACATGCTGGTATATATAGAGATATCAGCGGTGATTTGCATATGCATAGGGAGCGAGGACATAGTAATAGTGTATTAGGCCTACCGTAATTAGGTAAGACGTGAGGGTACAGCTATAAATAGAAAGATTAACAGTCGAGAGGGAGGTGGGCGAAAAGCTGAAACAGATACGAGGTCAATTGGTGGCTTAATTTTTCTCTGTTTCTCGAGTCGACTCTTTACCCGTTCGTGGGTAAAGACCACCATGGCGTGGTTGACAAGGTAGGCAATACCAAAAAGGGAGTTTGTGGAGTCTGAGGTTCAAATCTGAGTGGAGTCATATTTACCTTTATGGGCAGTATCTCCGCAATAAGATTTGTTAAGTAGTAGCAACTAATGTTTGTTAGTAGCAACTAATGTGGTCTGCGGCATAGCTAGCACTGTGCAGAAAGGAAGGCACCGTACACCCCCTGTATGCGTCATAAATACTGCATGTTTACATACACGGGGCTTTCTACAGACACCCTATTGACCACAGTAGTTTTACAGGCGGGAAGTGGACAGAGGTATTGAGAGAAAGTCTGGCTTGAGAGAGAGAAGGGAAGCAGCTGAGAGTCAGCTAACCACGTCATGTCCGTACGGTGCGGATGATGTGTGGTGCTCGTAGCTGGGCTTGTACACATCTCACCACCCTTTACTGAAGAATGCGATAAGCGATACCGGGAAGGGTGGTGCTGTTGAACATCGTCAACAGTTCCATAAGGGGGGGGGCGGCCATGGTGATGGCATGCATTAGCATGCCAACACCCCCCCTATAAAAAAAAGTAAAAAAAAAAGATTATGTCTGAAGGAATGACACACATCAGAGGGTCCAGGCGACGTCGGGACGCTGTGCCGCTAGCAACGCGCAAAAACTCTCTTCCCGAGATTCCCGATCGGCCAGCGGCATCACCTGTCGCTGCCACCTCCAACAACGCCCTCATTGACGTCAATGTCGTCTGTATCTAAAACAATTACGTCGAATGTCCTCTGCAGATCCACGTAAACCCCACGAAGGTTGCAGAATGTTGGATAGAGACATAAAGCGGGGGCAATATCGATAGGATAGGAGTCCACTGAAAGCATCAACGTCACTATGATGTCATGCTCATCGACGCCCGCACCCAGTGAGCTACGTCTGGAAAGATAAACGCGACAACGCGTGTTAGCAACCGACCCATTGTACGCCCGAGTTGAACATCATCTGTGGAACCTCTTGATTGCGCATATACACCGAACCAATGAATAGGCACATACATGTACGCGAACCGCGAGCTAAATTCAATAAGTACAGCTGTAATAGGTGTTCCATTTCTGAACTGAACCTCTAACTGGTACTGGGTGGTCATTAGGGCAGATTCGACTTGTACCCTGACTAATCCCTGTTTGATCTAACCTTGCGGGTCGATTTGCCTGTCAATAAACTTGTGTAACAGGTCGTAGATTTAAATGCACCGAAATGTAATCGATAATTTTTATTGTCGGCATAGTGTTTGGTCTTCGAAAGCAGAATCGAGTTCAGGCTAACTAAACGCTACACCATCTTGTAGGTCCATTCTGCAATGCCATTGATTGGCTGCCGCCATACGTGAGCATGGCGGAGCGTTTTGAGTTCAACGGAACATCTGCTCAGTGAAAAAGGGGCGTTAAGAAGAAGAAGGCCTTTTGCGGACTTTTGCTTCGTTTCGTATCCTGCCGTTGGAGTTACGCTTAGCTGCTGCTGTTGTTTTGTACAAGGCGATTCCGCGCGCCGTTGCCAGTAGAACGTCTGTCGTGTGCCGCATGGAAGGTGGCCTGGGAAGGTCGGCACCACACACGGTCCTCTTTTGTCGACCGGTCGAGCGCTTTATGGCCTAGCTCCTGTCCGGACAGCATCAGTAGTGGTGAGGCCGGAGTCTCTTTCTCCCTCTCTCTGCCTTTCTCTCTCGCTATGTCTGTTTGTCTTGCTCTCGACTGTCGGCTCTGTGACGGACTGTAATGGCGCTGCTAGTAAACATCTGATCCGGGGTCTCTGCTAGTTCGCCCCCGGACGAACGCCGCGCCAGCACTTCCATCTCCTTCCGTTCAAACAGATCAGACCCTCTCACGATTTTTCTCTCTCTCACTCTCGCTATCGGCTGATCACTACTACGGTCCTGCTACGCTGCGTAGTAGTGGGTATTGGTGCGGGTCAAGAGATACCCGCCGACGAACAAGCTGAGGGACACCAGCGAGGCCTTTCCTTCCCAACTGCAGAGACAGCTGGTGGTGGTGGTGCTCCTGCTGCTGCTGCCACTGCAACGTCGCCCCCGCCAAGCTGGGCTATCCCTTTCGTGGGATTATCATTGCTCAATTTACTACTTGTTACCGAGAGCTGATTCTACGCCGTCCTAACGACGTTAGCACTTTCTGGTAGTATTAGACCGGGAAGTAGTCACACAGCAGGGCTGGCGCGCACTCCTTCTCGCAGACGCTTGGACGGCCCTCGGACACGTATACAGACAATGAAAGAACGCACTAACAGACTCGGACGATTACCGAGGTTGGCTACAACAGCGATTCGAGCAGTCAGACGTGTACTGGAGCAGCGGGGGGGTATTTGCCGTCGTCGAATTTATATGATTTCATCGTGGACGTCGAACACGGCCAAGCGCGAACCAATTGGTATTGGTGTAAACATTCGCACAACTGGGAAACGGATACGTATTTGTGCAGCTGACAGATATACGTTGAACGAAATTCGACAAGCTATCATTGATGTGTACTACCTAATCGATTGAGGTCACAGTGTCCCGGTTCAGTTTACGGGATTGGACGTCGATGTGAAAACTGGACAAAAGAACAAAACGAGCCAGCAGCTAAATTAACTGCGTTAGTCGTGTCACAACAAGTTTTCTATATAAACTCCTATTTGTGTTTGCCTGGCAATGCTGAAGCAGGCGGCTAGCCACGCAGTGGTTGCTTCGAGTGGACGACGAATTAGATGTCTTCAATTTGCCGCCAATGTTTGCAGACGTCTGGTGCTGTTGTATAAGCCGCGTGCACAGTGCTGCGGCCTGCTAAATCTACTTTCATCTATGGGACAGACGCCAGCCAATCAGAGAAATCAGTGGGTATCTATGTACTACAAGATATGTTCGGAGCTGACCACGAACAGGCAACGAATAAGAGGAATATGAATGAACATGACAACATACGACGATATGAGGCGTTAGAGGCGACCGAGTTGGAATGGATCGGTGGGCAGCCGAGACAAAAGTGCGCCTGCTAGTTGTTCGTACCAGCAGCAGCAGCAGAAGTAGCAGCCGCCGCCGCCGGGTCCGGAACCTGCCTGCTAACCTATATTAGGGTGTCCCGGTGACTGGTGCCGGGTGCCAGACGTCAGAGGAGGAAGCTGTGGACAGCAGCAGCAGCAGCCGAACGATGGGTGGTGCTCGGACGAAAGATTCGTGGACAAAGCTTCACAGATGAGCGCACTCGATTACGCTAGCGGTGACAGCCTCCTCGCTGACGGCGAGCCAAAAACATACAACTAGCAGCAGGCAGACCACTGGCAGCACCGGCAGCAGCTACGACTACGACAGCGACGCCAGCATGATGAGGACTCTTCCGCTCAGGTGGGTCGGGTCCGTCCATGCCACTCCATTCCATTCCACATACGAAGAGAGAGAGAGAGAGAGAGAGACCTCCACACACGCACGGCCAGCGGGCTCTCGCAGGCGTACTGATGCAAAGGAGACCGCCTGCCGCCAGTTTGGACAGGCCACCATGCCAGCGACGAGTGTAGACGACATGAACAACAGCAGCAGCAGCAGCAGCAGCAGCGACGACGACGACGACAGCGCGTGCGATCGCAGAAACACTACTGCACGGTACAATTGGAGCGCTTGGGGCACACACATAAGCGTATTACTACGAGATGAGGGGCAGGAGAACACGGAAGGAGGCACGATCAAAATAAGAGGAGGCAGGGTGCAACCAAATCGTTTAAGTCAAATCCATCCACATCTTATCTATATCATCGCTCTCCTGGTGACGTTTATCCATCCGGCGCATTGGCGAGAAGCGGTCGCCCATCGCCTCGGCGGATCGACACTGCGTCAATACAGTGTCGTCAATGGGGTTGGTGGCATTGGTAGATGACGTGCAGGATGCAGCATGCGTGTACGTTCGTATATTGTACTGACAAGAAATAGGTTCGGTTGTCACCTTCGTCGTTAAATGTGCGTGGCAATTTTGAAGCGGAGCTTGGCCTTCCTGCCTGCGATTATCGATGTCGGCGTCTAGGTAATAGCTACTGTCCGCTTGCCGCCATGATGTGCCTTGGGAAGGGCAGAGAGATAGCCATGGATGATTATTAAAATATCATGCCGGTATCGTAGGCTCCTCGTCACCGTCACCGCCTGGTGGCGCGGGCCCGAAACGACAAGGGGCTCTATGTCCTATTTCCCATAGTGTGATCCAATCTGTCGTTTTCTGGATTCGATATAGACTTAGTCTCTCACCCTCCAGTCTCCTCCCCTTTTTCTTTTTCGAAACAAAAAGGGGAGGCCTTTTTTCTTTCTACCTCAATTTCTCTCTCTCCTTCGCTCTCCTTCTCTCTCTCTCTCTCTCTCTCTCTCTCTCTATTCGTTGAAGTCTCACGACGTCATAAAAGGAATTATCAACAATAAGCTTCGTTGTCATCTTCAACTCTCAAACGAGTGATCTCGCCACATGTGTACCAATTTTCAAAAAAATGTGATCGGATCGACATTGGAAAATGCACATCAGGATGGCTACTGAACGATGTGAGCTATTATTTAAGATACTGCTCAAGATCCAGAAAAAGCATGATCTCAAAGCGAACGACCGTTTCAAATTTGTGCAATATCCGAATGATTGATGTTCTAATCACAATATAATAATAAAATAATAGCTTTAGATTACTAGCTAGCTATATTTTAGCTAGCTGGAGGTTACCAGCAAGCGGAGCGCCATGGTCCGGGCAGTCGTTGGTCATTTGATCTCAGGGTGTCCTATAGCAGTCAACGGAGTGTTACACCGTGTTCACGTAGAGAAATATTCGTGTTCCATTTCAACTCAAGTTTATGTATTCCACATATATAAATATAACCCTGACCGGTATGGCCGTACCTTGCCTCAAGACGGATGGCATTTTTGATGATCCATGTACTCAGTTCAAATCGTTTGAAAGTTGCCGGTACCGTCCAGTACATTTAAGTCTTGCCCAATACTATACTTAGCGTGCGCGGGTGCATGCATGTCTCTCCGCATGTACTAAACAGATTCCATTGTCGGTCCACTCGTGCGGTTCACTAGTTGGGGGCTCGAGGGAAGGCGGGTCCCATCTGCTTGACTTATTCGCAATCAAATTTTCTCATCCGCCAAGTAACGTTCACTGCTGTTTTCTGCCTTATCGCCGATGTACGCTCCTGGCTGCCACCAGCCTACCTGCCTGCCCTCTGGTCTGCCGTAGTGCCAACATCACCCCGCAGACTCGGGCCGTGGCTAGAGGCACTAGAGGGAGCCAGTGGGGAGAAAATGCACTGGTCCAATTGACAGCTTTTGCCAGCTTCTCGGCCACGTTGCCGTCGTGTCGCGGCATTCAAACGAGAGGACACGAGTGGGATGTCGTTGAATTCCCTCGTTCTCTCACTCACTGTCCACCGGTCACTGCCACCTTCGATGCACAGGTTTCCAATGTCCCGGAACCTTCGTTGCCGCACCGAAACGCAGGGGCTGTAGCGGGACCAGTGGGAAAGCGTCACATCGTTGTCGTCAGCGGCCACAACAGCTAGACGCCGGTACAAGGCGCGTGGCTTATGATGACGAGGCATTTCAGTGGTGCCTGCTGAATATAATAGACGGTCTGGCGCTGAGTCCAACCAATGCCGTGAAGTAAACACACGAAGAGCCGGTACAGCCATTGGTCTGGCAGCGGCCACGGGATCGGCCAACGAACAGGCGCGGGGCGGGAGGCTCTGACGGGGACAAAACGGAGGTGAGGTTGACGACCGCTGACAAGCCTGTTGGGGTGATATATAAGATGGACACGGTAAGGATGAAGGAGAACGGGCGTGTGTAGCTTGAATCGATGCAGTGCTCAATGTAGGGATCGTCGAACGTCTTCGTGGACAGGTTGCAACGCGGGCACAATGGGTAGCGGCTGAAGCAACAAACAGCAAAGGGAGCGAAGTGGAGTGTCCCCTGAACAGATCTGGTGATGACCCGGAATGGAGGCAAGAATGAAGAGATAAATAAGGCGAGTGCTGGAAGGGTCTCTTGATCCAAACGTGAGGGAGAGAGAGAGAGAGGATGCTGTATTGTTTGGATGGAGTGCTATTGAGTTTCCAGAGTAAATTCTCGTCTGGTGATGGGATACATTATGAGAAGAAAAAATTGAGCGACATATATATATATATATGAAAATCTGGGTAATGTTGTGTTCTGTACAGTGTAGGGACCTGTTCTCGTTTAAAAAAATGTCAAAATAGTGTCACATCGTTCGGGTTGTCTTGCACTAGCTAATACGTTTCAGGTATCACTGTGAACCCTGCGCCCTGTGCAGCAACAGAACAATGTAGCACGTCAAAGTCAGTGCACGTGATTGACAGTTGCTCAGGTCCCCATTGCACAAAAGTTCAGTCCAAAGTGATTGTCTTCGGTGGGCAGATTGGCTTGGGGCTGCTGGTTAACGAATACTTGTTTGATTTCCACTCATATTGATAGATCCGAGTTTCGTCATCTCTCACGATGCTGACCCGCGGATGTCCCGACCGGCATCAGAGGGCAAATCCAGGAATCATTAACTCAGTGGCAGTCATTACGGCTCACACTCATTTGCATGTTGGAGGGCCCACGCCGAATGCCAACGAGAAGAGAATCGGCATGGGGCCGGATAGCCGGGCACGTATCGTTCACAGACGTGCTCCACGCCGATGAAAAATCGTTTGCACAGCGGTTACTGGACGGACTAAACCTCAAATAACTCGGATCTGTTTGTTTGTCTGTAGAACAGACCAGATCTAGTGAATTGGTCTGACGCCGGCAGGCTGAGTTCTGCTGATGGCATTTATACCACCTGCTTGACTGTTGGACTTCTGTCCATTCTTGCAGATCAGACAGATTCATATTCTGCTTTATGATTCCTGCATATGATGTGCACATTTTTGTAAATCATAGGCGGCCAGGCGGCTATGCCGATCAAGTACGTGGAACGGTACTACTCTATGGATGAATATGAACTATCTGTTGTGATTCTTTTAAAGGTGTAATAGTATTAGTAATAATAATATAATAATAAAATAAGATAACATAATAATAATAATAATAATAATAATAGGGAATGAATGGCGAATCTCCAATTTCACGAACTAGAAATTTTTTTGCGTGAAGTTTTGCAGATACGTTAGCCGACGTACCGTGTTCTTATTCATGTCATAACAACTCGATCTGAAGTTTTGTGTTCTTTCCGGAACACGACCTTAAGTGAGAACGCATTCTATTTCAAGATGTACAAACTCGACAAACTAGAGAACGTGTATAAATCTCATGTGTAAGGAAGCAGATTTGATCTGAAGACGCATCTAAGATTAACTTCAACCTTCAAGAGCAGGTGCATTGGATACTAGGTTTCGAACAACCCAATAAAAAAGTATCACAGTAACAACTGCCACTTGTACGAGACCTATCGCAGCTGCTACAATATTGTACAATATCATATATCAGGAAAAATGATTGCGAAGATCATGGATGCAAGTTGAAGCAAGAACTACTGGTGAGAAAGTTATATCGGTATATAAAAATATGAACAGTGCTCGCGAGACAGTAACGGAATCTCGACATATATAGAGCGCATCAAGGGAATTGAACCAACGCCACTCGGAGCGGCTGCTGTGACAAGAAAAACGAGGCGTCCTTGTGCGGAATATAACAGCATCCGGTCGACGACTCGAGCCCACTCGCAACAACGTCCGACGGTAGCAACTGTGTCGTGCGGAGCATCTCCCAAAAATATTAATGAGTCCTGGGTCTGCGGGCGAACCGGGCTCGACTTGATGGTCTGTCATATCAGTGGTTCATCCACGTACGGTCCACGAAGATCATTCCAGCCACCCACGTTCCAGTGGGCCCGTCGCGGCATTATGACACGTGCATTCACCCACCTATGCCATAAATCAGCCCGGCATCCGGCCGCCTTATGCACGCAGAACGGTTGACGTCCGATGCAGACCGGTGGATGTTGGTTCTGAAGCAGGAGACACTCACAAAACAAGCCCTCGCATAGTTCCCCTGTGCGAGAGGAGACATGGCCGGATCTTTCGGACAGAGAGGCGTATGCCATCCACTGCTTGCGTGTTCACCGTGAAGCAACTCCAACTGTTGGCCACTCATTCGTAGGCTAATCTTTATCTACTGCAATCACTACACTTGGTTTTAAGGTCGGAACAGTTATAATAGCGTTTTTATTTGTATGGTATGAGTCAGTAGATCCATTCATATCATAGACGCATATTATTTTCATTCGTTAATTAATTCATTCAACGATTCACGCAATATATATATAGTATTATCTAATCGCACATTGGGCGTACACACGGTTGCACACAGTTGTACCCGTACAATTATATATATTTATATACACAGGAGCTTGATTGTAGATTAAACGAAAGTCATATAATTGTGTATTAAAGTGCAGTGATTTTATCGAGAGAGAGATTGAAGTGTAACCGCTCATTCTTCGCAGGCGTTTCGTCTGATCCCCTGATCAATCTGATGGACAACAGCTGCGGCTACGGCTTGCCGACTGCTTTTGGAGATATCGGAGATAGCCTTCGTTCAATTTCAGAATCGCCTACCCATTCTGTATCCTGTTGGCACACATCTACGAAACGTACAACAACTGTTACCTATTTCATATGAGTGTGTCTCTAGACAACTGATGTCACATGAACAACAAAATGACAAAAGGTAACTAATGGAGCGGGGAATATTTTTGTTCTCGGTGCGAAGCTAGGACTCATATACAGTAACGTTTAGGTTCAAACTTTGGTGTCGACTAATTAGAAGCCTTAAGATTGGCCTAAATTAAGGTACCATTTTGACAAATGCAATGGCACCGAGCAATCGATATGTCGTATATGATCGTTTGATCCGGAAGCGACGCTTGCTTGATCCCCGTATGATCCTTGCTTGCAAAATATTCGCTTGTGCCAAAAAGGTTTTGTTGCTTTATTGCTTTGTTGCTGTTGTTGTTGTTGTTGCTGCTGCTGCTGCTGTTGTTGTTGCTGTTGCTGCTGAAGAGTTAACCAATGACTCTTCCTGTTAGTTGCTGTCGTGGCCATAATAACTATCATATATGCTCTCCCGTATGGAGAGGTGATGCAATGATCATATTTAATCTCTGTATATTTATACATGTTATCCTAGTGAAATGTCGCAACCACTTTAAATCCAACTCGAAACTCAACTGGACGCCATGACGTGGCCAAGCTCTCTCTCCCACAAATCGTCGTTGTACGTCTATTCTCTGGCCATATAAACGAGTTATTTTAGTGGCGATGCATTATGCTCTTATGACTAACGCAATTCGATTCCGAGGCAAACGACGTGCGCGGTGCAATACTCGTTTGAACCTCGAACGCAACCTAAATCAGTTGAGTGAATTGCGCTGCGTATGAGATGAGTGGGTGTCAGTCAAACAAGGCGGTCAATCATGAAGCTGAAACGACACCTCAGGTTCACATCCCGTCGCGCCGTCAAAATGCATGGCACTCTAACGCGTGCAGCCACACAGCAGCATATGTGCTGGCAATTTTTGAATGACGATGCTGTTATTGATGATTATAGCGATGACGGTATAGCGAAGTGCATACTGGATGAATCACGAGTGATATTATCGGCTGACTTCTATGCTTGTTACGTTTAACGCTGTCTGTATTCTCATCCAAGACGATGAGTTCATGTGCAAGTCTTCGTCCTGTCCTCGTTGTGCCCGTTCCATCTGTGGTTCATCTCGACGGGCACTACTTTGAAAAAAGAAACTATTCTCTCGTGGACTGTCGATGGGTGGGGGAGAGGGCATTGTTGGTTTTTCTATACAACCTGTGGTCGTCTCACGAAGAGCGATTGACAATAAAATGCATTTATCAGTGGTACTTGATCGGATGATCAGTGATTAATGTAATCAAACGGAGGTGTACCTCCTAAAATTCTTTGACAACGATAAGTTAATTTATTCACGGGTCATTTTCTGGCTGACTCTGGATACGTTTAGAGCATCGTCCCCTCAGAAGATTCATCGCTCGAACTCGATGATTCGATTTCGACGAACAGTCGTAGTGTGAGGCCAGGCGAATCCTAAAAAAAGCAAGATCAATTATTATGGTTAGATGTGTATCGAGTACGGTTATGATGATAACTAATTCTCTTGCCGCTGCACGGGTTCGATCCCCACCGTTGCACATTTGCATTTAAAGGGGTTGTCCGTCTTGTGCATCAATGCCAAAAGCAGTACCGTAGATGCATCGATACACGTAAAAACGTGCACGAATCACTTAAATCTTAAAAGGTGTTTTGTTGTGTCACGCTAATGTGCAACTGCTACAGTAACTAAACCTGCATATCGATGCACAACCGTGTGTCACACTTCCGTCTCCAAGAAGGTAATTCTACTCTATAAAAAGGAGAAACTTCTTGAGAAATAACCGGGGAGAATTTGCCATTTATAGGAGTCAGTAAGTTCCTCTGTTCCGATTCATCTGGGGATACAGGGTGGTGCCTAGGTACTCTAGTTTCTTAGCAATTACGGTTAGAGAAATTAAAAGGAGCATTATATTCAAGCAGTTCCTCCTGGTAATATCATTTGTTATGGTAGTGTAAACAAGCCAAAAAGAACAAATAGACTGAAGGTTGCCGCTCGCAACCTTCACGAGGCTCGCACTGTCGTTTACAACCACCTGCGGCGGTCCGTCGCCATACGACGAAGGCTTCGCTGACTACAGCGTGCTCACCCGCTCACGGGAGCTCTGGGACCCTTTGATCGTGACACCCCAGACAGACGACCAGAATTCTCTAGGCGGAATCCTTAATCTGAATTGTCATTCCCTCACGAAATTATTCGACTCTGGTACATCCAGAAGGAGCCGCCCTGTGCCACCGGCAGAAGCCTTAACGCATTCAAATCTCAAATGGCCTTGAACTTTCTCAATATCACTGACTGCGTAATTACTTCTCGCAGTCCACATTCCTTTGTCAGACACGCGCGCGTTCGACGACCGCCATCGCCGCCACCTTCCCATTAGGCAGTTTTTATCCAAAACGGTCTTGTCACACAGCTGCGGGACAGCATTGGGAACGCCGTAGACACAAACGCCAAGCAAATACATCCCCACCGCCCCCGGCTCTTCGTCGTTGTTTTGTGGGCTCGTTTGACGATAAACCGGCTGAACTCGAGTGAATTACCGAACAAACGCCTTCCCGACTAAAGGTGGTTTTGGGTAAATACAATATTTTTTGTAGGATTTCCTGTCGAGGAAAAGATACGGCTTCTGACATTCACTGCCTAACCTCTGTACCTACAGCGGTCTTAGCTAAGAACAGCAGTGTGAGCAACGTTGTGAAATCTGGGCTATTTAATTACTGGACACGTGTTCACATGTTTAATGCGGAGCGTAATTACAGGCGCGTAGTGACGGGAATATCATGGATGAACGTGTAAATATTCGTTATACTGAGATGGAGATGATTACTGCTAAATTCAACTCACGTATCGTCTATCTGACGGCCTTTCTACAACGACATCATTTCTAGGGACGAGCTCGAGCACTGTTTTCTGTAGCATTACTTCGAGGAGAGTTTTACTCCGTTTGACCAAGTCCGACCAGCTTTTACTCAGTGTCCTTGTCCAACCGAACACTCCGAGGCATCTATAGTAACAGTAATTCGAACATCTATTGACACGTCATTTACCTTTCCGGCTCATAAATTTGTGGCTTTCATATGTCTCGGCTCGGGGGGCCTGTGACGTGCTACCAGAGCTCCTTGGCGTAGCGCCAATGCTTGACCGCGTGGGTCTCTTGCACCTTTTATCCCTGGTGACATTGTTCCAGGGACACTACCGGTTGAAATAGGCGTTGGGGACGGAGTGTTTCGGGACGCCCGTAGACTTTCGCCTGGCCGAATGGTCGAAGTGGAAGGAGGAGCCTGGCCTTTGCGAACTGTTAGGTGCACCTGGCGCTCCGCCTCCTCGAACGAGTCCTGCAATAAGATTAAATTGATATAAAAATCGATGGTAAGCTCTCTGCGTGCGCGGCCATCAATCTGACTTGCCTTAATGTACGAGCATCGTAAGGTGTTATTATTATTATTATGATTATTATTATTGTTATTATTATTATCAAGTGATTAATTAAGAGCGGTGTGAAGGAGCATATACGCCACTCAGATTAGTTCAATTAGCAGGCTATATTGTATTCTATCGGGGTATTGAATGACTCTAGATTTGATGACAGCTTCTACATTGTCGTTCTACCTGCAGTGAACATCTATGACGCGAGATAGCTAAAGAGTTGGTTTACAATAGTCACCTTGTAACTTTTGTACTTTGGGGCCAAGTTGACGTAGAGGACTGTATTGAACTTGCAACGACAGGGCTTTATCCAGGGGTTCTGGAAACCAGAACAAGATATCATTTTTAGTGAATAGAACAACGATGCTCAACATAAGCTCTTGGCCATATACTTGTATAAGTACACCAGTAGTGTTATAAAGCTACCTCGTACTTAGTGACATCATCTATTGGCAGCGAAATTTTGTGCTCTGTCTTGCCTTAAGAGTCCGTGAAAAATCTATCAAATCGCGGGAATTGCGTTAGCTGGGAAACGCTCGTTTTTAATATTTCATGCATTATATGTATATTGCTTTAACCGCGAAAATTAACATTATTATTATGATTATTATATGTCGTGTTTAGAGTTTACATAGTTGTTTGATCTGACGGTAGGTTTCCGAATTTTCCGAAATTTAAAACCGTAATTCCAAGAATATGTTCATCTGCGCTCGTACGGCCAAATGCCCACAAATACGATAGTAGTAATATGATAGGAGTAGGTAGTGCATTAGGTATATCAGGGGCTCCTAAAATTAGCCTGAACTGTAGCCTAGTGAATCGATTAGCTTTCAATATCTGTTTGAGACGATGACCCAAAAGCATCACATTACAGAGTATGGACGTTTGAAATTAGAAATATCAGATTAATCAGAGAAGATGAACAGTATGTGGACATCAAGTTTATACGATAAGAAGATAATACTTTTCATCGGTCACTAATATTACTTTAGTGTCAACTCACGAATTTGGTTTATTAATCCTAGTTTATTAATCCACAGCTGAGTAACGCTCAAGCAGAGAATGACAAACATGAGCTGGCTCACAATAAAAATGTAGCAATAAAACCGGTTTAACAGTATTTTGAGGGCACTCGATAAAAATAGAAAATCGATCGACATACTCATGCACGCACTACGTGCGTGCATACGACTATTGGAGCCACTATTTTTACAAAAGCATTTTATCATTTCGGTGAGCATCATGTAATTGATATTTGTACCTGTAACGTTGCACGTAAATTATATACATATATATATTTAAGCCGTTCATCTCTCAACATTACTGCGTTGATGTTTGCGAACGAAAAGGTCAACTTGATTAAAACGATATCCGTGCGCACAAATCATCCTTGTTTTATATACGCGCTTACGGCACTTCTTCATCTCCGGCCTACCTTTCTGTGTGCTGTTAAATCCATCTGACAACAAGCTGCTTTATTCCTGTCGGCTGATTGCGATTGGTCCGCAAGGGCTGGGGTCCGCCTAAAGCTGAGCCATGGCGCCAACGCTGACCAAATGGCGCTAAGGACACCGCCCACGATCGCAAAAGTCGTTGCTGCCCCCCAGCGAACTGCCTTCCAGGCGCGTTCACCGACGGCCATTTTTCCTTATTTATGTCAGCTGACTGGTTCTGTACGAGAATGTTCAGTATTCCTCGAGTAATCGAACTCAATGGTAGAATATGGGCAGCTTAGCAATAAACGCGCAGCCGAACAGATCGAAAGGCTATTCGATTCGATCGTCCTGCATTCGATGATGAACACTTCAGTATTCTCGGCTAAGCTTGGTACAATCACAATACGCCAGCGGGGCCACACACCTTTCTTTCTCCTACAGCGGCTAATTCACTCGCGAAGAACTTGATAACCGAGTTAATGTCCGAAGGTTTAGTGGCATCGTTCGTTCTTTTCCTTGATATAGCAAGCACGTGATCGCTTTCTAGCTAGATCCGAGGCAGCACGATTAACAGCAAGCGTTCACATAGTAATGTTGGCGGCCAATGAGTGCGCGCCATGCTGAGATTGCAATTGGCGCGTCACAACGCGCTACACGGCTCGAGCGGTGCGGCGAGGGTAGGGCTGGCCGCTGTCCACAGGCCCACGGAGTGCAAACGCCTCAATGGCCAACGGACGAGGAGACAATCTTCAGTAAGACAGTTGAGAAGAGCGGATAACGAAAGAAGACGCCGGCAGTGGGTGGGTGGCCTTTGGCTAATCGGCGAATGCGAGAGTGAGCGGTGCAAGCAACCTAGGTCGTGCCATCGGGCCCATAAAGGAGGAAGTGCTGACGCTCGTTCGCTGCTGGCGATGTCCACCTTTAACGGGCTTCAACGGGGTGACCGGCGCTGGTGGAAGGCGTTGCCGTGGCGCTGATCCGAACTCACGGACATTTAGGCTGGCTGCTTTGCCTCGCTGAAGCCGTCGCCGTGGCAGGCCGGCACACCAACGCGCCAAGCACAACTCTATACAAGGTGTGCAGTGTGGACGCTGAACGGGGCTCTCATGATGCAGTGACGATCGTGGTGACGTCTCGGTGTTGCCAACACGGACCAGCAGCATTCACTTTGCCAATTCGGTGACCTTCATTGCGCTTGGCGCGAGATGAGCCGGTATATCGTTGGTGAGTGAAAGACGAAGTAGCAAAATTACCGAATGATCAGCGCACACATTAATAATGGTAATAATCCCTTTGTTCTCACTTGACTATTATGATTATTATCGTTACTACTACTACTAATAGTGAGCGAGCTAAACCGCCGTATTCACATGGCTCAAGATAGTCATAGTATGGCTTGTTCTGCACCAGGGCAATTTCTCCAATTGCTACGAACGAATATATATAGTCAAAGGTTAGCTGTCTTGGAAGGCACGATCGACACACGCTGGCCAGCAGTCACATATTAGCAAATACATTAAAACCAGGAGATCATTCGTCCAGCACGCATCTATTGAGCACTGTGTGAGCGAAGTGTTGATGCCATTTTTGACGGTGTATTCCTCTAAGCGGCCCAGTATTGAGTGGAGAAAAGGCTGGAAATTGGAGACAGTCACCGTAGTATCATGTCACCTGATGAGATTCGTTTCTGGTAGAATGTTCGCATAGATTTTCTTCACCATCGATTCGTGTGTGCCTGCGTGGCCTAGCTGAAGCAATAATGCTTAAGGCCACATTGTGGTACGATCCCCACTATCCAACCCATTGTGAGAATGGAGCAACCCATCACTATAATTGGGATTTACCATTGATAGATCATTGCAGCGAGAGCATCTGATAGCGCGGGTGTATGTGAGGGGTGTTAGCTATCTACCAGACAGTTACTGCACCGTCTCATTGGCGCCTACCTGAGCCCACGTTGCAACCTGACGAGAACGTGTCAGAGAACTGTTTTCCACGATCACTCACTGAAGAGACATGTTCCTCGTACGCTGTGCACATATCGCGTAGAGAGACCATTCGCTAATATATTTCTCTCGTTTGAGATCCCACTGGGTATTCTTATATGTAACGATTTAGCGTTCGCGCTCGCCTATCCTCTACGCGAATCTCACAGCTGGAGCAGCTGCTTTTCGACCCGATGTAGAAACTGGCCGGCACTCTCTCTCTCTCCTCGCTCTCTACTGGTCTCCGTTCGTCTCTCTGTTGATCACAAAGAGATGACGCCGTGAGGCCGGCCAGCTGTCGCCGTGCAATCCGTGCAATGCACATTGCCTATGGCGAAATCTATCGACACCATCGCTTCTGTTGCTATTCGTGCTAACATGACACACGGTATGAAGTGTAGCTGACTTGCGAGCTGAGCAACCAGCCTCTCCTTAGTAGCATGTCCATGGCCCGTCATGTGGCGATAATAGCCGCCTGTTGGCAGGGGCCAACATGGGGGGACTCACATCGATGTGTAGCCTTCAACTGGATGGTGCAGAGTTTCCTATCAGAGTTTTATAGTTCGTACGTATCGTAGCTGACGGTGCTGAAAAGTTGACTCAGCCAAGAACATCTGAGCCTCTCTACTAAGAGTGTGGAAAACAAGAGCTAACTATAATAACGGTTGCGCTATGACTGTCTCGGAGCTTGGCGTTAACGATTTAACCATGGAACTGAAAGACGAATTCGATTCGGGCGCAGCCATTTCGTTGCGATTCTATAATATGAATAAATTGTACGATCAGTATTGTCCAACTTCCATCATTCATACATACGGCCTTGTGTTACACACATACAGAGCTAGTTACCCAGTCAAGTGAATATTTATAATATTTTATGTTATTATTACTATTAATTACAACAATATGACGACGGTAGGGTCAGCTCGTGTAAACAAGGCATATATCAGTATCCTCTATGAGTGTCGAACTAACTGCTATCTCATTATGTTCACATGTGACTGAAGACCCCCCCGTAGAATATTTCATAAGGGACCCGACTTAACAATTAGACAATACATACTATTACAGGTAATATTAATACAGGTAATAATAATATAATAGTAAAGCAAACGTTCAAATATAATTCCCATTACAATCGTGGACTAAACGTGCGAATCATACATAAGATACACTCGTACAACGCGCTATTGCTCTGGTCGAACGTTTATCATAATCGATCAATCGGTACTGCCAGCATATCGATACCATAGCAGCGAATGCGTTAGACGATAGGGAGACGGGGCTGGGGAAGCTTTTCACGGTAGAATCTACCCTATATTGCTTCGAGTACATTGTACATACGTACGTATTTTTGTCCTTCGCCGAGTGGTGCTAACACACACACCCTTATATACAGCAGCAATGTCTGAGCCATGCACCCGAGCCGGGGGACATCGAGGCATCATCTGAAATTCGACCAGATGTTGACTTTCCCGTGGACAATGTTGTTTGCTTGCTTTCGATGTTGAAGAGCTGCTGTTCGTCGATGCTCGAGATGAGAGAGCAATGCGAGGCGAAGCAAGAGACAGATATACGGGTGGTATAGAAGGGGGGGGCACAAGGTCATTTTTTTTCTTGGAGGAAGCGGCAACTCGTTTTAATTGGAATCCTTGAAGCAAAACTAAGCATCTGAATTTTACAGAAACAACACGGCCCTGTACGGACTTCTCCATCGATACAGCTCAGTGGATCTACATAGTGCGTACGAAACAAACAGGCTAACAAGAAAATTCGATTCATGCAAAAGTCGTATGTTCACAGAGGTCGAATCTGAGGGCAAAAGTGTGAATGAATCGTTAATAAATTCGCTGTTTTCTATATTCTACTCATCAATGATGTTGTTTTTATGTCGATAGCTTGTTCGTTCGTATATCTGTCGGTCGCGTGACGGAGGTAACATATTTGAATAACAATCCAACCAGATCTACGTACAGATGACCGCGTTCAAGCTGACGACAACGACAACCTTCTGATTAAGGTCCTGTTTTCGTCCTATTTTCTTAGCTTTCTTCGCTATTCGTTATCGCGAAACCTGGCCACGGCTGACGTTCGCAGTTAGCTGGTATACACAAATGGAGACGAAAACTGAATACGCCAACGACCGTCGGGATCAGTCGGCGCTGGTCAAGAACCTCGTCACGACTTGGTCACGCAATAATTGAAATTGAATCAGTTCTAGCGACACAGGAACAACTGAAAGAAAAAGCTTTCAAACTCGACTCGCTCAACGGGAATCACAGACGATGACGATGAGCACGTTTTGCCACTATACTAATTAAACGAATAACGCAGCAGTAAATAGCAACGATAAGGGTCAATCGTACCCAGGCCCAGTGAGCGATACACAAACTGCCGCGACAGTTGCAATTTGTCCCGCATTACGACGAGCGCACCGCGTTAACGTGTGGTACAGATTACCATAGTTATTTATTTCTTTAGTATAATTTCCAAATGTGCAATGCGGACACAAGGCGAGTTCTATCTTTCCCGATTTGTTTTTGTGGAAATTATACGATCCTCCTTCAATTTCACCGTTGGTAGAGCGTTGCCGTTGCTTCGCGTATGCTTGTTCTCTTCTTCAGCCATTGAAAAATGGTTGACTGGTCGAACCCGAGGCTTCAGGTGATCTCGAACGTGGTTCAAAAAGAATCCCCTTTTAATCACATACTTAATTCCGCCCCTCAACAATAGAGTTATTTTTGTGGCCTCAACTAATATAAAGGAACATGAATACTGTATAGACATGTATCAATAAGATACCTCGCTGGCCTCTACGCCTTTTTGGTGGTTGACTAGAGCCAGGATTCATTGTCACCAAAAGGAAGGTTAACATTACGTCTGCACTATTCTAGTTACAGATGATAAGCAGAATTGCGTCTACTTTTCACGAAGACAGTACCTGCAATATAAGACTATTTCGAAATGAATTAATATTCAGTGGACGGATCCGTCTTCAGATTGTTAAGGGCCTCTTTAAATGTTTTAATCACAGATATGTAATGTGAATACATGCGTAAAGTGAAGTTAATCGTATGACTTGATAGTGGATTGGTTTGATCGATCTATGCAGTTTGACAATATGCGCTGTGACGATGTATGCATGTTTTCGGCTACCGTGCCAAAACAACGATATATTGCATAGTGAGACTACTTTGAAAATTCCGATAATTCTATCCGTATTCTCACATGTCCCAATACAGAATAATTTTTACCCATTCATTTTCTCGTGAAGCAAGCTATCTATTTACTAACGATTTATTTATTGTGAATATCTTCCCACGGAAAACACTACACAAGGTACACCCGCATGACGAGTATTATATCAAACGAATTCGTTGTTTAGTCAAGAATAGTCACATCACAATATATTCCTTTTGTATCAATTTGTTAACGTCTCGGCTCTCGAGGAAACTGTTTGCCAACTTCTTCAATTATCCCCTGTTCTTTCTTCCTATATTTTCCTATCTTATGCTATTTTTTTCCTTCCCTTCCTCGAGGGGTCGGCCTCATACCAAACAGCAGTAAGTAGACAGGTAGGGTGTCGTCGGCAGCGGCGAGGGTTCCCGAGGGATCTTGCCAAGAATAGCGATCCTCTTCCTCGTTGTCCCGTTTCGGGCTCAGAGCGGCTCAGTGCGCCAGCGGGGCGGTAGCGCGCGGCCAACGACAGGGGGCAATCACCAGCAAGACAGAGAGTCTTCTCCTCAACGAGATTGCCTCGGTCGTCCTGTTCTCTCGTCCGCTTCGCGATGATGGGCTTCGTTCGACGATGATGTTGCTCTACCACCCCGTTGGCGTAGTCGATTCGTTCAGTTGTTGCACCCATCTACCGGTCCCTCGCCGGATCTCTCTTGATTCGCCCTCTTGCCCAGCTTCACATTCACGATAGGTTAGCCCTCTCGTCATGTTCAGCTGTCGAATGATCCGCCGTGCGTCCATTCAGAGAGGCCACATAGGCGTTGGTCTATAGATGCGCTCGTATCCTCGGTCGAAGGTCTACAGCAGTGGATGGATGAATAGCTCGGGTACGACCACTGCGAAATTCTCTGGTGGACGAAGCCACCACTCTTCGCTGTACTTCGGGAGTGGCGTCTTTTCCTCATCTCCACCCCACCTAGGCCGAAATGTCTTAATACCCGAGACGAGCTGTCCTGTTCCTGATCGAAGCAAACGAGGAGAAATAGAACCAAATGAGAAAATGGTAAAGGACACGCTGGTATACAGATCAGGAATGTGTGATGAGAGCTTGAAGGGCTCCCAGGGTTGATCACTGTGTGTCAGGAAGCAATTTCAACTTTAACACTCATCTATTACTGTAGGCTCATTGCGGAGAGCGGACCGCAGATGGTCTCGCGTCTGATCTTTGTGAATGGTGGACCAGATGCTTCGCTCAGATGGAGCTCTGTAAAACACAGTGGTTCTGTCGGTGAACTGATTAGGCCGGGTTCCTTTGTTCGCCGTGAGAAGACGCGGCCTTATTCAGGTTCCGCACACCCGACTGAGTTTAATATTGTTTAGGAGTACACATGGCCGAAATCTGGCTGAAACACTTCTGGCCTACATAGACAAATAATAGTAGATACCGATGTCTACGAAATTGCTAATTACAACCATATTTTTTGATTCATCATTTTTACTTTAGGATTGAGTTTTGAGAAAAAATGTATCACGGGTAGGGATAGAGATCTATTCTGTATTATTCTACGAAATTTACTCTAGACAAACGGAAATGGGTGTACTATTGATGCGTTATATTATATACGAAGGACTCGAATATTTGAAAAATCACTGATTGTCAGTTTTAGATCGACCTCCGACGTTTGTGTGCGTGGCCGCAGTCACGTCCCTCCGCTAAGTCATCTAGGCCATGCCTCTAGGTTTCGGCCGAAACACTGACTTAGCTGCAATGTAACCCTGTTTTGTCTAGGATTAAGCGTGTCGTCGTTGACATAGTTCAATCGTCTCGTATAGTGCAAGCCCGATAACGGGTGGCGCGCATGTTTTTTGATTGTGGTGTTCGAGTGTTTTCATTGTTCAAACAATTGTTTGCAGAACTGTGCTCTCTAACAAAATATTATAGCTATCAGAATGCTTCATTTTTTAAAAGCCATTCAACGAGGCTAACAATGTAGTACTTGATTAGTATTAATTAGAGATTTTCAAATCTACTCTTCAGATCGATGCATGGCCTTTTCATTCCACCAATTCACAGTGAGAGTTAGCAGGTATATTATTATATTTTTGTCATGATTGTGCTTTAACTCGGTAGCTACGACAGGAGTATGCTAGTTCTGCTAAATCCTCAACCAGGGACTAAACTAGTTTTGAGATTTTCAACCAGGGACCTACTGGCAAATGTCCGTTCACCAGTCGGTTACGCTTGGTGTGTTTGCTATTTTTTTTCTGCACTATTTTTGTTACAGTAATTAAGCAACTATTCGCATAGCGTTTAAATGTTTCTCATGTGTTTGACAAGCAATGCGAAAATAAGACCTGTCACTGCCGTATTCTTCATAAAACGTGGGTCCGTCAGATATGTATACGTAGCAAATTCATCTTAGGTACGAATGAGTGACAATTTCACGACAAATATTCGGGCCTAAACAATTATAAAACAGTGGTTAATTAGCTTAGTGTTAATTAATAGCATTGTGAAAATAGCAACGTCTGGTATACTGGCACACTGTACTCGGATTGCATAATTAGACTCTCTACACTAATTGCATAGTGTTACTTTGCTCTTTAAGCGGTTTTAGTCTAATTTAACCATACCCCCCCTAATTCAGGATCTTTATATGATTGCTATCTTGCATGCAGAACGACTGCAGCTCATTGGAGCAAGATGGCTCGAGACGAAACGCCGCTGAGATAGAAAAAAACATAAGATCTAGTCGGCGTCAAAACGGTTTCCTAGTTTTCGACGTATGAATCACACAGCCCTGTCTATCCGATATACACGATAATAGTCGCATAATTCGAAAGCGACAAACACGGATGAGCAAACATATATATATATATATATATATATATATATATATGCTGCTATAAATCGTCTTTTTCGACGACCACGGAACTTATACAACGAGAGCAAAATGTATACTAACTAGATAATTATACGACATAATTTATCAGTTTGAGTTTTCAATTCTCCCCCCACTCTGCCCCCACCTATTTTTCACTGCTTGTATATGTCTCCAGTGTTTGAGACGTGCGATCTGAAGCGTGGCGGCGATCGGTTGGTTTCTCTGGCTCGGTTTCATTCGAGTTTTCAGCTGGCGACGATCCAGAATATGGCGACAGACGCACCCGCAGAAGTTAAAGGCGGGCCACCAGCAACCGCACAGATGGAGAGTACAGTCGGCTAGCTAGCTAGCTCAAGCGAAATCATAGCCCAGTCGAGCAGTGTTCTCTTAGCCGTCCCTGCATGTCTCATACCCAGCCGCCTGATCCCTCCGCTAAACTCAAGAACGTGGTTACCGCCGGAGCGGCCGCGGCCGCTGGCCAGACAATGTTTCTAACGGGCTTTCATACCCTGAGGGCCCACGAAGGCATCAAAAATGAGAGGGAGAACAGAGTAGTGTAGAATGAGCCCTAGCGTAAAAGCGAGAGGAAATCATATGGGGGGACGGTGGTCATAGCGTATGGCAGAGTGAAGGCGATACGCGTGCTGGGGGGAGTTCAGAAGAGGGAACTCGTCGGTGACGGTAGCGGAAAACGCTACGAGAAGGGACGTCCGCCCTTTCTCGAAACTTAAAAGCGGTAAGCGTTCGTGAGCCACGACCATAATGCGATTAAAAGTGGCATGGAGCGGCTGCAGAGAGCCACCGGCCACCGAGTGGCAAGAGCGGGCAACTTGATGCAAACGAAGCGTTGGCGAGCGAGATGGAGGGGGTCGGGGACAAAGTATGGGCTTACGAGTATGACAAAATCGCTCATTACATAAGCCTTATAGGGCGGTCGTCCAGCGACACAACCCAACCGGAACGCACATCAGCGGCTGGGCGAGCTACCCTGTTAGTTTGGCTGGTTCATCAAGGAGACGAGGGAGACGACGGTCCTTCGCAGCCACCTCGCGGTGAGTGACCACTTTTTCGCTGCCTCTCCCTCCTCCAAAAAGGTTTGGCAATCAATGCCGGTAACATGACAACGCCGCCTCGTTGAACTCTCCAATAGAACAAAAAGCGCTGCTTATCGACGCTACTTAAAAGCACAATACATAGAAATAGCGCACTTATAATACATACATGTATAGGCTAGGAAAGTTAAATTTTGTTATATATATATATCTACAATTCTCACGCACGCAGTAGGGTTTCATCGACGATGAAAAGCGGTCAAATTTTCCGATTCGGGCCACGTTCACCGATCGCGAGAGTGCAGCTTTGTATCAAAGAAACGCAAAGAGATGGGTGAAGGGCAGAGAAATAGCGGATGCAACTGGAGGTACCGCAGCCCGGGCAAGGCCGTCAACGTGTGCGACTAAAGGAACACGGTAACCCGGTAACCCTGGCCTGTAGACACCGCGCTAACCAGTGCCTTCTTTCGTCGTTCCTGCTACCGTCGTCGACCTCTGAGTGGGCTCGTTTGCTGCCAAGAAGGGCTGGCTGCTCTCTCAAGTTTCAGGAGGGATAAAAGAGGGGTACTGCGGCCGGTGGCTGCCAGGGCTACAGAGAGGGAGAAACTGGCGATATTATTGCGGTTAGGGAGGAATCCCTCGTTGATCCCTTCCTTTGATCCTGATGTGCTTCCGTTCGCTTTCCCCAGCAGTGGGTCTTTTCCCTGCTCGTCTACCGAGCGGCCGCGCAAGCAAACTGCCTGCCCCCTTCCCTGGCGAAGTGGCCTGTTTCTCTCTCTCGCTCTCTCCCTCTCTATCTTCTCATCTTGATCTTCACTCGGCTTCCGTAAGCGAGAACCAGTCGGACGGTAGCAACCGGCTTTTCCAAGCTTTAGCACCACCGAAAGGGACCTACGACGGCTTTGAGACGGGCGCCTTCCGATGTCACAACCCTTCCAATCGACCACAACGTTCGACGAGCAGAATGAAGCGAAGTTGAAGCGGCACACAGCGTTAGCGGCCGAGGATAGCTTGGGGGAACGGAGAGGGAGCCATCGTAGCAACTCACAGTGAGAGGGAGTGTGCTCGGGGAAGCGTCCCGCCTCGGGAGTATGGAGATGAGTTTTCGGGGTGAAACGCATTATCCCCTTCTGGCTCTGTCAGTTCCCTGCTCCCTACGTGCCCAGCCGCCACGCGCCCGCCACCAGGCGATCCACGACGTCGCCACCTCCATTGACGCCGCCGTGGATTCCCTTCTTAAGGATGGAGAAGCTGAAGATGCTGGGACAGAGGCGGTACCGCAATGCGTCGCAGCCTCCCCACTGCTCAGCCGTCCTGCCTCCGGGTTCGGTGGAGCTATTTTTCAGCCGTGCCCTTACCTCAAGCAGTGAGCGAACAAGCGCAGCAGGGTAGTTTGCTCTCGGCCGCTGCGCCACCACAGTCGACCTGCTTCGTAACCTACGTAGCCATGAGCACCGTACCTATCGCTCAGACCGATCGCTGTTACCGACCGAAACTGAACGCCGTGTTTCAACGTAATGCACTCGTCTCTGATGTGCTGGGTACGACTGATAGCAAGCGGCGCAAGACCGCCCTACCATTCGTTTTCGCTCAGTCGCCAGCTCGTTCGCCTGCCTCGCCGTTACACTGTGACCGCTCCAGTCGTCTCTGGTACTATGGAGAGTTACCGTTGGGTGGCTTGTTGTTGGTTGTAGGTAGTTGCGGAGATGAACGCCGACAAAATGGGGACGGGCTGCGGGGGTTGGGGCCGTTCTCAACGAGGGGTAAAGAAGGCGAGCGGGGCCATGGAAGGAAGTACAGGAGCGGAAAGACGAAAGGAAAAGCCTGCGGCGAGAGCCATCGGGAGGAGATGCTCGTATATCTTCGATGCGGATGGATCGATGGAGTAGCGGCGACAACGGCATCAACAACAACAACACCATCAACGGCAACAGCAACAACAACATATCTCGTGGCACTGTGTTGAACGTTGTATACTACCTTGTCTTCCCTGAAGCCCACTACAGAGGGGAGCTCGAGGCAAGCCATCCCGGATGCCGCCTGTCCCAACCGTTAACAGGGGAGCAGACTACTACGTTGAGGGTACAGCGGAAGATAGGAGGTGGGAAGCAGACGACGATGACGACGACGACGACACGCAAACCGTCGAAGCGTGCCATGATCCTGCTTTTCATACAGCGAAGAAAAGAAAGGGAAGAAAGAACGCGAACACTATAGAGGATCGAGCAGTGCTGGTGTTCGGTTCGGCTGGCGACGAATGTGGTGTGAGCAGGAGTGTGCGTGTCCTTTCGCAACGGGGTGTCTTGTCTCGCTTACGAGAACGGCGGCCGAACGGTGCTCGGACGGTCCTCCGCGCCTCGCCTTACCAGCCACAAGGAAAGGGGCTCCAGAGGGTCAGGGGATAGAGAGCCGCAAGGCTGCCATCTACCCCATCGTCCACAGTTTCGTGTATCGGCCCCCAACGTCGAGCGCACAGCGCGCATAACTCGATATAGCTATACATGTACATTGTCCGTACTTCTATAGATACATGTGGGATACAAGCGTAGTGTTACGAGCTATTTTGCATGGTTTACAACGGCAAAGATGCTCTCTCTGAATCCGCATTTCCTTAGCACTTCGTTAGGAGAAGTTAACACGAGGCTTCGGGGGGAAAAGGGTGACACAATGCACTATACAAAAAAAGGGTTTTGATAAAAAAAAAATCAGTTGAAATATTGTAAACTATTATATTTTTTAGCTGTATATATGTATATACTTCTAAGCCAAGGAGATTGAGTCATATTGTCAGGAATACCATAGAATATAATAACAAAACCTGATAGTCGTATTGTACGATATTGTATTTAGTGCAGGATTAGAATGGGGTACAATTTCTAAAAGGGTGAGACATTTTTTTTCTAAAAGGGAGAACAGATGAGATCAAACAAAAAAAGTGACTCGAACTCATAGGCCTTGCCAAAGTGGTAGCGATACACAGTGTGAGGCACTTGAATTCGACTCATAGGAATGTTTATCATGAAGAACTGGGGTGAGCTGGGATGACGTTGTAGGTAGATTGCAGAACTCATAATCATGAGATGCCGGGTTCGAGTATCCACTGATTCTTCCCATTTCAGGGCGTATCAGTGCTAAGATGTTTATCAGAGCCCTTCTCCGACGAAAACTAGGACAAGGCACACATCCTATCTGACTGTCCTTAACTGTCTCCTCAAGCTGTCTTGGGAGTTGCCATAGTCATACTATAGATCTATCAAGCGGCCTGACTGGGGTGGTGCATTCCTCTGGGTGTCTATCGCTGGTTAATATCATAGTCCATCGCTGGTTAATATAATGGATAAATAGCATCCATATGGCGTACAGATAGGCCAGCCGCCGCCGCCGCGACGTAAAAGAAGCTCGCCTCATTTACGGCAACACCACCTATCCCAATGTGTTTACATACAAACGTCGTCTTTCTCGATACTGTCATCGTCTTCCCATCGTCAACATGCTGTACAATCGCGTAAGGCCGTTGACACCTTCGCCGAAGCCGTTCTTCTCGCATAGTCGTAGCGATCTTCTACAATGTTGGCGATGCTATTACAACTACCTCTAGAGCTTTTGTTTTGAAGACCTCACCTCGATTCGCCCCTTCTTCGCCTCATCTTCCATTGCTTCTCCCTTCCGCCATTGCTATCGTGGATCCAGCGTTAGCTGTCGACATAACATCACTCCAAACAGAACGGTTGGCACAGCACTGCCAGCCCCACGCGTTTCAAACAAAAGCTTTTCGGGAACGGTAGCCTGACGTTGTGTGGTGTGTACCTTGTGTGCAGACGCACATGCGAGATCTTGAGAGCCCCAATTCTCAGCTCCGGGGCCGCGGGCCCCATTCAGTTCGTTCGCGAACTCGCCTTCCATAGCCGTTCGGCCGCCCATCGAGTTGTTGGCGTAGGCATCCTGATGGGTGACGGGCCCCCCTGCCCTCACGTTGTGGGAGAAAGCAGCGGATACGACGAAATGATGCCGCAGCCGGCAGCCTTTAGTTGCAACGTCGACAGCGGCCGTAGGTGGGAGCAGTCGTGGCGGAGACCCGCTGACTCTTCTAGATCTGTTTGCGTTGACACGATTTTTCATCCTGCGCCTCTTCCCTCCGAAGCATGAGCAGTGGGAAGCAAGCGAACGTGCCTTGCCTGTTCTTCTCGCTCTGGACGATGACGACGAGGCGACGGTATGGCGTTTGCCGGAACAGATCGTTCGCGCCGCCGTGTGTGGCCTACATCCATCCACTCGATCTCCCCTCATCCATGGGATTCGACCCCGTTTCTTAAGGAACAACATCAATCTACAGCGCATGTGTGTTTGTAGAAAGAAGTTTGACTTTCTGTTTGTTTCCGTCTTGCAAACAGCTGCAGCTTCTGCTAGTACTGCTGCTGCTGCTGTTTCCGCCGCCGCAGCGGCTTCTCCCAGCCTTACTGGTCGGAAAAGCTCACACTCAACTACTGACCTTGCGATCAGCCTTCAGTGTCCATTTAGTCTCGAAAGATCGTTCGCCTTTCTTTTTCTCACTCAGACGGTACGTTTATGACTTGCATTGCCAAACATCTGTATTCTGTTATAAAAAAACTCCGATGTCTATCATTTGGCGAACACCCAGTAAGGGCACATGATGTCCTTGACTGAAGATTGGCGAGTTGCGTCTAATACCTTGCTTATATTGAAATAAACATTTGAATAACGTTATAGCATTGTTAGGATGATACTTTTGTATATCTGAGTAGAACTACGCGTGCTGTAAAGTATAGATTTTCCTTGGCGTGCTGAATCACGATACAAGTAGATAATACGAGGGAATGCAGCGGCATGTATTGACGTTGGGCACCACAAATGAGCTGGAAGTCACGCTCGGGAGAGTTCTGTCATCTTCCATAAAGGCGCAGTTTTCTATTTCCAGTAATAGCTAAATCTCTTCGAAACAAATGTGGCTTCCTTAACTATACTTTATATGGGCCTGCGTCGAATTGCACAGACGATTTTACGCGGGAAAATAGACGTTTAGAGCCTACCAAGCCACCACGTCATAACAAAGACGTTGGGTCGAACGCATAGGCTGTGTTCCTTAGGTTGAGGATTCGCGCACGTGGCACTGTCATCTTAATGATACGATGGAAGGCCAACCAAGGACATCAACTGTTGCTTTCTCGATTGCTGCGTTCACTGATCTGCGAGAGATGCATAGTTTCTAGACTACCCACTTGATGTTTCATCTTTAGGATTGAACGGCTAGGTCTGATGTAACAAATTGAGCATGGACAATACGTTAATTAATTGAATGTAACAAATTAGCATGGGACAATAGTTAAACGTCAGTAAAGACAGAATCAACAACAGCTCAAGAAATCGATGGCAGATCGCAATTTACTTGTGCTCTTCAACGTCAATCAGGTAAGTTCGTGTACAAAACTGATTAGGTAAGTTCAGAAATACGGAACTTCAATTCTACTTCATACACACAGTCGTTCAATGTAGAAACACAAACCAATTTTTAATCACCCTGTTCATGTAGATTTCCTAATCTCCTTGCACCGAAGACCTGTGCGTCTTTTTGAGCTCTGGTCGATTCTTCTCTTAGAAGAAGGACCAGCTTCCTTTCCGTTACGATCTTTCTTTTCTGTTATTTTTCCGACCGCCCTGTCTGGGCCACTGCTGTCTATAACATCCCATGCTAGCTAACCCCATTGCCTTGACGCAGATCCTTCGCCTTGGGTGAGTCAGCACAAAACACGAAAAGTCAGAGTTGGCGAGACCACACTAGTCACGAAGGCAGTGTGAGGCAAGGAGGGCAGGCCTAGAGACGGCACAGTAGTTCTCGTGGACAGCAGAAAGGGACGGATAGATAGAAAAGAGAGAGAAACGTGTAGCTCCCTCGGGAGCCCTCCCAGTCGTCGAAACACTGAGCGTCCTCCTGCGAGCCTGAACTCTGTTTCAGCATGGAGTCCGTCCGTCTTCCGGGGGCCTATCTGTCGTTTTCCGAGCGTCGTTCATCCGTCAGTGCGCCACCTCACTGCTTTTCACTATCTCTGACGTACCCCGTCCACTGCGTCTCCGGCCGGGATCTACCTCCCGCAACAGTCCGACTGCTCCACCCCTCAGCTTGCTCAGAACCACCCTGGTTCGGCGCCTTCAAGGAGAGTGTCTCCTTCTCGTGTGCCTAGTTCTCGTTCCTTCCGTTCAGTTCGTCCCCCCCGTTGGAACCTGATGAACCCCGTTTATAACCAAGCGTACGAAAATCAGGAAACAAGGCAATGCTAAGAATTCGATCTATCGTTATTCTGCAAATACAATTAATTTTATTATGAAAGTGGGCGACAATTGTACTCGCTGACCGTGAAATACATCTATGAACAACTTGTTCAATATCTTAAATAGAATATTTATAACAAAGAGATCTCACTTTCCCAGTCCCTAAACGTACCCAAAATGGAGATTGTGCCGCTCCTTTGAACATCTAATAAAATCGTTGCATTAAAAAGTCGGTTCTCCTGTAGCTGACGATAACCTGATAGAACTCGATCTTCTTCTGAAGAGGAACGGATTCGTCGTATGGTGTTATTACTGTTAGGACTTTACAGAATTCTATATGTTTCTGTTTCTGCTGGTTACTACGGCTCGGATTTCTTCCCTCCATCCTCTATATTTTCCACCCGTACCCACCGAAGTGTATCGAGGTAACCCCGACATCGGCCTCAGTCGCGTTTCTAACTAGGTCGCCTTCGCCTGGCGCTTCCGAATCGCAAGATTGGCGTTGTTGTCTCCTACGTTGCTTCGTGTTCTACAACTGGACCAGGCTAGCAACTATGTTTCAGCTGTACTACAGCCAAACCAGGAGCTAAACGCCTCTCTCCTCTGCTATGGCTAGCTTTCGATCCCTGACTGACGACGAATTGGTTGGCTACTAAAGAGGATAAAGGCTCCGGCTGGCTGCTCCTGGCCGCTCGCACAATCGCAGTAAACTTTTTCAAACGAGCCAGCGGCCGAACTGCCGCCGTTCAGCGAAAAAAAAAAAAGAAATCTTTAGAAGTAAATACGAAGGATGGGCGATGCACACGGTTCGGGAGTGGCCGGCAATAGTGACCCGGATCTAAAGCTTCTAGCCCAGTTTCCCATTCGTCCCTTCCGGCCTGAGCGTTGGTTGCTCTCTGCAGTTCGTTCGCGTTAATCGAACCAGCTCGAGTAGAGAGTGAGAGGAACTCAAGCGGGGAGACAGCTAACCGAGTGCGACGGGACAAAGTAACGCCAGAGTTTATGTCAACCGGGTGATTGCATGAGCTTGAGAAGATGGAGACCTGACGACCGTCCCCCATTGATAGGTGAGTCGCTTCACAGTGACTTTTATAAGTGTGATTTACCTTTATAGGTTCCCCGTAATCATGTTCATAATTGCGAGTGTAAAACGTGTCACAACGACCCATTAGGACTACTACTGGTTCAGTTGATACTTAACTAAATATGTTTTGAGCTAACGTTGTATTGGAGGGAACGTGTTTCGCACAGGACGTCAGGTTGCTGCTGATTTTGAGACTCGCTGATAAACCCAATCTCCAAAGTGGGCCCTACTGAGGGTGTTTACATTCGGGTTAGCATACTGCAGCCGTCATTCTAATTTCAAATGTGTTTGTGATAGACAAAGTGATGACAAATATAGTGACTCCATCTAGGAGCGCTCATATGATGCCTACCCCGATAATTATGACTACAATGGTTGTTTGGCAGTGCAAAGGAAAACAGCCTCATCTTATATAAAGTATAATCTCTGAACCAACATTTAACGTCCACGGGTTTGCTTCATAAGCCTTTATGCAAATGTGCAATGGTGGGTTCCATCTTATTTGTGAAACGGATTCTAGCCTTTCATTAATACTTTCTTCGAGTCGTCTTGCCCGTCATCTTGAAAATTAGCATCTGCTTCGGGCAGCTGCTCCTCTGTTTTGTACTAAGTATTAATCCAATTTCACTGCTATTTCGAAGTACAATTCATGAAACAAAATGAGTTTAGTTAAACAGAACATCCCTGCTTATCAAATCCGAGGTGTCCCCGGTGACGCGGACTCCTTCGAGGAAGCTCGCAGTGAGGGGGCCGTGTCCACCTAAGGTTTCAAAGGCAAGGGGGAAATAAGGCGAGTTGCCTAGAGTGAGGCGTACTTCCGTAGCTTGGCCCGTTGTGCACGGGCTACAGCGTAATCGGGGGTGGTTCCACAGTGGTTGACATAAGAAGGTGCTAGAGTGTCAACCGTGCCGTCCCAAACGAGGTGCTGGTCTCGGTGGAAGGGTATGAGAGTGAGGCCGTCAGGGCGACGCCCGTCAATAGAATCTAGGCCCTGCGGCTCCCTTGAGCAAGGAAACTTGTATTACTAGTAGAGAGCCCAGGTAGCTGCAGAAATCCCTCCTATTCTTACATCACTCATCTAGAAGCACACGTCGCCATAGAATGGACGAATTTCTTTAGAACCTGAGATTACAACTATAAGAACATTAAAGTCTTCACGTTGACGTTATCCCGATGCAATGACATTATCCCGAAAGCGCTTATGTCTATTATTAAATAATACTAATTTGCTTTCGAAGGCCACATTGTTTTTCCAGCATTATGTCGATGTATCGATCGTTTCAGCGAGGCGGAGCAAAGACAACCTCAACGGGCAGGTCCCCAGCATTCAAAAGATATGCATCTATGAAGAAGTTTAGACGATCTCCAAGACAGCAAGATGAGGCAAGTCTATACTTATAAGACTATAGATGTATGTATAATATGTATATAGAAATATATGTGGATTTAGGTACCTTGGCTTGCTAAATTTCTGGCTGTAAAAAGTAGGAGGCCGCCCACTCAAACTCAGCCGTGGCATATACATATTCAGCATGAGTGATTAAATAAAGAAATATATGTACTCATATATCAATAATCATCATCGTCTGCTTTTATTTTCGTTCAATTTGACGATCCGTTAGTTATGCTTTTGTTGGCCGCGGTGTCCGCTATGCTGTGTATTTTATTGTAAAATCTACCACTGTGGTTCACGGTAGCCATATGACTTTCTACTTCGTCCTTTTCATCTTCTTCTATTAACCGCCTTTCCTGCCCCCCCCCACCCCCTTTATTTTGCCTTCGTCGGTTGCCAATCTTCTTTGAGGAACGAAAAACCTCTGCGAGTCGGACGGGAAATCCCTTAAAAGTGCTTCAGGTGAGGGCCCACTCGGCGACTCCGAGCACCGTCGGTCTTCGATAGCCCCTGTGGTACCCCATCTTTTGCTCCATTCCTACGTAGAAAGAGAGGAAGAGAACGCGCGAAAGAGAGCCGGCGGGTTTTCCGTGCTCGCTCTACCGCCAGAGGTCCGCCTGACTGCGTAGCGCTCAAGTGAGCTCTGAGGGTTTGAGATCGTCGTCGTTTAGTCCTTCAATACGCAGACGATGGAGGCGCGTAGCGGAGGCTAGCTGGCTGCCTGGGACGAGGACTTCAGAATAGAGGGCCATGGGCTATGGACCGGTGGGGATACAGAGCGTGCGTGTGCGGAGGGTATGGTCGTCGTCTCCCTCGTGGAGTTCGCTTTGCGCGGTCTTTTGCGCTACCGCGTCGAGTGAATAACGTTCACTTTGCGAGCAGGCAGCGGTGACGGCAGCAGTGGCGAGCGACCCATCATGCCCCAACCTCTCGTCCCAGCACGGGCCGGAACCAGGCCACGCAAAAGGCCAGGCTAGAACAGGCACTCGAGTTCACTTTTTCTACCCGAGCTTCGTCCGGCTCTCTCTGCGTCTAGCCCCTCTTTCTCCCGCTATTGCTGGCTTTTGCTTTCCAACTGAAAATTTTGGAATTTATCTCGCGGATTAAGCGGCTGCTGCTGCCGCCGCCGCCTGCTCGCCAGGGAGGCGATGGCGGCTCGAGGCTTCGTTCTTTCTTGCCTGAGGTCCTGCTCTACGTTCAGGTTGCGAGCAGAGTACCTAGGCAGCTACCTAGATTAGTGCGGGGAGGCTCTTTCGCTTGTGATTTCCATATTCACTCAAATACGGCCAAATTTTAAAAACCTCTTTAACCGCTGCGTAAACATTGATTCGTGATAATCGTTAAGACATTATCACGTAATACGAGCATGACGTCGAACGCGTTCGTTTCGCAGCGAACATTTTCTGTGCAAGGTTCAGCTTCAGGATTAATAGGCACACATATATATATATATATATATATATATATAACGAAGTGTTACTATATATATATAGTAACACTTCGTTATTATTGTTGGCGAGAAGTGGAGAGAAAATCAAAGTATATAAGCCGTTTAGCCCTCTGCCTAAGTCGTATTATAGACTTTTGGAAGAAAAAGTGAACATAGGTAGCAGTTTCATGATCCTTTATTCAAATACGAACACATTTGGTAGGAGCTTTCTCCCAAGAATCGACTTCGCGTGTGTATATAAGCTACTTTTACAGCAGTTCGCCTTTTCAAAGGTCAACTAGTTTCATTAACGTATTCACAGAAACGCGTCGTTAGAATTTTTGTATACATGTAATATAATGATCGAGCAATGATTTATAAAGCAAGTACAATGCTCGGGCAAGGATTTAGCTCCGCAGTGCGGAACGGCTCATCAAATGCACGGGAGTCATTGCTTAGGTCTGTTCAAAAGGAATATTTTACTTTTTATCTCTTTCGACACTGGTTAAAGGTCAAATGTTTTATTGGTTTATTAAAGGAGCTGCAGTTCACATTTGCATCGCAAATTACTACTCCCCAACTATAGTTTCGTCCAGAGGTTAATCCTAATGTCAGGCCTTAAAATCACGGAAGCATACAATATTCATGTGTATCCTGTTTTATCGTTGTGCCGCGACGTCTGTACGAGGCCCTAAAATTGTCTCAAGGACAATGGCGTTACTAACATAACCGATAGTCAGTTTCATTATGCCGCATAATAATTACCTCACGATTGGATTCGCCGAAGCAGTAACAGCCACGGAAGTTGAATTAGCGGCGAATCGCCTTCGCGAAAGAACAGGAGAGATAGAAAAGCTTCGGAATGGATTGTTTGACTGAGTGGTAATAGATATAAACGACATCGGTTGTCCGACGTCCGGAAGGGGGACGGTTCGCCCCTGATGACAGTGAAGGTTACAACCGACCGGCGGCCGAACGCAACTCATCGAAGGACAAAAAGACGGCCACGAAGCAAATGCCAAAGGCGATCAGGAAACTATGGCCAGAACATCCGGATCCGATCGAAAGATGCAGTCGCCTTCTGTTTAGTCAAAGCATAGGAGCGCAATGTACGCGAAGCAGAGAGTTTGTGATTTCGTAAACATGGTCGAGGACACGAGTTCGCGAATCACCTAATTACGTCGAATGTGAATACACAAGGGCAGGGTGCAGTTAGGAAGAGAGGAGTCTAAGCTAACAGTTGAAGAGGAGGAAAACATTTGCAGTTAGGTAATAGATTAGTTTATAGGTGAATTAGAGGCTGCTTGAACAACAAGAGTACTCCACCAGCAATTCCAAAAATAATTAAGATGAACTAAAATTGTATCGTTTGTCCAATCTATCGATATGTGACCGTGGCGTTACCCCTGTTCGTGGGTTCCTAGTGTATTGATGTACATGTACATACATATGATGCATCCAATTTATATCCTTAACTTTTCCAAATAGCGATCTGCCCACCTGTTCTTACCTAGCTAACGGTTCTCAGGTCTTCAGCGCCACCATCCAATGCCAATAGGAGGATTCTGTCAGTTAATCCCCTGACAGAATCCTCCTTCCTGTCACCCTAGAACCCTGGTTGCTTTAGACCAATATAACCAAAAGCTGTACAGGTTCACAGGGATTCGTATCGTAGCCCTAGTTCACCCCTTGGCAGAGGCCTTTCCGACAACAATGACAGCAGTTGGCCAGCCGCCGCAACTGGTCAACTGACTGACAGCCTTATTTTTGGTGGCCTTTCCATCAACGGCCGACGTCCACGAAAGACGGCGCGAAGACATCCACAGCGAGGGGTACGCAGAAACGAAGAAGAAGATATAATATTACCAGCACAAGTACCACCCAGCCACAGCTGAGGGAATTCCAAGCGAAGACGAGGGGTGTTGTGTGAGGTTGTGCGGGTTGTGAGTCCGACACTGTGCGATCTTGCGCCGGCAGCAATCGTCTATCGCTGCTCAGTAGTCATCGGGGCAGTAGGAAATGACTGTTGGAAGACCCTCAGGGGCCGTTGGACAGGAGGGATCTAGTCTTGTGGGCCGAGTTCGCCTATAGAACGACTTGTCAAACATTCCTTCGCGGTGAGCTGGTTTAGCTAGGTCGCTCGCTCGTACGTGTAATATAAGAGGTGGGTGGCAGTAATAGACGACGACGACGAAATGTATGAAGCCAAGCGGGTAAGATGGGGAACGATGGGAGCCTGGATGGGGCTAATGCGACTAACACCAAGAGACGACTCTATCCTGCTGCCCTGAGAGCCCCCCAGCAACTGGACCCACATGCGACCAGCGCTAACACTAGGATGTGCACCGTGAAAGTGGAAGTCCAACGAGACGATGGGTCAGGCAGAGATAGGTAGGTGGAGATGGAAATAGCAATACCACGAGACTGGAAGGAGAATGCGTTTTGGACCTATGCAGACCGATGCAAACCAGCAAAGCTTATAAACGATCCCCCTTTCTCTCTCTCTCTTCTCCAGCTCATTCTAGTGAGTATTACGAATGCTGCAGGCCTATTTGATCACTGGCGTTTGCACTACAACTATGTGCATGATAGTCACGGGACGTGTCAGCGACACGCAAATGGGAGGTATACGATACTACCTCTAGGCCGGCACGTTCGCTTGGCGCCCTCCGTGGTTGAAATATCGCATTTGCCACAATACTATGAAATGATCAATGCGAGGACATGTGTAGTGATTCGTATATATACTACTACTACTACTATATTCAGGATACACCAATGAGAGAGCGCGTATAAAGGAGTTTCCAATTGCACTACAGAGACTTCAAGGCGACCTTCAAAGGACGACCTAACGTGAGGTGTCACTTAAAAACCTGGAGGTATAATAGGACGGATGCTACGTAGAACATGAACAACCCTATAACGATATTTTATTGTTAATACATAGACTGGGTAGTTTCTCGGGCACAAAACGCTTCTGTCGCTGTAAAGGGTTAGGCACTTTGCTCATCGACCACATCATGCGACACGTCGCTATGTGACACAACATATCTATTGGATATAGACGTGTTGTTGAGTTGAAAATGGTGGAAAAACCGCAAAAAGATAGAGAATTAGCTCGGCAAAAATTAGGATTTACATTAATTTGATGCTTTTTCTCCCGAGTTTTTCAGAGCTTAACATAGATAACTAAGAACGACTCAAGCTGTGTCAGCAAGGGAGACACCATTGCAAGTGCATCTCGTAATAGCGCCTTAAGTGCATTTTCCAACTCATATATCGGCGATAATCCCCACTTTGACAGTATGACGAAACCCTAGCAATAAGCCGAACTTCGGTGCCTGCAGCATTAACAGCTGCCTATTAGAAAGTACGTTGGCCTTTAAGTACATAATTTATTATATGGTCAGCTTGACTAAGGTATATCAATAGCCAGAGGCGACATAGAAAGCAAGCCTCTTGCTGTGGACGGCCTTGGGTCTCGGTCGCTTTGAGGGGACAGGTTAACCGCCCTGTCAACCACATCAACGGGACGCCTCTCTTGAAATTGAAATGGTGCGCTTGTACTGTATTGCCAACGATGCCCCAAATGGTGAACAACACGAGTCCGGCATAATTTCAATCATTAAATTCGACAAGCCTCCTTATGCGAACGACATCGTGGGAGCAATCGACATCCTTGAGGCTGGCCGAGTCACTCGTCGGGTCGTTTATTGTGGGAGAGACCGACAAATGGCTTCTGGGAAACTGAAAGTGCTGTTGCTGCAATTGCGTGTGATCTTTGCACTGGGGGGTGTTTGTGTGCAACGGATGTTGACGAGCCACTTGATGCTTCCGGTCTTCGCGTGCGAAGAAGTATCCGTTTGAACCCTTTGACTTGCGAGGCAACGGTGTCCA
Organism: Stratiolaelaps scimitus; assembly: GCA_019614645.1. Lineage (NCBI taxonomy): Eukaryota > Metazoa > Arthropoda > Arachnida > Mesostigmata > Laelapidae > Stratiolaelaps > Stratiolaelaps scimitus. The sequence goes on from JABWDB010000008.1 coordinate 10,263,588, forward strand.
AAAGGCGCGACTGGAAGGGCCCCGATATTATCTAAGGGGCCTAATATGTGTCATTTCATCATCTATCGATAAGCATCCTATCAGTAGAGTCATAGTGTTACAACAAAAGAGCTCTAATCACTGCGAGAGTCTTATACAAATCCATAACGCACCTAGAATAATATATAGAGAATTTAAGTAGAGAAGGCTCGCATCGGCTCGCAATCGCTTCTTAATTATTTACTTAATTGGGGAAATTCTCCTTCATTTTGATCAGAATTTTTCCTTAATTCCAGAGCTCGGCGAATTGGGAATTATTATTTTGAAGAAATTATTTTTCTGCTGGTTATATAGATCTTGAAAAATTAACAGATATATATATACCTAATGGCACATTTCAGAATTTTCAACTTTCGTTGAACCAGTAGTCTCAAAGTGCTGTTTTACCCAATTCACATTGCCGTCTAGCGTAAAAGCGAAAGGTATCTTTTCTAAGAAATATTCAAGCAATGACGGAGGAAAACCAGAAACAGGGGAATTTATTCCAAATCTTAAGGAATAATTTTCAAACATTATTCCAAACATGGAGAGTCCGCGACAATATATGAAACAATAAATGGGTCGCAGAATTCAGGTTGCAAGAATCACAGAACATAAAAAATGTATAACATAACGATCGTACGAACGGGTCATAATTTTCATCAATAATAATTTTTTAGAGCACATTTTCCTTAAACATGTCAGTCAATTTGAATTATTGACGCGTATGATGCATCACATGCTGCTCGCCGTAACTTGTTTGTGATAATAATAATAATAGTAATCATTATCTGACGAATGCATTATGAAATCACGAGCCACTAATCTAATGACGTAGAGAACCGTGGACCAAATCCGGAACTCGACCCATTTCTGTGCGAGCCCTGCAGCCAATAATTTTATAACACCTCACATGATCTCTCGATCTACACCACCCTTCTGTCGAAAGGCTGCTGAGTTGCTGTTGAAGACCAGTTTCATTTGGCGCTCGAAGTTTTACTTAGCTTTCTCTCTCTCGCTCTCTCAGTGTGCAGACGTTCTGAGCGTAGATCGAATGAATCAAGAATATATATCAAGAATTATAGACATTCGACCTTCAGCAACGGAACGAACCACCGCTGCTTCCGTCCGCCCTTCTAGAACCGAATAAGAACCTGTCTCCAAAAGGACTGTGCACTCCTTCCTTTTCGTGGATTGAGAGAATCCCTTGGATTTGTCGAGTTTGAAGAAAAGCGAGAACTAGAGAAAGCCCGCATGGAGAGAAAGGATCGCGCACAGCCGCACATAGACAGACCTACGTCCTGCAGAGAAGAATGAACTTCAGGCTACTACTACTCTCTACTTCTGTCTTTTTCTTCACTTCTTCTTTTAAGATAGAGAAGGAGAGAGAGAGAGAGAGAGCTGCCGATGCTGGCCGAGCGACCGACCGCCGAGCAATGAACCAACCAACCAATACCGATGATCCGATGGCTTCTGCGGCAAAGTGGAAAGAAGAACGAAGTGATCTACAAAACCCACGAACTCAACTCCAACTGATCTGCCCATCCGTGCCAACCATGGAATGGGATTTTCACGCTCGTCAGCCCCTTCCAGCGGTTCCCGGTCCCTCTCGCTTTACACCACCCGAACGCCAGCTCGCTACTGCGTTCTCGACAGCAGAAGCAAGACAGGAACAGTGCCAGGGCTACGAACATTGATCAGACTGGCTGGCAGGCCGGTTGGTCCTAGCGAAGGCGAGTGTACCCTACACGTCGCGCCGCTATTGACATGGGGGCCAGAGGGGGCGGGGGGTGAGGGTTTCAAACGAGGCGGGCAGACACGAAGGAGCAGCCCCGAGGTGAGGACGAAGCGATTGGGACGTGCAAGCGAATTGAGCATCAGTAATAGCTGGGTGGATACACCCAGGATTGGACAAACGACCGGATTACCTTTGACGATACGTCATTCGTTCGATGACGCCGCGTCGAGATCTGTGTGCGCAAACCGGGAGATAGGGAGAAAACGCGTGAGCGACCTAGAACGAGAGAGAGAGATCTGCGAACGTGCAGCGCTATCCGCTCTTGTGTACTTCTGAGCTCGTCCGATCCTCCTCGATTCGAATCCGGGGAACGGGAAACGTGCGCGTGGAGCAGCATGCCAGCAATACTGGAGATCGTTTGATTGGAAGGACGCAACCAATTGATTGGCTGGTTTGTTCCAACAGTTCTCATGGCATATCTATCAGCTGCACGCGTTACGAGGTGATACGCTTCATTTGATACATACTGCCGTTTGGGAGAAAATAATGTGGGGATTCTGGGCAACTGGATGAATTGTGCTGGGCCTGCTACCCATGCTACGTGCATTCGCGAGGGAACCGTTTGGTGTTTGTCAATCAATATCTAGACAGCATGAGTGAACGGAGACAGCCATTTGATGACGTACGTGACTGCCAGTGTAAATGTCACTCGTGGATTGTTTTTTTACGATGGCTGGAACTTCTCAGCACCAATAGCCCCCACAAAAGGGTCGTTGCATGTGGCGCGAGCAATCAGTCAGGCGGGCATACCAAAGGAGGCTATTATTATTATTTGAAAGCGATTTGTCGTGTTATAGGGCTCCGCCTATCTATAACGTCATAGCTAAGTTATTCGATTTCCACACAGATATTCGATATCCGTCATCGTCACCTTTGAAGAGCAGTGGAATTTATTGAATCGAATACTTCAAAGTTGCGCCACATCATGTACGAATATGTCTCACTAATTGCCAATTGAGTGGCACTTCCGGCCGCTTTCTTTAGCACAATAATGACGAGCAAATATATATGTATATATAGAGATAATGATGACAATAGCAATGATATAAATTTACCTCCTGCAGCCACATGAACTATATCATGAAATGAGCGCTCCAGACACAAAATAAATTCTCTACATTTTGACGGTAAAGGATGCATAACAAGACAACGAGAAGATAATCTGCAATATGATAGTAAGTGGTAGAACAGCTAAATCAAATAGGCCTATAAATAAAAACATACTATTCTGCTTAAGATGCATGCGACGTGTGTATATAATATTAATGCTGCTAGTCATTCTCGATCTCTTTTTCGCAAGAGGCCGAAAACAATTTCAACTGTACCTCCCGCGACCCACTTGTGCTGACAACTTAAGCAACGCTGTTGAGCGCTTATTGCGCAAATGGAGCGCTAGCGAATACTGATCGCAGTATCTAGCTTGTATTGTCTTGATTCCGCAGGTCTGCTTTAGCAGGTCTAGAGGCCCTAAGGCTCACCGTTGCGTCTCATATGTCTCATCACGGTTCGGGCGTATCCTCTCCATAGAGTAATTTGAGCTAAACGCTTTCGTGTAAAACGCCGTGAAAATGTTTCAAGGAGCACACCGTCTTCCACTTCGACTATCTCCCTTGTACACCAGAGAAATTGAAACTCGCCGACGGGCCCCGGCCCGGAACGACAAAGTTTATTTGGAAAAGCTTCGGGCTGATTGAATTCATTCATGCCGCTCTTGTTAGTTTTACTTACCCGAGCAATAAGGAGAACGTCGTAATAATACCGCTGCCGAATTCGCTCGGCTAGGCCCTCCCTACAAATTGAAAGTCCCCTGAAATAACATCCCGTGTAATTTCCATCTCATGGGCGATCCTCATAATGTGGCTCCGATGCCTGGCAGGTGCCGATTGCGATACCTTGTAAATCAATATCCTCTCCCTCATTCTGTGCTTGAATCTTCTTCTGTTTTTGAGCACATGATGAGAGCTTTGTCAGACAGCCTCTGACGTGTAAACGAATTCCATTCAAACAATAATTTTGTCAGAATTTCTAACCTATCTGTTGACGGCCTACATTTACACAGACTGTGACATGACCACAATCATACAATATTAGCGGCATGCCCATACAGCGTGGCCCCCGCCATTTCACATTCAAAAAGCACCAGTGTACAGCTGATGGTAGTTCTACATTAGCATATAAATAGATACACGCACATAGGTAGCTGTAGCACAACCGGAAAAAAAAACAAAAACCCCACATTCTGTAAAAGTTTATTTTCGTTGGTATACACGAATTCACAGACGTACAGTGTGCGCATAGCAGTGTCTTCTAATAAGATGACAACGATGACGAAAACACGAAACTTTTGTCTTAGTTCACTTTCTCTCTCATATAGCTTGCTTGATGACTTCAAGCCTCTCGCTCGTTCATATTTAGAGCGGGCCGTCGGCGCCGAGGCGGCCGGATCCCCATTGAACCCTGGGGACCCCTCATGAACCTTCCAATGTGTCCCTGTTCCTCGCTCCGCTCTGTTCACAACAGACGACTCCGGTCCCATCCATGAGGACCCCCCCCCCTCCATACCCCGTTTCTATACTTCACTAGCCCATAGATGGACCGGAGGCCCCTTGCCGTTCTGCTCGATTCCTATCTTTCTCAAACTACTGTGAGAGCATGGGGACCCGGGGGGCGGGATGAAAGCTTCGCTCTTCTTTCAGGCTATTCTTCTTCTTGTTTAAATCAATGTATTGTTTAACTCCTCTCTTCTCAGGGTCCAAGCGACGGGCCGGCCACTCTCTCGTCCGCATTTCGTCTATGCCCTTCCCGGTGAAGATGAAGCTGCCTAGTAACAACAGAAACGAGATCGGGGCCCCCAGTCAGTCGGGTGGGGAGCTGAGGGCCACAGTTCTGGGCTCAGACCCGACACTAGTCGTGGGCTAGGGCTCTTGGGGACACAGAAAAAGAGCCCCAGTAGGGGGCAGACCGAGAGACCGAAAGGGAAAGAAAAGAGCGACGAAAAAACGCCAGATAGAGGCAGGAGGGGCCCAGAGGGGGAAATGGGACAACGGTCGTCTGCTCCGGCCAAGCCTGACAGCAGCAGTGGCCCCACCGGTGGCCGTGTGTCCACGGTGGGGCCCTCTTTGTTTTCCCGCTAAGGGAAACATAGTCCAGCGCGAGAAGATACCAGCGGGCCACCCGCCTGAATGGCATGGGGAACGCTCGTTCGTACGCAAAATAGCGAGAGAAGGGGCGGACGGAGCAAAAACGAAAAAAAAACGGGAGAGAAAACGGGAAAGAGAGACGAAGCGGGAAAAGTCTGGCAAAGGCAGAAGCGCGCCTGCTGCCGCTGCAACACTAGCCCTCTTGAACAATCCATAGAGGATAAGTGCGCGGATTTGGTTGAGCTGAAGGGCTCTCACCTCGACCTTCCCGTTTTTTTCTCCTCTTTTCAGAGGGATCTTGATGCGCTGCGGGGCCACCATGGTCCGCTATTTCTCTTTTCCGGAACGGCAGCGAAGGAGAGTCGGCCCTTCGGTAGCAGCTAGCGGCTTTATAAAGAGAGAAAGAACCCGTTTGACGCCCGCAGGATAGGATACGACAGGATAGGTGGGCCAGCCAAGGACTAGGATGAAGGAAAATTGGGGTGGGGCTGGGGAACCGGCGAACGGAACAACTGGGATAGGCAATGAGACACCTCGAGGTAGGTTAGCACAATGCAGGCCGGCGGGGTCATGCGTAGTACGCCTCGGTCACTATTCCTCTCTCTCTCTCTCTCTCTCTCTTTCTGTCTCTCGCAAATGCAGGGCTTTCTTGCGTTCCCTCATACGTCCCCGTTTGCCTCTGGTCCGCCTTCTGTAGCTGGCTTCCATCCGACCGCCATTCCCCCTATAAACAAATACGTATTTACCCGTTCAACTTTGCCTTAGTGTGACCATTTGCCCAATTGTAGCGGTGTTTTGCTGCGCCGCCTCGGAACGCTCCACTCACACCCATCCCTAAGTCGTTCTGCAAGTTGGCTGCAATTTGACTAAGGTGGAGGAAGATAGCCGAATTTGTCCTCGTGTATATTGCGGTGCGGTAAAAACGACCGGCCTTGCAGCACTCAACGGATGCGATAGAAACTCTAACGGCGTGATCTTGCTTATTGTGAACTGTTTTTCATTTTGTATATATATATATATATATATATCTCAGATGTACTCCACAAGCGAAATCGTATTTGTGTTGTTGAAATGATTCGCCAATGCTAACTTCAATTTGTGCCGCCAAGTTGACCGTTATGGCAACCGATGTAAAAATCTATTCCCTCTATCTAATCCCTCTCTGAACAAAAAAAATGGAAAATCGAGACTACCTCAACTCGGCTCATGTGTAAAATCTCGCTTGTTTTTCCATTGTGGCATCGGTGGATTTAACTTACAATCAAACGTGGCTCCAATGATAAGCACAAGCCCTTACGTTCCGGGCTCCCCATTCATGAATTTCGTTAATTCCTCTTACCGATACTGACCTTTCTCCCACGAGAGTTCCATGGAACATCGCTTTGTGCGTTGTGTTCTTGGGAACGCATATACTTACTACAATCATCTCAAATAACCTTCATAAGTCTGGTCAAAACAAAGACAAGTGTATTCCTGGAAGTGATTAAGGTTCGTACATACTCGAGAACGTTACCAAATGTCTTACTTAATATACGTATCTTAATGACGTTCTAAGTAATGCGAGTAATGGCTAAGCAACACAAAGCAGGGTAGCAAGTCGAGCAATATAACATTTCGTTAATAAATCTATAGTATATATAGTCTGTTTCTAAACTCCGTGCTGGTATTGAGGTGGTCCTATTGGCGGTCGATATTTGGGAATATACAGACGAACACTCTGACTAAGAAGACCAGATGTTTGCAGTATTTTTCACAACGAACCTCTTGGCTCGCATTACACCCTATGTATGTGAATTATCCCCAAAGACATCGTCCCGGCACACAGTATATTACATTTCGTGCTATACACCGCGTGTACATTGTACAGCGTGTACCTGTGAACCTGCTGGTCCTCTAAAAAGTTCTGCGTGAAAGACGGCTAATAGAACTCTGCATTTATTCTAACGTACCGAGAATATAAAGGCAAAGCCCTAAACTCGTTGCTCGGCGGTCGAAAGTGCCGCAGTCAGCTTGGTCCTTCATTCTCGGAGATAATCGGAGAATCCTTCTCCCTTCCGAGCAACGTTCGTCTTGCAACAGAAATTGTCCTTCTCGCAACGAAACGATACAAATTATAGCCAATGACATTGGCCCATTCGTCTTCTTCACACAGTTTGCCACCATCCTTTCCGCCAGCCCTTTTTGCTGGTGAACAGTGACACGGAAACGACCCAACTGAAGATCTGTTACGAACAACAAATCTGGTGCTGTTCTTGTTTCAGCACCGCACCGAAGAACAAGGGATGCTGCCGGCTCAACGACTCCGGCTTTAAATTCAAGTGTCAGAGCAAGTTCAACTGCGAAAACCTGTTCACCTTTGTCTGGTTTATGTCATTTTCTGTTTGTGAACAAATCAATTCAAAACGGAGATCATAGTAGCAGTAATAGTCCACAATAGGTCAAATGAATCCCTGCGTGGTCGCCCCCAAATAGCGCATCACCTAAGTAGCCAACAGTGCAGACGATAGTGGTACTGGTATAATATGTCCTAACTTCGGGTATCCAGACGTGGAATTGAACTGAGATTGAACCCTGATCGCCAATATCTTCTCGCCTTATCTCAGTTGTATTGTCCCTTGCCAATTATCACGTCGGCCAAAACAGAAAAAGCCAAACAGAAGAACTACGCAACTTTGCAGTTGAACGTTGTACAAAGTCTCAAACGTACACATTCACTATTTACACCACTATATATATATATATATATAGTGGTGTAAATGTATATATATAGTACAAATATATATACTTCACGTTGGTTTAATCTAAACTTCCATGTCGTCCACTGTAGGAGGAAGCCATCTGAACATATCAGTATACGCCTATCAAGGCAGTTCAATTTATGTAGCTGCCGTAATCTTGGAACGTCGTCACGCTGAGCCTTACCTAAATTTCCTTTCATGGCTCGTCCTGCTTGCACTACCACTATTACTGCTGGTAACGAATCGAAAGCATGGAGCGGCACATCTCCGAGATGCGTCAATGCCCGTTTCCCATGCCCCTCAGCGGACCTTCTCTCATTTTTGCCGGGTGCCACCGAGCGCCTTCGTCGCTCAGTTGCTATCCTAGAGCAAGAAGTTCGCTCGCATCATCAGCTTGTCCAACGCCGGCGCCCACCCCCAAGTCCACAATCTACCTTGGGCAATGTTGTTCTCACAGAAATGCTCCATTTTCGCTTTGTTTGTGACAAGCCGTCACTCGACTATCTAGCGATCTCCTGCGAATGTTCGCTATAGCAATTTCGTCGTATTGTCGTTTTGGATCAGTATTTGTTGGCGTACCGAAAGTCGCTGTTGACTGCAAACGGGGACCGTGCTGTTTGCATTTCTGCGGCGGTCACTACCGTGCAAGAGCGCAAAAAGGTTTGAATTGATTATCCGCTCACTGCTCGCAGTCCCGAAGCAGTGTGAGGATTGCTGTGGACAACGTGATGTAAAGAACGTATTTTTTCCCCCAGGATTGAGAGCAAGTCGCTGTGCGTGTTGAGCACGTCTGCAAGACCAGCGGTCCACGCGCTCGCCTGCTCTGGCAGCGACAATAGCGTGCAGCGCCGAAGCTCCCGAGCAAGCGTCGGCGCGGCGTCACCCCTGTCGCCGTTCTGTTGAGACCGTTACAATATCCACATTATGCACCCACACCGGCTTTCTTCACCAGCCTCCCTCCGCTATCCTGTATCATCCACGGCCGTTTACCCCATCTGCCTGGGGCCTCGGATCGTCGTCACCGTCCCGGTGTCATAAGAAGTCACTCAACGCTCTCTGTTCTCGGATTCCCTGTTCGCCTGTTAGCTTGTGTGTCGGGCCCGCGTTCGTCGTTTATCGAACAGCTTTTTGAGTCACACGAGATGGGTGAGTAAGCAGAAGTGAGGGGGGGGGGCAGGCGGAGTGCTTAGGGCTTCATTGTAGAGTGGCTATCAAACTTCGTTTCTAGCGAACGGGCGAATCGGGTGTACACTCAACGCACTGTTCACGGGGGTCTACGCTTCGAAACGGGACGAACCAAACGCGATTATCGACAAAACAAATCGATCTCGACAGTCGCAAAGAAAATTCGAGAAAAACAATCGTTGAAGGCGCCATACGAAAATATGGCACTAGAAAGATAGATCGAGAGGAGAGAGCGGACGAGCACAAATTGGGGAAATGCTACACAACATATAACAGAAGCCGGGCGAACACTCTGATCACACCAGCGTCCTCACGCCAATTCAGCCTGATGGCCAACACGCTGGGTATTGTGTGTTTTTGTGCGATATCAGTCGATTCGTTCGTTCGTTCGTTTGGTGATTTACTCTCGTTTTCGTGTTCGATGTATAAAATAGGCACAGCATAGTATAGATAATGAAAGAAGATCAAAGCCTGCAAACCTAGACTTGAATTTTAGATAGGCTACACGCAGATTTTGGAGGGGGCCAGCCAGTTCTCTCTAGTGATTTGCTTCCGGTGCCTCTTGTGCGGGTTTTTCTTATTTCCTTGTTGTACTGAGACGCAAACCTCTCAATGCTAATGTACAAAATATCAAATAGTGTTTCGTTTGTCCCGGCAAAACACGAGGACACAGGGTACCCATCTGGTCGATAGGTATCTAGTGGTGGCCTTCATGGTGGCCACATAACGTGATGTCATTTTGCATGCCGCGAAGTTCTTGTCGAGTTAGGCAACATTGCTTATTACATTAGCATTGATCATTTAGCTGCTGCCTAGACGACTGATGCACGGCTCCACCAATTGCCTATTGATTAGCACAACGTTATTCGGTCGCCTGCTGCGTGGGCGACGATCTTCGTTTCAAGAAGAAAATTGCAGCTATAATTGTGATTGGTACATGCATGGTGCCCTTTTTGTCATTTCATTCTAGAGAAGCTTTTTGCTACTTATGTGAGATTTCTTTTACGCAGCACGTATTACTCACTCAGCCGTGGTGACTAGTGTTTAGTGTATTAAGGTTTAGTGAGTTTGAAACACCCATAGGACTTGCAAACCCTGTGGAATCAGGTTCAATTAGGTTCTTTATGATCGGAGTAATACGAACGCGGCTATTGTCGCTTAATGTCAAAACAGAGACGTGCCTGAGTCCCACTTCTGCTGTTGTAGAATAAGGCACCGTTGTATTACCCACACATACACCCGGTTAACGTCGGAGTCGAGCAGGAAAGTTGGTGATCATTTAACCAGCTTCAGCTAAAGAACGGAGATCTGGGAGAGCATCGAGCAAAGTAGAAGACAAACAAGCATTTGATTCGAAGTACAGCTTCCATTGTGATATCTGAACACAATTGCAATGGTTACGCAGCTTATATATATATATATATATGGAAGACTCAAAGGAATTGATCGTCGACAGAATTCGCGAACCTCAATGCTCCGTTGTACATCGTCGAGGTGACACGTCTGCCGAGCTTGCCGTTCAATTACAAAGGTTTTCGTCTTCAAGTTCATTCAGTCAAAGTATTGGCTTCCACTGTTGACTGTTTTAAGGGGCGAATAAAAGAAGCTTATCACGTTTTACGTGATATTTAAATGACGTCTTAAACAGAGATATATATTTTTCGACTTCAGTCAATATACATGTTTCAACTATAGTCAATATATATATATATATATATATACCTGTTTTGGTATTTTTAAAGATTAAAGTTTGCCTAGTGGCATATTTGTATTCTTGCTTTCTTTTTGCTGTTTTATGAATAACTTTAAAGCATGTTGGTCAAGCATGGATTTCTTATATTTCAATTATTATAAAAAGAAATTGTATATATATATTAGAGATTGGTTTTCGTTGTGTATTATACCAGTCGTTAAATTCCACATGGTATGAATAAAAATCAATGATAAATCAGACCGAATTTATAGTTAAGCAAATGATTATAACATTTGCAAAAATATTCATAAATATAGTGCACAGCGAAAAAAACATAACACTTAGTTTTGCGAAATATCGAAATATGTACTAAACAATATTAAAACGAGTGTAACAAATACAGGACTACAATAGTTTTTTTTTTAATTGTACCTTTGTCCCCCACACAAATCATGCACATAGCGTACTGAACTTCCTCGTAGTCTGCTTCCATTGTTCCTGCACTGGACATGCTGGCTCGTCAGTCGACGAGCAATCCTGATCCTTTCCTGTCAGAGCCAATGATCTCATCTTGACCATATGAATTTTTGCCAATCTTATTCAATGACAGAGTCAACCAGCAACTGACAGCAACCTAATTTTTATTGAGCCGGCACGACCGCTGCCACTACTTGCCAGGCATCAAGCGCTAAGCTTGATCTCCGCGAAGGTGGGTTGTTCAGGGGCCCACTCTGGGGCTACTCCGCCGGGCCTTGGGTCGACCATGAGAACGGTCCCCTTTGTCCATCTCACGTTGAGGCCGCCCGCGCCACGCAGCTGGCCCGTTCAGCATGGCAACGATGCCATGTGTCTATGGTTCTACGCATTTTTGTGGCGGAAAGCTCGACGGACGCTCAATCTCGGCTCCCGTAGCGGGCGTAGTGGCTCGGCTTACTCTGCCGTTCTAGGGCGCGTGCAACCGCCGCCATTCATGCAAGGGAGGGGCTGGCTATCCGCATCGTCGGGTCGCGCTCGCCGCGCAGCGTCTGCACGGGCTGTCGGTGAATGTCGGCGAGCGAGGAGGAAGTTTAGGCAGACTATTAATTTTCTCCATTTAGCAGAAATTATTATCTCCGCTGGCTGCTTTGCTTTGAGGATGATGGTGGGCTCGGAGGGGCCGGGCGAAGAGCTGGAAAAAGAGACCGAGGGGGTAACGGGGGGGGGGGTAACGCTGGGAAGAGGGAGACGAGTCGAAAGACCATCATCACCGGCAACGGCGCAAGGCAGAGCCAGCAGAAGCATCCCTCGTTGTAACAGAATGCTGCCGCCCACAGTGGCATCCATGTAACAACTGATCAGTCGAGCCCGGTCGCCAGCCCGCTGTCTGTTTAACATACATACACACACACTCTATCGCGCTTTTCGCCGAGAAATTGCCAGACTTCTCGGCACGCGCCCGAAGGCGCCGTCTTCTTCGTTCTTTAACTGCGTCGAATGTGGCCACTTAATAGCAGCCAGGCTACCAGGCATCTCCCCTAACCACGGCATAGCATACGGAACGCGCTCGACGCACCGATCCGGTCACAGACGCACAAGAGCACACGGACGCCGACAGACAGAAAGACAGGGTCCACGAGCCAAACACACCCGTGGGGTCTCTCGCTCGATGAACACACTGACTCGGAACTCGAGCATAATGGCTAATTAATATGGTCGCAGTCACTATTAAACAATAATGGGCGCCCCCCCCCCGCTCGCTCTTCTGATGAGACGACGATCCGCGGCCCCATCGGCAGTTGGGGTACATTACCTCATTACCGTCCGTACCACTAACGCTCAGTCGGCGACGGAGCGACGATGGTAAGGGCCAAGGCTGTTACGTAAAACCCAGACTCATCACTGTCTCCGCCACTCTAAAGATGTTCCTCGAGTCCTCCGCATGGAGCTTTAAACGGAGAGACAAATTTGATGAAGGATATTGTCTGCGGCATGGGAGAATTGGCAAATTCGACCCCGACGACCGCAGCGATTTTCGCGTATGTTCGTAGTTATTAGTATCTACCTCGAACCAGACATCCAATAGTTACAGGCCACGTGCTAGTGGACCTCGAGTTTGGCTGGTGCCACACGTGCTGTTTACAGTCGAAGGCGAACTTTAAGAGACCAAGCAAACTTTGACGACCTCGACGGGCGTCAAGCCCTTCCGTGCACGTACATCGTTGTCCTTTATTTCCCTCTAAATACATAGTTGGATAGTAGCGTGTATTTCAGAGCAGAATAGAAGGGGCAAATATCTGCAAAAGGTCGCCACGGACAGCGTGAAACTTTCTCGTTAAAATCTCGAAAGGCTGTTGCATTTTAAGCGAAATTGGCCGTCGTCTAGGAGAACTTTTTCTGACCCTCTCCATAAGTTTCTTGTCTGTTCAAATGCACGCTACTGTCTAACTATTTATATATATATATATATATATATATATGACGAGCAAGGAGGAAGAAGAATACGCCCGAATAGTTATCTTCGAAACTATCTACTATTAGTTGATCTCCCCATAGGCTTGCGCAACTTTTCAAGAGCATCCGATGGATACGTTTACTTGGTTGTATTTATCATCATTATGGTCGGCTCAGGCTGATTAATAATACAACGTCTAGGTTTTCGCTTATTCAGCTATTCTACGAATATTTCCATTTGTAGCCTAGTATTTAGTTCGACGAACTTGAATGCTATTATTCAACGATTCTATATCATTGGCAGACATCGATAATCGTTTAGATATTTGCATTTGATATAATGGATCGCAAATATTCCACACCTATACGTTGCACCTATGCCTGTTTTATGGGTAACTGGATGCCGAGGGGTATGAGTGACTCAACAGTGTCTTGCCTGTAAAACCTCGTCATCTATCGATATCATGCAATTCCTCTGTTCAACATCAACGATCAGAATTATTGCGGGATATGGGCCAGGGGGGGGGTAAGAGGATCGTAAGTTTTCAACGTTGATGGACGCTGACTATAGGTTTTGCATACACTGAGATATACTAGTCAAACGGTTAGTAAGCCATCACGCCTATTTCACACCAATATACCATTGCACGGAGTCCATGATACAACTTATACAAGTTTCGGTAAGCCGATCCCGTGCCTGTTTCCTAGGGATCAGTGACCAAACTTTTCAGTTGTTATACTTTTTGGGCGGCTAAGCCTCTGGCTATCGGAAGCCAGAGGCCGCAGGTTCGAGCACCGCTGCGTGACATATAAGAGAGCTTAAGCATTGTAAAATTGTAGCTCCTTTAATAAACCAATAAAACCTTAACCTCTACCTTTTTTTCCAGGCTGATTCAGAGCCAACATTTAACGTCCACGGAACAACTGCTTTCAGCGTTGCTTCATAAGACGGACTTTTTTAAATGCAAATCTACAACGGTGGGGATCGAATCCGTGCGCCTACGTCCGTCCCCTCCGATTGCAAAGCGCACACGAACGGACCACGCCACCGAGCTCGATATACTAACGGTGTCTAACCCCGCCTTGTCCTCTTGATTGATAGTTAGTCTGTTTATTTAGTTCGACCTTGTTACAAATAAAATATGTATCAATAGATGAATGAATGATTTACTAATAAACTCATGAATTTACTATAATAAATCCTTCACAATGATATCCACAGTGGACACAGGGTCTCAGGCACGGACCGATGTCAGCTGCTGCAGTAAGGCCGTTGTAGTGTAGTAATCCGGCTGATTACTATCAGGCGACACTCATATCGCTTCCTGTGTTTGCTCTGTAACAGTGACCATCTGTCCGAGGTATCTCACAGAGACCGCAACCTCTCGATACCGAAGCCCAGCCGCTTTTTCCCCTAACTCGATAGCCCTCCTCTACTTTACGGCACTTCAATCTTCATAGCGTTTCGTGAGCACGCATACGCGCTATTTTGACGCTGCTTTTACTGACAGCAAATCTCGCCTTCTTAGCTATGTAGGAATCTTCAAAACGCATCCGCAAATGATTCACATGGCTCTATATACTCACGTGCATGCCAACAGCGACTAGCATCAATTTAGCTATAATTAATGAACGCGCATTTGCATTTATCACCTGCGCTTTCTCGCAAGCTCTAGATTCGTAGACCGGAAAGTGAATTTCCGTCGGAACTATTTGTGGTGCCGCGGCCAGCTTCTGTAACACACTGGAAGCCTATAAATGAACCTGAACAATGTCCGCCTTTGCTTAGAGCGATCGCTGCTCTTCTTTTTCTTATTCTCGGTGTGTGCCTTAGAGGCCGGGAAGTGGCTTTTCCGCCGCCGCTCTGAAACCCATAAAACTACACACTGCCGTATGTAGGCTGTATGACCTAAGCGTATGAACCATAGCAGGGTTCTTCCCAGTGGTGTCTATGCCCTCTTCCTTTACGATCGCACATCGCGGCGCTTTCTTCCTTTCAACCACTACTCCACGACTTATACCTACGTCTGCTGGAAAACTGAACCTTCTCGATGCCCTTTCACAGCCCGCCCGTCCGCCTATACATGTCAACGCTCATGGCGGCGAAGGCGGCATTAGAGGAGCCGCGGCAGTGGGGGCAATGCGGGACGGGACCGGCCGGGGTCGACGTCGACTACAACTGTGCCAGCAGGGTAACAATGGAAAGGAGGAATGGAGCAAGGCCGTCGAACGTTCACTGGCGACGCGGCGACGTCACTGGCGCAGCGTCACCATTCTAGGTGGCACCCGGGGGCCGGGGGGCAACGGCGACAATCGGGCTACAGACACGAGAGGGGCAGAGAGAGAGAGAGAGACAAACACAAACGAAGGCTAGAAGTGCACCGCAGCGGGCGGGTCGCTTTGGTCTAGTCCGCTCTGCTCTGCTCAGGGTGAAACGCAGCAACTCCTGCTCCTCGCCGATCCCTTCTCTGTATTTCGTCGGACGTGTGCGCTATCCTTGGCCCCCCCAGCCGCCTCCGCCACCGCCGCTCCCGTCCAGGGTATCCATGCGCGCCCTGACTGCCTCAGCGTCGCACAACCATCTCCTTCTGCTGCACCCCCCCCCCCCCCCCGACGTCCGTTTTATTCTCCGTTTTCTTCTCCTCCTCCTCCTCCTCATCTTCCACAAAAATAATGAGTTTTCAGATTCTTTTCGGGTTTCTTCCTACTCTCACCGAGCAGCTCACCCGTCTCGCATTCACTCGCGTTTCTGCCCCTCGACCCTCTCCCTTCCCACGTGGGCCTCCTCCCATTTTTCTCTCCCACTTTCCTAGGCGCCAGTGGTCGCTCTGTCTGAGCAGCAGTCGGAGACGGCTGCTCCTGTACTGCGTCTGTCCCCGCCACGGCCGCCGCGACGCAGCGCTGCTCGTCGGCTGGCTTCTGCTGTTGTCGTCGTCGTCGTCGTCGTCGTGCTTGGTGGTAGAGGTTGTGGGTAGCTGGTGGGTGAGACCCGCTCTCCGAACTACAGCGGTTACTGTGTGTGTGTGTGTGTGGCTGCTGAGAGACAGTGTCGACGGGATGGGACGGTAGGCAGCGATGATGGGGAAGCGAGAGAATTCGCCATCGTTCTCGTTTTCGTCGCAGCCACCGCCGCCGCAGCAGCAGCTTCAGCCACCACTGCGAGTGAGAGTCTGTCGCTGACAACCCGGCAGCCAACACGCCGCCACTGCTCGGCTTGCGCGCGCTCGCGCTCTCTGTTCAGTTCTGAATGGCGCCAGGCTGGTGGCAGCGTTCGTTCGTTCTCCGTTGCTGTACAACGGGCGGATAGCAAGCTGCCGCCTCTCAGCGCAGGCAAGCTATTGGCATAAGAGGGGGATCTCGATCCGTTCGTTCTCTAGGCCAGCACTGTCGTCGTCGGCTTCGCCCCCCAGCGGCGAGTTCTGCGGCACACTCCTCCCGCGATGACGACGGCGGCAGCTTCGCCGGTGCCGGTGGAGGCGTTCTCCTTTTACTTCAGGCAAAAATGCCTCCTCACTGATCCTTTCGTCGTCTGCCTGCCCGCCCGCCCGCCTTCAGCCAAGGGAACGAGCCAGCCCCATCGGTCGGTTCCTAAGTCGCTGCCTCGACTTGGTCGCACTGCACGACCAGCGTACACCGCGTCCTTTCAGTAGTGCGGCTTCCTGCGCTCACCCGCCCGGCCGCCACAGCGCTGCCACTGCTGTTCGCGGGCAAGGGAGTAGGGGCTGAAAAGCAGGAGCAAGGGAGGGCTGGTTCTGGAGGTCTCCTCGAGAGAACTGGGCCAACTGAAAGAAGTGGGCGAGAACGAAGCGAAGACTCACGAAAGCCGCCATAGACGATGGATCTGCCTTGCAATCCAACTAAATGATACTTGTGCTTGATGATTTTGCCACCATAATTGTTTCCGCGAAATAGCGCCGGCGAAAGCAGCGTCGGCTAAGGTTGGCAGACCTCGGAAAGGCCTGCTGCATCTCGCTTGCCTGTCTTGTGCTGTGTTTCGCCTCAAGACGAAACGCTCGCGTAAGGAACTGAATAGAGGTTGAATGAATCTGTTCTGCTGCTGCTGCTGCTGCAGCCGCCGAAAAGCGCAGCAACATCATCGTGATCCTCATTACGAAGTATGAAGTATGCCGCAAGCTTTTGTTCGAATGCGGCAGACCCGTGCGGGTTCGTACGCATGATGACATTCATGCACGTTGAACCCCAACGCCGCTGGTCTCGTTTTTGTTTATACCCCTTCGTCACACGAGTTGATTGAATTGCTGGAGAGGACCAAAAGGACACATAGCGGTATCCGTCGAGGTGTCGCAAGCATGTTAAAAGCACGAATTGATTGGTCTGCGAGCTCATTGAAGCGACCTTATGTGCCTTCAGGCGGCAGATTTACAATTCGGAAAAAAAGCACAACAAGCTCACACCCGAAAAGTACTCGGACTGATCCATCTCTACTCGACAGGCTCAGCCCACGGCCGGTTTTATGGCTCTTTATCATCTTCTTGACACTCGCGCATAATATGACACAACAGCAGCAACTGTTGATGTTCACCCAAGGCGACATACGGACGGTGAAACATTAATTAAATATAGGTGTCGACTGGCAGAAATTGCTTAACCGCAAGAAAACCGTTAGGAAATCCTGGGTGAATAATGTACATTTTACAACCTCTGACCTGGAGACGGGTGACATACATAGCAGAATTGAATGAGCGATAATTGAAAATGATACAAACACTCCAGTCCTTGCTGGAAAGGGTGGCGTCTTCTACGGTTGGTAGAACCGAGAACTAATAGACAATAGTTGAATGGGTCAGTTGAATGCTGGCTCAATTTTCATCATAGATCGGATCACGTCGGAACTCCTTGTGCGTCCGAATGGTCTCGTTTCAACACGTCGGTGGAGAACGAGCATCGAGTCAAGGCAGGTTTCTCTCTTGGGGGAACGCTCCAGGCTAGAGGTTCTGCGTTATTCTCCATTTCACATCCTTCTGTCTAAATACCCCAATCCTAACTGACCTTTGGTTTTTTTTGCGATGAGAGAGCCGCTCGCCCGGCACATTCCCCACGCATGCATAAGCGCTGCTGTGAACCACTCTTTGGATCCAGCAGGGAGCTCCCGGAAGCCCGGTTCACCTCCACCCGCAAGAGCCCTTTTGCTCATCTATCCCAAAATCCCATGTCGCCTCGCAGACATCCTTTCCATGCAAGGTCTTCTCGATCCCAGTGATTTCTCGTTCTCTCTCTCTCTCTCTCTCCCGATTTCTCCCAGCCATTTCTAATCTCCACGCTCCCTGGTCTACTCCACAACGCTGCCAACGCCGGCAGTAGCAGACCACATTCAAAGTGGCCACCCGTCAAAAAACAACTCCCTGACGTGGATCCCTACCCGTCCAACTAGAAGTTCCCGAAACCAGACGACCCCCATTTAAACGACCCTCCGTCCATGAAAGCCCGCCCAGTAGACCCCGCAGATCTGACGACCCCGCCACGAGCACGATCCTCCCCTCAAGATCAGTCGATATCGGTGTATTCTCCGTTTTCCCAACAGCGTCCCCGATCCCTCTTCCACGATCTCTTCTTCCTATTCTCCGATCTCATTCTACTTCGTCGTATCCTTCCCCGTCGCGCCCTCTTCAGCTTCTCGTGGGCGCTCCCTATTGACCCGCTATGCGACTACTACTCCCACTACTGCCACGGCTGCCATTATTATTATTATTTTACCCCGTCCTTCTCTGGAATTTCATTGAGAGTTGCTCGGCGCGCTCCGCCATGTGCGCTGTGTTCATGGTTCGCGTTGGTGAGGGCCTGCCACCACCACCAGCACCAGCAGCACCATCGTCCCCCAATCTCATCGTTGGGGTATGCTGCCTCAACTGCTGCTCGAATTAGAAAGACGTCACTTTGACGATATCGATTTCTCTTCTTCGTAAGCACCGAATCCACGGCTCACCGTTTGCGTTGCAGCGGAGTTCAATCCTCCTCGCGAACCCGATGGCCGCGGCGGGCCGACGCTGAAAGGAGCTGGGGGCATTGCTGTCGTCGGGCTTCTGCTACTGCTGTGGTGGCGAGTGAAAGATCTCTTCTCTCTATCCTCTTCTCTCTCTTGTAGTGAGTCACAGGCTATGTGTCAGCACAGAATCGCACCGTAGCCGAGCGCCTGATTTGTCCGACAGTGGATGTGGTTCGGATGTGCCTATTCTTATTCCTGTCTTGAATGTCACTGCACGAGTATGCCCGCCAATGTGTAACGTGGCAGCAAACATCAATGTGTCTCTGGGATACGGGGAGGGGGGCACTCACCAGCTCGATGTCCTCGCTGCCTGCGCGTCGATGTCGTTTCTTCGCTGTGATGTGAATGGCTACGAGTGCCGAGTGCCGTGTGCGTGTCTGCTGTATGTATGTGTGCATGTGTGTACCGGCGATGTAAATGTGTCTTCCTGAGTCCGCCCCGAAGCCTAAGCCTGTGCAAGGAAGAATTGGAACGGGTTCGTGCACATTTCGGCTCCGACACGATAGGCGGAGACGGCGGCGTACGGACACATTCGCACGAGCGCTGCAGCGGCCTCGGCAAATGAGTCATGTCTGATTGGCCCGCCAGCTCATTGCAGGGATCATAATGGGAGCCGAGTCGAATCGATGGACGCGTCAGCCGGCAGAAGCGATCGGAGATAAAAATTCAAAAAGGCCAAATTAAAAAATAGGAATGGACCGATAGTGACCGAATGCGCTGAATAGTGTCGTCGAAAGTCGCAGCGAAATTGTCGAGCAGCGAGCAAACTCGCAGTTGAGTTCAGACTAGACGCGGCATCGAGTCGCCGAATCCGCCGGCTCCATCCCGCTGATATCGCCCGGCTCGTGAACGGAAGAAGAATAGAGGGGGGGGCTTTCGCCGCGGTTCCGCCACTGAACAGAAACGCGAAACTCAGATAAAACGATTATAATAGCCATGCGAAAAATAATGATCACATTTCAGAGTGGAGACACTGAATCTACCTCACCACTCCCACCGCCGCCCGCCTGCCCGCCCGCCCCCGTCAATTTCACTATGCGTTGAGTGAATACACGCGGAACAGGACAGACGGATAGTTGCCCGTGTTTTCTGCACTGGGGAATTGGACGTCAATTAGAAATGAACGATATGTATATATCATTGGAACAATTATAGAGAAATGTTACATCGCGTCGACGGCATCAGGGACAAGCCTGCTACCCTGCGGAGATTTATAGAGTGCACAAAATGCACAATACACGTCCAATAACACATAATTAAATAAATACGATCTCTATAGTATATACGTCTACCAATACGGCGCGAATGGAATTGTTCAACATTACGCTAGCGCCCACATCCGATACATAACACACTGTGATAGGGCACCGTGGCTGACGTAACTCAAATCGAGCGTTACGTACATTGGGTTATATATGTAACCGATTTGGGAGTTTGCGCTTTTTTTACCTTCGCCTTTATGGAGGAAACGACACAGAACTCAGAATCGCAAACGGCAACGCGCTCGCGAGCGGCTGATCCATGGCAGCCTCCATAAATAGCGATGAGCAAAGTGGATTCCATAGGAATTACGAAGCGAAAAAGCCCCTAAAGTGTTCGGCGTCCACCTTCCATCATTTCCGTCGGAATCTTCGAATATAAATATTTTACACAAGCAATGATGCACTGCGTTCAGCGATCAGTAACTCATCTCGCAGTGTAGATATAGAAGACAGCTTATTTTGAGCAGCAGCAGCAGCAGTAGCAATAACAACAACAATAACAACAAAAGCGAACGTTTATGATTAAATAAAAATGATAAAATGAAAAATATAGTAAAAATATAGCAGTACGTTTATTGACGAGCTATGATATGACTTGAGGTTTATTTTTCAGCACTGCAATTTTGCAATGCTTAAATTCTCGTAAAAAAAGATGTAGCTAAGAGCAAAATTAGAAGCAATATCGTCGGTGAAGGGGGGCCGTACATTAATATGATAAATGAATACAACAGACAGTGAATTAAAAGGAGAAATATACATTTCCCTTATCCTTTCGTTCCCTGTTTAATTGCCCTCATTATAATGCACAATTCAATCAATTTTACTAGGAACCTCTGTGACACTCACGTTTCATAAAGCCTGATTAGATTCCAGCGCCATCTGAGCTTCAAGTGCACCACGAGACTCGAACGTGGGCGTTTACGCTAGCCACATGGACTCCAATGCGAGGGCGAATATGATCTGCGGGTTGGAGAGACGATATGGTCTTCGTACCGACTGCTGCGAAGTGTAGAGTCAGTTCATCGGAGATTGAGACATCGCTGCCCTCAAGGTTACATGGGAGCAGAGCTATCTCGCTCTCCCAACCGCAAGAACTATTGATAAACTTCCATGGAAGATCCGCACCGCTGCGGAGCTCATTGGAACGGTTTCCGTAGAAAGACGCCCTTGTCAGACTAAGTTCCTGTCTCCATTTGAGGCTGCTGCAAGAGTAAGCCGTTTTAAAATAACACCTCTATACTGACTATTGACGTTCACATGGACCCAACGGAGTTCGGCGAAGAAACGAAACGTATTTGGCTTTCGTGACCTTTACGAAAGTGGTGTAGCACTCTTAGTAAAGCCTAGCTACCAACCCACTGAAAAGCTCCAAAGCCACGTCAGCCTGTGCGCTGTCACAGACCCCAAAACAAGACAGCTGATGAACACGCTCGATGAAATTCTCGTCAGGGACACAACTCAACTCTCATCCCAAACAGTGGAAATGCCTTACAACACGAGGCAAAACATTCTCCTGAAGAGTGAGCGAGATTGCGCGAACAAACATGAAGGCTTGCTCTCTTTATACGTTTCAGTATACAACAGGACATGCCGAAATAAGACATGCCTAAAAACAAGTGACCATTTCCAGCGTTCCCTCATACGTTTTGTGCCTGTCGCGCGAATAGCACTGTATAAAATGCGTTCGGGCAAACGAGCTAGGTACTTTCCTCGTAATTTTCTTCGCTTTGCACAGCTGTTCAAACCCTACGCATTGCCCTCCATAATCCACAGAACGAAAAAAAAACAGTATTCCGGCGATATTCGGAACTTTAGCGCGCGCGGAAATTTCTAGGCTTAGGATGATGCGCTCTTGGGCCAAATGGCTCGATTTGTCTATCGCAGCCTCGGTCTGTTCCCACAGAGAGCGAAGCTTAGGTCCGTTAATAGACTTAGAGCATGTAGAAAAATGGTTGACGCCAATATTTGCTCGTCTTCTCTTATAAGAATAGCGGATTTTCCCTGTTTGCGGAATTGTGTACTGGAAAAGTTGACATGGACTCTTTTGGGCGGAACCACCTCATATCTACATTGAAAAATCGTCTAACACAAATCATAGCGTTGTCTGAAAAAATGAGATTAATTTCAGAGAAGGGTTACGATTTGTGTATGTGTATGTGTAAGTAACGAGTCGTGGTGTCGTTTCGCAGATAAACGTGATTATAGATTTCATTTTGAAGAAATTTCATTTCTAAGATAAATGGTTACACGTTTAAGGATTCCATTGAAGTTAATTTATAAACGTCGTTCAATATAAATACGATGGTTGTCGCCAGCGCGTTTTTCTCTTGCGAGGACCATATGTGACAGCGGAACCAAAAGCTGCAGCCTCAGAGACAGATCTTCAAGGTGGTTTGCTTGCCGGTAAGGACGTGTGCTTTCATCGATATCATAAAGAGTGGGTTACCGTTAACGGTCGGTGGTTCGAGAACTTCCTTGTTGCTTATGTCACTTGTCAATGACAGGGGCTCTAGTTCTGCAATACCCTCTATGGCACTTTTAACGAATAGAACATAAATTTTCTACATGAGTTGGTGACCGACCCAATGAACTTTATCGAAGTATTTAGCCACCCATGGATGACCTGCAGTCCACTGGCGACTCAGGTAGAGTGCTCCCCATCCTATTTATAGTATAGTGCCAAGCTTGTCTGACCGAAGAAGCATATTCTATGCACACACCATCACATAGGTGTTCCCACCGAACTGACATCTGCCTAATATATCGATGGCTGAGTCAGAACGGATTGCTCACACGTGCCAGCTGTTTATACCTGCGTTCCCCACCTGAGAGAGAGAGGAAATCAGATCACCACGCGAACGATACTGGCGACAGGCCAAGGGAAAACAGGGAGTAATGATCCGGCAAGGCGCCCGTCCCAGCGTAGACGCCCAGCATTTAAGTGGTGTCGTTCAACCCTTAACGCAACCCGATTGATGGGCGCTCTTGCTCGACGAGTACTCCTCGAAGTTGCTCGAAGCAACGGCACTATAGCTGTGCTGTATAGCTCTTGGGTCACTTGATTACTATTATTACTAGAATTAACAGGCTAGCCACGCAGTGGATGTGTATGTACTACATAGTCATCTAAATATATATATATATTATAAGCTGGGCTAACGCCTAAGGTAATATTAACTCGATACGATCATTAGCCTTCAGCGAGCTTATACGGCTGTAACCGCGGTTCACTACGCTTGTCAGCAACGAGCCGATAAAATGGCCAGAGGTCATCATCTGAGAAATAACGATCGTAATAATAAGCATCATCACTTTTATGGCTTACCTTTATTTCACGCCCGTCCCCAAAGGCTAATATGGTGACGATTTTCTCTGCAACTTCGCCTGATCGCCTGATGATTATCTTCTATCGAATCCCCCCTAGAAGAGACGTCAAATACGCAGCTTCCCCCCTATCAAGCTACGAATAAAAGGTACAAGTTACGCCAAAAATGATTATGATGATGATGATCATGTTTCATCAAACTGCAACTGCCTCGGTCCGCATTGCTCTTATTCTGGGGCCATATAGTTCAGTATGCCGCTGATATCTGATTCAGATCGATCTGCCTCTTCCACACGTTGCTGTGTACAGGGGATCTCGACGTTGAAAAATCTTATAATTACTCGCATAACTACTCACGCTGCTACCTAGATTTGATCAGTGATGATGCTCTCTCTTGTTTGATTGTTCAGCGTGTCTCTCCCCCTAGTATCTATAAAATTCAAACCTCGTATATACAGCGCAGCTTCTGCGACTGACCCGGATACTTTGGTGATATACGTAATATCTAATATAAACCTAACCATAATTTCTAACTAGTTGGTAAGGCTTAGGTTAAATGCGGATTTTCTTGATACCAAATCGATGTTCAGCGAAAGCCTGTTGATGGAAGACAAAGTATTTCATTGTTGTGTTATTCTATTTAGCTAGGGAAACAATATATTGGCAGAATATGCTAGTGCACTGAACTGGTTATCTAATCAGTTGTTTTCTTGCAACGAAATGCCCTTACCTGGAACACTAAGTACCCAAATCATTTAGCGCATTTGGACATTTTATGTATAATTTGGAGTACACGAATTGGTCCTGAGCCAGCCTGAACAAAGTATAAGTATACATACAAATAATTGCGGGACCATCCCCATACAGTTGGTGAACGACATGGGTTTCTAGGGAATCCGCTTATTAGGAACAAAACGATAGTGACTGACCACTTACTCACGAACCTCATACCGCGAAAGCCGATTAATCAACGGATCTGTATTTAACGCTACTTACAAAATTGTGTATAGAATTACAAATGAAGTATATGCACTACGCATATCGATTCTCACTACGCAATCGATTACTTCATTGAACATATTTGTCGAACTATACTACGTGTTTCGTGTCAATATATATATATATATATAGTATTGTAGCTAAAGTATAGGAAATTCAAAGAATTTTCATCTGATATCGACAAAGGAACAATATTGTGTCTCGTTGACGATTTGACATGTGTGCAACAGTTTCTAGTTTCTTAAATCAATAATTACTATTTATACTAAACGGCACCGAACAACTCCGATTTTTAGAAGCACTCAGCCGACAGCTGAACAGTACGAGATAGATTCCTGACACTCGCTGCGACGTGTATCGCATATTAACGTGTATGAAAAAAAGCCTCACGACTAAATAATGGGTTTCGAATTTCTTATACTGCCATTTAAATGATTAAGGCTTCGTCACATTGTGTACCATTGCAGCCTCACACTCTCGGCAGATTCAGTTCACATATTTCGAAATTGGAGCGAACAGTCATGGCATGGTAAAAGTGACATTTCAATAGTGGAGATGGAACGAAATCGCGTACAATAGCGTATAGGTGAAACACCCCGCAAAAACGAGAAGAAGCCCTCGAGTTCTAATAGTATATTTGAATTATAATTTGTCATACGAATGCCAGCCGCTTGACTCACGCCAACGTTCTTCCATGGATAAATTTAGCTGGAAGCTTGTAGCCATAATCTCAATGAACATCCAGAACCAGCCGAACTGCCTGATCCCTTGTCCCCAAGCTAGTATTTAGAACATGGAGAACTTTCCGCACAAACCTGTTCTATTGTTAGCATAAAGGAAAATCTCGAGTTTAGCTTAAGCCACCTGATCAACTCTCCCTAAGGATATCTCGGCGCACTTTCCTTGAGGCTAACATCAGCCTGTAGAGGAGAACTTCGCTGAAAAGTGGAGCGTCGGCATCAGAGAGTCCAAAAATAAGAGATTACAACTTGTGCAAGATACAGGGATACAAAGTGTTATCTGCATTGCCAATCCATGTTCTATCTCCAACATTAATAAACATGTTCTCTCTCTCTCTCTCGCCCTATATATATATATATATATTAGATTGGCGCATAAATAATTTCCGCCTTGCTCAGTTTGACTTGCCATATGTATTGATAGAATAAACGAATCGTAATGACTATAGTGACTCTCTCGCTTTCTATGGCTCTAGCACATCTATCGCGTAGCAACTATCAGCGGACACCGCAGCGGAAGGCATCTCGTCACGGGAAGCGATTCATCCACCCAACCAATCTCGGACCTGTGCTTATCTTGAAGCGTTTCCCCTCATTGCGCGGCTTTCCATGTTGCAATATCACTTGATGTCATCCTTCGCTTTCTGATGCCGGGTTCCCTGTCAATCTCTCAGCTAAGTTTGAGGAGTTAACTTGCGTAAGGATCTTCGTCGGCCGTTTCCCGATCCTTGCGAGAGCACCCCCCCCATCTGATTTCACCGAATGCGCAGCCATAACCTTAGCATTAGCGAATGAACGTCTCGTTTCAGCGTTAGGCATTATCGTAGGACAACAAACAGTGGCGTCCACATTCTTTCACTTTGCATCATTTATAGTGAATTTAGACGACGAATTGTACTTGAATGGTGTCCTCCCAGCTCTACTCTCCAAGCTGTCGAGTTGAGTGGGTCGCCCTTTCGATCAAAAGATCTAGAAATCTGTCGTCGTCGTCGTCTGCGGCCATCCGCAACGTTGCATGCCATTCACATCGAGAGCTCCAGCTCGAAATCACTGAAACGAGCTTCGACGGACCCGTTCGGGTATTACGGACTCCCGTTCCACATCACACACAGGGTCGTCAGGGTCTCTGCTGAATTTTTCCCAGCGCGAATATCAATAGTGAATCGGACAGTGTGCACGCACGTCCTACGTGCCTGACATGCACGTTTTTTACCTCCGTACTACATAATGCTTAGGCAACCGCTACTGATACATCCTGAATAAGCTGCAGAATAATAAACGGAAGAGTTTCTCGGAGGAAATGAACGAAAAAGCAAATATATTCGCCTACTAAATGTGAAACCCCTAGCGTTCGTGATCGTGAAGCTAGACAATTTCATGGATGGCGGAAATCACTGATGTTTTTCTATATATAGCGGGCTCGAGTTCCGCTGAGTGACATATAAGAGAGCTTAAGCAATGTAACAATTGCAGCTCCTTTAATAAACCAATAAAGCTTTACCTTTACTTTTATATATGTATATAACTTTCACCGTACGTACGTATACATATAACGTATACATATAGTTCCTCCCTTGTAAGCACAATGATTCTATGGGTCAAACGGAAGCGGGATGGGAAGAAACTCAACTGTATTTAACGACACATTTAATTAGTATTCAGCGACACGAATTTTAATACAACTACCCCAAGTTACAGCAGCTCTTTCAACTACGTACATATATTGCTACGTCGAATAATCGATGACTCCGAGTTCATACGAGTATGGTTCTCGGCTTAACTCGGAACGAACCTAAACTCACTTTCAAATAGTTCGCACCGTTCGGCTGTGGACCAGCCAACCACGATTCGCAATTATTAATAATTCTGTGAGGTTTTCATTAGGATACCATTTGGGGAAATGATGTTCCTTCAATCGATATAGAACTATAATAATTCAAGTTTCAGGTAACGTTTTTTAGGCAAGCAATTAGTATGTATTATCTCTCTCTGAAGAACTGCAAGTTAAAATAAGTTCGCCGTTAAGCAGTTGATCGTGCAAGGAGAATATGTGGACAATATGCGCGGTAAACACGTGGGCAGCTTAGGCAAGATGGATGTGGTCAATAATTACAGTGTTCTTGCACCCCCTTGACAGATCTATCTGACTCTTATATCCATGATGTATTAGAACTCCTAATACGTTGGAGTGGTAGTGGCCTTTTTAAGGCCTGGGCCGGCCCATGCACTTGCAGCTGTGGTTAACGGGGAGGGTCTACCGCTATGTCAATGTCAGATCACAAATACCCTTGAGAAAAAAAACCTCCAGAAAAGGCGACATCAGGATGCTTCGCGTGTGTTTTCACAGAACATCACGGATATACAATACCTATTAGAAAATGGGCATATAGACATTTGCATCTGCATCAGTGAAAACTGCTCATAGCCGGCTACGCCGTTTAGTTTCGTGTAGTTCTTGTTCAGCCACCGTTTCACAGCCAGCCCATTTGCATAGGCCGGGCACAAGGCGTAAACGATCTACACGAGTACCCTATACACCTTGTCGTAGCAACCTTGCGATGTCCACCGCTTCACAACAGCAATCTAATTTCCACTGAATCCCACTCACTTTCAAATAGCGCAATACTAGACATTGCAAACATTCAACACCTCGTCAAAGCCATCATATGGTCCCGTAAAAAAAAAAACTATACAAGCTCATGGCGTCTGCCCGTTCCCCGTTCTCATCTTTCGACGTTAATCCCTCGAACGGCTATCATCACAAAACGATATCCCACGCTGGGGTGGCAGCCTCCTCCGTTCAGGCCTGCGACTCCACCGACCGCAATTCAACCGCTGTCCAACCGCCGAATCGCCCCCCGACCCCTCTCCATCCACCACTACGCTCCAACCCCCCCCCCCGTGTAGAATGAGCAACATCCAGTATAACTGGACTGCAATAATTGCTAACTATTATAACCATGTGAGCCTCCCCGCTACCGACGTATATTTGCTGTTCTCCCCTTCTTCGCTTAAGCCGTCAACCGGGGCGTTTCCATAGCGACGTCCACAGCGGCACCGGCCGTCACAGCAATCTGATCTGACCACCAGCAGAAGTTCGGCCCGTCTTTTCTCGGCGCATCATCCGGAGCTCATCCGTCTGACAGACGACTTTGCTCGCTGCGTCTGCTCCCGGCACAACCATCACCACTACAAGTGCTGCAGCAGCAGCAGCAGCAGCGACTATCGCCAGCAGCACCGGTCGGCCGTACTGGTTTTGCTTCTGCTGTTGTCGCCGCTGCTACGTGACCACTGCCGCCGTCTTTGTTGCTGTCGCTTCTGCTGGCTGAAGCACCAACCAAGCAGCCGAGCCAACCGCCGCCGCCACTATCAGCGTCAGCGCTACGCTCGCTGTGCGCCGTCAGTACTTAGTTTGCGTCCATATCCAATATCTCTCTCTCTCTCTCCCGCTCTTATATATATATATATATGTCTATCTACAAAAGCACCACGACAGCTACAACCGCTACTCCCGCCGATTGTAGTGGCGGCGCCGTCGGCTGAGGAGAACGGCAGCACTCCGTCCCTACTTCGCTCTTCTATTGGCGCTGCTGCCACCGTCACAAAGTCGGTGCACAGCAAAAACGGCTGCTGCTGTTGTTGCTGTTTCTGCCGCCGCCGCCGCCAGCAATAACAGCACTGCTGCAGTTGCCGCCGTTCAACGTCGAACAGTTGAACGTTGAACACTCTGGGCACACAGCAACAACAACAACAACAGCAACGTTCGTTGGATCATTCGGAGAAAGCGGACGCCTGAGCTGATCCTGTTGCCGGTGCACTCGCCGCTAGCGCTTTCCGCTGCTCTTGCTGTTGCTGCAGTAGTCGAAGTAGTAGCAGTCGTAGTTGCAGCACGAGCTGTAGTCAGTTCGACAGCAGACGAACTGCCTACATTTTACGTTAGTAGAGATAGCAGCAAGCAGCCCGCCTGCCTCTGGCTTCGCTGCTCGTTGGGCAGCCGCAGCAGCAGGTGCAGCAGAAACAGCAGCAGCAGCTGCAGCAGCGGCAGAACAGTAGGTTAGCAAAATCCCGTGGCAAACAGCTGTAGTCGCCGTCGTTTGAACTTTGTTGACGAAGTTCGTTAGTCAGTGAGAACGAGGGTTGCTTCAATCGTTCGGCCGTCACCGTGTAATTCCCGTGCAAAAGCAGTGTGAACTGAGCAAGAGGTTCATCTTGGCTTATTCGCTATATTCGATCTCGGGTCGTGCTCTCTCCGTCGCCGAGACGCACGCACACAGACAGCCCTCCGTCAATACCAAAAACAGCGACAACGCTAACTGCGTTGACAATAGATAACACTCCCCATATATATGTATATATATATATATATATATATATATATATACAGTTAGGCAGACGGCCCATAGAGCCTAACCTAGCGAGCTAGGAGACTGGCCAGCCTATTGGAGTGTCCGTCTATCCCCGTGTAGTTGTGAGTTGATCCGTGTCAGCTTACGTTATGCCAATAGACATGACGGCGATAACAGGCCGCCGGCTTAGTTTTAAGGTGCTTGATGGTTGTTATTGTTGTTGACGTTGTTATTGTTGTTGTTGCTGCTGCTCGTGCTTCCGTTGGCGGTCGCCTGTTGTCATAGTGTCAATAGCATCGAAGAAGGTGTGGTTGTAGTGTGCTGTCCTGTGTTGCCGTCCTAACTACAGTTACCGCTCTCGGGCGGGCGGGCCGGCCGGCGACTGTGGCTTTGACAGCGGCGGCGGCCGCAACACAGACTGGTGCCCTCCTGACAATTCGTAGTGACTCAGCTCCGCATTTGCGGTGGCGTTTACGGTGTTTCTCTGCCACATTGTTGACAGCAGATATCGGCGCAGTATTCCATTTCGGCTGTGTGCTGTCGCTAACGACAAGCAGACGTTTAGCGACCCTCTGGTCTGCTGGAGTAGTGAGGGAGAAACAGGCCAAAGAGACGCCACTACGAGTTATAGCGCGGAACAACAACAACAGCAGCAGTAGACGTATGTGGGGCCTGACAAACTTTCTACCTGAACGGATATCGCTGTATCACTTCGTGGTGAGCATGAGTGCATAACATTGGTCACGTCGAACGACGGCCGGCACAAGAACAGCAACAACAACAACACAGCAATAGTGACCGTCTCCATTTCAAGGGAACGGTGACAACGATACAGCGGGAAGAGTTTCGGCGCGATGAACAAGTGTAATCATGATCACGATCGTATATAATGACATTAATAATCGTAGTCATAGCTGTTGCGTTAATGCTAGCCCACTGGACACCAGTGACGACATCGCAAATTCGAATGATCTGATTGTCCAATTCAAATATCAATCTGTGTGGTGGTCGCGGTTGTCATTTGTAGTACATAGTCATTGGCGTGCTTGTACCCGTCATAGCAGTGATTCCACTTGCGTATACACATACTCGTGAGTGTGACAACGATGGCTACTGCTGCTGCGACTGCTGCAAGTGAAACCATAGCGGCAACGATCATGCCGTCGGTGTCCACGCTGTGATCGCTGTTCTAATCGTTTTTCCGTCAGCTGGACGTGTATATCTGTCGGTGTTTGGTCGAAACTCGCTGTGACACGAGTTTTGTATGTGCTAACATCGAAATATTGTACGTAAAAATATTCTTGTTATGATTAGTTTTCGTCACCATCAGACGGTTATGGCCTATGAGCTTGTCGCTCGGTGTTTCTGTGTGGCCCGTTGAATCCGTGCAAGCTATATTTCCCCACGTTCGCCATCTACATATGTACACCCGTTGCTGGCATTCGTAGTTGGCCTTTGTTTGCTGTGTAGCAATCTGACTATATATGTACAACTCGATGTGTAGACACTGTCGCATGTCGACCAAGCAACCGAGCGGCATATCGTAATAGCGTGAGAAGAAGCCGTAGTAGTACCTAGCTGCCATCTATCGTGGTGCCGTCATATCTAGCAAGGCTTTGTATCAAGATCAAAGTCGCCTTGGGTAGTTCTGTTTGTTCTCGCGTCCGTCGGAAAGTTGAGCTGTAAATGCGTCTGTCTCGTTGTTCACTGATGTTCGAATCGAAGAGGGGGGGGGTGATGACGGTTGCTGATCTCGTTTGATTCGTGGTGTCATCGATAGAATAGAGCTTTACTATTCATCAAGGGAGTTGATGCTCGTATGTCTTTCCATTGATAATCTTCTATCTCTCTCTCTCTTTCATTCTCTATAGTTATTTAATCGTTCGACGAAGAAACGAGAAGTGAATAGCCGGATTGGCGATATCGGTTTTGGCTTCGCGACACCCACCGGAGCGTTTTACCTGCCTGCCTGTCTGCCTCCGAGCGATCAACCAATTAGCAGCGCGGAACTAAAAGTCGCCCAAGAGGCTACGTCGTTCAGTGCAGTGAACTAGATGGTCTGTGCTTCGTTGCTCACCAGCATTGTTGTTGTGGAATATCGTGAAAGAAGGGTGTATTAACCGGCAGTAACTTACTGTCGTGGTGGTCATCGGCTCGACGCAAAAAATTCACCAGCATGTCAGCGACATCAGCCTCTGCAGGTGAGCCGGCCAGCGGCAATGCTGACAAATTCATTTGGGCGATCCAAAACGGAGACCTGGACACTGTTCGAGACTTCATCGAAAAAAAGGTATGCAAAAATCAGCTGTCACGGTCGAATGGATGAGACTCGAGAGGAGTTTCTCACTATGGTGTTTCATCTTCACACTTAAGTT
The DNA here is from genome assembly GCA_019614645.1 of Stratiolaelaps scimitus. Classification (NCBI taxonomy): domain Eukaryota; kingdom Metazoa; phylum Arthropoda; class Arachnida; order Mesostigmata; family Laelapidae; genus Stratiolaelaps; species Stratiolaelaps scimitus. Next base: position 10,295,641 of record JABWDB010000008.1, read on the forward strand.
TATTTCATTATTAAAGGTGCTCCATAGTTATTTTGATATTTTCTCAATATATCCCTTCGAGAAAATGTATTGTGGTGAATGGTTGTTACAAGTTACTTTCGTTGTCGGTGCGTGTATGCTTTCACTACGACGCTGATTCTGGTGATCTGGTTTCGTATATGTATAGAATTCAAGAAAGCGTTGCTTTTGCAATAGATGCAAGTTTGCACGCGAAGCTGACGTAAATAACGGGAAGGAGTTTCCAGAAAGTTGTTTCTAGAAAGCGCGTTTTCTTTTCGGGTTCATTCATCCACCCGGCTTGCATTTTTTGAACACCCCGTACAGGTTATCCAATAACTAGATTAGCGTATCGTCACTATCAGCTTCTGTCACATAATCTCGATCGTGCGATACAAAGGCAATACAATGTGTGCCTTCATTGAGACTTGTCTTGCATCAGTGAACATGCATTTGTTACGCCTCAGAACTATCAGTTCGGTAGCAGTAGTATTAGTGTGCTCGTTCATGTCGTCAATTCGAACGCTATATCAATTACTGATGGGTTCCTTTGTTTAACACCCATAATATCAGTGTTTCACTACGCGGCAATGGAAAAGAGCGGATGGGACAGTAGGGTCAAATGGCCAATAACGAAGAGTATAGCAGGCTCTGTGTTGAAAGCATCCAACACATACTTCCACAAGGCAAAGAGACACTTAAAGACTGGCCATACTAGAGATTGTAGCACATGTCGTTCGGAGGACACTTTAAAAGGTTCAAGGAATAAGAGAGAGGGAGAGAGAGACCGTCACGTTCTGTCCTTCCAGATAGTGCCGCCGTGTAAGCTCTACGTAGCAGATTGTCTTGGCTGTGACTAAATACCATCTTCACCTTGCCAGCGAACAGCCCACGTGACCGTTTGAGCCGAGCGGACTACAATATCATGAGATCAGCTGTTTCCTCGCTGCTATTAGCTAGCAGCGCAAGAGGACAAGCTTACGGCGGTACTGTGCAGCGCGACAGAATATAGCCGTGTACAAATTCCACCTACAAATGGCGCCCCGTCGAAAGGCGGAGCACATGCTACTGGGTACACATAGACTCGGGGACGAAATTCCCCACAAACGCGCTTACACAGACCCGATGCGTTGGGCAGACTCGACTGCTAAAAGACTCCCGCCGTTGCCGCCGGCGCCGCGCGCTGTAAAACACCCGGCGGCTTATTCTACGGTGGAAATAAGTGGACCATGGTGGCCGAATGCTCTGCCTCACTATGCAAAGACGTCTTATTGGCATGGCTACTGTCCGAAGGTACTCGACGCGACGGCAGAAGCGCGCGACACGATATCACTGCTGCTGACGACCACAGCAACAGCAATAAAGGATGGGTCGATACTGCCGCTGTTGTCGCTGTGGTAACGAATATGTAGTCGTGTGCGTATTCGTCTGTTGATGTGACCACTGGTAACGGCAGTAAAAGGCCGAACGCCGCCAGGTGAATTTCAGCTGGCCTCAGCAACACAGTAGCGGCACCACCACCACAAAGTGGATATGCTTGGGGGGGGGGTAGTAGTTTGTTGTATCCTACTAAAGGAGAATCACCGTTACGAGTGTGACGCACTGGTTAATGACGGCGGGATCACGACGGGTCGGCGGTCAGTGGAAGCAAATATGCTGGCATCTGAAAACCAATTCACTGAGGGATGGTATCGTTGATGTTTTCTATGCTGTTGAAACCGTCGCCGCGTCTTTCGCTGAATAGTAACCAAACACCGATCGCTCTATTCCCGTATTGTATCTGGCCGGTCAAGAGGCAAGACACGAAAATTGACTATCGCGTATTCATGTTACCATTGTTGATGGACAGGACATACCGCCCCCCCCCTTCCCACCAACTCATTTGTTGTTGGTGGCTTGTTATCGATCACCGAGCTTTGTTAGCCTTCTCGAATTGACCCGAGCCGTGGCACAGATCGAAGAAAACGGGTTGCATGAGTCGATTTTTTTCATAAATCCAGCTATTTCTTTGCGTCATATCGACGGACGCAGCGGCCACAACTTCGTTCCACGATGCGCAGATTGAAGACAATTGGCAATTTGATAATAATAAATATAATGAAAGTATGCGGAAAGCCCACTTTTTATTAATCTGCATTCGTGTTCATTGTCTCTCACATAACGCGCCAGCTATTCAATTATAATTACAGCGACTCAGAGTCCCGCAGAGGTGCAAATATGAAAAGAAGGTCGCTGCGCTTGGCGGACGCATAGGAGGTTTCTTTTTGAAGACCTCGTTCATCTGCTGACACAACGATCCCGGTTGTGTCTATATGTTCTGTAGGGAATTAGTAAGTGCTAGTTCCCGAAGGAGAGTTGTAGGCAAATTGCACAACGAATTTGGGCATCGTTTTTTGTTTGCTAAAAATTTAATGAGCAAACAGTACTATAGAGACAGATGTAGACACGCATGTCGCATGTCATATGAGAACTCGTTATTTATGACTCCGTAATGGGGTCCTAGTAAGTTACCACAATGAAGATTGAAGTCAGTCGAGGTGCAGATTAGTAGGCGCTAATCTACGTACGCATATGCTACAGACGAATCACGAATTGATAACACTTGACGCTGGATATTGCGTCTTGTCGAAAAAGCCGTTGACTAGGGTTCTTGATTGAGCTGAGACTGACCCGAGTCTCGCAAATCCACCTCCGAGAGAACACTCACTTGGAGCAGAACTGATATAATTACACCAAGAGACACATGCTTTATGAATTGAAAATTATTTCAAATATTGATGATGTGTTCGAACGAAGATCTACCTAAATAACAATCGCTGATAATCATAACAGGAACGTAATACCCTATAGTACCCCGTGCGATGTCTTTGATGTTTCCTCAGAGATCATTTATTGTGATATCACGGGAGCAGTCATATTTGATACTAAACACGGGATCACCCACCCATCTGCTTGTAGATGGTAGTGAGACTCTCTGCAGCAGCGATGCCATGGCTTTCATTTTGTGAGAGAGTGGCGTCACTGACAGGTTAACGGGAGATAGCACAATCCGGCAAAAAAAAAACAACCAGCCAACGATGACAAAACAGCCGTCGCGTGCCTCGTGACGACGGTAGTATAGCTAAGTAGTATGACGACTATGGTATAGGTCTGCTCCGTTCAGCCTTTAATATTGTTTCGTCCTCTGCTGAGTGTTCCACATCTATAATACAGCAGGAGCAGTAGTTGCCTATGAGGACCACTGGTGGCATCGAAAATTGTGGTGGAGGTGGAGTCGGGATCCTCGAGGAAAACGGCGAACATCGGAGCAGTCGCAGCAGCTGCGTTTGCAGCGGTAGCATGGTCTTAGACGTGTTGGTGAGGGTGGCTGCTAGGGTCGCAGTGGCGGGTGGTGGTGGTGGTGGTGGTCTAGGAGTTCATAAATTAGCGTTAATTACTCAGGCAGCAAAACAGGGCGCCACGGCTTCGGCGGAGGCGGCAGCGACTCCTGCTCGCTCCGCCAACGAAGTGCTCCCTCTGCTGCTGCTGCTGGCGGTCGCCGTAGAAGCCTTCGAAGTGGGCCCCGAAGAATTGGGCCAGCCCATGAGGGCGTACGGCCTTCGGCTCTGCGGCTCCACTGCTGGCCGCGCACACTGCATAGACGTGCCAGTCGAGTAGACTCGGCAATGGTTTTGGGGCGCCAGGGCAACAGAGCTGCTTTCCCGAGAAGTACTCGAAGCAGGCGGACGTCTCCGTCAGCCTCCTGCAGGAACATACCCGAAGCCGGAGGATGGCGGTAGCGGCAGGAGCGGCCGTTTCAGTTAATCGAGCGAGCACCCGCTCTTCGCGCTTATACCCCTCAACCCCAGTGACTTCACCCCCTCAGCATACAGCCTTCAACTCCGCTCCCCGACGTCTGTTCCTAGCGTTAACGCCATCGGGCCAGCTGCTCCATAGTTGCTACCACTTCATAGCTGCTGGTGTTGCTGTTAGTATCCGTGGTCATGGTGCTCAGGATGTTGTTGCTAGTGGCAAGGCGAAGCTGACTCATGGGGAGAAGGTTTCTGCCATAGACAGACACGCAGTTTCGCGCGGCGCTGTAGTACCCTAACCCATAATCTCTAGATCAGGCCCGGTGGCCTCCGCAGGGGCTGAGGCGGCCCATTCTATCTCGTGGGCTCCAAGAACAGGCAGCTTAGATAAAGGGTTACGGGTCTAGGCTAGAAGGAACCACCCCTTTGCCATGACGTTCGCACTCAGTCAGATACGCAGATATACACACGGTCACACACACACGCGAATCACTGATGTTTTCATCTGTGTGATGTCGCAACTCAGACTTTTGGATTAACTAACAGACACGCCATTGAAGGAAAGCGTGGGCTCTTGAGGCGAGATTGTTTTCTTTTGCCAAAAAAAATCAACAGCCAATATGTGAGCTATAGGTTATATATAAAAAGGTTAGCGGGTTTTCAATAGCTGGCTTCAATGAACAATGAGAGTCAAGTAAATTCATACATATGTTATATGTTACACAGCCTCTAACACGGCAAGTATTTGCCAAGTTCGTACGGAAGTGCCCACCCCCCTTTACAAAACACCGGTGGCGGATAATTTGCCGAGCTTTCCGAATTAACAAACAGGCTATCGTAACACTATCGGGAATAACGGAGACCGAATATCCTCAACACACTCAAGATGTCCCCTTAGTGCGGATTATTCAATTCCAGTTCAATTAAAATGCTCCTCTATTAACCAAACGGGATGGTACAATATTTGAAAATATTACAGCTATTACACTTTCAAAAATATCATTATTGTTATCGGTTATAGGTGTTATTATAAGTGATTACTCGAGGCATTGCAGATTGATTCATTGATTTCCTTATTTATAGCGCTCATATTGCTGTCACTTTAGACAGTACGCCCCCCTCCTGCTGTGCTTGTTACGCGCAATTATCGCGGTAAGTGAGTCGCGTTCGCATTAGCAGACGAGCTGACTGACTAGTTATCAGCCCTGAAACAGATGTGTATCTATATCAATACAACTATCGTTAAAGGCGAAGTTTTAGGTCGTTGACTTCGTTCATGATGTGTCGGAGAATAAAACCCCCAACAAAAAAAAATAATACAAACATCCATGTTGTTGCCTTGGCTTGTTTTTGTTATTAACCTCACGTCCGCGATGGGCAGGATCGTTCTTATGTGTTGTCCCTTCCTTCGCCTTCCTGTCCAATTTTGGGGGTGAGGGAGGTTCTCTGCTTTTTGTACGTGGTTACCAACACCCGCATCAACACGCGGCCCCGGTAGATATATAGTCATAGCTATAATAGCTACAATAATGATAGCCGCTCCTTCTATAGCGAGGTATTCGGTATGAAGCAAAGATGAGCTTGCCGAATAAGGACCAAATCAGACCAGCGTAAAGATAGACGTTACATTCACCCGTCTGTATGCTCACTACGCTTATTCCTCTCATAATCACATACACGCCCAGCTGAGTCAGACGTATTTCTTTCGGGCGGCTACAACGTGGCTGGCTCTTCTCGATGGCCAGGTGGCGGGAGTCTCTGCGTAAGACGCTGCAGGGAGGATCCATCGCCCACGCGGCGGCGAGCTCTGTGTGGGTCTCAGTACCTCGAACCGGGCGGTTACGCACTTCGGCAGGCCCTCCTCTCGCGTCAAAATCGCCAAAATGGTTTCACTGAATTCATCGAGCGTGAACGCACACAATTGAGCGTTCGTTCGATGATGACGTCGAACGGATGAGACGTTCTGTGCTAGTGTGAGAAATCGCAGATGACAAACAGCCGGAGCGGGTGCTCACGGCTTTGTAGCTTCGCAATCATCTATAAGATCTGTGCGAGCCTAATTCGGTGAGAGATAATCAGGGCACACTAAATCGTCAAGATGTGTTTGAGCCAATCCGATTGAACTGGGACCGCAGCGAACGTTGTTTGAAGTCGCCGTTTCTTGAGTTAACCACAAATACATACATATACCCTCAGTGATGTCTGTTGATCTTAGGCTATACGGTCTCATTGCGATGAGATGAGTCAAGACAGCTTGGATTCAATTATATTCCCGATTTTGCTGGGTGTCAAAGGTATAGCACCGTCTATGGCAGGATAACAACATGAGAGAATCATAAGTGCAAGGACGGCTGGCCTGTTATTCCATATAGGTCTGCACATATATGGGTATATTACGTATATGTGGTTTGACAAGAATACAAAAAAAAGCTAGCAGAACTACACTATGCAGTGTCACCATCGTGAGAATACACACACACACACACACATATATATATATGTATATATATATATATAAGCAGTGTTTCTAGTGGCCGAGAAAGAGTGAAAGAAAATAATTGCACACACTCGATTATTGGAACGCCGTTCGTAAACAAAAAAAAGGCCGTTTATGAACGACCTCCTCGCCCGCCGTTATAGTTGATTTTTTATGTTATTAGGGGTCAATATTAAAGCTATAAAGACTTTATGACGCTGTCGCTCCGGCTTTGTGTCGTGCTAGCTACAGGTCTTCGTAGTGCTGTATAACAACCCCACAATATCTATCTACCGGCAATATTGCTAACAAAATATAAAGCTCGCGTATTTGAGAGAAGCGGATGTGTTGTATTATTATGATTAACGACCTGGACATGGCTACATTGGAAAATGCGTTTCAGTATACAAAGACCAGTATTAATAACCGGTACATATATCATTTAAACAAGTCGCATATACATTATAATATTTTACTGGGTATTGTTTGATGCCCAGTTTGCAGTTAATTTGCTCCTATGCATCTTCAATAGTGGTTTTAATTCAAATTGTGTAGTGAACCACCTTTCTTCGGAGAACATATCCCTTACCACAATTCCCAATATATCGTTCATCGTATTGGCCTCATATGAGAGCAAGGAGTACCGGAAAAGGGGAAATTCAACACCTTGAACAACATCTCTTAGTGAGCCTCAATATCTCAGATAACCGAGAGAAGAAATGAAGCACACGTATTGTACGATAAAAATAATAATAAGAATAATAATAGTAATAATAGTAAATACAGAAAGCAGATACACGGCTCCCGGATATGACACTCGACAGCAATCTGAATTCAAGAGTTCATATTGCAAATATATTGTTCATGGATAGAACTTACATCGGTAATGAGTAAAAGGAATAGACTCTCTACGGTCGTGCCGAGAAGTCGTTGATAACAAAACGATGCAATTGAATGAAACGGTATCGTGGTTATCAGCATGGTGTAGTCTCCTAGGGACAACACAAACAGACCTCTGTGGCCTCGCCTGGAGAAAACAATTTATAGGGCCGTACGTCGACCGGAGCTCGAAGGCTGCCGAGGACCGTTGGAAGGTACCAAATATTATATAGGTCACTTAAACAGTGAGGCCTCAAAGAGATATGGAATCAGCTGCCTAGAACGATGCAAAAATGCAATAACCTCGACAATGCTTAGAAAGGTGTGAATAGCCGACTAGTAATCTCACAAATTCAGTAATGAATCAACGCTATATCAATACGTATGGCGGGACTGTGTTCAGTTGGAGAAGGTGATCGGTTGTATCGAGGCTGTATCCATGCTTGGCGTTATATGATAACCCGCATTAGTACATCGGACACCTGACCGCGTTGGATAACGTGATGTTGATTGGTTTCTATTTAGTAATTGCGTCTGTTATAAATGGTTACCGTTTGTATATTTCTCGACAACATGCTCGGACTGTGCGGCGCCCGCATACAGCAGCATGATCGAACACAACACGAAAAAGGTCTATGCTCCAGAGGTCCACAGATGCAGAATCATGGTCGAGTGTAAAATGACACGACATATCAGCTCACTCGCCGAGTGCCCGAACTCATTAGGTAAATCATGGGAGCGACGTCAATGGCAGCCCTTGACAACTAATTGACAAGGGCTGTCATTGACTGTCATTGACAGTGGCCCCACCATCTCGAGCAGTGAATGTCATATTATCTATTTGTCAGGCAAATCTCTAAAGTTCACCTTTTACGTAGTAGTCACCAGCGGCACAGTCGAATCTGTGACATCGAATCGAGTCAATACTCAAGCTCGACGCTGCTCTTCCACTGGCACGCTCTGTTCCAACGAACCGGTTCCAATCAGCTGTCTCCCCCTAATGCTTAGGTAGATGACGACAGCGGCTTGCTATTGTCTTCCATCAAGCAAAGGCTGAAGGCATGAACATCGAGACATGGCCGGAAAGGTTAGCCCACCTAACTAACCAGACATAAGCCCTCTTCTCCGTTCGGGTTGCCGTTGTTGTCGTCGTCGTCGTCGTTGTTGTCGTTGTTACCGCTGGACTGCTGGCGAGGGCAGAAGGAGGAGGATCCCCGACCTGACCCGAGCCGACGCGAGCCGTTCCCGGCGCCATAAAGAGGACAAACAAAGGAAAACCTCAAGAGTGAAATCGACCGTAAGACCGGTGGAGGTCACAGCCAAGAGCGTCTCTTCCTCCGTTCTTTTATCTCTGCCGGCAGATGCGCCTACCCCCCCCCCACCCCTTATTCCATCGTTGTGCACCGAGCGTCCACGAAATGAGAACTAGAGCCATCTGCCACAGTATTCAACCAGCAGCAGCAGCAGCTGGATTGGCGCAGGCAGCAGCATCGTCGCATAAAGGACTGCGTGCGGATCTCTCTCTCTCTCGCTTTTTCTCTCTCTGTCGGAACACAGGCCACACGCAGCCGGCTGAGACAGGGAAGGATTAAGAACGAACGAGAGGTTGAATAATCAGAGAAACACTGCTGTTCCACAAACCACTGCAGTAGAAGCAGCCGCCCCCCTGCCGCCGACAGAGGGCACCAAGTAGCACATGGACGACAGCCAGCGCCACCGTCCGTAGCACAAATCACCAAAACGATTTGGGATTTTTTTTCAGGGACAGTTTTCTATGTGATTAATTTTCATTTGCGTTGGGAATATCTAATTGTTTTGATTTAATTTAGTAAGGCCCGTGTTAGGGGAGAGGATGACGGTAGGACAGTGACCAGAGGGTGGCAGAGAATGAGCAACGAGTCGGGAGCAGGCGACGGCGTCGGTGGTGAAGACCTTTATATATATATATATATATATCCATGTAGGAAAATAGTATTTTCAAATGCCTTATTAATCAAATGCCATCAAATAGACAAGCTAGTAACGACATATCGTGTGAATTAGGACACTCTGTGGCACAGTTGAATATTACCTACGTTACCCGATATAATACAGATGTTCGAAGTGAGGCCAAATTCTACAATTGGATCTGTTCGCGTTCCGCTTTCTCAACGCAGAGGTCATATATATCTGACTATGGATACATAGCCAACGCGATGTGTTTGGTTATATATCCATAGTTAGACATATACCCAATAACCGAACAATCCCGATCCACGTAGAGCGCCTGTTTGCACCATATGTACCCATATGCGTATGTGTTTTTTTCCTTCAAAATAGCCTAGTGATCACAATACAGCGATACATTTTCAAGCAACATCTCAATTGAGTTTCGTGCGCTTGCTCCAATACATGTTCGTTTGTTGTGTGCCTGTCTTGTCGTTGCACCGGCTGAATTCGCCATTGGCCCAATCATGTTGGCCAACTCAGCTGAGTTCCCCTGTTACGTCGAGGTGGCTGTTCGTTGGCTGGTGGCCCGTTATCGCTGAGGCCTGTCGCCTGAGGCCGTGGTGTACCTACGCTGCTGGGATTGGACCGGGCCCTTCGTACGCGATTCGTCCCTTCATGGGTTTGAACGCATTGTTGTTGTTTGATGTGTGCGGAGGGAGTGGGGGGGGTCTTGAGCTGTCGGCCGTGACACCTGCCAATCGGACGTTTTGTAGCTTCACTTTGCTGTGATTGGTCAGCGCCAGCAGCAGCAGAGACATCAGCGTTGGCTGCTCGAGCAGCAACTTTTCGCTCGACTGGCTGGTGTCTCCGACGGGAAACTATGGGGGACCCGGTTAGCGTCGAGGTCACATAGCGAGAGCACCGCAGAGCGGGCACCCGCGGCCACAACTGCAAACGCAGGATGGCGGGGGGGCGGCGGCGGTGGCTGCTGCTGTTGTTGCTTACTTGCTGCCCAGCTGTCACAAAATGCGACTGGCGCGATTCTACGAGACTACAAGGTCACAATAGTTCAACAATAGCTGAGCTGAGCCCTATCGTCTGCACACACATGTCGCAGCCTCACTCAGCCTTAACAAGGACATTAAGAGAGAAACTGGATTTGTGTACTCGTATAATTACAATTACAGCCACCGTATTGTCAGGCGCCAGAGAAGAATTAAGTAGTTTATATTTCAACACGTGTTATATAATATATAGTATGTATTTACATATTATGTCATAAATATCAACAAGTAAACAAAGATACACTGCGTCGAATAATTACATTAGTGCTATGAGATTTAGCCGTTTGGAAGTCCGCAAGGGTTTTGCAACAGAGGTCATGTAAAGGTCATGTAAAAGAGACCCTTGGTGTACACTTGCAATTATGGCCCAGTGTTGTAACGTCCAATGCAAATTAATGTTGCACATAAGGTTTGCGTTGTCGGTCAACGATTACAGCTATTGAATTTATAATGTCTGAATCAGAAAAACAAAAAAGCCATGGTTGTTTGTGCCCGGCCCTTGAATGCGTCCGCGTATCATTGGGTAATCGCGCCGCTTAAGGAGTCCCGTATGAACAGTGCGTGTCAAGGCCGTGTTTCCAAGTTATTGTGTTTTTGTGGAGGACAAGAATATATTTACACACGATTCAAACCGGATACTGCGTTTGACTCGATCTCCTCAAGCGATCTCGGGTCGGATCCGCCTTGCATCGGGATGCTGATCTCGTTTCTACTTTTTAGAGGTTTGGCGTCTTGGGCGAACGTCGCTTTAATTAATAATTCTCCTATGTCAGCAGGGGTACTAGAACTACTTCAACGAGATTGCAACAACTCCTCTCGATGCTTGAACAGAACTGAATCTGCCAGTACGACGTTATCGTCGGAGAGCGCTATGCTTTGAACAGACTATTCTCGCATCTATTGAAAGCCATCTTCGTTCTATACGTGTCAGTTCTCTCCGTGGGGCGCAGAGGGGGAAGGGGGGTTGTCCTTGAACTTGTAATATAGTAACATAATTATATGAACGTTATGAGTTGCGGTGAAACTAGAAACTGATATCCGATACACCTAGACATTTGCTCGAGCGAAGGAAGGATATAAAGACAGTGTAGCATCGAACTTCCAACGCTGTATATGCGCCAGCGTCAATCGGATGGCGGTCGGACAGAGGGGATGGGTAGCAAAGCGAATGGCTAGAGACTCTGCGGCATTGCGGCTTTTCGTTGATCAAGTTCGATATCATGAGCACCGTCTCAGCAACGGCCGTGAGGATTTTCCAGACGTTTCGTTCGACCGGATTCGGTCTCCCACGATTCGTAAACGCCAGAATCCCCTTCTGCACTCGAAACGCTCGAACTGCTTCAAAACTTAAGAATGTCTATGCGAGTAATCGCCGCATAAAAGTTCGCTCTACAACTTCGTTCCTAGCCGACTCCAATAATATTTGATCAAACTGAAGTGAAATTATTGCCGATACGTTCCATTCGAATGCTCCTGCATCGGCCGGTTCAGCTGAGAACGTACGCCCTGTGAACTCGCTCGGCTCTGTCAGGGTCGCTCACAGACTATCGTTTTGTAGTGTTTTGCCTGTTGTGTATTTATAGGTTCATCCCAGTAACGACTTCGTATGCAAATCCTACGCGTTTGATTTGACATTTGAAAACATGAAATAAAAGCGAATTTATTTTTTGAGTTGTAAGCATCTTCTCGAATCTACAGTCCTTCAACAGCTGACTGTATGAAGACAAAAATTGATGAGTGGGTCGCATGACGAACCTCGAACCGAGCGAGCCCAGCCGACGAGTTTACGCCAATCACTTTATTGGTCATTTATTTAATGACTCCAGCACAAATAGTTGCCTGCGACTGTTGCTCTCTACCGATTCAGTTGTTCATTCCATTCTCATTTTCAATACCAATCCTGCTGGCACCAGCGGTAGAGGAAAGCGACGTTGCTTGTCCTGTACGAACTATGTTTTCAACAGTAGGTACAATTTTAGGTCGTCTATTACCTTACCTCTCAGGTCGTCTCAAACAATCGACGATTCTGTTCTTGTACAATGTCTATACAGATTTTCAAAGAGTATGCGTTCGACTTTCGCTTGGTGTTATTGTGTATTCATAAATTTTACTTTAACCTTCACGATTTTTTTTTAACATTTATACTATATTTCCATTGTTATTTGTTATGGTTCGGCATTTTCCCTGTTATTGTTCAGGTGTTTAATGCCATATTTGATTTAACCACCTACCGTCGACCCATTTACTTTAATATACCCGTATATATGTGCGTGTATACGATATGTTTGTTAGTTGAAACTAATGGCTGAAAATCGTTCCACCAATACGTTACCACTGCAAAAAAACCACATATAGCCGCAAATGACTCTCTTTTTTTGTTTGTCACTGGACAGCGTTTCTTTTCACTGTGGTTTTAATGGTCGCCTCGGCAAATACGACGGACCTATCCACTCTAAGTGCTGGCAGGATCTGAGCAAAGTAAGTGGCGCACTCAATCAGTCTGACCCACTCTGACCAGGCCCAGCCGTCTTGGGCTAGCCAGGACAGCCAACGAACCTCGAACCAAGTCTCTATAGGTACCAGCAGCATTCATCGTCGTTGCTCCCGTTGTGCCCAAAATAGCACTCGACGGGAGCGATGCTGGCGGTAGCGAAGGCGCGGTGGTCGTGGTGGTTGGTGGTATCGGCAGCAGTTGTAAACTTGCTCGGCAGCAAGGCCAGCAGGCTCCAGGAGGCCGCCAGTTCACTTTGGAACTGCCTTTCCAGCTTGGGAGCGCCAATAAACTTTCATTTGACCAGCGATCGTCATCGATTCTGATCGTTTTTTTTCCCCCGATCCAGCCTGGCCTGCGGGGCTCGGCTTGCCTCGCCGCAGGTTGTGGCTGGCGTCTGGGGATCTCGCTAGGCCGGCCTGGGGGGTCCTCGAGCCGCGGGATGCGCCCGGTGGCGGGGCCTACGCCGGCGACGATCGGCGCTGTGTTGCCGACGAAGCGTCGGCCTGTCCCGCTTCGTGGATGTGAATGTGAGCTTGTTTCAGAGCGCGGCTCTGTATACATTTGTTCTATTTCGTTCTTTGGAGTTGGCCCACTATCTTGGATCTCCCCTCGCATTTTTTTTTGCCTCTCGCTGTGATCTGCCAGACAAGGTTTTTGCCAGTGCTGAGAGTGTTACCGCCAAGCACCTTCCTCCACAGCGGACGCTGAAACGGTCTGACCTCACTGGCTTGTGTCTGTAGACTTTCCAACGGTCTTGGCTGCTGGTTGCACTAACTGACGGAGGAGTCGAGGCGGATGGAGCAGGGAGAGCTGTTGTCCCGCCCCTAGCCTTGATGAGGGTCAAACGAGGAGTCGGAAGACAAAAAATAAAAGTTTGACCTTGATGGCAGAGCGTGGCCGAAAGGCAGCCCCCAAGAAGAAAACGATGATGCTGATGATGATGACCGAGCATTTGAGAGCGGTACAAAATATACTGTTGTTTACGAGCGTTTGTAGGCAGAGATTCACAGATGGGTGCAGTCACTTCTAGTTATACCATGCTCTAATGTGGGATTATTGTTCGCACAGGCAGTGATGCAGACGAGATTGACGTTGTGGCTTGCTGTCTGGGCTCGAAGGAGAAGGATAAAGGGAGAGAGAGCGAGGAAAACAGGAGCAGGCTGATTTCAGAATCCTTTGCTATAGGAGGTGGCAATCCTTCAGGATATCGGGACGAGTATCAGAAAGGATGACGTTGTTCGGTTGTGCGACACCTCTGAAATGCCGAAGTTGAATGGCTTGTCCCGTCGAACACGCACGCATATAACGGCCCGCATTAAACATAAACTTCTACCTGATTTCGGTGCGCTCATTAAGTTCGTACGAAGATCAAGCTGCGGACTAAAAAAAATACCAAGAATTCGCGCACAATTGTCACCGTGCAGTGATTTTTTGAAGAGTATTTTAGCCCGAAATATTTTCTGTATCGGCGTTTGTGCTTACCAATTCTTGTTTGCTTGTCGGATTTCAGGGAGTTAATGTAAATCGTCGCTTGGGCGACGGTAGGCCACCACTTCACCACGCCGCAGACTTCGGGCAAATTGAGGTCGCCCGATACCTGCTGCTCAAAGGAGCTGACGTCAATGTAAGTGACACCATGAACATCGAGGATGTAGGATGCAAAATCAATCGCGAACGAGCACATTTCATTCAATTGATTATGACGGATAATGATCACCTTAATTAACGATAACAGCGAAGATTTTTGAAGATTTTATACCTCAACCTCTTTAAAAAAACAGCGAACTACAGGTGCAATTAATAGGCAATGAGATGAATATGGTATATAGGCACTCTTCACAAAAGCGCAGGCAAAGCACCCGGGTGCCTAGACATAAAGTTGTTGCTTCTATTAAAAACAATTTATTCAAACATACAGTAGGGCGGGATTTCTAGGGATTATGGGGGGGGGGGTGAGGACGACAATGTTCCGAGGAAGGCGATGGCATTGCCTCTCTGCACGGCGAGGGACAGCCGCTGCAGGAGGAAAGAGCCAGCGCGCTTGTCCCCGGTGGCGCGGATCAGCCTATGGTAGACCCCCTCGAGGAAGTTCGCAGTGAGAGGGCCGTGCCCGCCCAAGGTCTCAAAGGCAAGGGGGGAAAACAGGTGGGTTGCTTGGAGAGCGGCGTACTTCCTTAGCTTTGCCCGTTCCGCACGCGCTACTGCGTAACCGGGGATGGTTGCACAGTGGTTGACATAAGAGGGTGCTAGAGTGTCAACCACAGTGCCGTCCCAAACCAGGTGCTGCCCTCGATGGAAGGGGACAAGGGTGAGGCCGTCAGGGCGGCGGCCGTCAGAGGTGTCGAGGCCCTGTGGCTCCCTTGTGCAAGGAATACCGGCGGAGTGGAGGGCCCTCACGAGCGTGTCATTAAGCATCGTGTGTCGCGGATGGCGACCGGCGCTGCGTTCGCACGAAAGACCGTGATGGCCATTCGTTGCGACGGGGTCCCCGCAACGCTCGCAGCTGTGGGCCGCAACTACAGGGGCCCCGAGGCGAAGGCCCACACAGAAGCGGAGGGAGCGATCGTCTAGAGCAGTACCAAGGGACGAGGAGGGCAGCGCGTGGAGCCACGCCCCCGCACCAGGCCTGTCGACAGCCCGGAGGCGAGCTTGGTCAGCAGCGTGTGGCGCAGAGGCCAGGAGGGAGTCCCGCAGCTCCTGGTGCAGGGCATCGGACCATGCCCGCTGCTTGCTCTGTTTGTCCGGAGGGTCCGGCTCTGGCTGGACTTCTCAGACAAAAATCGATCTACACACACGCATATATATATATATATATATATATATATATATATATAGCTGACAGAATGGTCAAGTCAGTTGACCATTCTGTAGCTCAAACCACCTCAAATGGCATTCTATAGCTGACTTGACCATTCTGTCAGCTATATATATATATATATATATATATATATATGCGTGTGTGTAGATCGATTTTTGTCTGAGAAGTCCAGCCAGAGCGAGTACTCCCATTTCCGCTCGATCGATTCCAAGGGATTTGCGAGGGTCTGTTTAGTTCTCCCACACCATCGGGCCGAGAGATTTCCATAAGGGTGATGTAATGCGTCTCCGGCGTCCGCCCCCGCTGAATCTGCCTGTCCAAACGAGTACTACGAATACCGAGGAAGACCTTCCTTTCAACTATTAGATATGTATACGTATATGCAGAGAAAGAGAGAGAGAGAGAGAGAATAGCACATGTGGGCAGATCCAAACGACAACGGAAGCCTTCACTCGGAGAGGTCCATAAATCATTGCTAATATATCGTAGCCACGGTAGATGACATACGATATTCTCGTTTCTCGATTGCTTTCTGTCAATATGAATGAATTTGCCGAAATGACAAAATAGAAATGTTTATGCATTTCCGCATTGCTAGCTGAGTTCCCTTTTAGTCTGGTCGAGTCGAGCTGCACAGGACAAGCACATCTTCATGCGTACAACGTGCAACATACTTCTTGCGTGGAAAGGTACAATCGACAATACGGGAGCCGCGTTTGTGGCCATTTGTAAAAGCGCATTCGTTGTCGTGTTGTCACGAGGCAGTGTGTCTTTTTGGGTTGCGGACGGGCGGCCTGTCGAATCGGCTTCACCTCCTACGTATCCTCCTGAATCTGTCAGATTGTATTGAAGAGTATCGCGGATTCGTCCGCCGTCTTGGGTCGGCGCACACTCCTGTTATTTAGCATCCTTCCAGAAACAAATGTGGACACCCTCCTCCGTCTGTCCCAAATGCACGCCAGAGATCGTAGCTGTTAAGCTGAATCACACACACACATATAAATATATATATATATATGATACTCTCTGGGCCTGCCCACGTACGTACAAAAATGCCTTTCAATTCGACAGATTAAAGATGATGCCATTCCGCGGGGGAGCCTACATCTTTGATATGGGTCTGCAGATCTCCAATGATCGACTACAAGTGGACTCGTCTGGAAAATATCAAAGCAGCGAAAATGCAGACTGATGCAGCTGTTATATTTTGATGTGACCCCCGCCCCACGAATTGAAAATAAGTAGCCGTCGGAGATTCTCGTTCTCGCTCGAAATTGATATCGGGCATTTGTGAGTAGAACAGAAATAACAGAAAAAGTAGATGCCTATTTCCCTATTGTTATGATTATGGTTAATAAATAAATCTCGGCTTGACACTCGAAGAATCAAGGCAACATTTTCCCTACGAAATATCCGTCATTATTTGAATGGGGAGTATAAACAAAATAATATCATTAGAACTGTGGGACATTTTTTAGCAAAATGAAATATGATTATACGGCCTCAATGGGGTACGGCAAGCGACTTCACTTAGGGCGACCTCCTCGGGGGTCTCCGGTCGCGGCCTTTCTTTTTGTTACTTGACTTGACGAACCCTGTGGGGCAATCGGTGTTGCGACATATCGCACACACATCGGTTTGGGACACGGGCTGCCTTGCTCGTGAAGCGTGTCCGTCAACAATTTCCCTGTAATTTCTAAATATGTTTTACAATCTGGATTGCAAAACTTGGCCGCGTCCCACCTTGAGTTTCGCTTGCGAAAATGAACGCACCACTTGCTGTTCAACAATTCTACGCTGGAATGGATTTATTCCGAGAGTCTCTCAGATTGGCGCCTGGCATTGGCGGACAACGACGTCTTCTCCACGCCGCTGTGCGATACAATTAATTACTGTCACCCATACTAGTTCATATTTGACATCCGTTCGGGCGTAATTTCCAGCTCATTCGCGATTCCACGAATCGCCTGCAGCATCTGGCCTTTGCCACACGACGAGGTTGAGAAAGCCGCCAGGAGCCTGTGTGCCTGTATCACTATCATGCTATATGCATAGCTATACATGTCAATCGAACAAGGCGTAATTTAAGGGGCCGCCATCACTAGTTAACAGATAACTACGAACAACACATACTAATCGTTGCATTAGATTCTTCATTTAGGTCATTTAGATATTTATTTACTCTTCACACATAATTCGCTTTAGTTGTGGTACAAACACAACAATTACACCTTGAGGAAGACTTGAGGAGATTTTGTTCGGAAAATGAACACGTGTACCTGTATAAGGTTTATGCAAGGTTCCCCCGGGGGCGGTGGGGGATTCTAAGATCAATCTGGACTTCATGCGCGAACTTGTATGAGGAATATCACGCATTATTATTATTTACGCGGCTAACCTATCCATATATTTTCGTCACTGGAAGAGCGGGGGGGGGGGCTGTTTTCGTTGGGCCGATTTACTGGGCAGCCACGCGAGTTTCTTGTTGTCGAAGATCGCTCGTGTCGAACGAGCTAAGCCTCACAACCAGCCAACCTGCGCTATCTCAGCTTAGCTTTATAGACATTATCGTCGACATACCATAGACGTTCGCCATACACATAAAGTCCCGCTCATCCATAAGCGTTTGCTTACTTCCATCATCTTTCCTGTCGCGGTAACGGCAAAGCCCTCCCCCTCGTGTCGCTTTCATTCTTTATTGTTACTTCTTCATCACAAGTGATAATATATATATATATATATATATACATATATATATACATATATATATATATATATATATAATGTTTGTCTCGGTCCACGCCACAGCACAGAGAATATGTGCACCCGTCTGTGTTTACCTGCCCGGGTATGTTTTTACTCCTGTGGCCGCAGGTTCCGTCGTCCATCTCGTTCATCTTCGCTTCTGCCTATGTTTCTATCTGGCACAGAGTCGCCCGCACGAATACAGACACAAATGCGCGTGCGCACACACAGTCAGTCATCCGCTTGAAACTTCAACGGACAAATCATATAAAAACACTGCGAACTGCCACACACTAAAAATCGTTAAAGTCTATAGCGAACGAAGGCAGAACGGAGGAGGTTATTATTTATAAGTTGTAGCTATTCTCTTTCTCCACTCGATGTTGTGTCTTTTTTGCTGCCGCTGCTGCTGCTGGTGGAGAATGGTCACAGATACCTTGATGGTTGTTCGCCACCCGGCTTCGTCTAGGAGCTACGCAGTAGCGTGGCTCGTCCTCGTGGTGTGGTTAGTATTCGCGGACCCGCGCAGTGCGATCCAATTGCATGAAACGAAATAGAACGAACGGGCCGCGAATGAGGTTTCTCGTCCGCCTTTCGATCAGAGTTTTGTTGATTTTCTGTTGAAGGACAACGGATCGCTTTTGCTCCACGCAGTTTGTCCGCAGCTCGAATCTGGCCGGCCGTCCTTACAATGATCCGTCGAGGCGTCCACCATAGTCTAATGGAAAGCTGGTTAGAAATCGGAGCTGCTCCCGCAGTAGAAGAAGCGCAACGCAGATCCGAGGAGCTGTGAGAAGCAGTTCCGAAGAATGGTTAGCTCCATCCAGCAACACGGCTGACCCACCGATAGGCACACAGACACATTTGCTACTCAGCAGAAGCGCCCCCCGCTCCCTAACTACATCACGTTTTGTCGGTGCGTCCACGTTCTGACTGGGCAGTTCGCCGTTCGCCGCCGGTATCTCGAGGGACGTCTGTGAGGGGACCGGCGGCGTCTCGGCTCGTTCAGGGCTCGTGGAGAAGCTCCAGCGGACCGGAACACAGTCGGAGCCTGCAGCCGTACCTGCTGTTGCTAACAGTGAACGATGTTGTTGATATTCAGCGAAACAGGCGAAACTAGCCAGCAAGTCGCAGACCGACGGCATAAACGCCGACAGCAAACGCATTCGCTATCCATGCGCGATCGAGCAGGAAGCAGATGATGCAAAAAACAACACACCGTTGGTCTTCTGGCGTTACGGGACTACGAACTAGGTTCGGGGTTACAGAGAGGGGGGGGGCTTACCAGACCGCGCCACCAGACCGCTTCATCCCTCCAGCGCGCCAGCGAATGCTCGCAATCGAACGCTGCCTTTTGCACGCGTGTGTGTGTGTGTTAGTGTGTGTGTATATATGTAACATGGCGCCAATCAGAAAGGATCACTGCGAAGGATTTTCCCATTGCGTTCGGCCATCTGGTGTCGTCCATCTGTCTAACAGACGTAGCAGGACTCTCGGTAGGCGCGCACAAAATAGCATATGAAAAGGTATCCGGCAGCGAGGTGTCGGTCTGTATATCGTCTTCGCTGTTCCAGGTCCGAAGCGAAACTGAGCAAATGATCGAAGGAGCAATTTGTATTAAGTGAAAAAAAAAATTGATATAAAATTCTCACTGGAGGAGTATCGGAGCGCGATGACGTCGTCAACCGGCTTTACGTAAAGGCAGACACTCTGAATGTGACTGCTACGACAGCAAAGGCGGAAACTTCAGTGACGTTCCGAAACACAACGGAAATGATTTGAACGGCGGTTCTTGCCGACACCATGGTCAGCTGGCAAAATGCTGACGAGGCTGTGCAATTCCGTTCAGCCGGGAAGAATTCGTGCGTAGTTGAATGGGTGTGGGCTATATGCTTTAAAGGTGGCAGTACCGTAGACGTTAGATGTTGGCTAAGTTTCAACCCGTCAAAACCCTTTGTTTTTTACATGTTTCAATAGAGTGAGAACCGTTGAGTGCATTTTGCTGATGTGTAGGTGAGCTGGGGCGTCGACTATAGCGTATGCATCTAATATACCAACGCTAAGAGCTATGGTAGTAAGTTATCTTCCAGAAAGTAAACCTGTTGATCAGCGAGGGCTGGACAACTCTAGCGATTATTTATGGCGCCGACATCGTTGATGGAACCAGAATCAACTGCTACTAATTAGACCGTTGTCGAAACTTTCTGACGCATCGCAGAACGTAACGATGAGAAATGTCATTATCAAGCTTCTAATTTGAGTGTGGCAGGATTGAACGACAGCACGACCTCGAATGTTGACCAGTCCCTTTGTATCTCTATCTTTTTGCAGGCGGAAGACCAATACGGCATCACTCCTGTCCTGGCAGCGATCTGGGAGGGTCATACGGACAGCGTCGATCTTCTATTAACTAAGGTAGGTTACCTAAAGCTGCGCTCAACGTTGGCACTCTGCCAAGCTATCTCGTTATAATTAATATCTGAAATAGTTTCCTATCAGCGAAGATCAGGAGTTAGTCTCGTAACAGCAGGAGTAGCGCTGCTGAGAAGAAGTTTCAGCCCTCATGAATTTTTTACGATTTCTCAAGTTCATCTGCACATGCGTGAAATATCATAGCAATATGTGAATAAAGCCACCCGGATTTTTTTTTGTCTTATATTAGAATCGCAATCAGAATCAGCTACTTTGCCTACCATATCATTTGACCTGTGACGATGGCGATTCGCGACGAGTTGTGCGAAAAAGTATCAGCATGCCAACAATGGCGGTTTAGTAGGCATACCATTGGCGCCAAGCGAAGAGACAGCCCTACCTACCCTCCATTGCGAGGAAATGCACTGATCTTGAATTTGAGATTGCGACACTCTGCAACAGCTGTGTGAGAACGCCACATCTCCCATAGATTATATAATAATAAAAATATATAAAAATTATGTGTTTTGTAAAGGCCGTAAATACGTTGTGCAATGTCAGCCTGGCCTGAGCCGGCTGGCTGCGTTGTTTCAAGAGTTGCGATTAGTCGGTTCGATGTCGTTTTGAAAATCGAGTTGCGCGGCAATTTCGCCTAGTTGCTAGTACGTCAGTTGCGCTCTGTTTTGTTTGGTTTTGCTCAACCGGGACCGGAGGGCCCCTGGCCATACATATTGGCTCGCGTCACCATAGCTGGCGGCAGCAATTTCCAAGTGGCTCGTGCCGTCGGAGCTCTTCAGCAGAAGGAGGCAGAGAGGTTGACGGGTGCAAGCATCGGTTGGAAACGATTCGGAAATACTCTCACTTCCTTTTGCAAATGGTATTTTTCGCGGGAATGCTTCGAGGTCCGCTCATGAATCTCCGATAGGGAAAGGCGATTGCTGACGACAACGCCAGGAGAAAATAACAACAGACATGGGGCGCTATTTCAGATCTGGGATGATACAATGATTTGCGTTACAACCTGTGGCGGATCTCGTGACAAGACATCGGGAAACACTGGAGACCTAATACGTCTTTCACAGATCGCTCCCATTTGTTCGCCCGTATAGAGACATAGACGAGAGAAAGAGAAGACATACAGTCCTCATGACGGTGCTGCGGATTTAGCAATAGGCTCCTTGGGAGCGTTTACTCATGCACACTGGCAATTCAAACTGACGTCGACTTGAAGGTCGCGACCTTTAGCACTACAGTTAGGTGGTCCTATCCTCCCTAGGTCTACCTGACGAGACATTTGATCGACCTTGGCAACAGGTGAAGCCCATGCGACCATTTGTGGTGTCACCAATAGGTGTTCCATTATACAAATTCATCCTTTAGGTGACTTTATTCGCAGAACTACATAGTTCGTGGCCACCCCCATCTGTGGCTCGAAACGTTCATGCGCGCAAGATATCTATGAAATCGCATGTACATGACTTCATTATTATATGAGAATTAGAGGATCATGTGGCTTCGGCGTAAGCTGATGGTGTATGTAACACCATGGCGCTTATCTTCGCTCCGGAATCCCTGCGAGCCGACCACGCGAACGGCCCACCAAGCAACGGGGAGCCATCCTAAATTGAAATTCTCAGCGCTGGGCTTCCCGGTCAACAGACCCAACTGGATAAGCTGAGCTCAGCCGGAAGGGAAGGCAAGGGAAGGGCCAACGTTCGTAAAATCCCTTATTACTTATCAATCTAAATAGGAATGCAAATACGTGGTCAGGAGAATACGCGCCCTCGTTCGGCCCGCTCGCCTCAAACCTTCAGATTGATGTTATTTCTTTCTTGGATGGGTATCGTCCCTTACTCGTTGTGAAATACGCGCCAACGAGATGGATGTCGTAATCCCAGAGTAAGGACAAAAATATCAAATAGGCAATGACCGGGAATACTGCATTTTCAACCGGGCGCATATAGCGGGACCCAGAAATAGGTCGAGACATCTAACGGCCTCCCAGGACGAAGACACAATGCTGCTGCTGCTAAGAATGATATGAAGCAACTACAACACATGGATTGCTATATTAGTGCGCCATTATCTCAGTAACATCCATTACAGCCGCCGGAGATTCTGGAACGAGCCCGCCGTGCGCCATCCACACACACAGACTCATACAGAAGATCAAACGACATTGTTAACCACTGCTGCTCGTTGACTAGCTGATTTTATATTCACTTTCATTTCTTCGAGGTAAACCACTCTCAGCAACTTATTGACACAATTGTTACTGTTACTTCCTTTCATTTCTGGCAGCAACAGCAAAATACAAAGCAGAACACACTCGATTCACGTTCAATTCATACGTGATTCGATACAGGCTCCCAACATCGAGCTGTTACCGGTTAATCTGGCGTCGAACATCTCGTTACTGTGCTAATCAGCTTTTCAGCAAACGCGCTAGCCAGAGAACGTCATCTGCAATTTGCTCGCATACAAGCAAATTGTACTCAGCGACGTATTCTCTCTCTCTCTCTCTCACTTCCACTTTCTTTATCGTTTGATATAGCTTCCTAACATTTCTGCCATTTGTCCAACAACTGCCGTCATCGCGCTCTGCCGCATCCGTGCCGACATTTCAGGCCCAATGCGGCCCGGTTCAGCGATACCGTCCGAGCAGGCTCATGCTAACGCGATTCTGTGCTCCGGTGCGGCGGGGGAGGGGCGGCCCAACTGAGAAGCCCAGATGGGTCGGCAGTGACGTGGCGGCTTACGCCATCCTCCCGGAACTCTCTATCCGACCGCTCGGTGTCCCACTGGAAACAACGAAATCAGCTAATTTCCTTTTCTCGACTGCCGAACGCTTCTAATAGTCGTAATTGCCGTTCCCGGAATGGCGGAATGGTTTTGGGCCCAGCGGCCCTCTGCGCGCGCTCTGCCTTGCAGCGCGTGTCGAAATGTAGGGCGGCGGGCGGCTGAGGAGGACAATTTAGCCCAGATGATGTACCTACACCCAACAAACTAGCCACCATCTCCGTCACCACCGTTGTCAGTGGCCTCTGTTCATTGCGTACGAAAGTGTAGTTCGGCTGGGCTGGACTGGCCTAGCCTAGCCCTGTGTACGATGTGACACAGCTGTGATAATGAATGCGCGCCACCAGCACGGTGTGGCGCCACCTGCAGCGACGCGTGTGTGTTGGGCTAGACCACCGGCCTCCGCACAGTCTAACTAATGCCCATTGGATATCACTGTCACACTGATTGATCATACAGATTTGCTGAGATCGTGTATAGCATCTCTGACGCATGTGTCTATCTGGCGTATAGCCATCGCAGCATGTCCAAGAGAATCTTTGGCCATCCTGCTTGTGCTATATCGCTATAGCTTTTATGAATAGCGCCAACCTTTGCACTGTCATACTCTTGTAGTATTATTTAATGTTAAGAGGACAGCCTCCCGCCAATGGCGTACAGCGTAGCATATTGCTTGTAAATAACTGCCGAACGTGAGAAAAGTATATGCGCCATCGCGCGAAGTCGTGGCCTGGTCCGACACTCGTGGACGCTTGAGTTATGAACAGATTGCATGCAGATTTCAGCCAAGTCCGACAAGATTTCTCGACGAGTTCGAAAGCGGAAATGAATGTTCCGAGCTCGCAGCACATGCGTGTTTCTTTGCTCTACGGCAAAATCATATTCGTGGGACTTTGCTGAATCGAGAGGAAACCGTGTCAGAGCAACGGTAGCTACAATGTTCTTTTCGTTCAATCTCCCGCGCTGGTTGCGTGTATCGCCAACGAGCGAGGCCCACGGCCGAAGCATGCTCTTCTATCGATCACGATGACATAGACATACAACATGAACCGAATATGGGGAAGAAAGAAAGACAAGGATGGAGCTGGGAAGCCCGCACCGAGTTCCGCGTGGCGCCCTCTCGTCTGAATGCAGTTACAGGGTCAGAAAATGTAAATTACCGCCAGATGTGTGCTTTGCGCTGAACTGGTGATGTTGTCTGATTTAAATGGGACATATTTGATATATATATATATATATATATATATATATATATATATATGATAAATGCGATGCTCTGAGGAAGGGTAAATGAAATGCGTCTATACTTACGGATTTTTATGACAGAGATGGGGATGTTCGCTGGTCATTTTAGGTAGGGGACAGTGTTGGAGTGCTGGTGATGTCGGTAGATGCAGGTGAGAAGGCCACCAAGATGAAATGGCTGCCCGTTACAAATTGTAGCAGTAATATATTGGGAGAGGATATTGGGGGTGACTTTCGCTTGGAGAAATGGTACAGTTACCACCTCGTGTAAAACCTTTGGAATGGAAACATTCCCGTTCAGATTCTTATTAGTTGACTATTTTTATTCGGATTCGAAATCCTCGCCTCGGGAGTTTCTCCTATGGGAAGAGCCTTAAATTGCAATATGAGGTTCACCAACATTTGAGGCGATCTTGCAGGTGGAGTATAGTCCACCCCATGCGCTACCTAAAACAAACTACTGTGGTCCCTGCTTACTCTGGCTCGCGGAATCAAATGCTTAACTGGTTACTTAGGATCTATAAAATAAAATAAGTTTTGTGGGCTGACCCACGGCCAACAGGGTAAGGGCCAATTAGAGTCTATACTATTCCATTTAACTAAAGATGCAAAAACACGTTCAAGAACCCGAGTGGCTCTAGGTTAGATTCCTGAGTAAGTGGTGCATCCATCCAGCGCAGAGATTTCATTAGGTTAATACAACGGCAATGTTTGTATGAAAACCTATTTTCTTTTAATAGACAGCTACTTCATCATAGATCGGAGCCGTTTCGTTCGTGCTTGAAACAGCCAAATTTCACTCGTTAGCTATGTCGTTTGAAATAACATAATTTTTGAAGATTAAAAAATTACATCTGACCGTATTTTCTCTATATTGACCTGGCTGCGCGTCGAGTCAATATCCTCGAACTATGGTGAAAAAGTATCTATAAAATCATTGATACATTGACCGTACATCGGTTCCTGTCTTACCAAAGGACAAATGTATTTCATGTATTTCATTTTTCAGCAATGGCTTTCGCCTGCTTTAGCTAGCGACAGCAACCAATAAGAAACGGAGAAGATTCACTAGGGAACTATATACAACAATTGCATAATACTGCGTGCAACAGTCTAACAGATTCAGTTTACTCATCTCGTTGCATGCATCTCTGCATGAGTCGCGTACCAAATCGCAGCACTGGGAAACAACTCTGTTTGGGTTTCGAGTTCTTGTACAAAACGTCTAATCACCGAGCGGTTTCGTCGCTTTTTCTCTCTCGATCTATCTCCCATTTACAGGGGGCGCTAATCGCTGACAAGAAGACCCCTGATGGACAAAGCTACCTGGAGGCTGCTGAGAAGCCTGAAATCCGCGCTCTTCTTTCGGTATAGCTGGCGGCTGGGGCCCTTGACGCGGTGAGACTCTAGCCGAGTTAAGGAGTGGGCTCTGAGATTGCTCGTCGACCAGCAACAACAGGATGACAATTCGCGCACCCGCTCGTCACCCGATTGTAACTTATCTAGGAAATATTATTAGAATACGAATATACCCACCGTTGTAAGGTTGTCGCGAAACAACCATGAACCAAGCTAGCTTCACGGCAAGTGCCTTTACGTGATGAATCGTATACACGGTGATGCCGAACTGCAAAATGCATATCTCCAAACTGCAAAAAGGACCCCCAAATATATATATATATATCCCATATGGATAATTTTTCACTGGTGAAAGATAACTGTGGATGTACGCTTGAGTAGCTTGTAGAATGCTTAAATTTTCATAGGGAACCTTGGAAACCGAGCATCTAATGAGTAGATCATTTAACGTAGGAGTAATATCTTCATCTTCTACATTTTGAAATACAACGGGGACCAACCGTTCATCCTAGTGACTTCTAGATTGAAGTTCTATCAAAGAGGGTCGTTGTTCACTCAAAAAGTTACTCACAAACGTTTGGTATCCTCCACAGCTTTCTGACCTTCAGTATTTTCCTTCAGTCTATTTTATTTACTATTGAGTGCAATGAAGGTGGTTATTTTTATTATTATTATTATTATTATTCCAATGTAACAACCACAATTATACCAGAACTGATTTGGAAAATGTTTTCCCATTACAGGACAGGCAACGCAAATGAATAGAGCATATGTCCACTTTGTTTTCTGAGTAGCTCCTCCCTGTTGGATTCCAGGGATTGTCTTACTATCGCGCTCTTTGTCAATTCGATGTGTCTTCATGGGAAAACGCACTTAATGTGAACGATTATATATATATATATATAAAATTCATTCAGCAAATGTGATGACCGTAGATATAGACGTTAGAATGCGAAGCGGATATCAGTCCCGCATCGAAATGCAATTTATTGCTTCGTGCCTCACTGTGGCCGTACCGCGCGTTCAATGTTCTTCCGATCGAGCTTCAAGGTATACACTCAATCCTAAAGCAACTTGGCGTACATTTTGCTTACTTACACATGCCTATTACAAAAAAAACAACACACACACACCATTCCTGTATTAACTAAGAAAAAGAGAAACTAAGAGTAGATTAGTGAGCGTGTTCATTTTCGACGTCATCACAATAAATTAAGATTAGCTGGATCCGTCACCCCCCCCCCGGGGGGTATTTCTTTGCATTTCGATGATTTATTTCCTCTTCTACATATGTATCCATCGCAGGTGCACGGCATTTTCATCCGTCCCGTGATGATTTTAATATCTCTAGCCTTTGTTATTGTATAGCAGGTTAGCAGGAGGCGTGAATTAGTGGGCGTACATGCATAACCCTGAGCTTGAGCTACGGGTGACCACTGATCAACAGCTGTGTACACAGACAACCAGGTGCATTATTACTAATTTAATAAAGACAAAAATAAATAAATAAAAAATAATCAACAAAGGTGGAAATAATACGACAGCATAGGACGTTGACTTGACGCATCACGCGATTTTCTATTTACTAAGAATCGACTCATATGCATGCATGCGTGACGGATGGGTCTCAGTCAGTAATTTACTAGAACTCGTAGAGATCGCGATGCAACTCCGGCGCGCACGGCCAATGTGTCGGGTGTCCAGCCACGTCGGTTTCATATAGTAGTCAGTCACGAGAGTTGCTACGAACCATGTTTTTAGTAGATATGCCCATCACGTATATCGAGCGTGTCAATGTGATCTATCCCATCGATAGATCGATCAGATGTGCTATCGAACATACAATACTAGATTTTCGTACACAAAGCATATAACGACGGATAATAAATGTATGTGTCGTACACGAGATTCTTGTTTCGAGTTTTCTTGTTCTTTTCTCTGTGTATTATTGAGATTACAGGTCGAGAACATTATATATATATATATATATATATATATATATATATCCCAGTCGCCTTGCCTGAACTGCGCATAGCAATGGTAGACCTCTCGTCGACTTAGGTCATTATAGCCGTGCACACTAACCAGCTCTCGATGGATTTCAGCTGGACATTGGGATTTAGAACCAAACGAATTAGACTATTTCTTTTGATTTGCGGATTGCTTTTTCACCTGAACGAAAGCCTTGGCTTATTCTTCTCATAGCTGACCCTCAGCTGTCTGTCAGAGAAATGTTAACCAAATCCCAGGCAAATCATGGTTCCTAATGGGGGATGACGGCGGAATGAACGTGCTGGATTAGGTTTATTTCTGCAAACGGGACTAAACTGTGTAAAATATTATAAATATAAGACTCATGTTGAGAACTCACTGAGCAGTATCCGCCGTATTCACCGACCTGTTCCCTTCTGTCTACACCTTCTTGAGAGCGACGACGAAGTATCTATTTTTGGTAGACAAAAATACCGAGTGGAGTCGAAAACGAGGTCACTTCGTTTATTCCTCTAAATAGGAGGTAGGGTAAAGGTATAATATATCTGGTACAAAGTTGGTGCCAGATCCTCGGAAGCGAAGAAAATGCCCTCGATAATTAAGGTAAGCGAAATTATTATCCTGCGCACGGTACAACCTAGGGGTAAATACCAAAAACATATTTCTTACGACCTAATATAATAATAATAATAATAATGGATATTCGTTTGCGGCTAGGTCTCTGCCCGTCTCCCGTCAGACGTCTCCTCTCATTACTAAACAAACAAACCACAACAGCACGTTTGATTTGTCCGTGCCCCGATACAGATCTCCTAATCGGACCGAATTTCAGCTCGAGTTAAATTATAGTATAAACAAACACATATTACACAAACACTATGTTTCTTAGACGTGACATGCTTGAATATTCATTTATTGTTATTATAATTCGACATCATATGACATCATAGCCATATATAAGAACTCATTGTCTCAGAGTAGGAATGGCAAGCTACTGATAACATAGCATACATAAAACATGTGTATATATATATATATATATATATATATATATATATATATATATATAGGTGCATATATATGTACAAGAACTGACGGCGCGACAAATCTACAAAATCGCCGACGAAAGTTGCTCGTTCCTCATAATCCCTAGACCCATTACACCAACGGCGAATATTGTTCATTCGTCAGTCCTAACAAAAGCACATTCATCATTTTATAATTGGATCCCTAATCCTATCAATGATGTCAGGCGGACCACACAGTATTGTTTGTTGCTATTGTTGTTATTGTCATGATTAACACGGAGTCATACGACCTCCGTGGCGAGCTCCACTCAGCCATATATGTATATAGATATATATATTTATATACATATATGGCTGAGTGGAGCTCCCCGGCAGAACTTTTCTTTTTGTGGTAAGGAAGGCCTTTTATCTGTTTGCACTTTCAACAAAACTATTCCCTCCTTTTCATTATCATAATTAACTACAATGTACTCCCTCTCTCTTTTTCTCTCATCGTTTTCTTGCCTTGTCTACCCCGTACGGTGATTGTACGGTGGTCCCGCTATTATCAACATTATGGTCATTTTACTCTTCGTCTTTCTTGTTCGCGCTCTCAGTTCCTTTTGCTATCTCTCGGCAGTTATCTAGCACGCATATACATATTGGATCGAATCCCCTAATCAAAATCCACAAATTCATTCATTGTTAGCGATAACACTGCGCCAGCGGGTTCAATCAAGCAGA
Source organism: Stratiolaelaps scimitus (assembly GCA_019614645.1). NCBI lineage: Eukaryota > Metazoa > Arthropoda > Arachnida > Mesostigmata > Laelapidae > Stratiolaelaps > Stratiolaelaps scimitus. The sequence goes on from JABWDB010000008.1 coordinate 10,325,392, forward strand.
GAAGATACGCGGGTTCAATCGAAACTGTATGTTAGCTCCAGTCCACAACGAATCGAAATCGATAACAGACGGGGGTGTTTGAAGGAGAGTGTGGAGTCGGTAGGCATTCCTCAACAACTACCACGGCATCCTCCGCCCCGAGAGATACTTCGCGTATCTCTCCCAACGACGACGACGACACACCTCTGAGTGTGTGTGTGCCTCTGTCATTTATCGTTGTGTCAGCTCCTTAAGCCGCCGCAGCGAGGGTTCGATAAATCTTTGCGTGGTAATACGCTCGTTCTCGATGATCACATTTGCTTGTTGCAGCCGGCGGAAGTAGGTATCGGTAAACACGGAGCTCATTGTGGCGCGGAGGTTTTCGACTTCTTCGCTGGTGACGGCGGCTGCCAATCCGTCGGTACCGGGAATTAGTGAGCCCAGATGATCGCCACCGCTGCGCGTCAACTGCTCAAGCGTCGTGTCGTGCGGCGGGATGTAATGCAGCAGGTAGAACTCGAGGTGCCGCCACAGAATATAGACCATCTGCTCGATGATGGAAGCCATCAGGAATACCTGCCGGTTCAACGCCTTCATCTGAAAGTATCGCCATTAAATCGCGTCGTGATGATACAAATTGTTAATGTCGACATTTTCCAACTAAACGGGGAAAAGTCTAAAAGCTGAAATGAGCATCGCATTTTTTGTTAACTTTGTGAAATACGCCAGATTTTTTTTAACTCTGTGTTGAGACCTACAAAGAATGTAGCTCCGACATTCTGTTTGTTACGTATCATAATAGTTCGATGTACAACGCACGTGCGCAGACCAACCACACAATATATATATATATATATAATATATATTAACACATTGGCGCAGCACCATGAAGCTGACTTTTGACTCAGCTGAGATTGATCATGGGAGGCTCAGAAATGAACCGAGTTACGACAACGACCAACAAACGAAAAGACCGCATCAAGTTAGTACGCACCTCATTCGAAAGCAAGTCCCGGACGACGCTCTTTTGCAGCGACGTACTTAGGCCAATTCCGCGGCTCTCTTCTGGCAGCATATCCCTTATCTCGACCGCAGTTAACTCGGTGACCTTCTCGAGCTTTTGCATCTTGGTCTTCTTGTTCTCCGTTATCCGCTGTAGATTTTGAGCGAACGACGTGAGCGTGTCGACTAGAAGGCCGAGGCGCAGCGGACTGATCTGCTCCTGCCCACGCTGACTTGAGCTGTACCGCTGTGGCGTATCGCGGCCAGGGTGAACGTTCGGCCCGAACAGTAGATAGCACGCCTTGCGGCCGTAGATGGTCGGCGCGAGGAGATCGGCACAAGAGTGCAGGATGCTCTCGATAATCTCGAGACGAATTGTGTCCAGCTTGACGTTCGTGTTCAGCTCGATAGCCCATGGCAAGATGGCCAACATCGTCTCGTGCATCCGGTGCATTCGGCCCTGGTGAACATCACCGACGAGATGCGAGCCGGCTCTTGCGACCACTTTGCAGGTGTACGCCATCTCGGTCAACGCCAGCTCCGTTACGTCGTCGTTATGTCTCTGCTGGAGGATTACAATGAAGATGTCGCTGTGTGCCATGAGAAAATTCTGCAGCTGGCTGATGCAGTCCTGGTTGTTGCATTTCACCGCCGATGAAATCGCACAGAGGAGCTGCATGACGGGCGCGAACATTTTGTGGTACAGCTCACTTCGGCTGTTGGCGAGGCCAGCAGTCGAGAGGCCGCCCTGTGTAGGATTAGTCGGCCGGCGCTGGAACGAGCCCAGCTCGGTGAGTTTGTTGATTAGACCCGAATCCAACAGCATGCGCGCGCCACGCTCGCATTTCGACACCCTTTGCAGAACGTTGACTTTCGACACTAACAGCAGTATAGGCTTATCATCACCGCCGCCCCGCTCGAGAAGCGTAATCATGTCACGGTCGTCCTGCACCAGACTTTCAATCAGGTGGGTCAAGTAGCCTTTACGGCTGATGTAGTCGAGCCACGCTCCCGTGTAATCGGTCGATAGGACATCGTCAATAAGGGATAACGCCACCATGCGAATGACTGTGTGTCCGGAGCATACGTCTCGACACACCACCTCCCTGAACGTATCGCCGTACGAGTTGATTAAATCGGTTATAGCTCTGAAAGACACAAGCGAGTGCGCGCAATTCGACAGTTACAACGACACACAATTTTAATGAACCTTGTATAGCTAAGAACTACAATAAACGGGCGAATAAAGTCGCCGAGTCAACAAAAACTAGCAACCCCCATCCCAGAACATTTGTTCCCCCGTTAACTCGTCACTGTAACTCACTGGCCGTTTAAGGCCTCCCTCCCTAACTAGGATTGCACAAACGCAAACCTGTGCTTGTCTCTTTTGGTTTTCGTCATTTAAAAACGTTTCAGGCGTATATGTGAACAACAACTGACGTACCTTTGTAGCCTCTCGTATGCATTACCGGTGGTGGCGGCCCGCTCTCCAACCGACCTTCGAGTGCCAATGATATCGTCGTAGTTCGGGACCTTGGCAATCTTTAGTATGTCGAGTAGTGAAGCGTATAGATTGCTACGAGCTAGCTGCCTGCTATTCGGCAACTTCATTAGGGCGTCGAGCACAGAGTGCGCAATGGGCTGAAGTTGTCCAGCATACGCATTTACTTCAATGACAGCCCCAGTTCCGTTGGCGTTCAAGTCGTCTTCACTCGATATACGGATTGGCCTGCCGAGCTGCTGAATTAGCTGCGCAAGTGACTTCATGTTGATAAGTACCACCTCGGAAAGCTGAGTGACCGAATCGCCGATTCTGTGAGGCTCGTTAATTAGTCCGAGTAGCTCACTGGACACTTCAAGCAGGAACCTCATTTTTGCCTCGCTCCTGAATGCCTCTGAGCTGCTGGCAACGACAATCGTGCCGGTCACCTCGCGCCACGCATTCAAACACGCTCTTCGTGCGTATTCGAACCGGCTACAACGGGAACCATCGAGTAGGCGTTATGCAAGTCACGAACAGTACACGTGTAACGAAACACAGAAAATAATGGATTAGAACAAGCAAAGGAGTGAGCGGGAAGTTTGTTCTGGGGTACACACATGTTGTTCAAATACGCACACACACACACATCGGAATTGATTAACACATAAGGAATCTCTTTATCATACAGTACTACAGTAGTACTTCCGGGCAGAACATCTAGATATGGGATAAAACTGGCGAATCTAATTCACCGCTGCTATCACATGATATAAGATTAGCTCAAATAGAATGAACAGATACGCAGACGATGCGAACCCCGGAAGACGATCGTACGTAACTTGAAGACAGTGTCCCCACTGAAGGGCAAATATCCGACCTACCTCTTGGCGTTTTCAAGAACGGCAGTTTTGACAATCTCCGCTATTTCTCTGTTCAATACATCAACGCTACCGGATATGTTCACCGCCTCGGTGACTTTCTCCAGCGCCAAATAGTCGTGGAGCGCTGATATGTCAACTAGCACAGGGCCATCCGGATTCTCCAAGTAATGGCAGCCCTGGAGGAGGCGGTCCACTTCTGCCTTGTCAAAATGAATTAGGTGTGGAGGTTTGAAGTTCACCACAGACACCTTGATAATCTGCAAGTGATACAGTTGTAAAAATGTCAATCCTCGATACGTTTGTCATCAGCTCCAATTCCAACAAAGTCATCGACAGTCATCGACGTCTACCTACTAGGATTCAGTACTGACGTTTGACCAGCACACTGCTAGAGCGTACCGATCTATAGCTACTCAAACTGAACGTATCGAAATATCCAGGCTCATTTGACGATTCAATTAATCGATCACGCGTATGTCTGAACTAGGAAGGAAAGGTTCAACTTTATTATACACTACGCATGATAACGTCAGCGGGTAGTTTTAGCAAAGATTTAAAGATCCCGTGACACCTATAGCATAAAGAAGAACGAGAAGGGTAATGAAGAAAATAATAATAGTAATAATGATGAAGATAACAGTGAAAATAAGCTGATCCGCTAGGCCGCGAAATCAAATCAAAATCGAAAGCAAGAGAAAAGAGAAGGCCACAAACCAGACAGCAATGCAAACTCTACTATTTAACGCGATTGTTGTTATTGTATTGGCACTCACCTCGTCTAGAATGCTCATTATCTTTCTCCTGAGGGGTCTTTGTATTCCGCCTGCAGCGCCCTCGTCGTTCACCAGGATGTTGACAATTCTCCTCATATGGGCGCTGTTGTTGTCGGCTGACAACCGTAGATCAATAGCGATCACTTTCAACAGCCAGCATTGCTGCATGAGGATCTTGCTTGCGCATATACCGCCCTCGGCCCGTACGATCGGGAAGTCGTCAAGGTGCCGCTGGAAAAAGTTCATCGAACTCCGAAGGTAGGGCATAGCCGCTTTGGTCGTGTGCACATTGTAACAAATCTGATAGATGAGCTTGAAGGCAAGCTCGATGAGCGACGCGCTGAAGGTACCCGGCATCCGTGCCGAGAGATCGAGCATAAAGACTGTATTGTGGAAGCAGCTCTTCGGGGTACCGAGAACCCCGGGCTGGTGGAGTTGCGTTTCCGCGAGAGGTCGCGCCAAGCTGAATCCGAGCAGCAGATGAGCCACGTTTGGCACATGATGTTCGAGACATTGCTGAATGATTCGCAGTATCGTCTGTGCGATGGCTGTTCGCACTTGATTGTCGGTCCAATTTGACTCCTTGCCCGAAGGAGGCTCGTCATACGCAGACAGATCGAGAGCCCCGGCGAATCCGTTTAGGATCGCCGTGCACTCCTCGGCCGTGTTCACTGTGAATGACCTCCCCAAATGTTCAGCTAGAGCACTCTTCCTCGTCAACAGCAGAAGAATTCTAGCTGCAGCAAGCGCCTGTCGCGGCAGTTCGTCGAAGTAGCCGACAATCTTTCCAAACGACGCACAGAAGTCGGCCCGATTTGTCCGTGGATTAACACCTTTCAGCAAATGGTCAAGCGCCGAGACGATGAGGGCTGAATTCGAATTGCGCACCTCGCACAGGAAGTTATCTTGCTGAATTAGCGCCTGCTGCAGAATCCGAAGTGCGAGAAGAATCGTCGTCTCTAATTCCTTTCTCTCCGACACCTCCTCGTCGCTATCAACGACGAACATGCCCTCCACGATGATCTTGAGGATAAGACGAAGCAACGGCCCATTTTGTAGCAGATGACCAAGAAGGTTATAGGCGAGATAGGCAGCGTTCTCGGTCGTGTTTTTCACCACTAGCGTGGTCGAATCGTTGAACAGAACGTTATCCGAGACGCAGCTAAACTTCCGCAAAATTTTCTCCATCACCTTTAGACAGAGCGAGGCGATAATCCAGCGTTCTTCCGGTCGATTGTACGATCGATTGAGGAACTTGAGCAATACCGAATCACGGAGATAGTTCATGTACGGATCGAAGCCACTTTTAAACACCGGCCCGCCCACAATGATTGGCAGCGGCCGATCGGTGAGTGTGTCGAGCAGACGCAAAAACGCAATCGTCACGGGGTAAAAGCCGGCGCGGCTCTCCGCTTCTTCAAGGTCGGTCTGCATGCCAGGCTGTGGATGGACATTTACGTAGGTCGTAGTTGGAACAAGCTTGGCCGCCTCCATCAGCTGCCACACTCTCAGGGCGCCCTCCGGTGTGCTGGCGAACGCCGACAGAACGTCAACGCATGCGGCTTTGAACTGGATCGGCAACGAGCAGCCAAGCAATGCGACGAACAGGACAACCGCGTTGTAGTTCGGATGATCGGTGAGACCAGCGCGCGCCTGATCCGCATGACGGGCTATGGCTGCAAGCAGCTCGAGTGCGGCACAAAGTCCTCGCACCTCGCTCGTGTTCAGCTGAACGCCTTGGCCCTTGGACACATCGTCGGTTCGAAGCTTCTGATGAATGATGTGGAGCATGTTAAAGATGTGGTCCAGTGTCACGGTCGCTGGACCCTGCTGGTTCCGCAACACGTTGTAACAAACTGCAGCCGCTTTCGGCGTTTGGCAGATTGTCGCCAGCATATGACAGTACGGTATATAGATGTTTCCCGGCATTGGTCCGTTGAACTCTCGATGAAGAATGGCGAAGTTGTACAACGCCACGAGCCGCGGCGTGGGTCGGTTCGGCGTGTTGGCGGTCAGGTCTTGCGTCCAGAACTCCTCAATCAGTGGAGTGGCAAAGCTTGCCACGCCGGTTCCATCTAACTCGCGGTACAGCAGAGAGAGGAACTCCAGCAGCTGCTCAAAGCTCTCGTCTCCCTCAGGTGGATTTACACCGTGCTCGTTCTGGTATATAACAGATAGGCGGCCATTGTGTTCGCCCTGCATGCGGAGTATCTTTATCCTGTGCTGCTGCTTGACGATGATGTCCGTGATAAGATAATGCCAGGCGCACATAAGGAAAGCATCGGAGTGGATCGTACACTGGGAAGGTCCGACGAGCTCGACCATGTGACGGAACACCTGTGAGTCCGAGGGGACCGAGAGGGCGGATGGGTTAAACAGCAGAAATGCGAGATGGTAGTCACAAATCTAGTATACCCTTCTCGATTTAAAATTTTCTCATAGTTGCCGAAAGACATACCGTTGCCGAACGGCGTTAGCACTAATGACGATTCACATATTCGTCTATTAATTAAAATCCCATGGGTAAACAATTGGCCCAAGTGTCTACGCACCCAATAATAGACATACCCCTTACCCTTAATTGTTCTATCTTCGATGAAACATTCACATGATGACAAATGGAACAGATGAGTAGAAACGGCACTAGGGCAAAATGACAATCGGCTTCTTTTTGCTCGTGAATAGTTGTATACGATGTTAAAGCGAAAATTCATAATTATAACAAGGAGTAAAGAGCGACTCACCTTCTCCTTAAGGATGTTGTCAATCTCTTGTTGATTCTCGGCCATTAGTTGTTGCATTTCCACTGGAATTGCAAAATTATGCGTCTGCGCGACTTCCACTCCATTGAGGCCTGTTCTCACAGCGAGCTTAACTATGCTCTTAACAGCAGGAGTCTGTAAAGTGGGGAAAAGATAAACAAGCATTTGCTCGATGTAATTTGAACAAATGTAAGTAACTGGCACTTTGTTTAGGAACTATAATCGGCCATTTCCTCTTAAATAGACCTGGAGTGACCTTTATATTGAGCAAAGATTCGTGTCCTACAGCCATTATATGTAAAATGTACGCGAACTAAGCGAGGCCATTTCGAATTGACAAATAGGGACAACAGTATGTTTTAAATCACTGACTGGTTTTGCCCAGTCTGCAAGATAGCAACCATCATCCAACCTCTGACGTGAACATGTGTTACATAAGACCAATGTGAGTTGTACGAATATTATCAGCGATCGAAAAACCGACATTTTTGAATTTAGTAGAGGTCAGGCTTTTTATATGGACATTAGTCACCTGAATATCGAGCCGACATTTCAACACGACTCGGGCGACAATTGACGTTGTCGTTTTTCTCACTTCTTTGGCAGGACAGAAGGGCGAGCACGACTACACTCATTTGACCTCAAGGGCCGTCTCCTATGAAGCAGACACAAGCGGGTACGATATGATAACCAGACGAATTCTAACCTTGAACTCCAATTGCTGTTCCAGCTGACGGAGAACTTGGCCAGCCATCTCGGGATGGCGAACCAGTGATGTGAGATTGGGGTCGACGCTGCTCTCTGTCAGGAAATGGGTGCTCACGATGTGGAGCATGCTAGTTAGCAAAAGTGATCCCGGTTTGTTTAGGTAGCCTGTTCGTGTCGTCTGACATTTCGTCGCGAGAAGCTTGACCAGGTCAACGGCTCGGTTCGTCGAAACTGGCTGCTGGGCGCACCAGTAGAAGACGCACTCGCAGAGGATGTTCTCTATATCGTGGATGCTCTTCGTAACAATTCGCCTAAAGTTGAAATTGGGAGGAAATTTTCAAGGGTGTGACGCCATTTGAGCTGTGTTAATAAATGATCTAGCACTGCCTGAGCGCCTGCCGCCACTGATGAAATGAAAATCAATGCACAACCTAGACCTTTAAAAGATAATCTGTTTTTTTTTTTTCGAGCTGACCCTCAGCTGTTCCCCTCAGGCCTCAGCTCTTAACCTTTAGGCATTACTATGAGGTGGATTTAAAAGATAATCTAGATGAGAGATAAGCTAGAGAAGTGAACTGCATAGGGAACGTACCGGAACTTTAGATTATCACTGATGAGGCCAGCTCTGTGAAGATTGGCTATTCTCTCGGTGACGACGAAGTTGGAGAGCCTCTCCAATAGAACGCCAAACAAATTCAACCCGATCATCAGATCATCCATACTTCTCTCGAGTCTCATCTGCAATATCGAATTCGCGAACAATTATGACGACTATTGGCGTCAATTTTCCGTACACGCTTTCTCTGACTGTTACTACATCACTGACGCCCGCTGAAATTTTACGGTAGCACGGAAATTTCATTGTGGAATAATAAACCAAAAGTGGAAGATCGCTTACGGAGATCCCGAATGTGTCGGTCTTTCCTTTGTCAACTTCGAAAACTTCGTAGATGAATAAAAGCTGGCGCGACTTCCCGAAAGGTGAAATCACGCTTTCGTTGCCAGCTGCTAACATATTATAATCATCCCATGGCTAAGTGGCCACAACACAGACAACACTTCAGTGACATAGCACAACTGAACATGGAAATATATCGGTAGCAAATCGCTATATCTATCATTGATGCCGAGCCGATCGTATGCATGACCCCGAGACGATGGGATAACGTCAAACGTTTTTCTCATTCGTAGCTTACCGCGATGTTGGCGTCGAGCGTACTCTTCCAGGCTCGCCCACCGACGACGCGCACAAGATGGTGAAGTGACGAGGCGAGCGCCTGCTGTCCGTCGTAGAACAGGCATACGGCAATGCTGGCGCGAGACGTATTCGGAAATGACGGCGACTGCATGTCAGCCCGCAACACAAGTTCGGCCGCTGTGGAATCGGAAATGGGACCGCGTCGTGAGGGAAATACCGGGGTGAGGAGCAACGAGACGGATAGAAATGCAGGTCAATTCCTTGATCAATTCAACATGCTATTGGGTTGTTCTCAAATTTTAGCTGGTGGACGTGAGGTGATATACCTATGATTTATTTTACTACGTGCTAATTTCGCGATATCGCTCCTTAGTAATATCCGATAATCGTGAGATATAGTTGGGGTAATTTTATGAGATACGAAATCCATAACCCAAATGTTTATTCAATATACAATAATTAGCAGTTATTTGGGGGCCGAGGCCGACATTGTGCCGAGGACGGCGATGGCATTGCTTCTCTGCCTCACAGCGAGGGATACTGATATAGCGCAACCATTCATACAGCACTCAATCAGCAAATGGTAGTGCGATTCTTAACGAGTGACGGATGTTTGCTATCGCGTATTGGACTCTTTCGATGGGTAACCCCAGGAAAGCATATGACATTACTATGCTTATGCGATAATACAGTTACAGTTCTTCACCGTACGTTAGACAGTAGACAATCAACTTGCAGCGCAATTTCTGTGCCTGTGGGCACCAATCTAGCTGTACCTTTAGCATAGTGTACGGATTCATTGTGAAAATGTAACCAGCTTTATAATGCCACTATGCCCATCTATACGGGCTCGTGCCTCCTGCTACACACTGATAAAGGCGATGAGCAGTTATAGTTACATTATATATTATGTTTTGAAAAGGAAAACGGCTAACTTCTTACCAGAACCACTGTATATATATATATACAGTGGTTCTGGTAAGAAGTTAGCCGTTTTCCTTTTCAAAACATAATATATAATGTAACTATAACTGCTCATCGCCTCATAAATATATATTAACAAGTGATTAGATGTGCCCGACATATTTGAATGCCGAAAAAGATTAGTCACATTGATACGGAAAGATATTCACAATCCACGCTATTCTTCAATAGTATCAAATAACGAATTGAACCAATTAGTAGTGGCAGTCCATTGACACAAACAATCGGCGCAAGCGTGGTCAACCAACTCGGTGCAAATAGGCGTCGTTTAATCCTGAGTTTACCCGCCCATGACGTACTCGACATGCAAAATACAAAGCACGCCTGTCAATTAGTGAACCGCAACCATTCGTGCTGATGAAGTTTTCACTCAACAGGTGCTTCCGCCACGCCTGCTAAAGGATCCGGTCATGCCAAATACGCTCCTGAACTGTGTCGGCCATTGGCCGGTCAAACAAACGTACCTCGCAGCTCATCGAGATGTAGTCCATCACTAACTCGAATGATATCCTGGAGAAATTCTTCATTGATGGGGTACGGGCCAGATCCATCCGCTGACGTCCTGAGTCCAGGAACGATGCCATGCTGCCTTACATGTTCTCTGTGCTCGTTATTCTGTCCGGAGTGAGCAAGCACTGAGAGAAACTTGGCGCGCTGCGTCTGGACAAGCTGTGGTAAATCCTCTAAAGCATTTTCTTGTCCAAGAAGGATCGCGGCTTCGACCCTCGTCTGTAGATTTTTGAACGACTCCCACAGGAGCGAGTAGTTCATATTAAATACATCTGATCTCGGGTCGAATGCCATTTTCACGGGGAGGTGTTTTCGTGCAGCTGCAAAAGGTTCTTCTCGTTCGTTGCTATTCGCCCGGCGCTCTCGGCACCCGGCGCACGCTGAATACGAATTTGATTCGCGAGATATTTAGAATCTCGCCGCCGACCAAAACAACACGCCGTTTGAACCGTCCTCTATGGCGGGCACGCTGGAACTGGCCGGATTTTTTTCTAACGGCGCATAAAGAGATCAACGAAGGTTTGCTTGCCTCATAACATGAACACTGCGATCTTTGCGAAGTTGTACGATTATCCAGGTAACAGGGTATCTGATAACACGAACTTGAAAAGAAATGTAGCGATCGCGCCCGATTCACCCCGTATTATGTTTTGCGAGCGTCTGCTCCGGCCGCTGTTCTGAACGTTATCCCTCCGCCGTCGTCTGCCGTATTGTTTTTTAGGCCTTCGCGAACAGGGTGCCCGACTTAACCTTCGAGAGGCATAGGCCCGTACCGTGCTGCCACTGCGTTCAAAAACTATTCTAGGACCATTTGAGCTCAGGTGATCCAGAAAGATGCTTGTCCACCGGCTTCGTCAGAGTGTTCAGAGCGCAAGGAGCTTCACGACATCAGCTATCCGCCGATCCGGTCACGACGATCATGGTGGTGGCATCGTAGGAGCCGTATGTGTATACGATATCTCTTAGTTCAGCTTGCACCCTAATTATAACGAGCACGCTCATTTAATATAGTCCCGAGTCCTTAGTTCATTTTCACTGTGGGGCCAAAGCTGCTCTACCCGATTAAACAGTAGAGGTTGCTAGTTACTTGATTTAGCGAGTTCTTCTCGATAGGAAGTGAATACTTAGAACAGAGGCGGAAAATGTATCTTGATTAAGTTCAGCAGTGCATAGACACGTCGTTTGCTATAGTTCAGTGGTTACCGTACGCAGCGATTACAGTTATCATTCATGTGGAATCCAGCTACTCGTACAAGTTCTAAATTCGTGCACGATACAGAGAAACTGGATGTTCAGCCCTGTGGGGTGACAAATAACTTACTTTAGTTTACGGTCTCCGCATCAATTCGATCGGATGTGGTTTTGGCACACGAACGAACGAACGATCATCTCGGACTAATTAGCCAGAACAATGTGCAAGAAGTAGGAAATTATCATTATTAACAGGACGATGAGTGATATAATGGTACTTAAATTAGCATACCAGTGCATACTTATAAAATAAATTCATTGCATTTTGCTGCCCGCACAAATAATAAGTAGATGCATCTGGTTTACGCCTCGAGATTATTTTTGTAATCACACATCTGTTGATCATAGCGAAAGCGGGTTAACATAACCATGAGTGACTCCCATATTTTCTCGCTTACAGAACCTTCCGTTCTCGATCACCAACCCGTACGCAATGACGATTAAATTGGGCCTCTTCATGGGGACCGCCTTTGCGATTCCGTTCCTGAACGTGCGTCACCAGCTCCTCAAGAAGAACTAAACATCGAACATGTGTAGTGATATATATATATAAATTTTATGGCAGAAATTCGGCTTCCTTTATCTGAGCTGATGTTCAGATGAAGTATTTAGACATTTTAAGGGAAAACCTGTAACAAGAACCTATTGTATAAAGGTATCCGTGACCAGTACAATAATGTGGCTCGTGTTTTGTTTTCCTCTAGAAAGTAATAATAATTGGGACTAACGATATTTACGGTGTTTCAGTTTGTAAGTGAGTATCGCTAATTAGCAAGGAAGCCTCTGGCTCTAACCTCAACATCAATCAAGGGTCTTTTTCAATTTACCTGTGTCGCCTTATAAATTTTCAGGCGTGTTATCCTTGTCCTTCGTACTTGTGATCGCTGAACTTTGTTTAACCTTAGCCTAGCTTGTAAGTGAAAAGTTACCATTACAAGCTCGAAGGAGTTCTCACGTGGGGTGCTGTCTACGGTATTTACCAAAATCAACTCCGTACACCGTGATCGTAATTTTTCCACCTCTTGTCCCGTGTGTCTAATTCAGACGATTCTATACAGCTTTCAGAATATGCAGCTTTTCTTTTCGTCCCTTGTTCTCTGACGATAAATTTTGTCTGCTTACATAATTTGTCAATTTACATAAGGCGCTAAATAGGTAAAAAATCTGCTGATCTTAGAGAGTCAGCTGATCCTTCGTGAGGAGCAATGATTTGCTGTTTTTGGTGTTTGGGTTATTGCGTGTTGCGCTTATTCAAGGTGTGTGCATTTAAACAACCGCTTATATTTTGGATAATCGTATTTTAACCAAAGTAGTTTAAGCCCACCCAGAATACAATAGGCTCTTGTTTTCACTCCCAATCATATATGACGTTATGTGAAGTGTTGAGCCTTCGTAAATTTCTATACAGTTCCTATACGCTTTGGAAATGCGTCACAATGGAAGATGAGAAGCTGTGTCTGGTGATAACCAGGCATAATTACTACGTTTCTTCGTAAGGTAGCGCACGAGGAACCGCGCGAGGTTCCCAGTTTCTTCTCCTTCTGCAGCAGCTGTTTAGTGATTTATTCAATTTGTCGAACTTCGTGACATGACCTTCGAAGTGGATGATTATATAGTACACGTAAATGTCAATACACCTGTACCTGTTGCCATCTTCAAATGAGCTTCCCACTAAATGATCAAGAAAGCTTCAGCGATCGTATCGGCGTTCAAGGGCAATAGAAGCAAACTTTTAACCTGAACGCTAAAGTACTAGTATCTGAACGTAACGCCGTATTTCCCTGTCCTTTTTATCACACCTGTCCTCAGTTACCGGACACGAGTAACCCGATAAATAGATACTCTTGTGTTTGGCTAGGTGCGGATACGAGCCGCATTTGGCCCAGATCTATCTAGCGGTCGAACGAAATGAAAACTTCATCCTATCTCTGAGTAGATCATTCGATGTTGTTGTATACAAAAGAGTACATTTATTTACATGATCAACAATCTATTATCTATTGTGATAGAATCCATAATAAAGTACATAATTTATAATAGTAAAGTACATTTGCACAAGGGTTCTTTTCCCCATTCCACATCGGGCTCCGCGCCTCGTCTCCTTCTTCTTGCGTGTGTACGTGCTATCCTCATTTGCATGTGCTCTGTACTGCACAGTATGCACGTGGTGGTGGTGGTGGTCGCGGCCACAGCCAGCAAACTGTCCCGCGCCGGAGATCTATATGAACAAGTTGTTGTTGTGGTTGTTGCATTTTTTTGCTTTGTCTCAATACACAAATTTGTTTCTGCTTCTTATTGCCGCGCGTTGATCTCGTGAGGTCAATGAGAGTCGTGGTGCTGAGAGCGCCCTACGTGAGCTGATTCTCGTACAAGCAAGGCATGGGCGTTGATCGCAGGGACATCGATCGAATCGGATGCGTCCCCGTTGCCGACTTCTCTGTGAGGTCCTACTACTACTTCTGATTGGAAATGCTGTTGCTGTTGCTTTGGAACGATTTTCGGCCGATAGCGCAGGCAGGCGCTATGTATCACCAATCGCCTGTCGTCTTTTCTTTGTCAGCCGGCGACGAGGATGGTGTACGCCGGGGTCAAGGCTGAGTCGAGCAACAATTTCTAACGGCGACAATAACGAAAACGATAATGGCAAAGGAGTGTGAACATCACCGTCCGTTAACAACAACGATTTGGTGGTGATCATTTCGATTTTCACCCATCACGTGCCCCGATCTCCTCACCATCGATCATTGTCTGTATTGAGAACAGTCGAACCCTGCGGAGGCATAAAGGCACACAGACAGAGAGAGAAATAGAGATAAATCTTCTAAAAAGCTGCCGGACATTTAACTTAAGAAAGACGGCTGAAAACGGAGGCTCATTTTTTTGAAATATCATTTTGCTTCGAGGTCGAAAAATCCCGTTGATAAAAAAAATCATTATCGTTCACTGCTGCTCCCCAGCCGAGGAGAAACCAAAATTAGGCTGTTTGATTACTAAAATTGCGCTATACCTAGACCCAGCGGGTTCGAGACCCGCTGCGTGGCATATAAGAGAGATTAAGCATTATGAAATTGCAGCTCCTTTAATAAACCAATAAAGCTTTAACTTTACCTCTTCAACTTCGTTAGTAAAACGGAATTATTTTTTAACAGCAGCTAAGAGACCTCTGTAAGAAGTCACGGATACCCTAATCCAAATGTGCAACTGAAGGGGCTGACTAAAAACTTACGGATCAGTAGCCTTGCCGAGCTCTCCGAGACTGGCGACCTCCTGGGCATGCTGCATCACGGAGGCTACAAACGCTACATCTTCGCCAATCTCGAATTTCGAGTTGTTCTCCTCAAGGCAACCACCGGGACCTCCAGCGCCACCACCGGGGCCCGTACCACCAGGGCCGCCTGCACCCCTTGTGGGACCTCCAAGAGTTGCAGACCGAGCCGCACCCACAGTTACTGCCGTCCCGGAGACGGGCTCTGTTTTTATCGTTGTTTCCGACCCTCCCGTAGATGTTGACGGCTGAACCAACCGCTTAAGAAGTGGAAAAACAATTGAAAATTAGACACTAAGTCTTTCAACAATTACCTTTCAGTTATGTGAGAACGAAATTTACTCTAGTCAAGCTAATTGAAATACGAAAATCTCTAATCAGTTACGTGTTTCATACTTTACGTTGGTGCGCGAGTTTGGACCTCATAGGATCTATAAAGAATATTTTCACCACCGTCTTTTCGCTTCAGCTTTAAAAACCGCATTGTTTTTGTTTGTTAATTTACCCCGAACAATATAAAAGGGGGCGCTAATTATGAAGCCGAGATAAAGTCCCATAGTCATAGATTAAATTAGCAAGATAAGAGTTGTTTGTCGCGTCGAAGATAGAGGTTCTTTCCAATAAATCGCTCCCGGATTCATTTCATTCCCCATAGGCAGTGTCCTACTCACCATATCCTCGGCGACCTCCCCGGGTTGCGTCTCATCCTCGAGGTCGACCTCGGTCAAAACGTCATTGTCACCGCCGTGCAATGAACCCACGCCCATTGCCATAGCCATCGCGCCGGTGACACCGTACGGTGACGAATCGTTTCCAACGTTCGCCTCATCCCGTTTCACCCGTACGATCAGTGGGCGAGCGGCTTGTAGAGCTGCCATTGCTGCTGCAGTCGCTGTGGTCAGCTGAAGCAGGTGAGGCGCAGTTGCTGGGGCGTACATAGGTGAGGTGCCTCCGCCCATCGGGCCCATGGGGCCCATGGGACCCATCGTTGAAACGGGTGGACATGGCCCTCCGACGGGGCCGAGTCCAGCCACACTCGCGATCGATGCCATCGACGAACCCATCGGATGTGTTGGTGGAGGCGGAGGAGGTGGCGCCATGGCTGCAGCCATCACGGGAGCAGCCGCTAACGCGGACAGGGCGGACGACACGGGAGGATCGAGTACGATGTTTCGGTGTGTCCGCATATGAGCCGTCAGGTGGGAGTTTTGCGCGAAAGCTTTGCCGCACACCGAACATTCGAACGGACGCTCGTTGGTGTGCGTCCGAATGTGATCGACGAGGTGACCCGCCTGGAAGATACCGAACGGACGCGATACGCAGCCGAATTGAAGTAACCATAGAGACATCGCGTGCAGTGACCAGGCGAACTGTGAAGTTCGAGGCGAAAATAGCTGCGTTTGTCTGTTCCTGCAGTTTATTCCAGAGGTCCGGTCTGGGCTCCGCCCTCCACCATCGGGTGCAAGGACAAAATCTACACTTGACTGTCCAATATATTCCCACTCTAAATATTTGTCTAGACATGGTTCTAGTAAAGCGCGCAGATACAGAAAAACACCTACCTGTGAGAACTTCTTGTTGCAAAATTCGCACTGATGTGTCTTGCCGCCCTCGTGCAGCTTGACGTGGTTGTGCAGATGTCCCGACTGGGTGAACTTCTTGTGGCAAATAGGACACTGAAATGGCTTCTTGCCATCATGTAATCTCATATGATTCACCAGATGTCCCGATTGAGTGAAGTTCTTGAAGCAGACCTTGCACTGATACGGCTTTTCTCCTGTTGACGGAATTATGCACATAGGCAGGCCGACATATAGACCGACAGACGGTAGGAATAGATTAGAGTGATAATCAAGTGACGCGACGGCTGAATTTTAATTTGGCCCTTGGGATCTTTATATCGAACACGATACGAGGACTATTGTGGACTGCACAATATTAGCGATCGTTCTTCGATCAACAGAACCCAACTCTGACACACCCTAATCTCAAAATAGCAAACACCCTAATCATCCAAATAAACATATCACGAACAGGGCAATCTCGTGCAACGTCTGAAAAAAAACCACGTTCTAAACAGTACCACCCAACATTTTAAATCTTTAAGAGCCAGAGCAGAGTCAGGTCCTCGGTCAAGGGGCCGAAGACCACTCCCGATGAATGCCCAATTGACCTCTTAGAAACAACCCAATACCCAAAATTTTCGCATAAACCATCCAAACAAATATATCGCGAGCAGGACTAGGTTTAGAGGGTTCTGTTAACGGCTATATTGAGAGAGCCCCAAGTAAAAAGAGACGACTGAACGCCTCTAATGTAAAGTATGCTGCTGTTGTTGTTGTTGCTAATAAAAAATGCACAATTATCTGGGTATGCGTATTTTGCATCCATAATACTTACCGACATGCAAGCGTTCGTGATTAGTAAGGTGTCCACTTTGTGTAAATCTTTTATGACAGTACTGGCATTGATATGGACGCGAATTCGTGTGCGACCGGATATGCGACACCAGATGACCTGCTTGTGTGAACCGTTTGTGGCAGATATTGCATTCAAACGGGCGTTCGCCTGCAACGAAACGAATATCTTGCCGTTATCAAAGGTGCTATTAGGGAAAAGCCTCGCTATTCTTTGTCTTATTTAGAAAAATAACGAATGTGCGTTCAGGATTCTCGAAATCGATTCATAGAACAATCCCGACTCCGTAGGACGAAAATAAAATCAGGTGAGGAAATTTCACAGTGCTTCAATGGAGGTACACAACATTACCGCAGGAACGTTGCCTTTATTAGGAATTCATTTGAATTCGAAGTAAAAAAATCAGTATATCTTCCGTTTACGCACGACAACGATATTCAGTCGCTCGTAGTCGGAGATAGACAGAGACAACGCAAGTAAGATCACAAAATGCTACGGCCGGAGCCGAATTCAGTTAGTCACCTTAAATTGTACGACTTCTACATACGTACGAACTAATATATATATATATTATATATCTCATTACGTTTCATTTACTTTTTATTAATTCATCTCACTGACAGAACAATCAAATAATGTTGGTGCAGTATGAATTTCAACACTACTGCCTAACTAGTTGGCAAATACATGCCCCCTCCAGCATAGGATAGCTTTAGATCTAACTCACCTGTGTGTAACCGGAGGTGGTTCGTCAAGTGGCCAATCTGGCGAAATCGCTTATGGCAAACTTCGCATTCGTGTTCGCCAATATTCCGTTCCGTTGTTGGCGCTCGCCTCCGCCGTCGCAAGTCTTTCGAACTAGAAAAATGTCGTTGTCTTTATTACAAATTAATTTATACGCGTAAAAGACGCACCATCAAATTTTAGAAAAAGAAAAGTATCTTTATGTATAACGTAAATCATACATATCATACAAATGTTCCCGCAACGTGCGGTAACAACTTCAAGCATGGCACAGCATAGAATTTGACTAAGAGCCCATCGAGGGGCCAACCGTTTCGAACACTGGAGAAGGACGTTTCCTAGACGACAGTGAAAAAAAAACCTAATTGGACATATCAAGTCCGCCGCTTCCAGGGTTCACCCAGCGCGGTCGATTTCTGACGCAGGTTTCTTTGCCTAGATATGACTTCGGCCTTGTGAGTAGAATTTCTATAGCTGTTTTGGAGCTAGACTAGAGGGCTCGTTTCTATGACTACTGCGGCTTTATAGGCAGCTATGGTGTTGCCCGCATCAGCATGGGGTCCGAGGACCCATTTGTGAACGTTTGCCCACCGATCTTTTCCAGTGAACGTTTGAGGTTTTAACATCAGCTCACCGCGTAGTAATATTTGATCAGTGTCAATACCACATACACTCTCTAGCATTATTGAAAATTGGTTTCTACATCGCGACTGTCAATAATGCCAAAGGCGCGTTTTGCTCAGAAAGGCGTTCAGCTTTTGCGAAAAACAATACAGTACTTGTTATTTCGCTTGGAGTCGGGGTGTAGCGCTCTGTGGCGCCATTATGTGTACGGACCACAAATCTTAAGCTATCAGCTTAATTTTCGGCAATTTAACGATGTATCATTATAACCGTGCTAGGCTTTTTGCCATTAAGCAAATTCAATAAACATTCCTATGCCTACGTAAAGTTATGACACCCCCCCCATGATGTGAACAGTGTCTTTGAACTGACTATCACATTTGATTCTGAGTCAAGTCACAATTCAAATTGTGTGATCTATTCAAGAAGCCGGCTGCGTTCATCCATAGGACGATTTTGCCATATATATATATATATATATATATATATATATCGATCGGCGTTTCAATATATATATATATATATCAACATAGATTTATGCCGATCTGTAATTTCACTCCTTTCTCGATCTTTGTCTGCATCAACTTACTCTGGATTGCTCGAGTTGTTGTTACTATGATTTCTCACATTATTGTTGTTCGTGTTTTGGCTGTTCGAAGGTAGCGAGCCATGCGGAACGACAACCTCGTCAAGTATTTCGTTTTGCGGCAAATCAAAATGAGCAATTACTGAGGCGACACCTGGCGGCATCATTCCACTGTGAACCATTTTCAAATTGCCATTTGGTGTTTGGGCCGTCCCGCGCACCATGTCCGTTACCGTCTCCATTCACTATCTCGGCTTCGTGTCGGCGGTGGTGGCCGTATCGAAGGGAAGCGGCCGATCCGTCTCCTCCACCTCGTCCTCCCAGCTGCGCCAGGACATCCAGGACTGATGGAACCGAAGGGCTCCGTTGACACCGGCTATGTATGCAACAATGCAACGCTTGACAACTGACAACGATCGCGTACAACACAGCTGTTACTATACGGTGGAATGGAGGCCTTGGGCACTGGCCGTTTTCCCTGCTTATGTTTCTTCTCACCACGACTTCCCTCTTTCCTCTAGCCGCCACTGATGACAATCGCTTTGTTGTCCTCACGAACCAAAACCTCGAAAGAAGCGGGAAGTGGAGAGAGAGAGAGAGAGAGAGACAGGACTTGCGTGGTCTAAGAGCCCGCGTGACCACCTCACAGCACATTAGCTCCGCATCGAAGCGCACCTCACACGAGTTGTCATCCACCCCTCGAGTTGCATAGTGCACGAGCGCGCGCGCGCGGACGCTCACAGACACACACACACACACACCTATCGTGTTTTATTCTCACCTGCGGAACCTCACGTTATCCCCTTAGACTTTCTCTATTGTCGCCTCCTTCTTCCTATACCGCAATCGTCATCATGCGCTGTCTGTCTCTCTCGCTATCTCTCTCTTTCTCTTTGTCGATGACTGTGCCGTTGGTGTCTCTTCCTGGTGATGTGCTGTAACGTAGTGGTGGGGGGTCTTGAAGCAGTATTACTTTCGTTTGTGTTTAGAGGTTGTCACCGAACGGCGCACGCGGAGAGGACGGAACGAGGTGGAGCAGCGGTCGGGAGTTCGTAGGGAAAGAACAGCAGGATTCGAACAGCAGGGTGACTGGTGGACAAACACCGTTGTCACTGCCGCCACTACCCCTGAGCAAGTCACCAATCGAATACGAACAATCACAACAACAGCAACAACACTAGTGGTAGCAGCAGAAATAGCGATAACTGAAACAACAGCAGCCGCAGGAACAGAAATACGAGTATGTAGACTTAAGAAAGAGTCGAACAACAAGAACAGGACGAGGACGAAGCGGCACCTCCACGAGCCGCAGTAGTGGTCATGGTAGTCATGGTCGTAAGGGCGGCAGAACACTCTGTGGTCACTGAGCGATTAGCACAGGGGGCAGATAGTATTGCTACATCAACAACAAAAACAACAACAGCACCGTGATACAGATGATGCATGACGGATGACGGAGAGAAGACGAGGCGGGGGAGTCTGAGGCCGTCGACGGGGATTCAATGGTTGGCAATTGAATTAACACGATAGCATCAGTCGCAGCACCAGCACCGCTAACCAAATCATGCTCACAGTGGACAACGGCACCTTCTCAACGCATCTCTCGGGGTGTGAGATTGCGTCGAAAAGAACGACAACGTAACGTAACACACAAATGATAAAACACGGGGGGGGGGAGGAGGGGGGTAGTCAGAGACGGACGGCCGCACGGATGAAGTCGTCGACGATGGGTTTCGTCGGACGGAAGACGAAGTCGACAACGACGAGACGACTGAGTGTCGCTAGTGACAAAAGTCAATCAGCCAGCCAGGTACAGGCCGCGGCCACTAATACCCCAGCCTCGACACCGGGAGGAAATCACATTCGAGAGGAACAGCACACGGCTCAGCCAGCATTCACGGGCCGAGCCGAATAAAACGCCGAACCAGCGAACCGACCCCCCTGCCGCCTCGACATCCAACACACGACGCGGCTGTAAATAGACGAGACGACGTCGAAGTGCTGCAGCTCGCTCGCTCGTCCGTCCGTCCGTCGCTCGTTCGAGCTAGCTGCCTGCAACGGGCAGGCAGCGTCATTTAGCCGCTGACCACGGGTCAGCCTGGCGTCAGGCCACAGCAGGGATCGGGTACTTACACAACGACAGCTGCTTCGAGACCGTCCATCATGTCAACATCGCCTCCGAGTCGGGGAAGCACGCGACGCATCCAGCAACTCACGACTCCATCTGTATGTTGTTCTATGTGTGTGTGTGTGTGAGAGTGCGAGTGCCTGCCTGCCTGCCTGTGTGGCTGACTGGGCTGCTCAATGTCGTCGTTTTGACCTGACGTACGCCTACTGTAGCAACTACAACTACTATGGTACTATGTAATGCTATGGCTATGAGTATTTGTTGGTGTGTCGCCCTGACTAGCTAGACAGTGGATGCGTAGATCATAATAAATAGTTTGGTTGTACCAGGAGATAGACGAAGCGGCAGCTACATTTTGGTGGCGGGTGATTCGGTCACAGGGTGGCCTTTAAGCGACTCTTATTCCGAGCAAAGCGGAACATCTGATATTATAACGTCTGACTCTTGACGAGATAACAACACCGCGTAAAAACCGGTATAAGAACTAGTTGGCGAAGTGGTTAGGAAAGCACGAAAGCGAGATGGTGAATGAGGAGCTGACCGGGACGAGGGAACAAAAGCACTGCAATGTTGCCTTTTGCACATTTCAGTTTTGGCAACACTCAAGGGGGCTTTTTTTTATCTAATCTTTCTATAGGATTGTGATTACAACATCATAGGGCCCGTCGGAGTTACCCAGCGGATTTACAAGCAACAGCTGCTGTTAAAGGACGTTGATTCGAGGGTACTTGATGTCGCGGCGACTGGATCCAGTGGCTCTAAGTGCAGCAACTTAGATTTTTAAGTAGCGCCCTGTGGGACGCCCCATTCGTCTGTATTTACAAATATGGGCCGTGGCAGAAGTTCGAAATATCCGCTATCAACTGAATCAGGAAGCACTTTCGCAAAGAGCAGCACTCCAAATAGAACATTGTCCTCGTAAAATCCCAACGCAGCTGTTAGTCGCACACTCTGGTCTACGTTGGCTAACATTCCCTGAACCTCCATTTTCCATATACATAAATAGAAAGGTACATTTCTGTTCATTTCCCTTTAAAATACAAAAAAAAAGTAATTAGCATGAGCAAGACTATATATCACCCCATGAATATGCGCATCCCTTAAAGTTGTCTCTGCGATAATTTCTGCTCGGCTAACTAGGTGTTTTTTCTTTTTACTTTTTTTCTAAAAAAATTCAAATGAATCAGCAAGTGGACTATTACGAAGGTGTAGCAAGAAATCGTTAATTCATTAATATCGTTTCCCTAATGATGTAGCTCAACGATTAGGTAACAGTTTTTCTTCCCCGTTAATTGTTGTGAACATCTGATTATCGACTGCTTCATCATGCCCCGCAGGATTGGCACCTCTGGACCAAAATTTGGCTGAAGCTGCGCGAATGATGCGCGCTCATTCTTGATGTTCACTTCAATAGAACACTATTGTGCGGGTTTATGTTCGAATTTCTTATTTCCGATCGAGCGGTCCCTTACACCCTGTACTTAAGCCTCCACCTACCTCATTAGACACCTCGGTATAGACCGTGATGGTATAGGCGGTAAAGTGGATAGTACCTAGGGAAACAGCTTGGATACCTAGGAAGATAACAGGTGTATGTCGGAGATTCAAATCCTACCGTATCGTTACCGGGAGGTGTGGAATTCTCCTCGCGACGTGTCTCGCTAGTAATACGGATAATACCGAGTTAGTTTGACGGATGAAGGGCTGGCGGCTCTGAAAGGAGCTTATCCCAGTTAACAGCTCGATTCTCAACGGAGACGACCACGAATGGCTCCGACTTTCCTGGGCTAACTAACATCGTTGTACAGACACTCGTACACTGTTTTTCTTGAATTCGTTGATTGTCCCTTTACGTGGAGATTCCATGCTCTCTGACTAGTCGTAAGAGAGCATGGAATAAAAGTTGACATTTGAGAATATAATATGGGCACTCTACAAGGCGAAAAGGTGAAATTCTTAATTAGGTCCTCTTAGGTGAGATCCATTAGAGAGCCTACCCTACTCAACGTGACCATATGTGCCGAAGATTCCTATGGATTTTCAATTAACAAACAACAGAAGGGTCACAATGGTACAACTCCTACCATACCGCGTTCACCTCTTCTACCAGCCATATACAATAAAAAAGTGCTTCTTTTTATTCCAAAATATTCAATTCATTGATATTCACTTATTGTATATAGATAAACATGTCTTCCTTAGTCTAAACCCATACTGACCACTGCTCACAATGCGCAAAAATATATCTAGCCGTTTACCGGCGTACAGTACGTTCTGTGCGTACACCACCAGGTATGTATGTTTCTCAACCAGTAATGAAAATGGCGAATCTGTACTTCATCATAAGGATATTTCAGAACATATCGTGATTCAAATTCAAGTGAGCTCCATAGATACCAATGGCCGATGCTGTTCACTTGTTAATTAAATGGTAATAATACAGATTATGTCGACTAGTCTCCGCACCCGCTTTCTTCGTCATCAACGAGATTTCCGGAATGTAGCCGTGTTTTTGCTGTCCTCGATCTCCCGATCGAGATTTTCGATTTCTCTGCAAGATGAACAGGTAATTATTCATTAAAAGTGATTATTATGATATATCGGTCGTCGAGCTCGACTTGAACGTTGAACCATTGAAGCTCTCCGGAGAGAATTCACTTTGTTCGTCACCGATTTTCGATAGATAATTATAGCCGCTAGTCGAAACACGTGGAATACCTTTCGAGGTTCTTCATGTCCTCAGTGTCGAGTGGGGCGATCGGTTCATCCTCATCTTCGTCATCATCATCGTCTCTCGCCCCTGAAATCGGTAACGTGCGACCTGCGTCTTCGGTCTCTTTTTGCTTGGAGCTCCCAAAGGAGGCAAGACCTGCAAAGTCTTCGTTGGCATCTTCTTCGTCGCTGCTCATCACGAGATTGGCCACTCGCCGCCGGCCCTTCTGACTTTTTGTAGGGCTTTCTGAAATCTGCCGAGCCAGAACACCCAGACGCACAGATACACAGACACACACACACACACACACGAGGTGAGGTAAATTCATCAACCCGTTAGACATTCGTTGGAGCTTCGTGTACTCGGGAGTTGTGAACACCCACAGGACATGATTACCATATCGTATAATCATAACCACAACGATCATCATATGGCATCTTATCAATAGGTGTTTTTCTCAATAGAGCCAAATTCTCTCCTGACCTTGTTCTCTCTGAGCTTTCCCGCTGGCTTCTTCCGTTTTGTCGTCACTAGTTGAGTGTCGATATTAGCCATAAAATCCTCGGCTTCCTCGTCGCTTAGGTCAATGGTCCGTCTGGCTGGCAGCACGAACTGACTGTCCTCACCGCCCATTGGACTTCCATTCAACGGTTTAAGGCAGCTCGCCATTCTGCTTACGCCAGCAACAGAAGCTTTCTTGGGGGTCTTTTCCTTCTTCGCTGGTGACACCATGGGCGGCAAAGTCTCGGGTATGCTGCCCTCCTGACTACTACGGAACATCGACTCGAGTGTGTCCTTCTAGAAGGAGAACAGGATCACAGGTCTGAGCTAGGTCTGACCCCAAATATTTTTAGCCCGTCCAATGATGCCCGGCCTACGAGTGGCTTCACGATTGTGTTCCTAAAGGTTCAGCTACACAACGAGTTACCTAGCTACCCTTGAGGGACTTGAGCATTTCGTCAGAGCCGTTATTTACTCCGAAATTTTCTCAGCACGTCACTGTCAATAATAGCTGTGGCGCTGCGATTACAAAGGGCAGACGGGACAAGTCGTCGGTTAATGGCGCATGGCTTCTACTTCAGCATTCGAAATCAAATGAAGCAAATACTAAAAATTGTACAGCAAATGTGGCACATATAATTGCGGCACATTTTTTTAAGTTTCCCTTAAATATCTTGTTTACGAGAATATTACGTTGGCGTGGTGTCCGCAACGGCTCACAAGAAATCAAATACCCCATCGAGTTCTCCACTATTACTCATTATCTTTTATATATATTTGAAGCCTTTGTACAGTTGGCTGGGACCCGTACTCATCCAACGTTCGACTTTTTTTTGCTGCTTTGCCAAACCTATTGCGATATGTTGTGACATAATTTTCCTATCTGTTTCAGTGTTGTGTTATGCGTACTCGACAAAAACATAGAATAGACTTTCTATACGGACACGTCACACAGGGGCATGCCAACGAACTCAAAGGCGTAATCATTATCTCCACAACACAAAGGATACGCTCAAACCTGTTTTAAGGTGAACCCCTTTTGACCTGCACTCGCCTTGAAAGATTTGAATTTTTGAAACATCTGGCTGTGTATAGAACCCAGTGAGTCCGTCTGAAAGGAAATGACCTTCGAATGCTAATCGTGCAAAAATATATGATCAGGTTTTTCATACTAACCAAAGAAAAATACCATAGAAACGTAGCCAACACTAGGGAGAAGAACTAGCGAGACTAATTGTGGCTAGATTGTGAAACGATACATCGTTGACGTTTTATTGCTAGTAGGATACTATCAATGGACGTTTACCTTTACGGGACCACGCTTAAGATCCGAAATCGGCCTTTCAAACGTATCTTACTCGGGCAACATCTCCCCTAGCACCCGTATAGCTGTCGTCTGCGGGATTAAGAGCTAAAGGGAAAATTCCTGCTAAATACTCAAATAGAGGCATGCGACGCAATAAAGCAAACGTTCAACACTATTCAGAAGAGTCTACGATGATGGAAAGCCGATCGTACCAACCTCTGTAGAAGATGGCGGATTTGTTGTTTTGTCAGCATCTGTGGTTATGATTGTTTGTTGTTTAGCGCCAAGTTCGCAAGAAGTGAAGTCCACTGAGTCCAGGGAATCCTTCTAAAATATGTTTTAGTTTACGCTTAGTGGGTTCTACTCCCAGTGTGCGAGTTTCAGTGCGTCAAATAGTGTTGTCACATTAGAAACCGCCATAGCCCGCAACAAGGTGCGCGTCGACTGTCTCAGTTCGACTTACCTCATCTGTAGCATCGCGCCCAATCTGTTGCACACCCGTGTGCCTAGTTTTCTCTCGTTGGCTTCTCTGCTCGATGATGTTGTCCTGAACGCTGCGTTCGATCGATGTCGCCTGCTGCTTGATCGGACTCATATCTAGGCTCATTGGCTGTGCATGTATGCTTTGTCCTGATGCGGTCTGAGTGCTACTCCTGCTGCCGTGGCTGTCACTCGTTGAACTAGGTGGCAATTCGATGGCAGCATTGTCGGTGCCATAAATTTGACTTGACTTGACGATAGATTCGGTTTTCCCCGCTCTAGTTTCAAGCGACGGAGGTACCGGCGGTGATTCAGGTCGAAGGGTCTGATCCGCCTCAGAGAGGTCACCGACGACGTCCGGATCTGTCTGGACGATGGCCTCCCGATAGCGCTTTGGCGGTGCCACGTACGGGCGATCAGTTTGAACCTCTGGATAGAAATAATTATAATAATAATAATAATAGAGATAAGCAGAGCGAAGAGATAGTGATTATGATGATCGACATAAATTTAGATTGACTCGTAATGGGTAATTTTCATGGAAGGATGCAGGGGAAGGGAGCCGCCTAGCGAGGTTTACCAAGCTATTTGCTAAGCAGCTTTCTGCAAGTTAAGTCTCATGCAATGTAATTTTTTTTTTGTACGACAATTGGGCATAAACTATGAAGTCTGAGGAATAATCCGACCACAAACGTCTTCAACATTAACCAAACAAGTCAATATCGAATTAATCGTCTATGTACTCACCGACAGAAATGCTGTGTGCTGAAAGGGACCTCCCACATTCGGGCACTAACGGATCCGTTCCCACGGACATGTCCTTCAGCACCACGCGTGGAGTTGAGGTCGACACGTCCAAGGTAAGCATACTGGAGAGATGGATTTGATAAGCGTACGTTATATTTTTTGTTGAAAATATACAATGCTACCAGTGAAATCGTCGGCCTGATTATTCTGGCCGCCTCGGCAATTTTTTTTTCTATCGCATATTGACCGTAATAATTCTAATCGTCGACAAAACATTTTTTTCTCTGTCATCCATATCCAATACGTCTATGAATATTAATTAATACTAATTGGCTGCAACCAATCTCATGTCACATTACAAGCATTTATGCTACAACATATCGTGCCGAAGCTAGAGAAGAGACAGACTCTCAACAGAGGATGGTTTTGGCAGGTGGGGACGCTTTGTCATCCACGTCAACCTCGCTGCACTGAATCGGCGCACATTTCACGGAAAATAGAACATCACCAGTGGTGTTCATGCGTTTAAAGAAAATTTCCCTTTAAAACTAAAATACACAAAGTTACAACTTACCTATTTTGCACCTGCACAGCGCTACTTCGTTGACTTTTGATGGGTATCGTATTATGGCACTGGCAGCCACAGCAACGCGATCTACCGAGAGAAATCGCTGAGGTTTCGGCGTTGGCAGCAAATGCTATCAGGCTCTGCGCTTTATCAATGGCCTTGTTCGGGAAAAACAATAAGATAGGCTTTTACATAAGAATTAAATCACAAGGCGACCAGGTAAATTCCTAATGATTTTAAAAATATCCCTAAATTACTAATATGACAATTACGCATTTACGTTATTATACTGGATAACGCTTAAGCGGGAACGTCTGACCCTGAAAAAGCTCTTCCGTCTATATTTGGTGTAACCCTTGGCAGCTCATCAGCTTAACAGAAGTAGTAACGTGGAGGACCTAAAGCGGAAATTTGATGTTAAAACAAATGCGAAGCAAACCGCCGCATTCATTGGCGGGTGGAACGAAATTATATTATATCTTCCAGACCAATACCACGAATCATGACCCATACAAAGTTGGGCGCATAGGACTAATAGTAACCAATCGTAAACGATCGGCGGTTGCCACCGTCGACCCGTCTGTATATCCTGATTGCCGCGGGTTGTAGCCGAAGTCCGGATATCTAAAAAGAAAACATTCCCCAAGCTGACTCTTGGCTTTGTTTTGCCAATATATGACACACCTCGACTCTGAGCCACAAGGTGGTTACTACAAGGACATATCGGGGTCACCTTTTGCTTGATTTTCAACCTTGGCGCACCTGACAAGAATCCACAGGCAGATGAATAGATGACAAGTAAATCTATCGATTCTACGAGTCTGGCAGGATTCAAGCCCAAGCTATACATCTGTTCCGATTGTCGATCCCCACTGGACCCGGCTTTGCATAATCTACTCTGCACGTCTGCGATCATTGATACTACTCGTGATATTTTGACAATTTTCCCAGCGATCGATGAGGTGGCCCACGTGTCCTTATCACGTTGTTATCCGTGAAAATAGGTTACACGTGCAACCAAATGTAAATGAATCATACAAAATATTTTCATATGTGCATATACCATTGAATATAAAACAGAAATAAAATAAAAAAAAAGGCCGTCGTTATGATCTTCGTCACCTACCGATACTGCTACGGTGCCGCTTACACTTAAGCTCTTTTCGGTTTGGTGCGATGACGCCTGCTGTACACCGCTCTCGACCTGTGTAGCTATCCCGCTGAAGCTGAAATCCGTATCCTGACTTGTCGTCGTTCCGTCATCGCTGTCCATCGCTACAGGTCGCTGACTTGTCAGTACAGGTGACAGGAGCGTTTGCTTAAGCAGCTTTTTCGGCACGACCGATCCAGATACGCGAGTGGGCGTTGGCACCTCTACCGCGCGGTTATGGCCAGCAGCACCACCGGTGATATGAGCTGTCCCCATGTGCGGTGTTGACGGAGTAACCGGTGTTGACTTCCGGGCGAATATTACCTGGCCACCAATATTGGGGTTGTCCTGAGAGGCGAGCGGACTGTCCAGCTGTGTTTTTTTTGCTAGAGTAGATTTCACCTTATTGGATTTTGGGGACGGACTGAAATGGAACATTCAGTGTTGATATGGTTGTGAAGACAAAAAATTGCACATTGCGTAGTAAGCTACGACAATACGATATCGATGTCAAATGAGCTCCGTGCATTAAGTTGAGTCGTCAGATCAATAGCATATGAAACAGCGCTCTCGTTTTCGTTTCGAGGAAATAATAATAACGGATTAGCCTAATTACTGGCAGTTGCAAACGAGGCTCAAAATACGCATCTCATTTCCATGACTCTAACGATAATGACATCTACTTATTCTTATATAACAACAACAACAACCTAACTAACCAACTTTTTGGGACAACAGAATTGAGATAATTTCCGTTATAAATTAACAAGAGTGAAAATCATGTCTCTGCCTGCGATACAAGACGAATCATTCATCATAGGCTAGCGTTATCGGCACGACGCTCAAATTTACCGTTCGTCTTCGGGGAAAGCGTAATCTTGTTTGCGTTTCTTAGCGAGACCTTGTGCGTTCTGTTTCTTCTGCTCAGGCAGGCTCTCCTTCACGAGAATGTCACGGATTTGGTGCAATGTCGCCGCCACATTGTCCAAGTATTCCACTCGACGAATGCTGCCTGTCATCTGACATTTTGGACATTGAGTCTGTGGACGTGACCGAGTTATCATGTTTATTTGTATACGCGCATATGACATAAGCAAAGTTAACATGTCCGATATTAGCAATTGGACGAGATGCATACACAGGTATATATATATATATATATATATATATATATATATATATATATATATATATATATATCACATAAAGATCATGCTATCATGTACTATTAATTGAGATATCTAGGTATATTGCATGTAACTAAATCCTTACTATACATGGATCTCTTGCCGGGCGGCACGTTCATCGCAATTGACACACTTTTATCAACGGTTGACACTTAAATAGAGCCGAAAAAATTATAGTGACCATTATCGTGAGGCGCGCCCGTTCGAAGTGTTTACAATGAAGCGAACGTTGTTGAAGGGAACGTCTTCATCTTAGTGCGAGCGAAATATATACCGCCTTGTAGATCTCTTATAGCAGAGGCAATAGATTGACCGGAATCGATTTCTTGGTTCGACCTGACGGGTCCTATGGTGAAAATGCTCTTGAAATATTTAGTCATATCATAATTAAAATATTGTTAACCAATGTATATAAAAGTCAATTATCGCATTATTATTATTATTTAGAATGAAAGCGTACGAAAGCTTCAAGGCCGAGCATCGACGGCAATAAGTAGGTAATATGACATTTAAAACTGCAATCTGCTTAAATTACATTTTGAAATTGCTGTTTCGTTGTCCGTTCGAAGCTGCCCGTTTAGAGTGAATGGCCACTACGCTCATTGTGCTTAGCCCGAGAACGATGAGGTAGCTATGAAAGAACTATTGAAATAACAAAAGCGTACGCGCTTTTAAACTCAAATAGGTACATAGCTCAACACTCTGTCGAAGCTAATTTGAATTGACCCAAATCTATACAGCTGAAACGAACGAGGTTTAGAGGCACAATTCCTTCACTACGTGTTCGTTCAATGGTTTCGTGTTGGCCTACTCTATGGAACTGTTGTTGAACTTATTCAGTTGTGACTATTGCTCGTGAATGTTTCGGACTACTCACCTTGTGATGTTCAGCGCAACGGAAGCAAAGATAATGGAAGCAGGGTGTCATCACACTGGGTTGTTGGAGGAAGCCACGACACGCACTGCAGGTTGCAATCATTCGAATCTTACCAGCCAACTCAATTGTCGTGCGCTCAGCCGCGACCGCCATGATTTACGGCTGGTGAGAGACACGACTCAGTATATTCTAGCACACAATGAATCGGTGTATATACACAAATATAGCCAAATCACGAGCGTGTACCACCCCGTTCCGACTGGCAGTTTGCCACCGACACAGTAGTGTCTCTCGACACCTGGCGATTCTTCTTAACAGATGTTGGGTATTCTCTTCAACATTCGGGTGCTATCCGCATGGTAATATTCACGAGACAGAACATTATCGAGCCTCTAAAGGAGCGGTGTTCATCTCAAGTAAATCGACCTGTCAAGATGAGGGCGCCTGCTCGAAAGAGATAATATTACCTAACTTTAAAAGTATTGAGTACACCCCAGTTGTATCTTCTGTTGGTTGCCGAACGCACAGGCGGAAATTGGCGCCAAACACGAAATGATATGATCATCTTTGACTAACCGATTGCAATACACACATTTTTGGATGGCCCCTTAGCAATGGTTCGACAAATGTGATCCCAATCTGCCATAATTGAGTATCGGCAAATCACTGATATTGGCTCGATAGTCGAATTTAGTTTGTCATAGGCGCTCCGTTTAACATTTTCTCATTCATTCAGAGTATTCTTGATGGCGCGCCCTCGTCTGCTGGCCGGCGAGGGAGTCGTCCGGCATTCGTTATCTCTCTCCCTGGATGGCCGGGAAAGGGCACTGCTGAATGTTAACAACGTGAACATCAGTTGTGTTCGGAAAACGCAATGTTGTGGAGGCCGGGTCGATATCATATGATGAAGGGTGCGAAGTGTTTCTTGTGCGATTTTCACCATTGCTGCCTGGTCACTGGAGCGACTTGTAGAATAGTCTAGGTGAACTACAGCATCTATACATTTTGTACGTGTCTTTGCCGAGACAAGCAGCAACGAACTGTTACCGTTTCAGGACTCCATGTGCGGCTGTTAAACGAAAAACTGTGACTGCGTGAAGTGCTTGCTTGGATATTTCTGCGGCGCTGCCTGAGTGCCTATCTCACAATGACGGACGTCGATATAGAGGAGTTTGGAGTGACCGAGTGGGATCTGGAGAATGAATTTAATCCGAATCGAGTTCGATATAAACAAACGAAGGAGGACCAAATATACGGAGTGTGGGCCGATCACGGGGACGGTGGTGGTGGTGGCGGCGGTGATGACGAAGATGATGAGAGGCCGTCATTCCGAGGTGCAACTCGGGGTGGGAACAAGAATATTTCGTTCATATCCGGAGGGACCGCCGGAAGCTCGAAAAGCGAAGAAAAGTCAGTCGAAGGCGATGCCGAAGCAGAGATCGAAGTCAGGGTACCGACGAAAAAGGTCCGTAGTATGGCTGGCCCGTCGGGAGTATTCGCGGGCGAACGAAGTGCGCTAGGCTCTACGATGGGCTCTTGGGAAAAGTACACTAAAGGTATCGGAGCTAAACTTCTGCTTAAGATGGGTTACCAACCGGGAAGAGGTTTAGGTAAAGACCTTCAGGGGATATCGGCACCGGTTGAGGCGACACTTCGGAAGGGCAAAGGCGCCATAGGCGCCTATGGACCTGAGAAACCTGCCCATAAGATAGCTGGTACCGTGCCGACGAACGTTGATGAGCTAGAACTCAAACAGAAACGGGAGGCCAAGCAGTGGAGGCGCGGAGAGAAAAAGGTCAAGTACGTCTACAAATCCTTGGAGGAGGTTCAAAAGGAAGGGGTGACTTTTATTGATAGACAAACCGGTCCTAAAATGAAAGTAATCGATATGACTGGACCTGAACAGAGAGTGCTATCTGGCTATCATCAGCTATCACAGCAGCATCACCGACCAGATGAAGAGTCAACCTTAAAAGGACCCCAGGGGAATTTTAGCCTTCCAGAACTTGAAACAAACCTTGATATACTTATAGAATCTTGTGAAGATGACATTAAGCGCAACACGAGTCGGATAGAGAGCGAGAAGAATCGTATCACCAATCTGCGCTTCGAGCAAGGAAGACTGGTTCAAGAAGAGGACGAAAGTCAACGTGTTAGGGACACCCTCAAGAAACTCCATGAAGCCCTGCGCGAGCTAGAGGATGGATGTGGACCGAGTGCTGTGCGTGCCCTCAGCGTTGGTGAGGTATGCATGATCTTTCGACGCCTAGTCGAAGAATTTGAGGATGAATTCAATCAGTTCGAATTGTTTGATCTTGCCCCACTGATCATCTTCCCGTTGATGAAAGATTTCCTGTCGGCGTGGCAACCTCTTGAGAAGCCGAGTCATGGTGTCGAAGTGTTCCGACAGTGGAAGAACATCTTGGAGAGGCCTCAGAGACCGCGCGGTGCGCCCGATTATTTCTACAATCTAATGTGGGAGGTATGGTGTCCCCCTGTACGTCAGTCGATCTTTCGGTGGTCGGCACGAAACCCGGAGCCTTTAGTGAGCTTGATGGAAATATGGAAGCCGATATTACCCGCCGGTGTGCTAAATCATCTTCTAGAACAAATAGCATTGCCTCGTATACAGCACGAAGTGGAGCAGTGGAATCCATTACTGGACACGGTGCCGATCCACTCGTGGATTCATCCCTGGTTGCCGTTGATGTCTCAATCGCTCGAGCCCGTCTATCAACCGATTCGCATGAAGCTTAGTTACGCCCTGACGAACTGGCATCCCAGCGATTCGTCCGCTAAGCTTATCCTCGAGCCATGGGTTGGCGTTATGCCCAAGGGCGCGCTGGAAGCATTCATAGCGACCAATGTTATACCGAAGGTATGTGTTCGGATATGTGTACTAGTATATGATGGGCGTATCATAGGCAGAAATAGGTGCAATAACATTTAATGGCTAAGAGCTAAGTTCATCCGCAGATTTTTTACGTATTTCTCACTGGTCTCTCTTGTATCGTATAAGATCTGTGTTTTCGTTTTGACACTTTCGAATGTCATCATACTTGCGGGGTGCACATTGATAAAATCACAGATACAGACTTTGCCTAAACTGTTCCATCTCTATCTGAGCCCTTAACCAACCGAGTCCTGATTTGGGTTTCATTTACAGCTCGGAGCTGTCCTTCAAAACTTCGTCATCGATCCGCGCAATCAAGAGTTCGAGCCGTGGCAATGGTTTACGGCGTGGGGTGATATAGCACCTGTCGCCGCTCTGGTCGCCGTGCTGGACAAATACTTCTTCCCGCAGTTCCATCAGGTCCTGTTTCAGTGGCTACAAACATCGTGCAACTATGACGAAATGGCGACATGGTTCTCCGGCTGGAAGGCCGCATTTCCCGATCGAGTCCTGTCAGATAATCGCGTTCGGGAGCAGTTCCGCCTTGCGCTTGATCTAATGAACCGCGCGGTATCGGGACAGCCGATCCAGGCGGTTCGACCTCCTGAGTGTTTCCCTCAACCATCGCCGGTGCAGCAGCAGGCCAGGGAAAGATTCGCCGCGGCCCCAACCTCCCACAATCTAAACTTTACATTTAAGGTAATGATTCGATTACGCTTGCAAATGGGATTTTCATAGTTTCTTCGATGCGCATCTCTACCATGATCCATGTGGCTGTAGGCGTTGTATCGTTGTTGCCGAGGGGCTTTGGATAGGTAACCCCTAGTTCGGAACACATCTCGTCAAATACGCCTTAAGCGCAGGCGACTTCTGGAGATTTTTTCCCTAGATTCACTAGATTTTTTTCCCTCTATTTCACTCTATTTTCAACCGCGGTCGAATGACGGATACTTATTGGAGGAGATTGCTTCTCTGCAGGATAACTTGAATGTCGCAACATACAAAAGAGTGATGCGGTATTATTTATCACCATATCTCGTCGAATAGCCGTAGTCATTCATTCCGGATGATGATGATCTCACTGTTGTCAACTATTTACAAAGCCCAATCATTAGGTATAGAACAACTTCTTTTTCGACTCTGTCAAACGCAATACTAACTAAAGAAAACACATGGATTTGTGCGGTCCGCAGGAAATGCTGGAACGTCGCGCACAAGAAAAAGGCGTTTTATTTATGCCCATACCGAATCGGAAGCAGGATGGAAAACAGGTCTATCAGCTGGGCAATGATCGGCAGCTCTACCTCGATCGAAGCGTTATCTTTGTGTTTAATGGCCGGACCTGGGTGCCGACATCGATGGAAAGTCTACTAGATAGTTGTTAATAAACAGCAGAGCAACGCGATTCGTATATTGTTAGCTAAACTGTCTCAGGACACACGGAGCAAACCACGAGCCAAGAGGTTACGTCAGTTACAAAGTATATCATAAAGTTATACAAGTAATTGTATCTAAAGACAATATACTCTTCTCTGCTAACGAAGTCATTAAACGATTTACAAAACATGTATATGGTAGCGTGAGGTATGAATATAGGAAATGGTCAACTAAGATAGGATTATACACATCTTAATTGAATAATATTTTCTGACGAGCCGTCCTGTATAGGATATATATATACATATATATATAACATAAACATTACTAGAAAAATAAATCACAACTTTGTTTTGCCTAATCGACACTGTACTCGGTGTGTGTTTAATGACATTCTAATTAAAAGATACTTAGAGCAGTGAAAAGTCGTGCGTGATTGTCAGTCGAGAATCGGGATTTTCATCTTAGAATGGCACTACGGACATGACGTGGTCATAGCCAACGTCAAAGACGTCACTAACTGCCTCTTCCGAAATCATCGGGCTCTAGTCCCCTATCGACGTTGTGTTATCGACAGCCGTCGACGTAGATGGCCGATTCTATTCTATAAAAGGGTGAATACACGCTAATCACGAACCTGTGCTGATGTTCGAAACGAGACCATGTTTCGTTGAACCTTGAAAAACGCTTCAAGCATGATGCGACACAAAATACAGAAGCCGTCATTTGGTGTCTGTCTCAGAGTGTATTAGTGATATTTCATAATTCCGTCGGGGATGAAGAAAAAAAAAGAAAAAAAAAAAGAAAAACTACGATCTTTATTGTATCTACCAACCGCCTACCCCCCCCCCCCCCCGGGATATGAAAACCTGGCTCCTTCACATCACCAATATGCCAAAAAGAGCAAATGGCCACGATTTACAGCCGATATGTAAAGGCTGATACTATTCAATAGATGATCGTGAATTGTCTAATGGTGATCTATATTTCATTTATAACTAAAATAAAGACACGCGTAGTTAACAGGGATTTATGCCGTAACAGAGAAATATGTTTATATTTATATATATACTCATTTTGTTGTTGTTGTTGATGAAACACTACATATATTTTATGTATTTTATATGTACAGAGTAGACAATATATTTACAATACCAACTTATCTTAATCATCATCATTATCTTCTTATTATTCTTCATATATATATATATATATAGTGTGTATAGCGCTGATCATCACTATGTTAATAACCGTAATAGTAATAATTATTATATAATCTTGTATTATGTATATATTTATATTCATATATATATATATTAATATATGAGTGTTTGTGTATACTTATTATCAACGGTCGGTGACAGCGGCTTAAAAGGGAATAACAATCTATAAGCGGCTCACTCGTCTTGAAAGGGCGGGGGGGTGGGGTCTGGCTCGTAAATATATTAGTAGTATCTTATTAACAGCATTATATTGTCATTATCATATTGAACGTCTCTCGCAATCTCTGACGTTCAATCCAACGTTCAATTAATGAATTGCCTAAATGGCCAGTTCACAAACAACACGCATACACTTCACTATTACATCGTAATGATAATAATAATAATAATAAAATAATAATGAATTCATGCTCTTATAATCTGTCGCTCCCACCACAAATGCCTTCCCCGTTAATATTCTATTGCCTCCCTCTAACCTCCGACAGGGTGTCATAATTAATCTCTCTTGCTTGCACAGAAGACGTGGGCGCACACCAGTCCCCTCACACATTTCGGCCTTCTTTTCATTGTTCATGATCACGAACATGATCATCATCCCTTATTCATATTAAGTTGAAATTACTATCAACACACGGCCTCATATATATATATATATATATATATATATATAGTCACCTCTATGTATATATATATATATATATGAGTGGTTGTGTATACTTGTTGTCAACGGTCGGTGACAATACGTGGTGCCTTTCGTCGTTATTGTCTTGTTTGGCGTCGCCACCACTAGCATCAACCACAATCAGGATGTCATGGCGACAGCAACACTGCCCGTGCCTCGTCGGTCCTGTACCTGCTGTGACAATTAACTCAGATACGGTGACCGAATGAACGGACGATGTCGGTGAATCTCGACACAGCAGCAATAGCTGAAACCAGCGCACACTTTGGTGCAAGTGTTATCGACAATCCACTCGATTGCTGTCACATAGCTGTGTAGCGCATATATGACATCTGTCAACGGTCTGGCAATCCACATAATGTATCCATGTGTTGTCTAGCGATTAGTATGATGACACTGTGCTGCTTGCTTGCTCTAAGTTCGTCTGGGCGCCCATCCATGCTTCTATAGCTGTCAACAATCGAAAATAGGGGTTTAGCTGTGTTTATACTCTCCCTGGCTCTCTCTCTACCTCTTTCCATTCATGTTTTGTCGACACCGGTACAGTGTCGCCGTTGTCCATCACAAGTCAGCAACGTGAATGAGTTTCCGCCCGAACTCCACGTTGAACACCCCATATAGATATATATATATATATATATGTATATATATATATATATGGCGCCGAAAAAATATCGAATATTCGTGCAAAGGATCATAACTCGTCTGATAAAAAAGTTTTTTGCAAAAAATCGGAAATCCATGGTCAAGCCTTATCATGCCCAACTGTCCCCTGTCACCAGTTCACACCGGTAGTGGGAGATTATGTCATCAACTTTCAATTAGCTTTATTATATCAACTCGGCGCCGACGGATACCGTCGATACCAGTTGAAAAAAAGAGTCCGCAGTTCGGATCATGCCCAACATATGACCGCCTTGTGTTTGTGTTCACTATTTTTATCATTTGCCTCTTCGCTTTGTTATATTATTATTATCATTATTATTATTATTATTATATAGTCACCCGACCTCGTTTTCTTCTCCTCATATATATGTATATATATAGAACAAGCCTGTGTGTTCAGCGTATATAGGTACATATAGCATTCGAATAGTGATAATATCAATAAGATAACGAAATAATAAACAACTTCATATAAATAACAACGAATAGATAGGTAGATCTAACCGATTGCACTGAAGAACTTTGACTTCAATCGTCATTCCGACCAGTCACAGCTACTATATGATAATAATAATACTTCTATTATAAAACGGTCGGCCTCATCATCCCAATGTCTTGCATTCAGCTCAACCGACTGCAGTGCTATTACCAGCACGCTGTTATCGGCTATCAGAGCGGGCAAATTTGACGAGTGCCAATTTGTGAGTTAGCCAGCTTAGATTTCCAACCGTAACCATCCCCAGCGCTTCTTATGACAATGAATCCCTGTTGCCATATCGCACACGTACGTCGGACTGGTACGAAACCGTTTGCTTGGCTTGAAGGGTACACTCAATATGAACTATTGATGACTTAAATGGTAGTGCAATAACACGGGGGAAAAGTGTGGTAAACCGCGTAGACACGAGGGCTCAGTGGAGATCCCCGTGAGGCCAACACTTCAGTTGAGAATGTAAAAAATCTTTGGGATTGAATAATCTCCTTAAATCTCATTCGGCTGCCAGCATATCGCTATAGGGCGTCTCGTTTACGAGCACGCTTGCTGTAGACTATGAATCATCGAAATACGACGATGCCACTCTTGGGCACAGACGCGTGTGGCCAAGCCGCGATTTTACTTTTTGACAGTAGAACGTTTGCATTTTGAACACTGGTGATGCATGCTTGTCTGTTATATAACGTTTTGTATAATAATAATAATTATTGTTGTTGTTGTTGTTGTTGTTGTTATTATTATTATTATTATTATTACTATTATTGACGATGATTGATTATTGAATTTTAACTAAGCATTTTATGACCTAACCACTAGCCCTGACGTGGTCCAGGGCTGTGGCGTAAAACATTGGGGCACTAAATCAGCCTCTGATTGAACCCCCAGAGAAAATACACGCTGCTCTATGTACTTCTTATAAGTTCTTCGACCCCCGCCCGTTCCCGTCCCCGAACTTCTCATAACGGAGCAAACGTATGTACATGACGTGAAACATTGACCACAGGCATCTGTTTCCGCCCGGTCAACGTAATCTCGATGCTGTAAAGAGTGCTACCAACTACGAGTTCAGCGATTATGCCAGGGCGCATACTTGCGCGTTCTTGATCTGCACACGTCTCTCACACACACTTTACATGTTAAATATTGATATATCAGTGAGTGTACATGGCTACTTAACGTAACATCTGCCGCGAAAGGCGATCAACGTTTCCTGACGCAGGTCATTCCTGACTCTCTCGTTTCACTAGACTAAGTACACCTCAATTGAGCCTTCAACTTCGAGCGTCGGCGCAGAGCTAAGGCGAACCGATTTCGGGTGGTTCATCAACGGCGAGCATCATCAGTACATATAGGCTTTCACCACCGGCGCAACGTGAGAGAGGCAGGCCCTTTCGAATACCATCCCTATTCCACAGTGCACAGTATTCGTAGGGACGACATCAGAGGCTCGAACAACACCAGGTCGTATGCCTAAGTTGCGGGGAGGCGTTGCAAGCATCCGACACCGACCTTCGAATTCGATTGGATCTCGTTAATTACAAGCCGAAAGGGAGCCGACCAGCAGCGGGTGAACGCCGACGTTCAGAAACATAATTATAATAATAATTAATTAATAACAATGCTCGTTTGCTTGTGTTCTCCACCAGCGGTCAATTGATCGCTAGACCTACAATTCGGTCTGTGGTGATATCAAGGTTCACTCGACGGAGCTCAAGCAAAACTCGCTCGACGAGCACACACAAGGTTGGATATCGTCGATATTTCGGGGCGAGGAGCCCGTTTGCAAATCTGCGCTCCGTACGACCCATCGACACATCTGGATTCATCATTGATTTCTACTTAATTACACCAGATAAAAGTCGTGGATATATCAGCATCACCACGAGTTGGACATCGACAACAAGTTAACATTACTCGATAGCAGTACACACACCACTCGGTTATATTCTTTGCAGTTGAAGGCTGCAGAGTATATCTTCATATCGCCTCATTGTCATATAATGATTTCAATCATCATAGATAATTCGTATCTGTCACATTATGATCAGCAGCATAATGGTAATGTCGCCTGATTTGCTCTATCATAGTTTTCAATTTCATAGCAGTAATAACAATAGTAACAACAATAATAAGAGGTTTAATTACGAAATAATACGGTGGCATTCAGTGTGGTTCATGGTACAATACAATGAAGTAACTTCAGTTGAAAGTTTGCGTGTTTATATATACTATATATATGGTATTTATTATATAATAATAATAATAATGAGACGTCGTTTTACGTTAACGTACACGTCTCGATTGATGAAATTGATGTAGGACTGTTCACTGTGTGTGTATTAATTAGCTCGCTCCTATTAAGGATCGTAGCGAGCTGGCATATATAAGAGATCGCTGTAGAGCGAAACATCATCAGCATAATCATTGTTTTCTTATTCAGCATCATCGTCGTCACTTGTCTTATTCAGCATCCGACCCAAACAGATAAAAAACAAATATCTCGCACAGTCACACAGACACAAACAGATGATGATAGCGAAGACGGTCGCCGTCACCGACGTCGAAACATGAAACATTTTTACTTATATATATATATATATATATGTGTGTGTGTGTGTGTGTGTATGTATAAGGAGAGTTGTATTTATATGGGCGAGTGTGTGCATATATAATATTAAAGAGAGAATTTACTGCTGCGGCTGTTCTAGCACGAGAACAGCGTTGGTTATTTTCATTTCATACGAGACGCAAGCAGTTGGTGTTATATATATATATATATATATGTATATGTAGAGAGACAGACAATGAATGTATGAATATATGTATCCGGTAGAAATATAGACTATCATTGCACAGGATAACGACTCATGTTAACATCATTTATCTATACATGTTATTCTCATTCGTCGGCCTTCTCTCATTTTCTTCGATTCGGTTCGCGCGACTCCATTTCAACCTTCACTCCTCAGTGAAAACATCTGCCCCTGCACAGAACTCATTACTCCTTTTATCCGGGGGATGGGGCTACCGCGTATGAACCTTCACCTGTGAGAACTCGTTCTCTGCAAAACCATTCTCAAGTTCAGTCGGTCAGCCAGCTGCTATCTATTCATATCATCGTTATGATTATTAGTAGTATTATTATTATGATGATGATTATTATTATTATTGGTATCGTTAATGATGACGTTTAAGATTACCTCACCATTGTATTTCATATTACATCATTAACTATGGTGTATAATAACCAAATCGTGTAGAATATATATGCATGTGTGTACGTGTGTATGTGTATGATCGATCTTCATGCAGCCAATGGTTGAAGCAAAATGTATGACGAAAACATATCGACTTCAATGAATTTCAAGTCAAACGGTCGACTAATTAATACATGAAACGCAAAACCGCGGGGTAGAGTGGCTGGATGATGGTAATCGACATTATTTCTGATCGATGTCGGTCGAACAATGAATTTCATCCGATTTGACAGGCCGGCTTCTAAGCAACGGACACCGGGGGTGTCTTCGCACTTCAACAACAGTTGAAGCTGCAGTAACGACAATAACAACTGATTTGACTGTATAAATGTATAATACGTATACGCGTAACCACGTGAGAACAGCGTGACAAGTAAACTTGTTGCCTGTGGCAAATGATGTCTAAATGAGAACGAATTTAACGAATTACCCATAATTGCCGAGGAGGGAATAGCCACGAGTTTGCTCGGCACCGATGTCAGCGCATAGGAGACGAATGAAATAAGCCTTTGTTGAGACCCAGTTTTTTGGTTCTGTAGAAATGCGTCTTTGTTTCTGCTGTTGTCTCTGGTGCTCAGCATTGATACGATCACTTGATATTGTCGATTGCGTCTGTAACTGCCGTTGCAACTGTTGTTATTGTTGTTACTGCTGTTCGTGGCGTCTCATGGATGCACACATGGTTTTCTTTTTGTTAGCAAAGCGACCTTGCAAGTCACATTAAGATCCAAACACTGAAAGAAAGTCACAAGGACTGTGTGTTTAGTTATCTTTAGGAAATTTTCTGATTAGTTGAATGGCTGGCCCGCCGGCGATAACTATTGACATTGTCGGGATTTCTAGTTGAGACCTGTCGTATTGAGTGATATTGAATTACCTACACATTACGTATGGCGATAGTGGTGCTGGTGTTGCTGGCGACAAAAGTGGTGTTATTTAACGGGAACGTGTGCAGGCGGTATCGTCGTCGTCGTTGTCGATTGCTAGGTCGATTCATATGTCTACTATAGATTGTTAATTATTTGCACAGCGTAAACGTGTAGAGAATGAGGAGATCGATAGTAATTGTGATTTTATCAATGTCAGCATTATTGTGTGCTATGTTAGATCGATTATTAGGATTACTGCAATTATTTGTATACTGTAGATATTCAGATTATTAGTTTTGGTATCATTATTATTAGTATTATCATGATAACGAGGATGGCGTATTGTTGTTCACTGTTATCAGCTCATCAGTGTGACAATGTGAAGCTTGTCTTGCCTGATCCACCCATTCGAAACACATTTGAACGCCAACAATTTTCGAGACGAGATTTAAACGTCTACTAAACGACGGCACGATCTTTCTAGTGGTCATACCAGCAAAATGTTGTCATGCTAAATAACGAAGAAGTTCCACCCTATCGAATATCATTAAAGCCGAATATGATTACAGGCATCCATTGATTTTTACAGCGTTCGGGCTCCCGCCAGCCTTAATCACCCTATGAAATTCTGCTTCCTCGCAACGACGACCCTCGTCCATGATCGTTCCTCTGAAGATAGGCTCCACCTCAGATTTAACGATCGCTAATGGTCTCTCTTCTCTCTCTCTCTCTCTCGTTCGCCATTATGCGACCTGACTGAGTGGATGTGTTCATGTTGTACGCGTATGTAGGGCAATTGCAATGATGGACAATGTGCATGTCATGTGATTGTGTTTACTGGTTTAGCTCAGGGCTGTTCTTGCTGAATCAATTCGATGGACGTGCCATCGTCGAAATAGTCATTATCGTGCCATCGTCGGTCAAGTTTTGATCGGGTATTGATCATGAAGAAAAATTATAATAATAATATTAATTATTATTATCATTAATAATATTATTATTGTCATTTATTTATATTACTATATAGTTTCATCTTATCTTTAGTAGATAGTGAAAGAGAGAGAGAGAGAGAGAGAGAGAAACACGGAGTCCTATGCAAATGTTATCAATATTTTGTTTACATCTAAAATGTATATGCTGTATTTTGCTATTGTAAGCAGTAGGGGGCGGTCGGAGCGAAATATTACGTCGAAGTAACGAGAGTGTATATATTCATACATATGCTCAAGTGTGTGTGTGTGTATATATATATATATATATATATATCGTATCTATTTATGTATTATGAAGATTATGAATGTTTATTCGGATCTGATTGTCCGACGCTTGGAACGCGGCAGCAGGACTGTTCACACGGTATCATTATTATTATTGTCATGATCATCATCATTAATTCTGTATCGAACGATCGATATTGAGACCCAATCGCCATTTGCCCACTGCTTAAGGTATTCACCCACGCGAGAGCCTATTGGATGGCTCACCAATCACCTCAGCATCAAACATCATTACCGGTGTCTGTGGCCGTTTAGTGTAAGTACGTTTGCTTCTGTATTTTGCTGGGACGCCACCTCATTATTCATCCCAAATTTCACAGCACAACGCCGTCGTGGCGTCTTCCAGACTGTTCTGTGTCGGAATCGAGCGATTAGCCGTTTCAGGCGGCGTCTTTGTCCACAAATCTCCACTTGTACATATCTCGCTCTCGCTAGGCAACGAAATGGGAGCGAAGCACGCTTACGAGCTGAAGATTGATTCGTCTCAGTCCTCGCTCCTTGTCCCACGTTATGGGCAACGGATGGCGCACTGATCTTGTTTGCCACTTTTGAGCGGTGGAGGCTTTCCTAATTGCCATGAAGGATAACTCCGTATGTTGTGTTGCAGAGCGATTTAATCAATATAACGCTCGGGTTCAGTACTGTCTGTTTAGTGGCGCCTCTTCGAGGCGGCAGGCGGATATTACGACTAGTTATAGCGTATGACGATCGCATAGAACACACGGCAAGGGCGAAATATGATTTGCGTATTATCACTGGAAACAAAACCGCCTTTGAGACAGGTCCGATCGACAAACGGCCTCCGTCGAGCTCATTAACTTAAACGCTCATTGCGTATCGCGTGTCCACGCTACAGGGTTGAGTCACACACAGATGATGCGTACATATTGCTATGCTACGACCCCAGGTGAGGTTTCACCGCGCCTGCCTCGTGTAGAAATCACACGATATCTATATGAAGGGAGGACCCAATTAAGCTCTCCGGCGTTTCGACGGTATTCTTACATAGCCATTGAAACGTGGTGGCCCTGAGGCCCTCCACAACCTCCCAAATTGCCTAAGATTTATATGTGGTATATTCATTTATTTATGTATGGATCGCCACTGGACCCCCACAGTGCAAGTGGGAGACCGGGAA
Organism: Stratiolaelaps scimitus; assembly: GCA_019614645.1. Taxonomy (NCBI): domain Eukaryota; kingdom Metazoa; phylum Arthropoda; class Arachnida; order Mesostigmata; family Laelapidae; genus Stratiolaelaps; species Stratiolaelaps scimitus. Next base: position 10,370,095 of record JABWDB010000008.1, read on the forward strand.
TGCTGTCGCCACACTTTCCGCGTCGCCAACTCATTGTCAACGTTCGCTCTGAAGTACTCAAGACTCGTATACTACCCACCCCCCCCTTAGACTTGTGTTCTGTTATTCATATTCGTTCGGTTACATAGCCTCAATTATAATATATTGCCACAATTCATCCACTTGACTAATTTGCTCTTTCTTATAGGTTTCGCCGGGCGATATGATTGCACCTTATGTTGAACGTTCTCCTATGAATATTCATGTTATACTTAACATTCGCTTCTGGAACAGCAATACTTGTGCCGTAGCAACAGTTGATCAGTTGTTGTTGTTGTTGTTGTTGTCAGTCGCTAAAGCTGTATTTATTACGGACGATAACGTTAATGTTGGCTCCCCTACCACGTCCCATGCGTGTGACACTCGTTCTGTAAAGAGGAGAGCATCGACCCCGGCGACATTTTGTCGCCCGGGCCTTCCTTCAACGTTGAGGATCATCGACAGGGCAAGACGCCCTAATGGCACCCACAACGGACCTGAACACTTTTCAACCTCATTTGGTTCGGTTCTTCGCATCTCTCTCTTTCTCTCTCTCTCTCTTCTCTCCATTTTTGACGATCACACAATGACAGGATTGTTGAGCAGTCGTCGACGGCAGCACAAACTTCTCTTAGCCATTACGCCTCCAACCTGGGCCCACGTACGAGAACATCGATCCTTCCCTTCCAAAACCCCTTGATCTCTGCTTAACCTTTGATTCTTTATATCCATCATTGCTGCTTCCGGTCATCCCATTCGCCTGCGCGTCGCTGCCATCCGAATTGCTTGTTCGCTGCTGACCCTAACTATTACAGCGTTCGACTGTATCTATCACGCTGCCTCTGTAACCTTATTACAATAGATTGCTTCGCTTTCCTTCTTAGTTTAGCGTACCCTTTGCGTGTAGCGCATACGTTACGCCATGTGTCGCGTATATGACAATACAAGTATCCTGTTGATGTTCCAGCTGGTGGCGGTGTTGATGCTCGAAGTGGTGGTTGAATTGGTCGTTGTCGCTGTTGCTGTTGTTGCTGCAGCTGGTGTTGATCGCGACCATGTTATAGTTGGGGCTTAATTCGGGATCGGGGCCGTTGATTTTACTCTAGGACGTCGTGAAGCCATGCGCTCCCCCCACAGCGGCCATGAGCGCCTCCTCCTGCTCAGGCAGCAATTGAAGATTCTCAAGATCATACTGATCGGCCGGGAAGAAGTCATCGAAGCCGAGCATATTGTCGACGCCGACGGTAGAATTTGGCATGGGCACGTCGGCGGGATGTAGAATACTACCACTTGGTGGCATACCGCCACCCTGGCTACTGCTGAATGATGACTGCATCTCATGATGCGGGGACAAGGGCAAGGGAGATCCAGTTGGTGATGGCGAAGGTGTGAAGTACTGGCCTCCGCTGCCGACCGAAGACGACAACACCTTCGAAGAGTTATTACTACACTCATCTAAAGATGCGCCCGGTTCTGGAAATAATCATAGAGATAGCGAAATTGTTGACACACACACACGAACGAAATAGATAGATAGTGCGAAGCGAAATTAGTTAATAAGTTGATGAATAAGTTCAGCTATATCGGGACGGACGCTTGGTGTGTTTTTAGCGAATGCATTTGGCATGTATGTTACAACAAAAACAACAATACGCACACATATATATATATATATATATATATATATATATATATATAGTTTAGCGAGTCTCGTTAATTAGCAGTCGATTATGCGTTAATCGCCAACGGGAATAACTATTTATGCATTAACTCAACATTAACTTTCACGAAACACTCTGTTTGTCGACTTACCTGTGAGGATGATATCAGGTATTCCAGCGGATCCAGGACTCTGAAGTCCAGTTGCCGAGTCATTGTAATAGCCCTGAAGGCCGTCTGCCGTCTGAGCCGCAGCTTGGTCCGCCTGATTCAGCTTGTTCAGCTCGGCAAGATTATAGTACGCGTCGTAAATCGAATTGCTTCCACCGTTCAGAGCCACCTGATGAACAGCTCCCGTGGGCAGCGAATGCGCATGATGCTGCTGCTGTTGCTGCTGTATTCGGAAGTTGCCGTTGCCCGCACCGGCCGTCATAGCGCTCACGTTATTAGACATTGGGGACTACGAGGCGAAACAGGACCGACAACAGAAGAGACGACATGGCAACAAAACAATAAACATGATGTTACTAATCGCAATACAACGTTACATCAAATATACCGTCTTAAAGTCATGGCTGTGCGACTGCAGCGGCTGATCAAGAATTTTTATTGGATTTGGAGTTTCTATTGGTGTTGTTGTTGTACATCCCATTGCACGTATTGCACGGCAATGGCAGCAGCATTACGATATCTGTCGATATAACGAGGCGATACAAAACGCATTTTCATCTGTGAACATCTGTGTTACAGGCGTACAAAGACATGCATTGAACAAAAGCAGCTAAACAGCTTATACTGTTGGCAACATGTTGTCGAGTCGTTTTTTTGAACAAACTAATGTTTTAATGTCATAAAGCGGAGCATGGAGGTCGGACAACAAATAAATAACGACAGAAACGAGGATGCATTTACCGAGTGATGAAGAATGAGAGAGAATGTATTTAAAAGCAAGCACCACACATTGCTACTTCAACATCGCTGGATATGAAGAGGAGAGACAGAGAGAGAGCAGGGGGGGACTGCACAGTCTGTAAATGTAGAGTAGTATTGATCCATAATGGAGTTAGTCGTCCGTGCTAGCAACGCACGATGGCGGAGCGGGTAGGGTTGGGTTTTTGGGCGGATCGACAAGAGGTTTTAACCTTCACCTCCCTGCGGCAGGCCCCACTATCCCCTTTGCGAGACATGTCTCCACCAATAAACATACTCGACTAACATGTATGTATACGAGCAGACTGGCAATGCGGGAGACAGCCGGCTAGCTAATTTGTATTGCACGACCAACACCCCATAAATATTAGATCTAGCAGGCTCCGGTAGACACGCTAGCTACAACTAGCAAAGCGAAAACGTCGGCAACAGGACCATAGTGTAGTAAGTACCATTATATAGCGATTACTACGACTACAACTACTACTAATATAATACTATAATAGGCCATGGCCTACGATTCTTGAAGCTAAGCACATTGGGGATTGAAGGACACGGATGGTGTCGGCCCGGCGCCGTAGCGCGGACGTCCGATATGGATGATTCAACAACGACGCGTGTAGCTATTACATATTTTTGCGGAAACTCCTCTTCGTTAGCGATAGCTGTCGATCAACAGACATCACAGCAAGCCGACCCTCCCACACAGGGTTAACCCGTCGAGGCGGGGGGGGGCGCGAAGAGTGACACAACCATAGCGCTAACTGTCGACCGTTGGACAACGTTGGACCGATTCAACAGTGGCTATGATGTGCAGGGGCGAGATATTGATAGTGGTAGATTGATATATATTTATATTATCGACCTCTGCCCCCCCATAATCCCTAGAACTAATTCCTAACTACTGTATGTTTGAATAAATATAATTTGTTTCTATATATTTATATATAGACGGATACACGAGAGCGAAATGGGGGGAGGGGGCGGAGGCTAGAGCAATCAAACGTCGAAAAGGAGACATCGCAAAGGTTGGGTCGGGCGTTTTTCCTTCGAAGGTCGAAAGGTCACCAACGAGCGGGGAACAACAAAGGTACCTCTAGCACGTCACTCGTGTTTATTGATAATGTTTAGTAATTAACAGAGTGGCGCATCGTGTGACCTTGTTGATACCAGCGACAAAAAAAAACGAAGACGTCTTACGAACGCACACTGTAGCAGACGAGAGGATTACATTTGCCGTCTCTTACATAAATCAAATTTACTGGGGCTCAATTGCGAAATCGGTGACGAAGGTGCTGTAAACTGCTGTGAAACCCTCATCTGACAGGACCGAATCTCAAACGAACAGTTCAGATAGGCAGAACAATAATAATCTATACACAACGATACCAAACATGACCACCTTCGAAGAAGATAAACCCCCAAAAAAAGACGCTACTATATAATATATATGATCCGTATATTTCTTGCAAATATACTACTCAGCTTTCGGCAAATGCTCCCATCGTAATTATATCGTTCGAGAATGCCATTGAGTATCGGTTAGTATGATGTTCTCGTCCAACAAGCAATATGCGATGTATCTTACACACAACGTCGGTCCCACCGCAGCTGCGTGCCCATACTGTTACTGCGAATGGTTGGGGGAAAAAGCGTTAAGCGGTTTTGATGCAGCGAGCGATCATTTTTCATTTGCCGTTTGTCTGTTCTGTCAAGTTTCCACCTTCCTCCTGGGCTATTCGCAATAGCGTTGAACAGAATTATTGACGCTCGCAGTATTATTATTATTGTTGTTATTCTTGATGTCGATACGGCCGTCGGTGCGTACAGGGCAGTAACAGATCGATAGGGAACAACAAAACATAATAGCAACACAGGAAAAAAAAGCAAAAATAGTAAGAATATTCTAACCATATCGTAGTATGTCTTGGATGAAGGTTCTGCCTGGGGTGACTGAAGCGGCCGCCATTGATGATGAGGTGAGTGTAGTTGATGATATTGTGCTTGGTGCCGACGTTTGAGTACAGGGGACATTTGGGAGACCTTTAGGGACATCAACAGATATAGAAGTGCCGTAGATATTTTAACCCCATAGAGCAGTGCCATAGTTGATATCGATTCGAACACACACGCTCACAGCTTTCTGACGAATGTCAGACAGCGACGTCGGATTGCAATGGAACGATTGTCGAGGTGGCCCCCGTATTCGGTTGGCCTGACGTGCCGCTAAATTAGGGTTGGATCTGTCAATCAATATGGGGCGAGTTTCGACTTGATGGAGTTGCACATTAAGCCCGTATCTTCCTGTCGTCGCGTAAAGGGAACAATGACGTTGCGCTGTGCGTGTGCTTAGATTTTTACTAAAAAAAAACTGGTACGTCGCGAGGTGCCTTAGTATTCTTCGAGGAGGTGAACAAATCAGGGTGGTGGACAATCGTAGGACGATCAATCTACTCTTCACCCAACGCCACGGGGGCACATATTGAGAAAGGTCCTGCGGACGTGCTCTTGCAAAGGTAAAATGCAGATGGGAAAGCACCACTATCGTTTCCTGAATGTAGGCTCATTTGTGAACTTCGAAGGTCACTTTGTTATAAACGAATTAAAAATAGGTGAAATTGCTGCACCTATGCTTACAGAAATGGGGAACGTGATAAAATTAAAATAGCGAGTGAATTTCAGATAATTGAACAACATAAGACGATTAGATAACCGAGTTGAAAATTGAGATATACGGCAAAGATTAGAAACGCGTGCTTAGCGAAAACCTCGCGCATATACATACACAGACAGACACACAGGGGGAGGTACCTGGAAAACCTAACTACTGATCGTTAATTACATTCATTATTGGCTAAATATTCACTGAAAATTATAAGCTCGGTTACAGAAATAGAACACTTGACGGTAGTTTGCTAGGAGCCTAACGGAGATGTGAGTGATAAGAGTCAACTATGCATGAGGGACTGGGCTTGCTCTGCCGTCAGTAGCGCGGGAACTAAGACACCTCCGGTTAATGGACCTCGAGAACCTTGTAAGGGGACATCATTCTTGTTCGTCTCGTTGAAACTACTAACTCTCGGCTAACCACTAATTATATGTGACACGTTAAGTGCACAAGACAATGTGCAAATAAATATACGATATATTCTATAACGCCGCAGCACTCACCTGCCGCTAAGCATTTTTTCCCTTGTAGTCTTCATTGATTATTATTTATCATTTCAACATTGACAAATTCGGTTAGGTCGCAATCGCCTGCTCAACGTAACCAGTATCATTGATCGAAATTGATTTAACACAACACAAACGAACAACAACAACTCACCTGGTTGTTGAGTGTTTGTGAATTGTGATGTTGGCTGTGGGGTCCGTTTGTGCCTGCCGCTGCAGGCTGGGGTGAAGCACTGCCCTGTCTCGCAGGATTCGACAGGTCATGGGATACATGATTCAGTTGATTGTGGCTGCTGCTAGTAACAACGCTTTGGTTCGGCGACTGAGCCCCGAGCGGTGATGATGGCGCGGAAGCCAGAGGCGAACAAGGCGATCCCTCCGGTGAGTACGAGGTCGGCCCATAACCAGGCACGTTGACCCCACCAGTGGCGCCGTTTAGAGATAACGCTATCGTGTCCAACGTTAAGCCCTGCAATTTGAGTTGAACAGCAATGACAACAACGCCAAAATAGCCGATACAGGTGAGCAAGGTTAATGGGGGGCCCGGAGAACACCCGGAGATCGCGCGTCCGGCATGAGATCACGCACTCCGGTGCAATCATAGAGTCGAATGAATGCACGTGAGCCTGTCACGTGTAGCGAATACTGTGCCACTCATATGAGACATGCGTGCTACGTTTCTTCTGGTAGCACGAACGCCATGAATGGACTACAATCCGTGATTTTGTGGTCGGGAGTTAGCTGACATTTGTCGTTAGCATTCATGAGCCGGCACGAAGATCGTAGCACATGATGGGCGAATCTAACCTAGACATGTAGACCGATTGATGAATTCATTAGATTATCGGTTACGCGTGTGAGTGTCGCACTTCGTTGAAGGAAGTGTGAAACGTTCATCTGTTTACGTAACGTGCACCCTTCTGTTGAGACATTAGTTAATTAGGAGTGCCACGCTAACGTGGAGCGATGTTTCATAAAGTACCCGTAGAGAAGCATGAGATATAATATACAATGGCCCTCCAATGTGCTGTAGGATGACTTGAGACAGCTACAAAAATGCCCATTTAGCTGAACTAGACGTACGTGCTATTGGCGTGGTAGCAGCGTTGTCAATAATAATTACGTAATCAAGGCGAAACTAATACAACACTTTTATTATTGACTAATAATAATAATGATAATGGACTAGTTGTATTTCACATACAATACCTATTGCTCTATCACACATATATATTGTATTGCTAATCACACAGATCTTGTATTACGATTAACGGATAACTGGCACACAGCAATACCATGTAACATTCAAAGAATTAGGTAAACTAAAAGAGAAGCCATCTTATTAGTTGAGTCGACGATAACCCATGAGTGGCTGAAGTGTTCCCACCTGATTGCGTTGCCACGTTGTAGGCTGCTTACAATTAGGTGAAATCTCTAATGTCGTTTGACCCATATTCCGTGTCCTGAGTGAATTTATGAAGCTTAGCAGAGAACTTAGGATTAGGAGGAGGAGGAGGAGGGAGAGAGGAGTTACGTTGCAACTCAAACGGCAGCTTTCCGCTGTAAACATTCTAAGATTAGAAAACTGCGTAATTAACCTGTTATATGCCCACTCAGCCCCGTCACCCTGATGACGTCAGGCTGAGGTTCAGGTTTGCTTGCCTGTGCGCACCCCAGCTCGTGACATACTGTCCATGACGCACTGGGTGGGAAACACCCTGAATTGAAGGAGCTGAATCTAAATAGAAGCGCGAGGTACGACTGGTTCCACGTTTGGGGAGTGTGGTAACACTGCATGGTATATGTGCTCACGCACAGACGGCTGATGGCGATGGTGCGAGCAGACATAGAATGACACAATTCTCGAGGCGTGTCCATTTCCGTGGGTCTGGAAAGGCTCTCGACATCTCATACGGCTGGACAATGTGTGGAGACATCACCAATCGTTACACGATCGATCTCTGTCTGTTCCTCGATTCGCACGAAAAGCGCTGATATGTAAGTGGCACTCCTTTCGTACCATCGACATTTGCATCGCAGAAATTATCCGTCAGAATGATTTTATCTAACCTTGTTACCTCAGTTAACGATGTTAGCTATGTCAAATTATTATAATAATAATAGGTGTACATGTGGGCGGATGGGTGGATCGAACCGGAAGTAGGTGTGAGTACCAGTAAGATGCTGATTGTGGAGTGGAGACCGTGAGTCATGGGGTAAGCTTGTTCGTGGGTTATCAACTAAGCGATTTATATTCTCTGATTGTCATATTGGACGCCTTGGGCGGCCAAGTCTCTCGCTGTAGGAAGCCGGCGGCCGCAGGTTCAAGACCACTGTCGAGTGATAGAGGAATTGGAGGTGATTATTAGTATTGCATTGCATTGCCAGCTCGAAGCGTCACCCGAGATGAACGGTTCACTGTTCGATATTCTGTGCGCGTGTGTGTGTGTGCTGGACGCACCAAGAACGTGTACGCGTGAGAGGCTTATGTAGATCATATATAATTGACCACTGAAAAATTCTACCCCAATAGCGTTCGCACACAGCTAACCGATTCGTCCAGCGAATGCAAATTTCAACAATGGTGAAAGCTCCGTTCAGGGGTGCCGAGTCATTCCGCTCAGTGTAACAGCAACAGAGGTTTCGAGATGAGAAGGTGCTACGACAGACGTGCTCGCAATACATATGAAACAGGCAGCGATTATAGCTACTCATGACTCGTTCTTGCTTCCAAGAACAAGAGAGATCTTTCGAGATTTATCCTGCATCTCTCTACTTTGTGTCTTTACCATTCGAGGTGCCACTGCACCGCCTAGCCGTTCCGCTCAGACAAGCGACCTGCCCCATAGAGCTATTATACATATCTATCTAGCATACACTCTAAACAGCAACAACAGCCGCCGCCGCCGCAGCAAAAGCCGCGGCGCCCGTGAGACAAGAGTAGCCGGCAGTCGCATTAGAAACAGCGTTGCTGTTTCAGCCCCTTACACAGCTCGAGGCTGCGGCTCGTGTTGAGGCAGCGACTCAACTCCGACTAGTCATTCTCTCATTGCCGTACAGCAGCAGCAGCGACATCATAATACGACAATACGACAATGCGGCCATGGAGGCCATGCGGTGGCGGCGGCGGCGGCGGCCAATATAGCCAGATATATAAATATGTCCGTCTGTGTTGTCGGTGTGCCGTACTCTCGTCTATATATTTAGAATGGATCTATGTAGGTAGGTAGGTGGGTAGAAATAGCGGATCTCCCCGTCTATATTTAGCCCAAACAAGCCGGCAGTAAATAAGTACACGGTATAGCGCGCGGGCCGACATACGGACACAAAACCTCCGTCAGCCATCGAGAGGGAGATATAATAGACACTCACAGCCTGGCAAACACCACCGCCCTGTAAGAACCAAACACCGCCGCAGCCGTCTCGCTGCAGGTCGCTAGCATCGCATCGACAGATACAAACACAGATGGAGGAGGGGCTGGTGGCCGCTGAACGGCTGTGTAAGGGCCCCGCACGCGGCCGTCAGCGCAACGACGCCATACGAAGGAACTGGACCACCGAGCGAGAAACGTGAGCGGTAGTCAGGGAGACAGAGAGGGAGAGAGATAGAGAGAGATTGTGATAGCGCAAGAGAGGTCGGAGAAAGAGGAGGAGATCATGTAGACACTTGGGTCGGCCTCTGCTAAAGCGATGTCTACTGACGCTGGTTGGTTCCGGCTCTAGCGGCCAAGGCGCTATGCATCATATCACTGTCCACCGCTAACAACACTGTACATGTGTACGAGTGGTGAGCGAACCTGCTGAAGAGATATAGGAAGAAAGAGTGTAGGGGGTGGTATGTACAGCCTTTGGTGTATCGAGGAGGAGGAGGAGGCAAGCCGCAGAAGGAATAGCAGCAGCAGACGCTGCTGCTGAAAGTCTGGCTGTACAGCTGTATACAGCAGCTAGCCGCACTGCTACTAAATGCTACGAGTGATGCTGCCGCTGGTTTTGTCTTCGAGGAACACAAAGCCTAAACAGTGAACTGAATACTCGATCGTGGTCGGTCCGTCTAACCAACATTAGCAGCGAACTGAATGGTCCCAACTTCGCCTTGCATACGGTGTTGCTGAAGCAATCACCGCTTCTTGAAAATCACCTTTCTGCTGCAGTGGCGGGCAGCGTCAGCCGGTGGCTCATGCTGTGACTTAGCTAGATCAATCCTTGGTACCGACTACCACAGCTGCTGCTATGCTCATTGCTGTCGCTGAACCATTGTAGTAATGGTGGTTATTGTGGCGGTGTTCGTGTTTCTAGGCACTGCCAACGGGGTAACGTTACACATAAGATCGTACCGAGGTGTGTGCGGTATCCCAGCGGGTCCCTCTTGCTCGGCCAGCGGCCAGATGAGCCATGGGGTGGACGAGTGTGAGTTGGGCAATCGGCAAAAGGAGAAGCCTAGGCGACGCGATGCGACGCATCGCCAGACGACTCATTCTATGGTACCGAGTGCGCTCTATACAACAAGTACATAGCGTGTACATGCAAATCAATTTGTACTTGACGCCCAGCGACATCGCTGAGTGGGCAGTCAAACGGGCCGGTAAGCTTGGACGACGACGACGATTAGAGCGCAAAGCGTCTTGCGTTTGTGTCCAATACTATCACGTTAAATGATCGAACCGCGGTGGCTGGCGGTGACAGCACTGTCGCGTTAACAGCGGCTGTGACGGCGCTCCAATTCATTAGAATATTTAACAGACGACTAGTTCGACTGCCTCTGCGCTCGAACTTTCGATAATCACAGCAGTACTTTCTTGCCATATACTAGTTGCCTGTTATATATATATATATATATATATATATGATCATTTTATATCTAGCAAACGAACGGTGTTAACTAATAAAGCAATCAATAAATACCTTTTACGTTTTTCGGGCTGACTCTAACGCAACATTTAACGTCCACGAAATTGTTTTTTTTTGCATCAACAAAATACCTGCTGCCGCTGCTGCTAGGCCTCTACGCGGTACTACTACTACAGTTTTGAGGTGGTACTTAACATTGCAGTTTGATGCAATAGATAGGATTCAGTTTAGTCGTTTACCGGGAGAGACGAATTCGAATTGGGTTTAGTTTATGAAGTCGGATACTCGGTGAAATGAATGATGATATATATATATATATACATATAAAACGCGTGATACACTTATTATATATATATAAATATATAAGTGTATCACGCGTTTTTCATTCAAGCACCGGCGATTAGAGGCCCACTATGAGATCGCTCATACATTGGCAGTTGCGAAGCGCGACGCCACTTTGGAGTCTATAGGCAAGCCTCACCTGACCAAACTTCTAACCACAAATGCCGGTGGTCACCGACAACCTCGTCGAGCATGTTATGCAATTAATCGTATGACACATACGTCGACAGTCTAGCGTAAACGTTAAATAGTTAACGATGTAAGAGGCGATGATATATTAATGACCTATAGAATTTCCCACCGTACAAGGTAGAGCGGAGAACTGAATAGCATTTATATTTCTATCAAAAAAAAAAGACAACGTAGATTTTCCCCACTTCGAGACCAAGGACATTCAGGTGTCGGTTGCGAAGCACTTCACATGCATTCAGCGGTTTGGCCTACGAAAGTGTGCTACTCATTACGGTCAGAGTGACTGGTAGTAGTAGTAGTGATAGTAAAATTCGTATGTCTTACAACGTAATTATGGAGCCGTGTCGAAGGGGAGATGCTGCTCTAGTTCGTCTTTAATAATCGTCGTCTTATACAGTAACGGTGCTGGGCCAAATAGGCGGAGTAGGTAAAAGAACGCATTGCTTTTGAGAAGACGACAAGTCGGTCGTTGCCAGCCTGGCTAACCTATTATGGCGCAATGATCGTAAAAAAAATCTAAGCAACGAATTTGTGTTAGAGATATGCTAAGCCGGTTCATTCATCGAGTTGGAAAGAACTCGTCGAGTTGAATTAGAATTAGAGCATACAATCATTTACCCAAGCCCCGGGGCGCGTGGAGAAATTCAGCGGCTAGTCTATGAGTATGAAGGTGATGTAAGATTATGATCTGCCTACTTCAAGTGGTTTTTTTGTCGAACTATTAATCCTGACACAGAATACGTTGAGCTTTCCGGAAGCATTTAGTTGCGAGGAGAGCCTTGTAGTAAGTTAGCAATTGTTAGTACTCGCGGGAATTAGGGGGCGGCAGTCGCGAAGGGAAACAGCTTGCGTTCACGACAAATTTAGACCTTACACGATCAGACGTGATCGCGAGCTATTCTTAAATTGCAGCGTACGGGTGGAGTTCGCCTCTGCCGCCGTTCAGAATGAAAATACTGTCTCCTCTGTGAGATGTACGTGGCACACGTCATAAGCAGCACTGACCTACGATTCACTTGGCGTGATTAAATACAATTAGTTGAAAGCGATATTAAGTATACAGGTCACCTGTATCTAGGTTGCAGCTTTCACTCAGCAACATTTAGGAGGTAGGGCAACTAACTCTATGCGGAACCGCATGAGAAATGGCTCATGTTTCGACCGAGGGAGGTGCGAGCCGTGGAACGTATATGTGAACTATTAGCGTTGGAAAACCGAAACTGACAAAAATAGTCAGGGGTAGCCGCGTAAATAACACCATCGGTGTTCTGCATCAAAATTAATAGCGAGATACAATAGCAAGCTATCTTTTATACAATTCCCTTATATGTCACGACACAGGACTAGAACCTGCGGCCTCTGGCTTTTTATAGCCAGACACCACTCAGCCGACCAAGCCACCGCGCTGACGTTAAGCTGACGTACGTTAAGTATTGTATGAAAGATAGCTTGCTATTCATTCTCTCAAATTAATTTCAATGCAGAACTCCGATGGAGTTAAATACCTACAATTATCGTGCTAGTGCCTGTGCACTGTATTGTCGGCTTTGTGCTAACAGAAGTCCCAACTGAGAGATCATCCATTTTCGCCCTGCAGCAGCCGTCACAAACCAGCCACGTGGGTAAGACCAAGGTCAACTTCCCTACGCCGCTACCGGCGTAGAATAGCGTTGAGGCCTATGTTGAGCCACATTTACAATTGCCCTTTTAATTGTTATTACTGTTATCAATCCTAGTATGCTGAAATACTAGGCTTGGAACTCAGCTGAAATATGAAACAACAGGCTCAGTCGTGGAACGACTAGAGTTTTTCGTCACGACAGACCAGCCATATCAAGCTGGATCAGATATTCAATTTCATCTGGTCACGATGGATCGCCGTGAGTAGGAAACGTCTCGGAGACGTCGCAGGCTAGCCCCAACAGGAACGAGTCCCGTCCCGATTGTACCCTCGAAAAATAATGGCGGGTCCGGCTGATCTGGCCTCTACTAACCCGGTGAGATAGATAGTGAGTTTATTCTACTGCCTCATGATGAAGAGACAGAGCTCGGAGAGGGCACCAAGAGAGGCCAAGGGTCCGACACAAAATGGACTCAGACACGACGACTTCTTGAAATCACCACCACCAGCACCACCATCGAGAAACCTGCGTTACATTTTCCACAGATAGAAGAGGCAGATTTTCTAGAGGTCGACCGAGACGACGATGCAGGGGCCAGCGTACACTTGGACATAATCGCTTCTGTTGTATTATGATTATTACTGTTATTAATAAATACTATTAGATTAATGTTATTAGTATTTTTGATACTGCGCAAAGAATGATTTTCCAACACGGTATGATTCACATGCTACACGAACAGTGAAGTATACGTGAGTATTTGTGTGTGTGTTGATGAATAGGAATGATAATGTAAAAAAATGCATTAGACTTTAGTCTGATAATGCATTTTTTGTTCTATGTGAATCGAACGTTATTGTTAAAAATCCGTATTCTTTCAGGTATTGCATTACTGCGAAATGAAAAATTAACGAAAATTCTACATCGTCATTAATGAAACCAAACAACTACCCACGTACCTCAACGGTAATCCTGGGCGGCGACACCTGTGGGTTCGCCAGTCGGCCTGCTGTACAACTTGCATTGCTGCCGTTATGCAATGGTTGTTGCTGCTGCTGCTGCTGCTGTTGTTGTTGCTGCTGCTGCTGCTGCTGTTGTTGCTGTTGCTGGCCGGCGGAATCGGTGACGCCGTTGCCGGCACCGGCGGCCGAGGTGGCGCCTCCCGATCCACCGGCCGTCGTCACTGCCACAGCTACCGTTGGCTGGCGGACTGGCGAGCCCTGACAGTCGTGGAAATCGTGATAGTCGCTGTACACGCTCTCGGGAGAGCCGTCGAGACTCGTTACGCCAGACACGTGGCTCGATATTGCGTGCACACCACCAACCATGGAACCTAGCGGGCCGTGCGTCGCGAAATGGAGATTGGTTAAGTCGGGCAGCGACCCGGAATGGCCCATCGCCATCCCGCCAGGCGTCGCACTGCTGGGCGGTGGCGAGAGATGAGCTGGGCTGGGAGGTTGGGCATAGCCCATTGGACCCCGCGTCCCAACCTCGGCGGAACGCGGTCGGCACGGTGTCTGCTCGTCTGGGTAGAGACCCAGTTGCTGCATAACCTCCGATTGTGAGCACGAGTTCACTGAAATCCGAAATAAAATGAAAAACCATAATGAAGAAACGGCGATGAGCATAAAACAGTAAGAACGGAACAATGAGAGCCAATAGCGCGACAACAAAATGGCAACGGATGAGCGACGGTGCGATGCCGTGGATCTTATAGAAACACGTACTGAATGGATACGAACTGCGTTGATTTCATCTGTCAGTCCCTCGAATACTGAAGCGCGAAGGTTGAGATTTGAAAAGAAAACCTGGTAGAGAAATTGGTTAAGAAACGATTATCATTCGGAGCGAGAGGAGGTTAATATAATATATAAAAAAGCTTAACATACTGCTATTACAGAAACACTGTAGACCAAATGGTGGAAGTTGGCAAAAAAGTCCGATAATAATAATAATAACAATAGCAATAATATGGAGGATTCTAAGATATATATATATATATATATGGCACTTGCGTAATTTGACAACCAACAACATCTGCGCGTGTTTTGAGAACAAATACAAAATATTAACAAGCAAATAAGAAACTCAGCTTCCTCAAAAAATTTCGACATACACACCACGTCTATCGACGTCCGCCACCCGCCAGACAACCCAACCCTTGTGGGGTACCCATCCAGAATAGCAGACTTGATTTTCACCATCTGCAGTTGCTTGTCTGCCACATAATGGTATCAGAAATTGATTAGGCTGTCAGTGGCCATCAGAACACCAATATCGACTATCACTTCCTTGCGATCGTACGCTGGCTAGCAACGTGACAGCAACGTCACGCCGTGCGCCCCGATCGGTTGTCACCTGAGCAGGCAGAGTCACCTGTGGCTTATAAAGCCACCGCCACCACGGCCACACGGTCAGCAAGACCATCAGCATGAGGCACTTGTTATGGTGGCCGTCAAGAAGGGCAGTTATCATTTTTCGCTCCATTAGTGGACGCGCATAGCGTACACAC
This sequence comes from Stratiolaelaps scimitus, assembly GCA_019614645.1. NCBI lineage: Eukaryota > Metazoa > Arthropoda > Arachnida > Mesostigmata > Laelapidae > Stratiolaelaps > Stratiolaelaps scimitus. The sequence continues at coordinate 10,385,392 of JABWDB010000008.1, forward strand.
ACTTGATAGACAGACATCATCACTTTGTCGTCGTCGTCGTCATGGCTTATGGTTATTTGGCGGGTGTGAGCTCATTTCTGGCCGCGAAAAACCAAGGCCACCACTAGATATTGCACGCAAACGGACGCTGCTGCGCCCTCTTGTTGTCTCGAAGGCCGCGCGCCCGCGATGTGGACAATCTCGTGTGATACCAGCCCCCACAGCGACTCCAACCACCACAGCGACTCCAACTATGACCACGACAACTCAAACAACGATCGCGATATTTAATCCTCTAACTATTTAGAACGTGTCGCAAGCGAACTCCGCACGTAACCGCACGTTGACTGCTACTAGAACTATTATTACTGCTGTGACTATTGCAGCTACGGCAACCGCTACTGTTAATGAAACTCGTACTATCTACGTCGAGGTCGACTGAGATCGTTTAGCCGTGACGATACGAGCAATTCCTGTACGAAGCAAATCGATGAAATGTGCACGTGGAGGTCATGGAGTTGTTCTGCAGCTTCTGTTTCCCGTGCCGAATAGTCTCTCAAGGATGCCGCTCTACAAATTGATTTCATCCTATTTCGATGTCATACCCGGCGAGTTGTCGTACCCAGGTGGTAGCAACGCGACTCACTGATGTACCGACCGATAGAAGTTCGTATTTACATTACCCCTCTCGTCAGGAACAACGCACACAAATCTTCGCCCCTAAGTAGGTGACTTTCAGCGATCAAAATCGATTCGCCATTTGGTGATTTGAGCTGTATCCAATACTAACCGGTGCTTCTTCGATGCGACGGCGATGTCGCTGTTTGATGAAAGGGGGCATCTCTCGAAGGACTTTGGTTGATAGCGGAGTCCGAATTCGTTCTCCGCCAGTTCGAGTCATGGGGAAGAGGCAAGTAGTTGGACGATGAATATGGTGACACGTCATACTGCAAACGAACAACAGCAACAAAAAAAAAATGTGCAAGATTAATAACAACGAGAATATCGAGCGTTAGAGAACATCGAAGCAGCTATTGCATTTCATCTTTTGGCCTTCGGCTAAATATCTAATTATCAGTAGACAATATATACGGGAATTATGAGTAGATAATTATTAATAGAAATTATTTATCGATCGACAGTTCTCTTCAAAAGGAGAAGAAGAATCTTCCCAAGAAATATGGGGGGGGCAGACAGCTGAGCAAGAAGGCATAATAAAACTCTGTGCGAAGTCTATGAATGACAGAATTAAGGGCGAATTATGTCTTTTGAATTATTGCATTGCATCTCGTGCATTCGTCAACCCTGCACGATAACTTCGTCAGTAAGTTACAACTGCTATGGGGAACCACGCCACACTGTGCACGATGATACTCACTAGCAGCGGAACGAGATGGCTGCACACATGAATATTTCTTTTCGCTTTTAAAGCTAAAGTATTTCATTGCCGTAATGTTCAAGAGCTATTTTATACCAGTCAAGAGCTCACACACACACCACAGAGGCTCAACGAACGCCAGCGGACACGGTTAGAATTGAATCCCCTATAATTTCGTCGTTCTATAGTCCCGTTGAACAAATTGCTCGTGTCATTGTTGCCCATCGTATGGAACTATAATGTTATACTCTCACATTGCCATTATATATATATTATTCCGATAAAAAAAACAATAATAACACCACGGGGCGTCATCTGAACACAACGGCAGGGTTTCACTCGAACTGTACCAAAAAGACTCCATAAACGCTTCCGGAAATTACAGCTCGTGTCTTGCGGTTACCAATAGCGATTCTTATGAAATATCGAAAATAGCATATAAATCGAGCGCGCTATCTCCACGCATTTATTACGTGGACCCAACAATAATGAGACATATATCGTCTTGCGCCGAATTTTTATCATGGCCAGTTTGAATTCAAATTTAGCGAGTAGTGAGACACAACAATTAGCAAGCAGGCAGCGCGAAAGCCGCTAGCACTCGGCTTTCGTTGGGCGTTCGAAATGGCAACCGGCGGACCAGGTCCGTCAGACTTGCATTCTTAGAAGAAAAGTGTTAGGTTTATGTTTCAAGAGAATAAATGTCCAGCTATAACCACTAACCAAAGCACTAACCAAATCCCCCGAAGGTTGGTTAGTGTGCACGGCCATAATGCCTTGAGTCGACGACAGGTGTGCCGTTGGTGTGCGCAGTTTAGGCAAGATGACTGGACCACTAATGAACATCGAGGGCGCCCACCCCTTCACGAACGGATCGAGTTAATCGAAAAAGCTTTTGAGCAAACTAGAGCTTGGTCATTGACGACTTTGTTTGGTTGAAATTGGTGTGCCTCGTGGAACATATCGTCGAATTATTAAAAATAATCTGAGGATGCAGAGCAAAAGTGCAAAATGGGTTCCTCATTAACTCGGTCAACTGAAAATACGTGAGGAGTGTTCGCGAAACAATTTGAATATATATAGGCAGCAAAAGAGTTGCTTAGAGCATACCGTTGCAACGGACGAGACATGGGTCACTCTGTATAGGGGACCGGAAAAAGATCAAGTGAAACAGTGGCTACGACCAAATAGATTCGAGCCTAAAGTAATGATAGCACTTGACATGGATTTCAGCGGAATTTGCTGCTACGAAATTTTGGGCCTAAAAGAAAAATGGACTTGACTCGATATCTTGAGTTCTTGAAGGGACCATGAATAATTGGCGTGGCGATAGGAAGCAGCGTATATATATATATATATATACAAAACCTAATCTTGTCAGCCGTCCTCTATCTCAATATGATTATTCTCAAGAAGTATATTGAGCTTCAGCTCAACTTGACAAACATAATTTCAATAAGATAAAATGCCAAATTTTGTTTTTCTTAATCTACTACACAAAGAACGTCTCTGTTGATCTCATGATGCGAGTTTCGTGGCTTCGGATTCTACAAAGTTTGCTTATTCAGCAGCGTGTGCCGAACGTGGTACCGAAACGTCGACATTCAGTTCGATCGAACATTCTCCCAAAGGAAAAAAAAAGACAACATCCTTGTTACGTCAACCACTTTACTCTAGCGATGAGCGTTGAAATACCGTATGAGCAGTTCATGGCCTCTCTTCGAGAGACCTTAACATGCATAAGAAGGACAAACAACAGGTCTGTGAAGAGCAGTCGTCCAGTAGCTGGCAGCAGTCGACCGGCTCCTCCCGTCCTGCCGATGAATAACTAACCCTCAGAACTTGTCCGCGTCAGCACAGGGTGGTTTATTCACACCTTGTTGGAGTCGAGTAACTCAATGGCCGCCAGGCAAGGACATCATGTCAGTTAGCATGAAGTGGGTAGACAACCCAGAGCCTGTGGTTATAATCGTTTTTATCGCCAATGGCGACACTTTGTGTTGGCTGAACGCCAAAACCGTGCCATTTTATTCGATGTGCTTTTTCGTCGACTCTGATCTACCGTATCACGGGTTGGCTACGGAGGAGTCGTCCGTTGACTTCCTGACAGTGACACCAATACTCGAAGCCAAGCACAAAAACATGTTTACTTTTCCTCCCAACCAAGCGTGTCATGTAGCGGTAACGATAGGCCGAACACCAGCATGCGCAGTCCGTCTCGTCGGCTCGTTGATGTAATATCGTCGAATATTACGACCGCAGCTGCGAGAGCTGTTAATTAGGGAGATAGCTAGAAACGGGTTGCGATCGCTTGATACGACCACTTCCCCCGTGATCTCCCTCACGGTACCCCGGCCGACGTGAGCACCCAATCTCGTGATGTCTCCCTCGCTCGCTCCCTATCTTGCTTTGCCTGTCTCATTCGTTCGACTGTGGACGTGGACAGCTGATCCTGCAAAGTGACAAGTCGACCCTGCCGTGCGCTGCACCCGCATCGGCGGAGCTTCAGACGCAGGCACGGTCACATAACAACAACGGGGGACGCCCCTGTGCTCGAGCTGTGATGAATTTCTAATTAGATTCGTACAAGTTTATGAGTTCGAGTAATTACAGGGGAGCATGAGTTAAGGAGCTGTAGGGTGTTAGCGGCCGCAGCCGAAGGACGGATTCAGCATGAGCGAGTATAGGCAAACAACCACTCCGAGAGATCGAGTGGCAGTGATGGAAAACACTGAGAAAGCGACGAGGGACCGGGGGGCGAGGCGCTAACGACAAGAGTCAAAGGGAGATCGAGATAGAGAGAGAGAGACCTACCCGCTGGTGTGAGCTGGCAGTTGCAGCTCTCTGCCGATGGTGACTCCTCCCTCGGCCCGGGCTGACATCTCCACGCTTCATGCTCTCGAGGCTGTTGAGGGCGTCGGCGAGGTCGATCTGTGAGTCCCCTCTGCCGGGTCCGCTTCGCCGGGCGCCTTGGAGGCCGCCCTGAGCAGTGGTACCTTGAGCGACATTCGGTAGTGAGCCGCCACGGAACGCCCCCAATCCTCGAGGCTCGGGAATATTCAAAAGCGGACCAGCTGAGCCCCCGGAGCTACACGAGCCACCGCCTGAATCGGCGATACCTGGTGTTTTCGCACTAACCCCGGCGGATACGGCGGCTTTCGTCTCCTGCAAATCGATAGAGAGAGAGAGAGAGGGACAGGTAATGTAATTGAAAAACATAAAGCTCAATGTATATCTATGTAGTTATTCGTGACATTGGTAACACTTGACGTCTCTAGTTGAACCTATTTGATTCAATCAAACAGAAGACCGTAGAAATAATCCTTCCATTGTACGTATAGACTTGAGAGAGGTGCGTTCGGACCTTAATGAACTCCCCCCTGAGAACATTCACAGCCTAGCGAGCTGGACCCGTTGAGGTCCAGCTCTAATAAAAAAGCAGCTGCATTACTTCCCTATTCGAACGAGCATATACTCATAACATCTACAATAGTTATTGCCAATATCGCACTGTATGCAGGAACTTGTTCCAAACTGCGGAGGCTGAGCTTAATTTCCACCATCTGGATTACAGCCTCATCCGATTATAACACACGAACTGCACGACTAGGTCAAAGAGGAGGACCAGATACGACATACTGGAATTAGGCTCCAGAGGGCATACTAATTGAATTCAAACAAAAAAGAATTGGACCTTCCCGTGCTATAAAGATGCTAGATGAAATGATCCCCTTTCTTTTCCTTCGGAGATGCGCCTGCATGGGATACAATAGTTGCCCAAATGATATGACCAGTAAACAAGAATATTTAGTTACATCGACATTGTCCACAGTTCATTCAACACTGTCGACATCGAACAGCTCGCCACAGATCCTCAAAGCAGGCCTAGGGGGCCCCCACTGCAGCGTTCAATTCATCTCGAATTCTAACATGCCGCCCTCAGTTTGCTTAATAAATTTCAATTCTTTCTTTCTTGTTAAACATATATGTTTCCTTTCATCAAGGCACACACACACACCCGGCCCAAACGGAGCAAGCGACGAACAAGGAAAGCCTCAGCATCAGTCACCACCGAGTCAACATCAGTCAGCCGTGTGGGCAACCAGCGAACATTCGCTATTGGAGGAAATCAAATTGTCGACATCGAGAATTACAACCAGCCAACCAGTAGATATGCAATGAGGAGGCGGCGGCGGCGGTGGCAAGCGAACGTTAGAGACTCACTGAATGCACAAACAATGGGTTAGATTTCTTGCTAGTTTTTTTTTACGTTTAGGCCAGCCGCCGCGGCCGCCGCCGCAGCCCCTTGCTGTCAACTGTGTTTTGTTCTTGTCACCGTGTTTCGAATAAATAAATTGAAGCGTTTTCGGTTCGCTTGCTTCACGATAAGCAGCAATAGATTAACATTATGTGTCGTTAGTCATTGTGGTCAGCCGAGCCGAGCGGCGGCGGTGGCGGCTGGCCGGACTCATCGGCCTCTCCGTCATTTTTTATATTTTTTTGCTCTTTATCTTCACATGAATCTTCAACTCGATAGCGTCCCCCGACTGCTGTTGTCCGAACGTCAAACAAGATCGGGCAACATCTGATCGAGGATCAGGTCTGCGCATAAATTGATCGGATTGATTAGAGCCATTATCATCTCGCATCGATGTCAGTCGTGCCACTCGACGCAAGACCTAAGCCCAAGCAGACCGTTGTCGATGTTTAATGAATTCGACATCGTCATGATAAACGGCGTTTAAGTCGCAACAAGGAGAGGCTACATTTCTGAGCTAACGCACAACGTTTCAAGCCACATAGAGCGACGTAGGCTATTCCTATGATAGATTTCGCCAGCGTTCCACGGAGTTGATGCGATGATGGCTAGCCGCCTGCCGTCTGCGCAGAGAAATGACCAACGGAAATCCTTTGAGCTGTCGATCAGTTCGTTGTGGTTAGAAATTATGAACGACATGTTTGAGGGCTAACGTTAACTAGCCGAACTGTTCTTAGGTAGGCGATTGCTGAGTCGAGCAAGTGGTTGTGTTTCCAACAATTATGACTGGTTCTTATGGTGTTTACTTTTTGATGTGCACACCTTGCCGGCTCGGGGAGTTTGTTCGTATATTCGTTGGTCGTTGTAATAATTATTATTATCATTATTATAAGATTAGTTTTTTTTATGATGATGACGGTGATTATTATTATTATACAGTGTTCGACTCAGTAGAAAGGTGCAGTACCGAAAAGCGATAAACCGATCCATGTGAGGGCGACGAGCAAGTAGATCACGAGGGAACTCATGGCAGCACCCAATTGAACACCTACATAGGATATTCTATCTATATGGTAGAAGTAGATTTATATAATCGTTTGCTGGCCTCAACGGAGACTGCTGTTTAATATTGTTATCCAATTCGCCAACACGCGACAAGCAGGTCTGTCGTTACACAACTCCATGGATTGTGTCTATGTGTAAAATCCGACGTATAATAAGCTAGTCTAGGTGTGTTCCTCTTTTTAATAACCCCTTGAACGACACCCCCCGTTTCTTGCTATATATATATATATTTATATATATATATATATATATATATATATATAAATGTTCTTCGCATTGAACGTTCATAAAGCAGCCAACCTCTGAAGTGTTAGATTATAGTGGCAGCGATACATAAACAACGTAGCCAGAAAAAGAGAGAAATTCCATTTCTTTCTGCTTTCGACATCTTTTAGTGCCTTTCGCACTCTCAATGTGTGTGCGTCACTGTAGAGGGAACAGAAGAGGGTGGGATAACGACACGGGTTCAACTCAGAACTACTACCAGCCGATCAAATCAGAATATGTCGGTCGGTACCTGACTCGCAATCGTCGCACGTAAAAGGTTCTTTATGCAATCCACAGTTGCTGCACCTAGTAAAAAAAACTAAACTTTTTCGGGCTAACTCTCAGCCAACATTTAATGTCCCTACTACAACTACTACTACAGCGGAGTGGCTTGCAACACCATGCTCTGCGAACGGAAATCAATCGATGTGTAATTGCTATTCCCAGTATAACTCACTCTATATTAAGCGCATGTAACAGTTGTACATACACGCACGCACACACCGTTGACTCAGCAGTGAGTTTCAGCAAATTGAAGGTCGGCTATAAATATAGCTCCCGCCATACGTATAGATTTGACCTGGATATATACACACACATATATATATATATATATATATATATACGGCTACTATTATTATTACCATCATCATTATTGTTATTGAAAGTGGCAACAGTAGCTGTAACAGAAGAGGCTATTTACAATAATAAAGTTCGAAGCGACTAGAGTTACGTGCCCTTGTCACGGTAACATCCAGATTGAGCATCATCATCATTTTCTTCGTGTGAATTAAAGTATGCGACTGTATGAATATGAAGTTCGATACATACGTCGTACTGATGGAAAGGTCGGCTAGTTGGTGAAATATCGAGATAATACTAAATACATACCAATGATTATTAATACGTAATGATGATTGATAATACGTAATAATAATTAACAATGTGTAATAATACGTAACAATACGTAATAATGCTTAATAAATAATAGTAGTTATGTCAAAAAGGCAATGGGCAACATCTATGCAATACAAGTACAATAACACTCGAGCAGTTTGAGCATTGAACTTGCATCGTTCCGTTTATGAGTTTCAGGCCGTATCTCCGTCGGCTAACCCCCTCCCCCGATGACGGCGAGAGATTGTCGTGATGTTCTGCGAAAGGCATACACTCTTCTACACGTACACTTAAAGACGCATATACACACAAGCACACACAAAATGAAATGATCTTCTCGCCTCGAACCGCTCCGGTTTTAACCTGTCACCTGACACGCCACACGCTGTGAGGGACGACCTCTTAGGCATTCAGCTCGGCCCCTCACGTCTAAAGGCTGTTCGTAGGCGGCTCCTTTTCGATGAGATGGCCAACGGCCCGAGAAGCTATCTACCTAGACTTCTCTTATTTCCAGTAGTTAGTGGCGTCGTGCATGTTTGATATCCTTTATCTCAGATTGTTAATACGTCTTAGCAAGTAGGTAAGGGATAAGTTTGACATGGCAAAAGCACGCATCCTGCTCATCTCATTGTAATTGTGACGAGAACAGAGAATTAGGGCGGCAAAGAAATCGTACTGTTTTTTGTTTTTACCAACGTTGCGAATCGGTGCAAATAGGCGCTTCATGATCCAATCTTGCTATGGTAAACGGTATTTCGTTTGCCCACATTGTGCTAAGATGTAGCCTTCTCTCTCTCTCCTCCCTCTCTGTGCTTCCAATTTCGTTTGTTGTCCAAGTAACTACTTTATCCTGATCTGCAGCTATCGAGGGCTACCTTTAAACCTCGTCTCCCGTTCAGATCCCATTAATCGAACAAGGCCAACCCCTGGAGGGGAGAGGCCATCGTGTCCTACGACAGCCCCCCTCGATTTCCGTGAGTCATCGATGTCGCACAACGTGGTCGACCCCAATTGTGAGTATGACTCACTGAAGCCGCCCTTCGCTAAGTGGGTAAGGGTTGTCCGAAGGCAGGGTAGTTGTCGAGCCGAGCCGCCGAGAATTCCGGGAAGCAGACTTCGACTTCGGATGACCTTCACACGCAGCGGCCGTGGTGACACAACCGTAGCGGCGCTGGTGGTGGAGGCACGCGCATCTCAAGCACGTCCCGGTATCGTGTATGCTAGTTTCAGGAACTACATAGGCACGTCCAGAGGAGACTTACCAGTCTCTGGATTCACAGTCGTGAGCTACTAACTAAACGCGATACGGCAGTGGCAATAGTAACAGAGCAAGCATCGCCAACAGACGGGGAGTCGATCTGCTCAGAGTCAGGAATGGAGAGAAACAGTGAGAGAGACCCAGGCTCAGGGGACGAACACAGGCCCCCAATGAGTGAATGCATAAATTGCCTGATAGCTGATAACATTCGCGTGCACGCTCTGCGACGCTCTGTGAATGCCGGTGGCATACAACGAACAGCCGCCAGGCCAGGCGAAACGATGGCAAACACCACAGCAGTTGTAGGAACAACCGCCATAAAAGGGAGACGAGCTTTTTACAAAGAATTCCATATTCATTGTGTAATATGTACGAAACGTTTATACGTGAACAGAACGTAGGAGCAAATCGTACAAAGCGAGGACGGTTGTTAATACTAGCCACGTAGTAAGCAAGAGAGAGAGACGCCAAGCAGGAGCTCATCTTCAAACGATTAGAATGCATCCCCTCAACGGTAGCGTCAGGGTAGAACTCTCTCCTTCGGGACACTTCGTGGAAATCCATGTAATTGTGGATGCCAGATCAGAAGTCTAACAGCGTCTGCTATTTGGCGTTGATTCTAGCGAAAGTTCCTATCCATACAGAATATTGTTGTTCTCGGCGAGTGGGCAGCCCGTAAAGCATAGTCATGTGTGGGGTACACTGTCGGTGCGATAATTCACTGCAGCGGCAGTGACTTCGACCGTATTTCGTCAGTGCCTCATTGGGCTGAATGCTTGCTTTTGACATCGGTTATCCAGCGGCACCAGTGAACAGTTAAGCCGTTGACAAATTAATTAGCAACTATGACATAAACATGTCTGTGTATTAGTATGTTAATAATAATCATAATAATAAAAATAACAATAATAAAGGTAAAGGTAAAGCTTTATTTATTTATTAAAGGAACTGCAGTTTTTACACTGCTTTAAATAATAACAACATAAGAATAGTAATAGTAACAATAGTAACAACATAAGAACGATCACGCTTATATAGAGCGCGACATTAGGAGAGTTGTGGTTGTCATCGGCAGTAAGACGACTGCTTCTATCGTATGTATGTACATATGTCCACTGACACACGCATGCATATATATATATATATATATATATATGTATACATATACATGTATAATGATAACAACGTCATCTCTGCATACAAGCGGATACAAGATCAAGCGCGGAGCACGAAGCGTAGAGCACCACCGGGACTAGAGAGAATACACGGTAGTCTTATGGCGTGCAACGCCAACCAGTGTTTACTCGATGGAACAGCGAGCGCCTTGAATGAGAAGCAAACTCCAGCAGCTGGTCCCAGGGGTCTGTAGTTGGCGTTGTAGCCGTTCTCGAGCTCCGGCTGCGACTGCTTATTCCTCCTCCCCGGTAAGACTACGGTAGCGGTTTGATGGGTCGGACGACTGGGATAGACAGGTAGTGTTGTCTGATGGACGACAATGTGAAATATTTACACACCTCGATGAAGGCGGGTACTCGACGGAAATGGCGGAGGAGGGGGCTTGGTACCGGGCTGCCGTCGTATCCGTCCGTCCACTGCAGTGCAACTGCCTACCACCGTGTACTGCTGGAACTGCGGCGCTATGGTACAACAACACTGTGCGATCTAATATAGTTCCACAATATACGTAGGCTACCAGTCCGACGCTCAGACAAACGGTTAAATTGATCTGAGAGCAGTTCGGGAGGGAGAGAGAGAGAGACTTGTAAAGTATATGCGAGACGGAGCTTCGACACAGATGGCTCATCAATGCACGTATATAAATGTAGTCTGATATATAATATGATATGTGGTGATGAATGCGCAAACGCCACGAACAACTGATGATACGGGAACGCTCTCATAATCCTGAGCCAGACCTCACTCACCGGGATGCGTAACATTTCTACGGGGGGGGGGGGGGGGGGGGGGTACAGTGACGAACGAGGACGAGGGAGCCGCCAGCTAGACTCTTCGTGGAGATGTTCCTTCCCTTGAAATCTATTGAATAATGGGACTCTGAGCCACGTAGAAGGCAACCATTGAGCAACACACAGCATCAGCGACAACGACCTTGAAGCAATATGTAGCCAACAACGAGAACAATAGATCGACGAACAACGACATCCTTGAGAAAAGCGACGACGGCGGCGACGACGACAACAAAATTATAGACTCCAAAAAGACCAGCACCAACCTTAGCAGAAGCCAGCCGACCTGGTCAGAGAGACCATTATGAAAAATCGTATTGCCCTATTAGCTCTGATCACAATGTATTCCAGCAGCGCAGAGTCATCCCCGCCGCCAATTGTACTCGATGGATCATTTCGCGGCGCAAATCGAATTTGCCATGCACATAACTGAGAGCGTTCTGCGAGGGCAACAGGTGTCTGTACGGGAAACGCCACACGCTGGAACCCGACCGAGACACTGCTTATGCTGGTGGCTAACTGTCCAAGGCAGAGGGAGGAAGTGATGCCGCGAAATGGCGTCGGCCGCGCATGCACCTCTTGTGCATCGTTCGTGCCGGTGGCTGTCCGGTGCCACCGCGCCGTTATGTAGACAACCTACTTGTCGTGTATCACCATAACAGTAAATAATGAACGCATAACAAGCGATACCGCGGGCGAATGCAGTGCAGTGTGGATGTAACTGATCCCTGCGGTACCTGCCTACGTCTCAAGTAACTACGTCAGCCACGCTAGCCGAAACAGGAAAGCGCACGAAGCTGAGGTGGAGAAACACACCCGATAGGAAGACAATAAGGGTAAGAGGAAATAAGAGGAAAATCGGAGAGCAGGCAAACGCCGTGCGCTCGATGTTTCGTCTTGGGTGTTGCCTTTTTCGTGTTGAACTAAACTCATGAAAACGGGTTTCAATTCGAGGATACACTTCATTTCACGATGGAGTGCCGGAAAGAGAATGCGCACTCTTCGTCTGGTAGTCGGCGAAATTGATCCTATGTGCGGACATACATCTCGGTGTTTCGTCTTTGCGATTGGGAGCGCCAGACATCTTGTCTCACCAGACATCTCTGGCCTCTTGTTCATATCATATTGCTACGAAAGGAGTCGGGAGGAAAATCTGGTGGAGATGATTACCGTGAGATCACGGCAGGATTTGACTCTGCGATCCGAAGCGTGCCCTCCATCTGGGCCATTTATGCAGCATGTGTCCCTATGTATCTTGGGAGGTCAGAGCCAACTGAACTATTACCACGCAGATTGTCTCCAAGTTATTCAGCAGTATTTTCACAACACTGCACAACTTACATAACGTTTAGGTAATACCAATTTACAACAAGTTACAGTACATCAGTTCGCTGTAGTGTCAACATGTGGCGGCATCGATTTCAATAACAAGATACGAAATCATGGTCTGTCTAGCATGCCATTGCCAGAGCAGCAATTTGCTGGGGAACCATCTCGCTCTCTCGTACATAGCAACTGTTATGTCCTAAGCCGTCTTCTCCGTATCGTGGACAGGCTCCCGGCCATCAACAACAAGCAGAACAAGGCTGTTAAACACGTTACACAGTGGCTAACACACGCGGGAGCAAACGACAAGATATAACAATAGACACCTTGCTGCCTATAGGTATAACAAGAGACTGAGTGCAGCAACTGGTGTTCAAGGTAGAGCGTGAAAAGTCTACCTGTACCCCTGTGCGTCGGGAAATGTAATAAACGACAATGCAAGTAACTCTGGTATGTTAGAAGTACGACTTCACCATCCCCTTTCGAACATCAGCCGTAGGCAAATGCATGGAAAGGTCGCAAGCATTAGTAAAAGGCACATACATACTATCGGCATTGATTGTACCCTTATGTCAGGAACGCTGAACGATAGACGAAACAAATTCGACTTCTCGAAGATGCAGTGATGCACGTGCAAATGGATACTATCTTCTCAAGGAACCATACAGGTTAGAGATCAAATCATCCGATGACCATTATTTTCATGCTAGAAATACGTCTTTCATGAGTTATGCTTACCACCATACTGGTGGACCGAGTACCACGGCGCGTATCGTCAAATAGAAAGTAACCCGTCGTAAAATACAGCTTCGATTATATATGTCCACATCGTGTTCTTTAATTGTACTCAAATAACAATCCATTATTTGAACCTAGTATTTTATTGAAGCAATCAAAACATTATCATCAAATGCTTTCGAGAGGTCGACGAAAAAAATCAACGCTGTACGAACCGGCCACAATTCGAAAATTTCACCACGGTTATTCCGTGACTACGATCACTATCGAATCGCGCTCAGACGGACAATCAATCACGCATCTATAAATGACACCCACATCAGTGTCTTTTGATGGATTGCGCTTTTTTTTTTACTATGCTTGTACCTCCCGTAAGCCCGTTAAGCTGCGGAAAGCATACGAAAGCCTCTCTCGATGACATTTAAATCATTGATACGAACAACTGTAACGGTGCCCTCGGCTCTCCAAAACTGTGCAATGTGGCGACAGCCGCCGCAACGCTAAACTGTTATTCATAACGGCCACCTGAGACGCTGTTTGAAATTATCCAGCGGTCCCCGCTCGCCCTAAATCGGTCTCTTCGGTCCCTCCGCGCGATGCCGGCGCTTAATGCTTGCCGACGCAGTTCAATGCACTAGAATGCAAAACGCACCTGTATGTATATTTCGTGAGGCATGGTATATACATATCGAATATACCATCCAACATATATATATATATATATATATATATATGGTGCACATTTTAGTGGCTTTTGGCAAAAACCGACACATCTCTGGTGGAGCGTGGCTCGAACGTCCATCTAGACATGTCGGCCATGCAACGATGAATATAGAAACCATAGCGGAAGGTATCGACAGCTTTTCAGTAAATGCCCTCTACTTGCCACGGATGAAACGTCGGAATCTATAAGCGCGTCACTATTTACTGGTATGAGGCAGCGTTCCGATTCTAATGGCAATGATGTCGAGCTTCCCGTCAAATAGGCAAGATCGGCCAGTGATTTATCGATAAGTGAATCACCTCGATGGAAGGTGGCCGTCCGATCTTGTATACTGGCTATTAGGTGTGGCCCATATACTGTCGGCCTGTAAAGCTATGCCGTTTAGACTCTTACCAAATCCCTATAATGGGCTGGAGAAATTCGAGCTCACTGGAGAACATTGACCCGTCCCCTTGCGTGATAGTAATCGATTCCTGCAGGCCGCCCTAAATATAGTACCGCTTCTGTTTGCACGTGGCGTAAACGCGTACGATGAGATTGTATCGAGTTAATAGTGCTCAAACAACATTCTCTAAAATGGCTTCGTAAAAATGCCAATACCAATAAATTCAAACCACCCTCGTGATGATTGTCGAAATCTCAGGCGATTCCAGTTCGTCCAGTTGACAACTGCGACGATCAATTCCCTCAACGCCAGCCTCGAACCAGTACTCGAACTTGCCCCGTAACTCCTTAGTAAATGCTTTAATGTTCTAATGCTACGCTCTTGATGACAATGGATATTAGCTAGGAGGAAATCGTCACTACAGTAACAGACAATATATCGGTAACCACTTATCAAAGTTATATCGGATATTTCATTATTCAGTGTTGAATATTTGGGCCTTGCAGCTTTCACAAGGTCGCGTACCTGGCATCAACATTTCGATTATCTCCAAGGTTTCGACGTTTTAGACTATTCACCCGTAATTCAATCGGATCAATACAAATAGAACACTGCTTTTAGCATTATCAATGTGGTAAACAGGTAAATCGAATCGAGGAGCTTGTTGGCCGAGGCCTACGTTGCTGAACCCTGTTACTGTATTTTACTGAAATGAGTGAATGTACGGAGATCTCTATACATGAAACCAACGTTACGCACTTGTAACCTTGATACGCATCGATCGTTGTATGCAATCGTCGGGCAAACGGAGATGTCTATTGGCCGAGCTGGTCGGTAAATGAATTTCCTTGTTGTTTATGTCACAGGCATTGATGAGAACGCCTCTGGGAGCAGCGTCGCTATTGGTTTACGATTGAATCGAGTTGTCGGCCGTCGGCCAAGGAAAATCTGTCCTGATAAGAGTTGCATCGTTCTTCTATTCGACTGTGTGCGCATTTCCCCGCAACCGAGCCCCGCGCATAGACTGCTTCCAGGAGGAAATACACAGTCATCGGTTACAACGTCACCGGGAGCGGGCCGCAGACACAAAACCCATACAGCACCAGCAGCCGCAGCGCTTTCTATGCAAACGGAGTGGTTTCCATGCAGGCCCGCTCCTTGTAGTTTCAAAATGGCCAGTCAAAAGGTCGCTGCGAAAGCACGAGTTCGTCAATCATAGACCTGCCGTATGAATACACATATTTGGCGTGGCCATGTTTCCGCTGGAAGTCTCGCGTGACATTGAAGCTTTTACGCGATGTCAATAAGAATGGCGAATTTAGTGTAGCAGCAGCAGCAGCCCCCAACCGATCACGAGGACGCCAAAAGTGAACGTCGTGCCAGGTATGAATACGGCGAGCCTGAACCAGTATCAGTCCCAAGATCCGCAGCACGATGCCTGAGAATCGATATGAACGGAACTCGTCGACGACGTCTCAACTCGTAGTCAACAAGGGTCAGAGATCGGAAGGACCTAACAGGAAGAGGGAGAGAGTAAGAAGACAACGCGTAGCTATTCGGTAAGACAATCTATCTCGTAATGTCAGTGAGAGCAGGTACCTTCTGCAACGGGCCTTTGCAACTTTTCCGAATTACGTTGGCTACAAATCAGTAAAGCGAAAACCGAACGTATGAAATTTAGAAGGGGAGGTTGCTGATCGCACGCCGATTTATTTCGACCGGACGGAAGGCCTCAAAAGATAGTGAGTTCCCTCATCGATCTCGATCTGAGATTAGCAAAAACCGGAAGGTCGTCCACGCACCATGTCGCATAAAGAACGCGAAAGGCGCAGGTATCTTGGATCACCGTCTATGCGAGACGTAAGACGGTATCATTATCACCATTTCATGTCTCGTTCCCCTCCGTTCACCGAAATTTCCGGTTAGTTCATTGATTCCACTTAAGTCCCTCATCCACAGATATCAGGACAGCTTCGCTGGAATCAAGCAGAGTTTTGATTTCACAATTGTAAATTAACAGTACGAGCAGCCCAAGCAGTAGTCGCAGAAATGGAAATCCTTCGGCGCAAGACTCCACACCCCGTCTCACCCCTAAGGTCTACTGTAAGCTACACCGCAAATGCTCCGACCGTGGTTCCCCGGGTAGGACAACCCTTCCAGCCCGCTTCATCCACTAGCATCCCCGTTTATCTCTCTTCGTCAGGCCTAATAAGAATTAACAGCTAGCAACACGATGTAGTACTGCTGTGAAGCTTTGGCTCCGGGTACTGCCGCTGCTGCAGTCGCTCGACTCAGCAGCGGCATAACGCCCCCCTCCTTCTTTCGGAGAATCCATTCTCCCTGATCACATCTCACGTTGAAATTCCTCCTGCAGAATCTACCATCTCCAGTTTCCATCGCCTCTCTGCATCGCTCTCCTCCACGACAGCAGCACTGGCGCGGCCGCCACCGCCGCCACCGCCGCCGACACAATTCCCTCTTATGGCATATTCCTTCCTCCTCCTCCTCTTCTTCTTGTCCCTCGTCCATTCGCAGCCGGAATGCTGCAGCATGACCCTTCCCCACTACGTTGTGTTCCTTACCACTGTCTGTCTGCCTGCGTTGCGCCTTGCAGCTCAGCCGCGTTGCCCTTGGCCTCGCCATCCTGGGCTCCCAGCAGCACCATTATGGACCGGCTGGCTCCACTTCCCTCGCCGCTTCGCGTGTGTTTGCCGCTGGCGGCCCTCGCCACTCTGCGTAAACGGCGTTCTCGCTCATTTGTTCGTTCGTTCTGTCGTGCTGTGTCTGCTGAAGACTCGTGGGCCCCGTTTCAAGGCCACGCCGCACTTCGAATACTCCAACCGACACGCAGCAACGCTGCTGAGAGACCCGCACTGACTGGCTTAGCTTAGCTTAGCCTGACTCTGATTTGCCGGTAGCTGTGCCCTTGCTGCCGCAACACCGCTGCTGCCGTACCGCGGGAGCGACGAGGACGAGGGGTCTTGCCGCGTAGTCCGCTGAAAGTCCGGATGGACGCCCAGAACTTGATGGTCGCTCTATCTGGGAACCAGAGTACTGCAACAGTAACAACAAGGCTGCTGGACTTCGGCTCCCCCAAAAGCGATGCCCAACGGCTGCGGATGCGACCGGCGCATAGAAAGACCTCCATACCTTTCGGAGAGTCACTTCCCTGAAGCTGTCGGTCAGTTGGAATCAAGCCGTAGTAGTCCGGAGGGTGTTCCGGGGTCGTAGTTGTCTACTGGGAAAGGGATGGCAAGGAAGGCGGGCGATCGGGGAAAAGAGATATGTACTTGCTGTCTACCCCCTTCGGTTGATTAATCTGCCGGGAGCAGCCGAGCCCCAAGAACACCATCCACCGCCTGCGTTCAACTGCTGCCGCCGCCGCCGCCTCTACCACCACCGCTGTGTTCGTTTCTAGTGAACGACGAACTTCTTCCCGTCTTCGATTCTGCTCGTCTTGTTCTCGTCCTCCTTCCCAACCTCCACCACTTGCTTCAAGAAGGACTGCTCGAGAGGAGGGTGAAAAAGGAGACGTGAGCTTATTAGAAAATGGAGAGTAGGGCGGGGTCCGGGCGGAGCTCAGGGGGGTCGGATCAAAATAAGCGTCCACTTAGTCTGTCCATCCGTCGCACGTCCGATCCTTGATCCGATCTGCTGAGCGGGAGCTAGATTAGTTGAACCACTCGCAGCGCGAGACGGCGATCAGCAGCAGCAGCAGCAGCAGAAACTACAACAACAACGGCGACAAAGGCAACAGCGGCTTGGGTACAAGGTTGTCGACGAGAGGACAACCCTATGTCTATTGTACTTCTGGCGATATGTGTCAACGGTGGCCGAACGTAAGCGAACAGCCAGCTGTCCAGCATGATGATGACGAATCGTCTCTGTGGAACCATCTCATGCAGATGAAATCGATGTCCACGGCGTTTCATGGTCGGGTCGTCGTTTTCAACACGCAAAAGATAACTTCACCGTATAAATTTGAATTGCATGAGCATGCCTGCTGTGAGCTTCATAAGATCGACTTTTTCCTCGTAAGCAAAAAAATACCCGAAACCTGCTTAATTTAGCCACTCAACAAGGTCATACATAGGCGCGCCTTTCTCTTAGCTGGCGATGTTTTCTATGACAATGACTTATATTAGCTAAATATCTATCTTATGCTCCGCTCAGCTTACTAAGTTAAAATACATATAACATCTACGACCGCAACGGTTATCCCTTCGCCTTCAGGCGCTTCGAATCGTTCGTGTTATAGCCGGGCTTAATGAGGAGTCAGCTATGACACACGTTACACAAATGCAACAGCTGATTCGGTGCCACCGAAGCGCACCCTGCGCGATGACAGAACTTTGCTGGTGGTAACAGAACCGCCAACAGCACCGGCGCGGCCGCTTGAACAGCCCAGCCAGCGCCAACAACCTTCCATTTTGCTAATAGTCATTTCCTCATCGTCTATTCCTACCACAGTTTCTCTTGGTTTTTCGCTATCTCTATAAATGTTGCGTATATAGTTGTGCATGTATGCGCGCGCGCGCGTGTGTGTGTGTATTTATTAAGATATGCCAAAAGAAAATGTTACACGGAAGTTGTCGTGGCGGCCGATGCGTGCACACCAAGTGGGATGTTTTCCATCGGCTTGCATCAGCCAACGTAAGAAAAATAGACCCACCCCTCCTCCAATGGCCGACAAACGAACGTACACACAGAGAGACGGAAATGCTTCAACATTCGCAGCTTTCGACAATATTTGAGAGCCTCTACCTACCACTGCTTTCACTTGGCGTTACATTCAGCTTTCCTCGGGAGAGAGACGATGACCAAAGAAAATAACATGGACGCCGAAATCTGGCCGTCATTTTCGTTTCTAAGGAAGAAAGCGAGCGGACTCGGATTTTTTCGGCCTTTTGTTTTAGGCATTTACGTTGTTAGCCATATTGGTGTGTGGCTATATATCTGTACTTCCGTGACTGTCCTGCTGCGGATGTCCTGCCACGGAAATCGACCTCTTTGAAGAGGCTATGAGAGACCACCGATTTGATATAATAGAAATGCCAGATGCAAAGGACGTGCTGTTTGTTACCAGCACACGGCGTCAACGGGCGAACTCTGCTGGAATCTACGCCAATCTGCTGGCGTCCGCCTATGGGGTCCGCTAGCAGATTCTATACAGCTTTCAACGTAGACACAGAATCCTACTCACACTGATAAGTTCTCAAACGACCACCTTTCTGCGAGTTTCAACGATGGCGAACGGCGATACTGTGGTGAGATATATATATATCTATTTCCGTAGGTTTTAATGGCGAGCCTTGTGGGCAGGTGGTACGGATGTGGCACTGGAACAATATATATATATATATCGTGGAGATAAGTAGCCAAACATAAGCCTATTTCAGTCAGCTGGCACAGGCAGAGATTACGGAACGGATTGTCGGACCCGTTTTAGTTCCACAATGTCAATGCTCGTATCACACTATCGCCGATATGAAGTGGCTAAGAGAGAAAGATGATGATGAGCCATTCTCTAAGCAGAATTTCGTTCGGTCCATTGCACTATTGACCAAATTACTGTATATTATATTATCACCGAGCCTAGTTGTATTGTTCACGTGCAACGCAAACTTCCAAGCGAAGGTTCTTTCCGAGCGTGTTTTACTATGCCTGAAATTGCCGTCGACGGTCAATGGTCACTAACTGTTGCAGAGGCACGTGATAAGCCCTGCTTAAGCCCTCCTGTAAAGGAAAATATCCAGCAGGCAACATTATCGAAGCCAAGTTCTTGAGAAACACCGATGTCGTATATGAGAAGGTCTGCACATCGTGGAGGCATGTTGGACCCATACAAAAGTGGAGACTGCTCTCTGCAGCCTTCGCCGAACCGCTTACATGGACACATACGCACAATATGACAAGCCGCGCAACGCGCCAACCGTAAAACAGACTGCGCACATTTGCGCAGGTAACACACACAGAACTGTGTGTACGATCTAGCAATCGCCTCACGGATTAGTGGTTACGAACACCAGCTACCACTCATCGTGCAGTTAGTGGCTTGCGACGCAGTAGCCTCACACTCGCGCACATTGGTGTAGGACCCCGATGGGATATCGTGTCAAACGGATGGACAGCTGCGCGTATCCCGACCTAACAGTAATTGCAGAATTTAGACACCTCCGAACTCGGAAACGTGAGGGAAGGCCCGACCGGATAAGCCTGATCAGACAGACCTGACTTCGGGAGCAGGAGGATGCGGCGCGTAAAACAATTATTTTGTATTGTCGAAAAACAGATATGCGATATATATATATATCATCACTAATCTACTCAATTATTTCATACTATATAATGGTAGAGTATATATATGTACGTTTGAATGAAGACGCATTTGAGGGGTCGTAATGGTAACTGTTACTTAGTTAATTCGTCTGCCCACAATCTGACATCGCGCCACGTTTCCTGCACATCATTGTGAGTTTTTCCGTCTTTTTTCATAATATATAATCCGAGAGGGAGATTCTCGTCGCATGCGTGGATGGGCTTGCTCCGTTATAAGGTGGCCAGTTTTGGACAGGTCGTGTCATTTCAGCATTTTTCTTCGAGGCCCCATCCGCTTCCGTGGCTAACGTCTACTACAAGTACTACATTGCCCACGTGTAAGTCGCCTACCTGTACCCGGTACGGCCTGCTCCAAGCAGCACCGATTCATAAACCCCCGGATCGCTCATAGATGCCGCAGAAACTTGCGCCCCATTATCTCCATCAACTCACGCCAATATGTGTTATTGTACATTCACAATGACATTCTCCTGTGACAGCGAGCCAACAGCCAATATAATGATGGTGATGACCACTATTATATTTACACCACAATTTCCTGCTGACGACCAGAGGCTCATCAACATCCCTGCACGATTGCGGTACCGGGCATCCATACACAAGCGTCAACAACGTCGGGCACGGGGCGACTTCGCGCGGAGAAACGGAAACCCGCCTTCCATCTTCGCATTGATTCACAGACTGACTGATCGAGACAGAGAGATAGGGTGGAAGAGGGAGATACAGTCCATGGTGGGATTTACACTTGCCGAACATGCTCGCCCGTACACACAAACGATTAGCATGGGGCTGGCGCCCCTCGCCACCGATTCCCAATCGAACTGATGGCCACACAGACGGATGGATGGCGCTCAGACCGGGGCGGGGGGGGGGGGGGGGCGGCGGCGGGGGTGTTGATGACGATGAAGTGGGTTCATGCCCTCATACCCCCTTAAGCTCATCGTTTGCGCATTACATAACGACGCCCAGTCGTCCTTGCCAGTTAGCAGCAGGAAGAGCGTCAAGTCTGTGCATGGCAGAGAGACGGTGAGAGAAGGAGACAACCTCGTTGAACTCAAATACATGGAATTGTGAAGTATTTGCAATTCAGTGACCCGTCTTACGAGTCAATGCCGAAAGCAAGGTTCCGTGAACGTTAAATGTTGGCCAAAAGTCAACCCGACATCGTTTGGTCTAGTCGTTGTGACGCAACGCCGAAAGCAGCTGCACCGTGAACGTTAAACGTTGACTGAGAATCTGCCCGGAAAAAAATTTACCGAGTACTAGTAGTTGTGGCGGTACTCGGACAGAAGCAGAGCACTACAAGCGTTCGCGGACAGAAACATTGGCTGGACTACGATGTGCATACAAATAGTTAGCAGGATAGCAGATGCCAACAGAACGATAGCAATCTCGTCCCGCCGCTTGTGGTCGCTCCCACTGTGGCCGCGTTGGTCATCCCTGTCGACTCTGCTACGTCCGGAGTTGCCTGCGTTACCGGAGCGGTGGCAACGATTTTCCCGTAAATGCGAGGCGGGCAGCGACCGGAGCGAACCGAAGCAGCAGCAGAAACAACAACAAGGCAGGCGGCAAATTGTCACTGCGCGATGTACAACCGAACATTGTCAATAGAGAAAGCTGTTGTCTGTCCGTCGCAGGGAATTGCGTTCGGGACGATAAAGATAACAACAGTAGGAGGGTCCCTGTGATGGCGGCTCAGGCCGCGGCAACATCCCGGCCATACCCTAGGGACATAGCGTCGACGGAGAATAGGTAGACCTGTAGTCGGATATGTCCCAGGTCGCAAATCCAAATCCTGTCGTTGCGTAAGGGTTGTGTGGGTTTTTCCACGCGCCATCTCTCCGACGGATGCCATAATACGACTAAGCACCGACAAACGCCTAATGGAATAAGGGCTATGGATCAGCCGCAAACGAAAGTTCTAAGTTGGACTCAACGCGCGGCAAGAAATTAAAGGAAAATGCTATTCGCAGGCAGTATGCCGATTGAGATAATCGAAGTGTGAACACTTAATTATCATGATAATAAAAATAATAATAATAATAGTAACAACAGATCGATTATCTCAAATTGTACAAGCAATCGATGATACTTATTCATGTATATCATCTAAAGCGCCAACCTGCCCAATTTATGACGGATCCCGAATCTCAATTTATTTTTAGTTAATCTCGCTCTCTCTCTCTCTCTTTCTGCTATATCCGATGCGTACGACGCAGGCTCCGGCTTCAAGGGGTCTTCGGGTCGAGTCCCGCCCGTTTGACTACTTCCACTAGGGAGATCCACTCGAGTGGAGACAACTCTTTCCAAAGGAAATTTGCAACAGACGCTTGAGTTACCCGAGCGTTTTGTCATGGCGACATGGTCACGAATCATGTTTCATGTTAAAAGGCAAGCTCTTGCATTTCGTCATTGAAAATGAAGCAGGTGCGAGGAAAGATAAAAGCAATGTCTAAGTCACTTTCAAAAATAACAAAAAAAAATTCGGGCGGTTGAGCACCTATTAACAGTGGACAGTTGAATAAAACCAATTATTTTTGTCTCGTGTATATGAATCGATACCGAATAGTTACCGGGGCTGTGTTTATTAGGAAAGTCCGTTTATTATTGGCAGGTAAAACCACCAATAAAGCAGCAATGAAAATATCACAAATAAAAGCAATACGGTGGACGCCAAATGTTGGCGGAAAGTCAGCTCGAAAACATCAGATGAAACCACCAGATCGGTCAACTGTACACATTTTTTTTTGGAATACTGTTTAATAGGCATTTTTAGATAATTGATTTAATTCGAAAAGTGGGCGAATTATAGAAAGGGACAAAAGATGAAAGTGTCTATTTACAATAGTCAGGTCATGATGATATCTTTCTACCCAGCCGAAGATTGAGTTCACAACCACAACAGGACGAGGCTACGAAACCAGAACAATCTTCCCCTTGAAACAATGTTTAGGTTCGCATGTAAATCTAACAGAAGAAAATGGGCCGAGTTAGTAAACAAATCGATTATAATTTAACGTCGTTCAATGGTATCACTGCGGAACGTATGCTGTTTGATGAACGGGCTAAGAAAGAAAGCCATCATTTTCGATGGGCCACGCAGGGGATATATATATATAATATGGCGGTGCGGAAATGCGTAGTTTATTGCGCAGCCGACAAAAAGAGGGTGAAGAAGGATCGTACGCACGATTAGATCTTGGCCAAGTTCATTGTTGTTATTGAGCAATTCCTCTCAAGGCGTCACCATTTCTCGTGTGTCTGTGGTATGCCAACGACCTTGGGCCTTAGCCGAGCGTAGGGGTCTCCCACAAATTTTTAGTTCTAGATTTTCCCACTTGCTAGCACTGGACAGAGATGGAACTGCTCTCAGGATCATCAAAGTTCAAGGACGGCAACGCTGCGACGCTAACGCACACAGAGACGTCGTCCGGCACAAAATGACCGATGTAGTTATCTTCACATCTATGACACGTAAAGCTTGACTATCCTGAGGATCTCTTGGGTAATTATACTTAGTGGGTACATCGTTCGAAATCATTCTAACACCTAGAAAGGCCGTTGCCGAGCGGCATTTAAGGTAACGATACAGCACCGTCTCAAACGGTTGCAGAATATTATGCTTCGCAAGCAAATAGACACTCAAATGCAGATGAACGTAGTAAATACGTGTTGCAATCCCATTTTTCAAACATGCACGGACGGCTATCCAGGTCGATCACGACCACCACCTACGGACCAGAAGCGTTACTTAATGATTTTCTTACCATCATGCATACATAGATAATTATACTGACTGAGGCGCAATGTCACCACAAATATGTGTTGTTTTCACATGATTATCGATGACGTTCATTTGCCCTCTACAGGGCAACTCTACAGGGTGGGCATGCGTCGCGAAATGAAAAAAAGTGGGGTGGTTCACTGGCAACCCCGGTTTTAATTGGGGGATTTAATAGATGATTGTGAACCATAACAAAAATAATGCACGGAGAGTACGACACCCGCAGAGAGAAAGAGAGATGGCATCTACCCAGGAAAAAGGCATGTGTCAGAGGTACGTGTACAAATATATTGAATATATGTTATATTGTACAAATACTGGACGACCAAACTACCAAGAGACAACAACAGCAGCAACAACCTAGCAGCGCTACTTTCTGATACCTAATCAAAATCCGACTACACATTAAATTATTATTCGTGTGTTCCAACTCGAAGAACTGAGCTGACCGTGGGCATCGCGAGTTGTGGTCACTGACTTGTGGGTATGACAAACTGCGTTGGCGTGAGCCATTCACCCGACACCGAATTGCTAATTTGTTACTGGGCGTTTTTGCTCCTAGTTGTTCAGAAAAACACTTCAACTCGTTACGAGGAGTATTAGTATCCATAGGCTACCAGCAAAAAATATAATATATATATATATATATATATATATGGTGTCATAAGAAGATTATTCGAGTATTTTTGCAGCACAAGCATCTTCCTCGAGCACGTATCGTAATGAGTTATTATAGTGGCTTTAGTGGTCATCGTTCCGCATAGGTGAAAGGTTAAATGGAAGGGAAAAGCAGCTCCATTTCATCCCTTGCGTTCAAATCATGCGTTTAGCCGCTGGGATCCTTAATTCGTTTGAACGAACGAGCCAGCCTGGCAGCCATGTGGACGTGACGAATCGTCTGAGCGGCTCCCTCCGTGGTCCTCGATTACAGCGAACATGGACAAGTCATCGTGTTTAAGCGGTTTGCGCAAGTAACTATGAGGCATCATCCTGTGTCTTGGCAGAACCAGTCCTACGCCAACTGCGTCCGATCGTGACTCTATTACCGAACCCCGTAAATCGTAACAGATAAAAAAAAAAATATATATATATATACACATATAAACAATATGTTACGTGTAATAACGAAAATGCAATGACGGTCACTTCTATTCGTGTTTTTTTTATAGGATTCATACACGACACCGGATCGTATTCGGGCAGAGCCAGATCTCTGAAACCCGATAGGAACTCCACATTGAAATGTGAAGTCCGCGTTTTAGTAACCGCCGCTGCCGCAGCCGCAGCAGAAAAAAAACAGATATTCGAAATTAACTTAAAAATAATCTGATAAAACAGATCTCAGAATGAATTCCGCTAGCCAGCGGCATAGTCTTCAGCAGCCATAGGAACATCACTCGGTGAGTTACAGCAAATCTACCGATTGGCCCAAGTGGATTGATCTGCTCAAGTGGTTTTGAACGGCGGCTACTGCTAGTACAACTATGTGTTACTGCTGTTTCGCTCTTGAAGGACATTAATGCATTTTATCATGTTTGATTGATTTTCAATCGAAGCGGAAATCATGAGCATCGAAAGGTGGTGGGCGAGCTTGATTGAGCTGTTCCTTGTTTTTGGCGTTTGCAGCTGTTGGTCTCCAGTGGTTCGTCTATCAGACGCGTATCTCTGTACGCATTCGTAATATGGCATCGCGGCGAGAAATGCCGAGAGGAAATAATACCCGCGCGCCCCCGAGGCCGCAGCACGACTGCTTTTGCTGTACTCGGCTGATATAGCAGTCGGTGACGATTGACTCGTCCGGTCTCTCGCTCTGCCTTGAGCGTTTCACCTAAATGAGTTAGCCAATGCTATCGCACCTATGTGTTTCTGTGCTCCTCGCAAGGACTTGCATATTAGCACAATGCTATGTTTTCAGTGAAGCTATTCTACACCGCAGCGCTCTCCAGGCGTTTAGAAAATTGGAAAGAAGAGAGAGATCGAGAGAGAGAGAGAGAGAGAGAGAGATAAGAAGACTGCAAGTATAGGAACCTAATCAGAAGGCCGCGATGGGTACAAGGATTCGCGAAGCTGCGCCCGAAGCAACGAAGTGACTGCTAACGTGCCTAATCATATGATGCTACATATCATACGATAAGTGGCTGCATGAGCACCGCGATAAGGGATGAACTGTTCCTTTTTTAGCGTGTTCTGTTTTTCGAGAATTTCAACGTTCAGCGCTGTTTTCAGCACATAGCGACGAAACGAGATCAGCAACGCGATGTGCAAGAATAATTCGCGATGTAAGAGATCGTATAAGGCATTTTCATGTATATGCACGTGTGGAAAGGTTTCACGAAAAGCCGAGAGTTCCGCTATGGAGATGCTGCCGCTACGTTGTTGTTGTTGTTGGTCGTTGTTGTCAAATCGTAATCTTGGAACACACGTCGAATGCCTGACCGCGAATAGCCGTGCTGCTGCTGGTCGCGTCGGAATTCTAAGAGTGATTCTAAGGGACAAAACGAAGATAAGAACGACTCTCCTGCCTCGGTGAAATACTCGAGATGATTTCCAGGGAGACTTATCGAGATAAAGGAAGTGCACTCCAATGTTGGACTCACGAGGCTCCGACGAGTCGCTATCCGCATATTGCCGAGACCGCAGCAGGAATCGCATCAACGATTGAACTGGCAGTTTTACAAGCGGAGCACCATTTTGATGCGAATGTGTCGATGTTTTTACCACGCGCGCCTCTCGGCAAATATGCCATGCTACATATACCTGAATATAGTCTCCGATAGAATCTCATTCTCTCTCTGTGATCACAATACTGATATATAGGATATCGGGTTTACGCATGCCAAATGCCCATATATGAAATACGTGATAAACAAAACGTTCGAACCCACCCCACTAATCTGCAATATGCCTCCTTTAAGAAATAGCATGTCATTACCGGCAGAAGCAAGCGGATCCGCTTATGTTGGGTAAAATATGACGAAACGAACAGGTTACGATCAACGTAACGGCATTGCCTCCATAGTGTTATGGTAGGAGTAGATGTCCCATTCACGAATCGAGTCTTTGGTGAAGCTGGCGGCACTCGTACACTGAATCAATATAGGCCGGATTGTTACCGTGTATACAAACGTCCTAGGGGACACAAAGAGTCGGGCATGTCGGCATGTTCAGATGCCAGGCCGTTATTGCCTAACCAAGATGAATCCACGAAAGAATAACAGTGTGATCTATGCAGGCTTGTGACCCGTTCGAGGGTGGGACACCGTTCGACTCCAGCTAACAGAGGTCGCAATATTCCATTCTCGTTTTCATCTCGTTCCACACAACGACGTGTCTTACATGGAACAATCGGCAATGTCTTCTCAATCTACATGCATGGGGACGCCTTCTCCTTAGGAGTTCGTCAGGTGGCAAAACTGTTAGATCATGTAGAGGTGTACGCCTAAAACGACAGCTAGACCCTTTTGACGATGGTGGTGTTGTGAGCATAACGCGTTCATATCGACGAGAGCGATAGAAGACATAGCGTATGTCCTCTATTTCGATCCGCATCAGAGGACATGGCGAGATCTTTCATGGGAACCTGCAAGGGGATTCCCGTTCACGGTTTGTAGCCGATCAGCAACAATAACAGGCCTGTTATGTGACGTTTTTAGTTCCTCTGCTGAATGAAGTCGAAGAGCCCCAAGAAGCTAAACTTTTGCAAATCTAGAATGGCGTAAACCAACAACCAAAACAAGAGATACGGTGCAACAATGGCAAAGCGTCATTCCGGGGATGATGTCGTCGAGTGATAGCCACAAGCGACACCGACGATGTCGACAAGTCAGGTTTAAGGTGCACCCCTTTGGTTTGACATGATACCAGGATTAGATCTGTTCGTCTCAAGCCACAACGGTCATCGTCAGCAGCCGGGCAGGTAGTATCGCCATAGACGATGGCAACACAGGTGGTGGGCGTCGTGAGAGACGATGACTTGACTCCGTCTGTCTCGTATCAAATGACAGAGATGGTCCTGTACGTTTGCTTTTGCCTATGGTTGGAATTGCAGCAACGCGCAACCATAGCAAATGCCGGTCCATCTGCAATAATGGACTGCACCTGCAGTAGCGAGAGCAAACAGACTAGTGGCAGTGGGAGCCACTGGAGCGGAGCAATACCATATATATATATATATATACATATAGAGGGGGGGGATAATCTGCCTATATTTTCCGGTCGGCAATGCTCGTCCGACTACTGAGCAGATTCATATAATAATAATTATTATTATTATAATAATAGGTCAGCGAAAAGTGCCGCGTCTGCCCTTGAATATCGGCGGCTCACGCTGCTACCAGTGGTATCAGCCGCGGCGGTTACAATGCAGCACGACCTGTGCAGTAACGGCCACGAACACAAGACAGACCCAACTTCTGTGAAAGGTCCCCCGCTTCACAAGTGCTCCTCGAAGCAGCCGCCAGCATCGCGACGCACGTGAATGCTAAATTTACATCGATGGGACCGTCTGCCATTTGAAGCTTTATTCCTCGGCCGCTCCTCGCTTGATGGGTTCTTCATTTGTCGTTGTGCATGAGCAAAAAGTATTGACCGGCTTACGTGAAGAAAATTGATTGGAGTCTCTTTGAAAACAAGCAATCACATGGGGTCCAGTGCAGTGGAACTTTTGCGTTACTGTAGAAGACTATAGGAACAACTGCATTCAACCGCACATACTCACACATGCTGTTGAGATTCGATCAAAGAAAAAAGCAGAAAATTCCACCACCGGTAGAAAGTGGCAACGTATGCGATGAGAACTGATGCTGATGGAACTACGTGCTGCGAAATTACAAAGTTGATTGTGAACGAGTAGATACATCAACAATCCCCCCTCAATGGCTGCCTAAATATCATCGGTAAATCGCGATTATACTACCCCTTCTTGTTGCCTATACGTGCGTATAACACAAGCAAATGAGAGTATATATATATATATATATATATATATATATATATATATATATATATATATACACCCTGATTTGCCTGTGTTATACGATATCTACATATATAAGTGTATATATGTATATATATCGGAAGTACCCGCTGTTATTGGCGATAAAAACGTCATACCGAGTCACACGCGGGCACGTCGACGAGCTAAATATCAGTTATACTATCCGTCTATAGTAATGTCTGTATACATGACATTCACGCCACCTGAGCGAATCCCATTGAATCGTACGATCGTACGAGGTAAATCAGAATTTAACACCACCGCCACCACCACCACCACCAATGTCAGATGTGATCCAATGTTTATTCGGTAATTTGGCGCTATGTTTGGTTATGGTTGCTATTCAATGCGTGATATGTGCGCACCGCGGTGCGACGCACAGTAAACATAGCCGGGCTACCAGTGCAGGATAGGCAGCAACGATTCTATCTTTATTACTATGATTATTATTACGTTGAATAGCTGGCGTATCGTGACGGCTGGACTGGCCACCTTTCGTATATGGAGCACTGATCATTTATATGAAAAGCGCACATGGTATAGCGAAAATCACACAGGGAACAAGCCCGCCTCCATAACGTACAAGAATAATCTCCTTATTTTGACGCGTTATAAAACTTGTCGTTTATTTCTTCGTGTTATGCTAATTTGGTCCCGCCATCATTCAAGTAAATGGTAGTCCAACAATAAGCGATTACAACGCTGCTTGCTACCTACAGCTTTCATCTAATTAGCGCAATGGTTGTGTTTTTTTTTGCAAGACCCACAACATCGCAACATCGATGCCCCGCACACCTATGCCAGTGCCAACATGAGATATTTTCGTCACATAACGTATGAATACGTACGGCTGCTTCTGCTGACGCGGCGTCGGCAGCGCCAGCAGTAGCAGCACCATCACAACCACGGCACTGGGGCATACGGCGATTGTATCCGACCACAGAATTTCGGTTCTCTTGCCATTTGTATCAGTTTCGTTCGCTGTGTCAGTCGAATCTCTTTCACTGCCGGCTCACTCCGTCAGCCTAAGTCTCACTTTCAATTCGACCCGAAACGATGTCCGCCGCGGTGGTCCCAATCACGCAACAGGCAGTAGCCAGCAACAGCCAGCGGTCGGCAAATCGCGAACAGAAACAGCGGCGTCAGAAGGCAGCACACCTCAAGTCTCTCCTATATGCCACTTACCACCACCATTACCAGCATCATCATCATCATCGTGATCGTTGGCTCATACAGACGTAGACAACACACAAACAGTTGGCAAAATCTGGCCGGCCGCGACTGATATCAGCAGGCAGTGGTGGTATTGGCAATTCTCTGCTACGATCGCGGATCGTTTGGATGCTTTACTGCTCGATGCGACCACAACAAACAGCATTGGCAGGCGGCAGCAGCAGTAGAGCCGCGTCGCATCCACATTGACTCAGTCTCTATGGAAAGGGCTCTGTATCGTACAGAAACTGGCAGTGACCGACCGCTCCGTCAGCGTGTTATTGATATTCACATATTGTCTGTCTCTCTCTCTCGCTCTCTCTCTCACTACTAAGCTGCCACCACCTCGCGCGAGTCAGTAGGGCATTATTCTAATTGTATCATGTACAGGGCGTTGTTCTGTGCGATGTGGCACCATCGTGCATACACAAACACGCCAGCTAGCTTTTAATGAGAACCACAAATGCGGACGGATACAGACGGACACACTGGTAGACCAACGCGGACAACAAATAGGCGGACACAGCGGAAGCGAAAACAGCCGCATGGGTCTGCACACTCAATTCTACAATTTGTTCATAGTCTACTTAAATTCGTTCGGCCACAAACAGACGACGTAACGTCAGCTGTAAGTAACACCGAACAACGACACGTGTATGTACTCTATTCAGATCTTCTGCTCCGATGGAGACGAAATATACGCCATAGGGCAGAGAGAAATAGAGAGACTCGGTACACGATAACAGCAGGAGTAGCACCAACCACTACTGCAACATAATAACTAGGCAATCGCCAAAATCATCGTGGATACAATGACTGTCCAGTGTCTGCTTATGTCGCTGTTACGACTGATGGCGCTCCTGGCTAACAAGCCACAAGCAGCAACAGCCGCAGCGTCATACACACACAACCTCCCTTACAGATAATGGTTTGTGTCGTACACATGTGTGTGTGTGTGTATGTATATGATAATGCATCCATATGCTAGCCATGCTGCGGAGCCTGTGGCCCTGGCATGGCCTGTTCTGGCCTATCCTGCGCAGTCCATCAGGAAAACGACGCCAGACCAAATCGTAGGTAGACCGAGAGTCGGGTGGTGGGTCGGCACAGGACAATATTCGAACGAACAGTTGCATATATTGATATTCCTTTGAATCCCTTTGACACCGGCGAAAGGGGACGATCATCGGACAATAAACATAAGGCACGGGACGGGGGAGGGTAAAGCGCGCGCTAAGGAAAGAAAACAAGAAAATGTTGATTAGCAAACAAGCCAGCTAATGAACGGCTGGAACAGGCAAGTCGGAAACCCCAGCTAACACACAGCGCGCGCGCTCGAGAAACAGAGAGAGAGAGAGACTCGAATGCAGCGGCGGATAGAGCACTGGGGCCAATAGTTCTGAGAATTCGATGCAAGAGGACGGACTGTCTGCCTCGTTGTGAGTATTAAACGTCGATCGCTGTGTGAAAGCTAATGCATAGTGATGTGGTGGCCGGCGCGTACATCGTTTTCCCGACCGAACAAGACGGCCGGAATGACCCAACACAAGCTGGCCCGTTCCATTGGTTCGGGCTCGAATGGCGAATATTCGTGGTAACTAAAGGAGCTAATCATCGTCAACGCCACCTACCTAAGCACATACGCCAACGAATACAATTAAATTTCGTTTCCCGACGAGCCAGGAAAGGTAGAACGAAAATAGAGGGTAAAATCGATTCTTATCCGATTCATTTGATGTCCATATATATATATATATATATATGTGCTGTAGACTCATGTAGCGTATATGATGACGATAATATTTACACAGTGCTCGGGAAAACCCCGACGAATTCGAATGGATAGTCATTCGAATCACCGTTGGTCAGCCACAGCCGCCCCTCAAAACACAGCAGCGCTTGGCGGCAACAGCCGAACGTATAAAACAATCTACACATGCAAAGATGCCGATTGTGTTCAGCCGCGAACAGCCGAGCGACGAATATTCTGAGCTAAAAATGAAATCGACTATCTGAGCACGGCAAATCAGGTAGGGCACGCTTTCTCCGGAAGTTTACGTCGCGAGCACTTTTTTTTCTCTAGTAATGGCTGTTGTAGCAGTGGTCGTAGCTGCCGTGGACCACAAAGCGAGCCAAGCGGCGGGTCAACCGCCGCGACGTTGAGCATGAGAGCGGCGGACAAACTGACCGGAATCGCCATCAGGTCGAGCACCTGACACGTGGTGGTTGTGCCGCTGCTGCTGCGGGTATAAGGTAGATAGCCGTTGGGGATGGTAACGAAAGCAAGACATGGAGCAGAAACAGCGGTGGCAATTGGCACCAGTCTCCAAGCGGTAGTGGCAATTGGGCAGCAGCAGCTCGCCAGGCTTTGTTACCCTTCTGGACGTCATCACTACAAGGTAGACACTCGCTGGTGGTCGTACCGGCGTACCGCGCTAGTAACTCGCTGGCCATGACAGTGAGCCGCGTTCACTTGTGGCTTCGGTCGCATTTCGACGGGTGGCAACCTGCGACGCCGAAGAGCATAGCACTGTCCACATCGCTGCAGAGTACGCTGTTGCAAACGTCGATCACACAACGGTGAGCGGGCCCAACTTGCAGGGCTCGGCAGCCGCGAAATCGAGGGAGACGACGTTACGAGACAGAGATTCAAGCGGCGACTGTTGCACTCGCTGCGATTGCCTCTGCTGCTGTTGCTGCTGCTCCACTGTCCGATAAGAAGGGCCGTGACCATGAAATGCTGCGTGGGGACGGTAGCTGCTACAGATTCGTTGTGTCGTTGTTCAGCACATGAATAATAGATCGAACATTCGATAACGATCCCTTTGCGATCGTTGCCAACACACTAACAACGTATAGAAAAAAGAACAACATATACACTCGTTATATAATAATGACAGTGATACAAAATTTACTATGATAAATAAATCGATCGACGGAGTAGCAACTAGTTCTCTATTCGTTTGATCTCCCTTCTACGATTCGGAACATTATTTTGTATAAAGCTCTTCCCGTCTCTTGCCGCCTCTATCTCTATCTCTCTCTCTCTCTCTCTCTCTCTCTGTCTGTCTTTCGCGCGCGCTCTCCCTCTCTCCCACCTTTCCTTTTCTGGTCCCGTCGAGGTCTTGACAAGAATATTACATAGATCAAAAGAAGTTAAATCCCTTCGTCAGGTGGCCTGAACCGGGAGCGTCGCTGGAGGCAGATTTCTTCGAAAGCAAGATGGGTTTGGCGTACATCTGTTCGGCGCCACCACTGTCCCGTGGTGAGGAGAGCACCCAGTGGAGGTCTGATCAGATCTCCAGGCGTCTCCCCAAGGTGTACTGCCCTCACTCTCGTCCGTTCGGTCGATCGTTGTATTTCAGAACGAGAAAGAAACTGCCTGTTTCTCCCGCGTGACGGAGATGATCGACTAGCAGCCAGTCTAGCGACGGGAGTTCGCTGCGCGTTTGGAGCGAAAGGTCGCTCCGAAGTGCTGCATGCCGCGCCCGGGGCCTTTGAGGCCTCCCAGGGGCCCACCGACCCCTCTGCTCTGGCATCCTCTGGGAGGCGTTCATGTGTTTACGGTATGAGTCGAGCGAAAGCGGTAGAGGGAGAGAGGAGTTGAGCCGGAGTTGATGGTAACATCTCGCTGAGATGAACGACAATTATGAAATTGCACAATTTGCTAATTGTCCGTTGTCCGACTGTAGGGCGAAAAAGGCAATGCGCAGTATCACGTTGGCCGAACGTACCAGAGCGACAAGAGAATCAAAGATGCGTTCTTAACTTTATACAAATTCATGAGAAGCCTGGTTTCGCAGTAACGCTCATCGTCTCCCTTGATAACGAATGGGATTATTTTTGTACTGAATACCTGGAACGCTCCAACGACCGCTTTCCGGAAAGCCAATCTTTATTGATTGATGGCACCGCTCTGATTCCAGGGATAACCGAGAAGTCGGAGAAGAAAAAGCCAAAGACAAACGGCTGATCGCGAATCTGCTTTGAGTCTCAGATATATATACACCTCGCTCTTTTGGTTCACGCCGGAAATTCAAAGGGAGGCGCTAACCTTAGTCAGAGAGTTAGTGTGGCACAGATTTAAGAACAAAGTGACCTTACTCAAGTTGGGTGGCATCAAAAAATCGGTTGATTGTCTAAACTCTCAATAGCGACGGTTCACGTACCTGTTCATTGCACATGACCAACTCTAAATCCACAGCGTCATTGTACGTGCCACCAAACAGTCAAGCATTGGCTGTGCCCATGCTAGGCAGGCATACTTCGCAAGCGATCAATTTTGAACTCGATCTTGTAACTGACAGTCATAAGATCGTTCGCTTTTCCTTCGAATTTCTGTATTTTGCAAATTCGATCATTCGTTTGCTCACAATCATAATCACGACAGTATGACAACATTTCGAGTCAGTCAAGTTCTGTACACTTAGCCTCGGGAAAAAGAGGTAATTTTTGGGTAGGAAGAGGCCGCTAGACAAGGATTGTCCGCCGTTCCCTGATTGGGCCATCCGAATGCAGCTGATTGGCTGGCTTAATCGATAATCCTGGAAAGTCGCTCCGGACAAAGAACAAAGTAGATTTTATATATATATATATATATATATATATATATATATGCTGTGCTAAATCCGTCAATCATATGGCAGCAATTTATTATCTATGGTGAACAGCTAGCTCGTATCGTTAATTATTCTCACAGCAAATCAGTCAGCTAAGGCACAGAATGACAGGTAAATTGTACATATAGTTTGGCCCCTTATTACACACACATACACACATCATTTGCCGTGCTTACGCAATACCCAATTAATTATTCCGCGTCCCCACCCAGGCCCCGATTTGAAGGCACGACGAGGTGTGCTCACAGCTAATAGTGCCTCATCATCTTAAAGCAGCACCATGAAGATCAAAGCAATTCGTGTAATTATGATATTGTTACAACGTATCAACAACAACAAGATTCAACATGGCGAGTGCACATCACGGTGGATATTTCGTTACGAGCGTACGCGACTCGTTACCGGTAGCCGTTCCACCTGGCTCCTCAACCAGCTCTACCGTTCTCTTCTACTATACTGTCGATGTGATTGTATCGTTCCACCACAGCGTCTCTCTAATGCCGAGGTCTCTAACTCACATCATTGTCAGTTGATCCCAAAAGGCTAACCACAACCGCAACGGCCGACGACGCCGCAGAGGCCCGGGGGAAGCCAGTCTCTTAAAGGTTTCTCACGAATCATCGACCTGTAATATTATACTACTGCTGGCATTGCGAGCTCCGGTTGCATCGATTGAGTCCATTGTTTCAGTGGCCACTAAACATCATCTGGGGGGTGCACAGTGAAGCCGGAACAGCGGCGGTAAGCAGGAGAGAGTCATATTGCCTCTGTCATTAAATCGGCATCGCGTCGAGTTCTGCGCCTGCATTAACTCACCCTTCGACGGCTGCTTCTGCTGCTGCCGTGATAGCCGTGAAGCTGCTGTCTTAGGCTAGTTCTCTAGCATGTGGAGTATCCAAACACAGCAGAACAATTTTATTTAATCCAGAAATTTTCTTTAGATATACAAAGGGGCAACGCAAGTTCCATTTATTTTGGACATGCTTGGCGACTCGAGAAAGGGGACCTCCTTGATTTAAATAGATAGAGAGAGAAGTCTGTCCTTAGATTTGTGTCACTTTCAACGGGCACATTTGTTGCCCACGTTTATAATTAAACATACAAACACTTCTATATATATATATAGATATATATATATATATAAATTTCGCAATACCACGAAACAGAGTAGTACTGCTCCTACTGTTATTAACAACAACAGAAAATCGTAACAAAGTGCAGCGTCACCCATTGACAGCAGCAGCTGCAGCAAAGATAGAACAGATATGAACCGATCAACCTGCCGCAGAGAATCTCTCTCTCTCTCACACACTCTGGCTGCCTCAGCACACGCCCGCATAAACACAGAACATCGGACCGAAACAGACGCGCGCAAAGGCGTATTGTGTAAACAATAAGATACTCTTGCACTGTTGACTGCGGCTGATGCTGCTGCTGCTGGCGGCGACGACCTGGCCCGCTGTCTCTCCTGTTGTTATCGTCATTGTTATGATGGACGCCGACCTGCGGACAGTCCTACTAATACCGTGTGTGTACAGCGAGTGCTATAGCGACTGCAGCGAGATTCCTAGGGCATCCTCGCCCGAGTAGTGTATCGCGTAAGCCGCCTCTGGCTTGCCACAGTGGTAACCACTGCTGAACCGAAATGTGCACGTCGTGGTCTGTACATGCCTTCCATTTGAGTGGCTGGCAGCGGGCCACTGCAACACCTCGCCTGTTGTCAATGGCACAAACATCGTTGGACAGACAATCTGCCGTAGATGTGACACCAGTTCGGCGGCCTTAACAGCAGCTGAGGAAAGGCTGTCGCAAGGCTGACACCGATACTGGTTCAGTTGGTCATCCAACAGCTGGGGCTAACCATTTCGTTAGGCGGGCAGCCGGCCAGCCAGCCCTCGTACGAGCACCGGAGTGGTCAGGACCGAGCAATCTCACATTTCGCATATGCATACACATCGCTACTGCACAACTATCATTGCGGCTGGTGTTCGGAAACGCTGACCACTATGCGTGTGTATGAGAGATGACTACCGCGCAGGCTAACGACAGCCAAAGCAACCCATTGTCGACCGAGAGACACACTCATTGTACTGACCCATCGTACGAGGAATTCGA
Source organism: Stratiolaelaps scimitus (assembly GCA_019614645.1). Taxonomy (NCBI): domain Eukaryota; kingdom Metazoa; phylum Arthropoda; class Arachnida; order Mesostigmata; family Laelapidae; genus Stratiolaelaps; species Stratiolaelaps scimitus. The sequence goes on from JABWDB010000008.1 coordinate 10,422,699, forward strand.
CGAATAGGCGGCGCAAGGCCAAACCAGCTAATCGAACACAATTCGCTTCTGCCGAATTGTCTATCTACATAAATAGCAGAAGGCGAAGGTGGCGGCGACAATACTGAAAATGCATTACAAAAAATCAGACACGCGCACGTTTATCATACAATATAGTATAACACTATTCAAATCTGTGCGGATCTCTTCGTAGTCGCTTGTCTGAATTGGCCGATTTCTGCAAATGCGATCGCAGTTCTCTCAGTAGACGCCATTGATTTTTCAATCGAAAAAGAAAAGAGTTGTTTCCACTGCCCAGCTAGCGTTTCATGTATGGGCTTCCGGGGGCATTCTCTATCTTTCTTTTGTATTACATAGTGTATATAATAAATAATATAAATAAAACGAATGAGTTCGAGTATAAATGAACTCGATTGGCTTCATCGTTTACATCTGTTCGACCGTTGCTCAGCAGCAACATCTGTGATGAGACCACGATCACAAAGGCATTAATTATACCCACAACTGTAGGAGTAGGGCAATTACAGTACAGCACGATGAATCAGCAGGGCTATATATATATATATATGCTAAATTAAAAAAAAACAAGCAAGCAAAACGCTGCCCTGCCAGCCAATCAATGCGCGGTTATGCAATGTACATTTTGTCCAATCATTCTACATGGCCACATGTTTATGTGGGTATCAACGTTACTTAACACACACGTGTGTTCTACAGTTACTCTGCGACCTGATGAGCCATCCATCCAGATCACTGGCTGACTTATCACAGGGGAAACCCATACAAAGGTGTACTGAAGCCTATCGTCACCTTCCAATACGTTCCTTTACTATATGGCTTGCAATTAGCTCTCACGCATACACAACAAACAACATCTGATCATAATCAAATCGGAGAGCGAGGATCGGAGGACGAGTGACTAGGACTACTAGTCAGTCTGCCTAACATCTCGCTTCCTATCTTCGTATATTGCACCATTAACAAGGTACGGTTCATTGTCGTTGCTGCTGTTACCTATGCAAAAAAAGAGTGGGAACAATGGCAGTAGCATCTGCTCCTTCCCGAGGAGCCGAGGTCCCCTGATGTCGCTGATCGGATGCACTGCTGACGTTGCTATCAGCGGCGTCCGTGCGCCTCGTATTCTATATATATATATATATATATATATATATATATATATATATATATATATATGTAATTGCAATTGAGTTTGTCGAAAATTGTGTGCTACTGCCATCATTGCTCTCATTGCTTCGATGACTGCCACTGGAACGGTTGTTGTTCGGCTGCGGCTCACGATTGGCGCGTTGGCTTCGTGGTTCTCGGCGGCGGCGGCGGCCGGAATCTCCGTCTCTCTCTCTCTCTCTCTCTCGCTTTCTCGAGCGACTTGAGCCGCTGCTGCTGCCGCTGTCGCCTCCGGAAACATCTTGGCAGTTGGTCGGTCATCCGCGGCCCGCAAATCGCCCAATGTCTGCTGCCCCGACGTTGCCTGCTTCGTCTCTTGTTCTCTTGGTCCGTCCTGGTCATTTCCACTGGCTGCGGCTCGTGGCGGCCACAGTGCTTCTACGGCTGCTGCAGGCCACGGCTCGGCAGCTGCCACAGAGTCTTCCATCCATCGACTACTTGTGAACAAGGACAGCAGAGAACGCGACACCGAGAGAGGGAGAACGGGGGGGGGGGGGGGGCGAATCAGACACACAGCAGACAGCTCGAAAGAGAGACGAGGCCAGAAACGCACAACAAAACATCGTCACGGCGCACTACGGCGTCAACCGGAGACAAACAACACAACAGAACACGACGACGACGTCTAGTAAACAACAAGGCCCGACGGAGGAAGCCTGACGGGTAGCAATAGTTTAAGAGAGAGAAAAAGGAAAGTGTGAAGATGAGCGGCGGTGACCACGATGCTCAATGACGAAGTTTCCCTTTGAAATTGTCACTGTTTTTCGATAGGGGCGTACGCCATGGAAGCTTTACTCAGAAGCCACAATCACACTGATGTAATCACGAACAAATCGATCACGAGAGAGAGAGAGAGAGAGAGAGAGAATATGAGTTTCGAACAGGGTCGGCATAAAGTTGTTGTCATTTGCAACAGCATTGCTCGTGTGTTTGCTCGCTCTCTCCCTTCGATACGACAGAGCTGGATCCACATAACAACACGTTGGTGTCCATTGATCACGTCACTGATCACCCTATATTGTTGTCTTCTCTGGAGAAAACACCACTGCTACGAATGCTGCGTAAGCGAGATGTTTTCTACATTAACCGACATTGATCGCTTGGTTTATGGCGATGTTGCGCTCCCGCCGCGGCCTACAACTCACGAACAACCAACTGATCGCGCAGCTACTACTGTAGCGATCCAGCAGTGTCGCCATAGCTGCTGTAGCGGATGACGATGGGTGCATCCATCTGTTGTTATGGTCGTCGTGAACAACAGGGAGAGACGACAGTCCATGTCGAGCGCGAAGTACGACCGCGTTGACTTTTACTTTATCAGCGGTGGCGGCGGCGGCGGTAGCGGCTCCGGAAACATGGATACATCTTAATCGTACAATACAAGGTCGTACCACTGGGTGAGTAACTGGCCTTGTCTCTTGTTCACCTCGATCCGTTAGTTATCGTTGTCATTGCTCGCCTGTTTTGTTCTGGCTGTGTTGTTCCGGGAAATAATTCCCGTGAAATCTGAGATTGCCGCGCCCGATGAGATCGACAAGTAGCTGTCGTAGTAATAGTAGTAGTAGTGGTTGTAATACAGACCGCGGTACCCGCGGACGTTAAATGTTGGCTGTGAGAGTCAGCCCGAAAACTTTAGGCCACTTTAGGGTCGTGATACAGATGTATGCTCTCACCTCGTTGAGAAATCAACCTTCTGTAAATTGAAAAGTCACAGTCTCAACTACGTGCGCTACTTACCCTTAAGATCTGCTCGAAAGCGGCTGTCTCCTCAGCCTGCTTTTGCGTGTGAAGAGCAATTTTCTCGATGAATTTCCTTGGGGCGGCCGCCATATTTATCACTGGACGACGGTTGCCAATATATATATATATATATTTACTATTATTATTATTATTATTACTCTACACTGATATCATATACGGAGGCTGCACCTCACTGTATCACATACGGCTTGATTTTGCCCCTTCACACACTTAATAACACAACGCTTGTATATTCCTTTTCGTCGATAGAGATATTTTTCCACGTTTCCCTCGATGGAAAACTTGCACTTCTTACACTGGCTAGATGAATGGTTCACACAACTTGTGACGACACAGCTACACACACACACACACGCACCGATTGGCTTGGGGTCGGATTGGAGCCAGCGGGGGCTTTTTCTATATAATGGGTAAAACGAACTTCGTCTTCTTTTTCTCACTTCGCACAGCAACAAGAACAACAACAATTTCTCACTGGAACATACAGGGGACGCTCGAGCTCCCGCCCGACCCCTCAGAGCTTTCACCTGGACCAACCACCTGTACACGCCTGTGCACGTCAGGCAAAAACAATGTAGTAGTTCGAACCGCCCCTCCTCCGTACGCTGGAGAGTCTGCTGGGTACTCTGGCCACAGGGGCCCAGGCGGCGGCGGCGGCAGCGGCGGTGGTGACCCTCAGTGAGAAGTGGAGAATTCTGACGGCGCACGATAATGATCCGAATGAGAAAAACGGTTTCGGCGGCTGCGCCGTCGACGACGCAGGCCGTTCTTGTCGTGTGACTGACGTTTATGCTGTTGCTGCAGCTGCTGCTGATAATAATAATGATGATGCAGTAGCTTTATGCTGCTGGTGCGGCCACTGCTGCTCCGGCTACCGTGGCTGTTATCGCACTTGTTGCCTACTATGGAAGGTGGGCCGATTGAAGGGAGTCGGGCCGAATAGCGCTGCCGGATGAGACGCATGCTCCACAGCTCACGTCTACGGCTGGGCGTCACATTACAGTTTCTCTCAGCACGGGGGTGGCGGCCATCGACGAATGACGATTTCTTCAGTGTCGCTTTGTCCGGACCGCCCACTGTTGCGTGTTTTGTTTCTGCGTGAAATCCTTCTCGTCGTCGCACTGCTGCCCGACACAGAGAGCGCTTCAATCCGATGGATTCGCGCGGCGGGGCGGAACAATCCTCAGAATGTCGAGATGAATAGTTGGCGGGTAGAGTGCTCCGATTAGTCCACGCGAGAACGCTCCGCCAACAAGTTGGCAGGTTGCTGACGGCTCGTTAAATGCAACCCGCAGTCGTGAAAGCGCCTGGCGAGCTCCTAGAACGACGTCCAGGGAGATTCGGGGAACCTAACTAAATCCACTAACTGTGCGATCAGCTACAACAGGCATGATTGAACTGTTGTCCGTTGTTGTTCCCGTGATGAGATGCGTGCATACGTGTGATGATCAGATCGACATATCCAATGGCGGCGGGGGCACAAACACGAACGGAGAACACACATTAATTTGATCTTCTTTCCGTCGTCGACGGAAAGATACACACACACACTCGCGAACTTGGTGGTGAACAATCTCGACGTGAGATGAACTTCTCTATGTCGCCGTACCTGTTTTACTTCGGCTTCGACATCGATAGCTCTCCGAACCTCACCGATAGTGGCTCCCTCCCGCGTATGCAGCAGATACGTGTTGTTTTGATTTATTTCGTTTGTCATATAATCGCTGCTGTTTCATCAGGGTGTATTCATCGTATCCCGAGCGGTTGTATCGGCCAACTGACAAATGATGCCGGTCCGACGTGTCGCGTTTCGCTATAGTCGAGCTACACCACGAAAAACTACAATGTTGATGTATGTAGGTCGGCGGTACACCACCGCACTACTTATAATTGCTTGCTGTACAATCGCTAATCGTGTTCGCTGTCGCTGCTACCGTTGTCGTATCCAGACGACGGAAAAACACAACCGCGCACGAACGATGATGGTAGCAGAGTACGGGACAGCACGAGACGACGGCAGAGACAATTTCTTCTTTTTCGACGTCGGCGTCGATTCTCGCGAGAGACTCTCCACATGCGGTTGGACACAGACGCAGCACACTTTGTGCTGGCCTGATGGCCTGTTCACGTTGGGAGAGAATACAACCAGCGTTGTTCTACAATACTACAACAGCGGCAACCAATTCGGCGACGACCAACCAGTGCAGGTACCCTATGCTGGTTGCTCCTGTAGCTGCAGCCAGCTTCTTCAGCTGTCGCTGTCGCAGGTCGTATCCTCAGTCACTTGGTCGGTCAGACACTCAATAGCACAGAGGCCGAGATACGAAGGCATACACATACAAGCATGCAGGCAGTTGGCTGTCCCCGTCCACTCGCTGCTGTCGAGCCGTTCAGCTCGCTCGCTCGGAAGGCAACGTAAGGCAACGATGGAAGTAGCAGCACCAGCAATAATTGTAGATAGATAGTAGATGCTGCTGCTGCTGCTGTCTCCGTGCCACCCGCTGCCTGTTGCTGGTATTGGCAACGGCAAGCAGCAGCGTATGGTTTGTCCCTTTCGGCTCTCGTCGGCAGCAGCGGCGGCGGCGGCACTTAGTGGCCGTGTGCTGTTCTAGTAGTACTTGTAGTAGTGATCGCGGTGGCGGCTGGCGCGCGCTATGCTGCACTATGTTGGCCCTCTGGCACGCTCCTCCTTCTCGACGCTGCGGCGGCGGCGGCTGCGGCTGCGGCCGTCACAGCCGTCGTCGTCGTCGTCGTCAAAGGTGGAGACGTCTCCTCCTCGAACGCCACTACCACAAACAACCACTACGTCGGCCGACAACGACAGCACTCGACGACTCTCGACTCGATACCAGCCACGCTGCCAGCACCACTCGATGGTGGCTAGCCTGGCCCAGTGAGTTGCTCAGCGGCTCGACGACCACCACCACCAGCGAGCACACGACAACGACGCTCGCCGGCAGCTCCGCTCATTCGTTCAGTCACACAACAACAACGGCAACAACAACGCCGGAGGTGGGGCTGTCAATGTGGCAGACAGATGGAGTCGCTGAGGCGGCGGCGGCGGCGGCAGCAGCAGCAGCAGCACTGGAAGCTACCACGATACTGTTCGTATCTTGGGGGGCTGGCAGAGACGGTTCGTTACGTGTGTAGCGAATCGATCTCATCAGCAGTGAACGTAAAAAACGACCATTACACAGCGACAGGGCGATGTAGCCGCGCCGTACGAGCCGCTCCGGAACACGGGCTGGATGGAGAGCGACGGAGAGTCCTTGCTACCGAAGTCGCGCGACCATCACCAGCAGCGGCCGCTGCTGCAGAATCCGCTACAGTTGGACGACGCGTTTGCCGTTGATGATGGGGCTGCTAATGTGAGAACTCGTGTAGGGGCTGCCTGCGGCGATTGTTGTTATCCTTTTTATCGTCGGTGTTGTTGTTGTTGTTGTTCCTCTTCTTCTTCGTCTGATAGCAACACACGCTGATCACGTGCTGATAACGGCGACGACAATAACGTGATTGATGCCGATTGTGATGATCTATTGCGATATTCGCCGACGAGATACGTTGTCTGTGCCTGTTGTTGCTGGTGTCAAATGTATTGTTACTGCCAGCAGTATTCTCGCTGCTGTATCCAATGTCATCCACGACCATGACCGCGCGGCGGCTCTGCCTCTGAGTGTTGTGTCGCCGAGGCGGGAGCCGCAAGATCATAATATCTATGATTCGAGTAGCACACGACCCGACCCCGTTCTTCACGGGGACATCAATATGTGACGCGGGACAATGACGATACTCGGGGACGATACCTGGCTATCGACTTCAATCACACGGAGCTCGCCGCAGTATGCAACGAACTCTTGTATAGCGAGATATCAGTGAGCCAGTGAGCGTTGCTTCGTCCTCGTCTTGTTTCCCAGTGACGCAGGGGACACGCACTCGACACTGCTGCTGTTACTGCTATCATTGAGCGACGACAACACACCACGCTTGGATTCTCTCTCTCTCTCTCGCCCGCTCGCAGCAATAATGTAACAGTACGTGCCAAACAGTCGGACCGATTAAGGTTGTTGTTGTTGCTGTTGCCGCTAATAATGTGTGAAGTGTTGAAGCACACACCATTCACCAGCACAGACGCCACTCACTCTACTGGTAGAGACTTCTTCTTATTATTATTATTATTAATTACATTAGGTAACAATATCAGCAGCTGGCGACCAACTAATGACAACGTTAGCGGTAATCAGAACTGCTCGCTTCGCTGACTGTCACAGCCCGATCGGGCATACACAGGTGGGTCGGCGAGTGATTTGCAAGAGAATCGCGCTCCAACGTTGGTCTATTGAACGACGACGGTGTGCACTCCTATGTGCGTTTATGCTTGAGCTTAAATGCTCAGCACGAGAAGAAGTCCGATGATAACCAGCCAGCCTGCTCCATTCAGTTTGCAAGACCAGCCAACGCACGCCTTGTAAATCGCCCTGGATAGCTAGAATCTGTACACGCACACGGAGAACTGGTGCTGCGGCGGCGGCTGCTGCTGCCAATTACGAATATGGGACTCGGCCGTCCGATACGTTCCGCATATACTACAAGTGCATCTATTGCTTGCTGGTACGCTTGTATGTAGCTAGCGACGGCGTGGACCTGCACGGTCATCCAGTATAATAATGAGAGGGAAAACAGAGAGATAAATATATATATATATATACATACGGCAGCGCCACCCAAACGGCGCTCCCACTTCTGGTGCTCCGAATTGCTCAGGTAAGACCAGCTGATGCCACTGAAGTTATTGTCGTTGTTACTGTTGCTGATAAGGTTGCAGCGAAGTTCTGCTTGTACGACTGAGCAGATCTTGTTCCTTTTTTGCTGTTGCTGTTAGCCTCGTTCAGCAGCGAGCACACACTATGACCGCGAAATCGGAACATGCAAGAGCTGTTGCAGCTGTTACAGGAGCTACAGAGCACAGCGCCGAGTTGCCTATTGCTCGTTGACGCCCTTGTTGACGGCAGCAACACTGATCGCAGCGTACGGGCGCTGCAGATTTCACGCTGCAGGTTTCAATTGTGTTGACAATGTCGTCACCGCAACAACAACGACGACCCGAAACTGACACCACACGTCAGTTAGTATTTGTTACTGAGCCACTGTGTGTGAAGGGTCTCTCGTTGGTGTTCAGTTCACTTCTCGTATAGTGGCCCTTACGTCCGCCAGCATAATCTCAGTTGTTGCTAGCTGTACGATTGCTGTTTTGACCAGCCGGCCGTCCGGATCTTCATCGTTGTCTCATATAGAGAGATAAGCAGCTCGCGCTTTTCTGCTCCTGTTGTCGCGCTCTACCTGCGGCTAAAGTTGCTTACGAATGCTTGCGCCTGCTCTGTCAGTTTTCATTGAAGCACAGTGTGCAAATGAATGTGTTGTTGTTTGTTCCCGCCGTTGGCCACTGCGGCGTCGATTTCTTCTGCATCTGTCCTCTCGGTGATGCGGACACACAACGGCAATCGTCGTTGCCGTCTCTGACGGGATTATCCAATATATATATATATTTGTGTGTGTATCCGATAATAGTAAACGTTTCGGTGGGTCCGCAAGCGCACTTGCACGCACTGCGGCGACTACGACAACAACAACAACAACGACCACAATAACAACAGCAGTAACCACAACAGGCTGACGTTTGTACAGGTTACGACGTCTCCATTACGAGGAGGAACAGTTGTTGTTGCTGTCGTCGCGAGCGCAGTAATAGCGTCGTCGTTGCTGTCGTCGTACGACAGCAGAGCGGCCACCGCAAGCGAAGTGAGAGAGAGAGACGTGGGAAGGCAGCAGGAAAGCGATACGGTGGCCAGATGGGCCAAGTCGTCGTACTGCGAAATTACCACTCACTGGTTAGCTTCGCTTGCCACTTCTGCCACTGCCGTTGTGCACCTAACCTAATCATGTGCTGGCGAGCACACAAACTCGCGCAGCAGTAATAGCAGTAGCACACATAGGACAACACACACTTCAGGCGAAGACGACGACAACAACAACAACAGTCCTCTGTGTTTCTCTCTCTCTCAATTTCTCTCGGGGCGCACAACAGCTAACGCAGCGCTGTCTGTAGCAGTCGTCGCACATCCACCACGACACTAACACAAGCAGCAGCACGACGACGACCACCACCACCAGCACTGCCACACACAATTCATTCTTCGTATCATCATCATCATCATGATCATCATCATAGGCGGCGGCGGCGGCGGCGGTACCACCACCGTCGACAGCATGATCAGCAACATCACCATCAGTAACTCAGCGCCAACAACTGCGGGTAGCGCCAGTGTGTGCAAGCGATAGCAGCGACGATGGCGGTGGTGGCAGCAGACCTAAACAGCGCCATCAGCAACCATTGGGCGAGCGCAAAGACCGTGCTACGGACCAGGCCAGATGTACGAGCGAGACGGGCGCGCACACAGTGGACCGCCCGGATTGATCAGACGTCGCAGCTGGCAAAGATCACAACGGACATTGCTCTCATCATTATCATCATCATCATCACGGTGGTGGTGGTGTAGCAATATTGTCCGGCGCGCGGTGCTCACATCGACTGCTGCAGGGCAATTGGAGGGGAGGGGAATTGAATACTGGCGCCGCGCGCTGTGAGACGTGTTTTTTTTTGGGAACACGCTTGCGTTACGGCATACATTTGTGCGTAATGTCTATAAAACGTTCAGCGATCGCGTGCTACGAGTGATCGGCGGTGGCAGGCCACTCGGATGTAGGTGATTTTTACGAAATTCGTATTGCCCTCGCTGGCGCAGCGGGAAATTTCGAAACTGACTACGATTGGTGAAAATTGATTTCGATTTGAGACCATACCTAGCGTTCGACGAAATCTTGCTCTGCCACAGTATAGTCGAAAAGGGGACACATCAGACTTGGCCTTTAGCAATGAACTTTGAAATATGGAGAGATCCACTGTCAGGAAGTGTGCGTTGCAATGGTGCGCATACAGATGTACGAGAAAACATCGATGTTCGATAGGGACAACGGACATAGCTAACAGCATATTTCACTATGGCAATATTCCTCGAGGATTCGTTGGTAATTCTCACGTAAAAATTCGACCGGTATCACTCTCTCTCGGGAGATGTGTTAGATGAACTGTTGCTCGTCGATTAGGTAGACGCCTATACATCAGTATAGGCGATGTATCACTCCGCCACAATCCAAGTTTGGCGGGCGCCACTCGCCTGCCAGTATCGGATCTCGTTTGTGACACGGTCTCCGGCGGAGCGATCCGCTGACTGTGAGGTTGCTGCTATCATCTTGCCTCTTGTTTTGTGGTGCGCTATTGCGGGCCGCAAGAGCCGGCCCCCCGAGTCCCCGCGGTCGACCAAGTGACCCCGAGGGGCCGTTCAAGACGAAGCACGCGGCCCTCGGCCGAGGCCCCCGCGCCGCAACGCCAGCCACCCGCCTGCCCACTCGACGGCCGGCCAAGCTGAGCACTAGCCATGGCGTTGGTAGGTGCCCCTGAAGATGTCGTGAAATCCGTGAAATTCAGCCCCCAATTAGCCCCCGGCTAACTACCCCGTCTTTGTGTGTGTTCTCGAATGTGTAAAACAGTCACCGATGACGAGGTCGATGGGTCCACGTGGCTTGCTAACGGTCAACTTGATGCTGGCCACAGTCCCGGCAATCTGGCGGTTTAGCTTGGCGCTCCGAAACTAAACGATCTAGACAGCTTTCAACAACTTTTCAACTTTTCCAGACCTCCAGGGGTCGAGGGGGTCTATTTGCACACAGGAAATAGCCCTGTCCCTTGATGGCACTCTGACGCCTACTGAATATTGACCGCTTTTAACTCGTTTTTTCGCCACTCCGTAAGTGTTCGAAAACTGTCAGAGCTCATTTTGTAACTTTTCAATGATTTCCGAACTCCCCAGGACAACATTTTCACAATTTACGCACTTTAGGCTTAGAGTGGCAATTGTATTTTCCCTCTGAATATGTGCCTTTAGGCCAATGGAACAGACTGATTCCCGAAGCATCTGGGCAACCCAGCAATGAAGCCAGCCGACCAGCTGATGTCGGAGACAGTCCTCCTGTCACCTAAGTCTATTCGGATGCTAGCTAATAGCCAACGTAACCCCTCTAGCAAGGTGACCACGACGCAGATCAAAGTGTGATCGTTGTGTGTTTTGCAACTTGCCTTTGCCTGTCCGTGGTGCAAACGCGTACGTACCCAGCCGGCTAACAACAGCCGCTGCTGCTTGCTGTGCCAGCCGGCTCTATTCCCCGCCTGTCGATGGGGTTCACATCAAAACAACAGGTTCACCGGAGCACGATTTCGACAGCCGGCGAGAAAAGTGCACACAACTCGACTATGGTCTTCATTCGACATTGTCGAATGTTCGTCCAGCCCAATAGAGTGCAGTGTATTTCGAATAGCCACGTGCGTTTGTTGCCGAGAGAGGCCCAACCACCCGGCTATAGTGTGCTTCCATGGCCATGTGCTTCTGACGGATAGAATAGTTCGCGCGGCTTGACGGTGGGAGACCTCCCGGCAGCGATGACCGACGACCCAACAGCCTGCGTTGTCCCGTACTCCTGTCCGGGAAGCAGGTCAATGGGTAACGATACCCCACGCTTGAGGTCAATGTAATTATTGTCCTACCCAATCAGATCAAGCACATCCTCCCACACCCCTGCTGAATGGAACACGCGGGATTGCTCCCAGCTCATCCGTGGATCCCCCCAAGTATACGCCGCATGGACGTGTTCATGTCTACGGCCCAGAACCTGAGCACTGACGTGCGTCAAGTTGATGGTACAACCGTTCACCACCCCACTTCCCTAGCAAACGATTATATCGTCTTCTACGTTCACTCGTGATCGAATATTGATGATTTCTCACTGTGTTTTGTTCTTGTTTGCTTGCTTGTTTTTGGTGTTCCGCATCGTGTCGTTCTGCCACGGCCGTTACCATCATCCGATTGATGTTGGCGATCATCGACATGCTTTAGCATGATGAACATGACAGCGACAATAGTTCGAGCTCCGCGGGCGATTCGTCAGATTCGTCTGGATCCGAGGATAATGGATCAACGTCAGCTCACAATGAGAGCCATGATACGCCCGAGGGGACACAACTGGACACCTCAGCGACCACCCCCAACGCAATCGAGAATCACCAGGTTGACGACAACAATGATAACAGGTAACAACATTAAAACTGACAACTGACTTTACCTGGTGTTTGTGAATTGTGTTTGTTGAAGGTCTGCTACTGAAGAGATTTGGCAATTGCTGCTGTTCTACCGTATTGTTTCTTAGCTAGTTTTTAGTGAAATCAATGCAATACCGCTGAGTACTTTCGGCTTGACTTGTGATTATATTCGAGACACAGTGAGGACCTCTGAGATTCATTAAGGTCCGAGAGAAATGTTGGAAAAGCGTACCGAATACGACCGCGGTACATGCTGTCTCGGGCAGAGTAGTTACAGCAGAGTTTGTCACACGATACACCCGTTTGTTTACACTCGTAATCGTCGCGGTGAGACGTTGTCATGAAGTGTTATGCGGTACACCGTTATAGAATATGATGCAAATAATGTACACTGTGTGAAAGGCCGTTGTATGAATGCTTCGGGATGAATGTTCGGTATGATTCGAGTTGTTTAAAACACGAACGGATTCGCTGTATAGATCAGGTTCGGATAAATGTAGATAAATAAATCCCGTAAAGATGAATGCATGATGAACTCACCTATGACCCCCGCTCTCTCTCTCTAACTGTTGAATGTACGTTTCTGATTTGTGTTCGTCACATCAACAACGCCAGTGATTCGAGTGACTCAGATAGTGATCAGAGTTCGCAGGGAGCTCATTCGGTCACTTCATCGGATAGCGAACCTGATGCCCCCGCTATCAGTGCGCCCCCAAAGAAAACCTCCGCCGTAAGTAACTTATCGTATTGCTGCAACTAAACAATATCTGATATCACTGCGAATATTATGTGTTTATGACATGAATGCATGGTTCTGTATGCATGTGTACGTATGTGATTGTACATGCTGATATCGGCAAGATAGTCGACGTCCGGTCGGCTGATTCTCTCTCTGTTTAGCTGTTGCGGTTTTTGAACAAGCAGTTAGTGTTTACATTTTTTTGCTGGACATACACTCTGCGCAATGGGAAATCCTATCTGCACAACGGGTGCTTATATTTGGCCGCGAGCGAAGGATACTCGGACACAGGGGTAATGAATTGATTCCCATTCTAAAAAGTGTAGGAACGCAGGCAGTCGTCAACTGAAATAAAAATCCTTCATAGTGTAATCGTTGTTTATTATTGAGCCAGCTTAGTATTATAATAATAATAATAATAATTTAAACCAAATCACCTGCTGATATTGTATTGGTTAGTTTCATCTCTACGGTCTAGCTTGTTTTTGGTTGGGCGATTAATTTAATATCATTAACTTAGTCCATTTATCCATCATCATGTCACCTGACACCTCTCTCTGTCTGGTGACCTTTTGTCTAATTGGGAGAGTTGTTGTCACTTTCGAAAGAAGTTGTCCAAATAATCCAATACATATCAGCAGATCAGATTATCATAAATAGATTCATCGATCGAGAGTTAACCGACGTGGATCCATATGGTGTCCTGCTAAAAATAAATGTCTTCTCTCATATTTACCCTAGTCTGGCGTGCCACGTCAGTGAACAACTTAACTACGATTCTGGGTCGAGGGTACAAAACGCAACATCGGTGATTACAGTTAGTCGGCGATCGCTGACGACTATGCAGCTTTGGAGGTATAAAAGCAATTGTTACATTTTACAGCAAAGTTTAAAAAAAGCATTCAATGTTGCAGCGAGCCGCACCCAACCGGCGAAGCGACAAACCATGGGAAGAAGATCCGGATATGTATGGAGTGCGGCGGTCCGGCAGAGCGAAACCTGTCACCAAGCGATTTGTACGTCCTTGTATCATCACCCTGTATAGTTACGGCGATCTCAGTCGAAGGTCGACATTGCAAATATAATAGAAATAATAGTTATCCCCGTCACTGGTGGTAATTCATTCTAATGGGTATTAATCAAACCTAAAGGTTTTCGGGCTGACTCTCAACCAAACCTGGAATAGCCAAACCTTCCCGTGACTTATGCTAACCATCAAAAGCTAGACAATTATAATTGAAACCAGCATGCGTTCTGCGATTTCCAGACCGTTGAAGTGAAATCGGCAAGTAACAATAGCAGGAAGTCTCAGCCCCGAAAGTAAGTTATCCGACAGAAAAAGAACTCGTTCACACAACCTAGATAATTGTATCCCGCCTGTGTTCTCCATGATATTATACATTATATTATGTAATACATACATACGTACATATCATAATGAATCATGGTCTTGCTGACACTCAAACGAGCTACTGAATAGCTTCTGACGTTGAAGAATAAACTGCCTCATCTGTGGTTCATCTCCGAAAGGCATATGGCAGTAACTCCTAATTTGCGGAGTAATTTATATAACACTGTTTCGTTTTGTCTCCTTTTTTGTCAGCCAAAGAAAAATGTGGTAAGGATTTACAACAACAATAACAACAATTTTGTATTCGCTAACTACTGCTGCTAACATCAATACTAGTAACAGTGTTTATGATAATATCAATTATAATACAAGCGTCGATCCAACGCGGAAGATCATCAGGTATCAATGTAGATGGCCAGGTATAGATGGGTCAGTCAGCTCAGGATCATCCTTATCATTGGCTCGTTAATCATAACGATGATAGTTCGCTCACTCACAAAGCCCAATCAAGGTAGGTTTATGTATAATATTCGCCTGTATTCATATATATGCGTGCGTTTGTGCGTGTTTAGGGAGCGCGGTTGGAGTGAAGATAGCGATAGTGACGCTTCGGAGAGACCCGCCCCAAAGCGGCGTCGGAAGGCCCCGGTGGTCGCCTCGCCGTCGTCTGACGATGACGGCTACTCGGAGGACGAAGTGGTCCAGCGGGCATCGGCACGTCGCGGCACCCGGCAACGCGTGTCCTACAAGGAGGCGCGTGAGGAAGAAACGGACGAAGATGATCTCATGTCCGTTGACGGCGAGGACACGAACAACGGCCTGGTCGAGGAGGACAATGCCGAGGCGGTCGAGAAGGTGCTAGACAAGAGGATGGGCGTTAAAGGAGCCACCGGGTCAGCAACGACAATATACGCCGTTGAGAAGAATGGCGATCCCAACCGGACGGCGAACCAGAAGGGAGTCGAGCTCGAACAGCAGTTTCTTATCAAGTGGAAAAACTGGTCACACCTACATAATACCTGGGAGACCATGGAAACTCTACAAAACCAAGGCGTGAAAGGTCTCAAACGGGTCGAGAACTTCCTCAAAAAAGAGGAAGAACTTCAAGCTTGGTAAGTGGTTCGTCGGGATCAAGTGGAGTAGTTCTGTTATTAACAAAGGATCACGCTTGCATATATATATATATATATATATATGTGTGTTTGCGTTTAATACTATTATCGCTGGCATACATTCATTTGTGCTTGTCATTTTTTTGTTTCTTTTTTGTCCGGCCGTTGCATCCGGCAGGAAAGACAGCGCAACACCTGAGGAGATCGAGTACTTCGACTGCCAGCAAGAGATGTCCGAGGAGCTGTACATTCGTCACCAAGTGGTGGAGCGGATCATATGTGAGTTGCCTGCCGGGGCTGATCATCCCGATCCCGTGACAGAGTACCACAACTCACTACATCGCCTAAGTCAAGGTATCAACCACGACGTGCCGACCCCTGGCCATGTGTCTAGCCTCATCTGTGGGCTAGAATGAATGAGAGAATTCGACAGACATTTCATCAGATCGGCCTATATCAGCTCTTCTTTTTCGCCTCATACTCTACCTCACGTTCTTCGTTTGCCCACCATCCATCTGTGCACGCTGTTTTCGTCCTGGGCTGTTTGTTCTCGCTTTTCGATTTGTTGCTGTTGGCTTGCATTGCACGAGCGCAGCTATGCGTCCTCTGTATCTGTCGTCCGCCGCGAGTAGGGGCGATGCCTGCGGCTCATCGTTCTCCGTACACGCCTGTAACAGAGCATGTTGTCTTGGAATGTCTGCCATTGCTTGGGCTATTCGTTGGACTGTAAAGTCGGCAATATTTATTCGCGTATTTAGGTAGAGGATCATCTCGTCGATTATATTTAGCGTACCTGCTTGTGATACATGTCACAACGTTGCACGCATGGTTACCGACAGGATTATATACCGGGATTGATATCGTTGGGCTGTGGTCGGATTCAAAAGTTTCCTATTGTTTGTATCCGTGCTCGTTAATTGGACGAGGCCCAGGGACGGACCTTCGTAATTGCTAACTCTTCGATTTTGGGAACTTATTTTAATGTCGACGAGTGCCGCCGTCTTGAGCTGAGAGATAGACACTGCAAGGAATCCATGCAAACGATCCATGCTGTTATGTGGATCAGCCTTCTGCTTTCGATCGAGCTCGTATATCCGCAATCAAAATGGAAATCATTTGAAGGGTCGATAGACTGCGAAGTTCGCTATTACAAAGAGCTGAATACAGCAGGAAACCAGTGCAAGAAGCGGAAACTTGAGTTTAGTCCTGTTACTTCATTACGAGCAACATCGCTCCCTGAGATCGTTGAAACTGTGCCAGTCCTGATGACCTCGGGGCCAATCACGACGGCATCACTTTCGTCGTGCACTGTGAAGTGCGCGTTGTTAAGGGCTGAAGGGAGCGACTATTTAAGAAGTTGTTCTTTGGTCTTCGGTAGATTCTCTCATCTTAAGCATCTTTGACGCCATTTCTTGTTTAGCAATGCTCTGCTCACCTCCCTGCTCACGATGTTCGTCGCGTGCTTTTGTCAACGTATAAGCATGCGCGCTTAAAGGTTCATGACGACCTCGAGTCGCATTGTCTTCAATTTCTTTGCGTATGCGCCTCGTACGGTTAACAGATGTGTTTCGTGTTCGTTGCTATTATTGATATTTCTGCGCGATAAAACGATCCGTTATCTGCGAATTTAGTTGAAAACTAGTCTGAGCATTGCACAAATCGTAAGCATCAACATCTTTGCTCACGGGCTTTTAATCGGCTTTCAGCGCTGAAGGAATTTTCCCAAAACGATATCAAGAGGAACCAATTCCGCCAAAATGAGCTCTACAGTGGATTGGGAACTTACGCCTACCTCCCCCCGCCCTGCAAATCTCAAAGCAAATTCACTTTATGTTGTTTTGTCGCGCAGCAATATACGATAGTTATTCGTTCGTAGGTCGAGCTTTGCCATCCTCAACGTCCACTAACATTGTTCAGAGTTCGTCGTCTCATGTTTTTTGTCTGCGTTTGTCGTCTACCGGCAACTTCATCCTCATTAATCACCGGCCTTTCGCCTTTGTTACCCACCAACCAATCATCTCCGTAGAATAATAACTCGCTCTCTCCATCTCTCTCTCGCTCTTTCTCGCGTGCTCATCCACACAAGCTGTATTGCTGTCTGTCACTTCCTCAGGTCGCATAACATGTTAGTACAACTTATTATCATTTGGCCAATTTATCCATCGTTCATTACCTCATCATTGAGCTCACCATTCCTGCTCCATCTTGCTCTTGATCGAGCTGACCTCAAACTCCTATCGTCATGAACCATTATCACCATTCCATTCATATAACAGTGAGGGACGGGGTCACTGTGGACCATCGTTTCGAGTGTGTCGGAGATGGTGGTGGTGGTGGTGGCGGCGCCGGCGGCGGCGGCGGCGGCGGGCAGTAAAGTGACTCTTAGTCCGTGTCTATTTAACCCGGGACTGAGTCAATTCGCGCAGTGTTCGCCAAGCTCGTCGATCGTTCGTGCTGGGCCGGTGAGGCCTGGGTGAGCACAAGGCGGCCGGTTCGTCGTGGTTGATACGTGAGAGACTACACAACACGTACAGACTGACGGGAGAAAAACACCTAAGAAAAGAAGAAAATATAGAGCACTAAAAACAAGAATTGATTAAACACTCTTCGAAGCCACCTGCACACTTGAAAACGAATTTAATATAGTCGCCTGCTAAGAGCAGATACAATGCCTACAGTTGTGGGAATATCGTTGCTTGCTAGTTTTCCTCGCTGTTTATAAGAGAGGAGGGGGAACTATATACAACAATAACAATAATACACACACACACACAAACACACACAAACACATATATTTGTATATATATATATGTATATATAACGTGACATCATGATGTTATCTGAACGGCGAGAAGTAAGGGGTGCATCACAATGAGCCATTGTATGCCATATGCTGACCCTGTGCTTCCCATATATGAGTTCCGAAGTATGGCTTTGTGATTCTTTTTTATTATTTCATTTTCTGACTATGTTGTCAGTTAAACCTGCAGCAGCTGATAGTGAAAGGTCCTCCTCATCGACGGTTAGGCAATCTTAGATATGTGCTTTACCATAGCGTTCTTTACAATTTCGCGTATGCCAGAACCTGTTGAGTTGTCGGAGCGAAAAGTCTACGAAATAAGTCAAAGAAACAAATAACCAACACGCAAATCTGTGTTAAGATATCATCTCTCATTTATGGCATTCTACTTTTTTAAATCCTGTATAGCAAGTTCTCTGTTATTTAATTGTTGCTTGTTACCCGGCTTATTATCGTTGCAGGTCGCAAAGATCGCGAAGGTGCCCCCGGTGAGTTCGACTATTACTGCAAGTGGGATGGCCTGCCTTATTCGGAGTGTACGTGGGAGGATGCATCGCTTATCAGCAGCAAGTTCGGACACATCATTGATGCATTTCACGCACGACAGGGAAGTTCCACAATACCAAACAAGCAGCACAGGTTAGTCAGTCTTTATGCTCGAAGTGGGATTTTTCAATAGGGTAGATGTGGTATCGGGTCATTTCTCTATAAAGGCAATGGGCAATTCCTGTATATGGGCTCCACATCAGGGAATAAGTAATGCTAGGGACCATACGTGCGGGATTCCTTGTAGGTTATTTCAAACTGATACATTTAATAGCACGTTTAACTAACGACAAGTACGTTCCTGCCTTTAATTCCGGATGGCATGGTTCCACAGAGCACTCGTTAACCGACCAAAGTTCCACAACATCAAACGACAGCCGGACTACATCGGCAGCAGGGAGCATATGCAGTTACGCGACTACCAGCTCGAAGGTCTCAACTGGCTGGTGAACAGCTGGTGCAAGAGCAATAGCTGCATTCTAGCTGACGAGATGGGGCTAGGCAAGACGATTCAGACCATCTCATTTCTCAATTATCTGTTCAACGAATACCAACTGTACGGGCCGTTCCTGATGATCGTACCGCTTTCAACACTTGTGGCTTGGCAGCGGGAGTTTGTTAACTGGGCACCGGAGATGAACGTTGTCACGTATCTCGGTGACGTTGGCAGTCGGGAGCTGATTAGGGAATTCGAATGGTTTGTGACAGGGACGAAGCGGATCAAGTTCAATGTGTTGTTAAGCACGCCTGAGATCATGCTGAAAGACGGAAGCTTCATCAATGACGTCGAATGGGCTGTGCTGGCCGTAGACGAAGCGCATCGACTAAAAAACGACGAGGCACAACTTTATCGGACGTTACGGGATCTGCGGACGAAACATCGTCTACTGATTACCGGCACACCACTGCAGAATTCTCTAAAGGAATTGTGGGCCTTGCTTCATTTCATCGAGCCCGACCGATTCTCACATTGGGACTCGTTCGAGCGGGAGCACAAAGACACTCAGGACAAGGGATACAACAAACTGCATAAACAGCTCGAGCCTTATTTGTTACGAAGAGTGAAGAAGGATGTTGAGAAATCACTGCCGGCCAAGGTCGAGCGAATCTTGCGGGTCGAAATGACGTCACTTCAGAAACAGTATTACAAGTGGATTCTGACGAAGAACTACAAGATGCTCACCAAGGGCGCAAAGGGTAGCCAAGCAAGCTTTGTCAACATTATGGTGGAGTTGAAAAAGTGCTGTAACCATGGTCTGTTGATTCGTCACCCCGAGAACAGCAATGGTCAAGATCCTCTTACGCAGCTGATTCGCGGTTCGGGCAAACTGCTTCTCCTGGACAAGTTACTGTGCCGGTTAAAAGAAACGGGCCATCGAGTGCTCATCTTTTCACAAATGGTTCGTATGCTCGACATCATCGGGGAATACCTGAAGATGCGGCGGTTCCAGTTTCAACGTCTCGACGGCTCGATCAAAGGCGAGACACGAAAGCAAGCGCTTGATCACTTCAACGCGGAGGGCTCGCAGGACTTCTGTTTTCTGCTGTCAACACGTGCCGGCGGTTTGGGCATTAACTTGGCGACAGCAGACACCGTTGTGATTTTTGACTCGGATTGGAACCCGCAAAACGATCTCCAAGCGCAGGCGAGGGCACACCGTATCGGCCAGAAGAATCAGGTCAATATCTATCGGTTAGTCACGAAGGGCTCCGTTGAAGAGGACATTATCGAGCGGGCAAAGAGAAAGATGGTTCTTGATCATCTCGTTATACAGCGTATGGACACCTCTGGCCGTACAGTATTGCACAAAGGCGGGCCGTCTGCGAACAGCAGTACTACGCCATTCAATAAGGAAGAACTGGCTGCAATTCTCAAATTTGGTGCCGAAGACCTCTTCAAAGAAGAGGACAACAGCCAGGACGGCGGAGGTGGAGAGGTCCAAGAGGGTGAGATGGACATTGACGAAATCCTCCAACGGGCCGAAACACGAGAGGACGCCCCATCAACGATGGGTGATGAACTTCTTGGCTCGTTCAAGGTGCAGTCATTCAACTTCAACGAAGAGGAGGTCTCTCAGACGCTACCTGACTATTCCGGCAAGACATGGGAAGACATCATCCCCGAAGCTGAGCGGAAGAAGATCGAGGAAGAGGAACGGCAAAGGGAACAAATGGAGTTGTACCTTCCGCCTCGACAACGAAGGACAAACTTTGTTGAACTCGAAGATGGCGGGGCCGAGGCCGGAGAGAACCAAACGGTGAAAGCCAGTAAACGCGGCAGGCCAGCGAGATCAAAGGAGACCCTGGGGAGCTTTTCGGATAATGAAATTCGTCGTTTCGTAAAGAGCTACAAGAAGTACCCGGCTGCGATGAGGAGACTCGACGTAGTAGCTGCCGATGCCGACCTTCAGGACAAGGCGATGGTGGAGCTGCGTAAGCTGGCAACTGTCTTGGAGAAGGGATGCCGGGATTCGATGGTGATAGTAACACAAGCCAAACTAGAAGAAAAGGTTCGAAAGAAAGAGAAGAAAGATCGAGGCGACGACGCCAAAGAGGAGGACGGCGAGGAAGACAATAAGACCAAGCACAAGAGGACCACGTTTAAGCTAGGAGGTATTCAAGTAAACGCCAAATCGGTGCTGACGGCCATCGAGGAGTTGGCCATTCTCGACATCGTCATGCCGAATACGCCTGCCGAACGGAGTTCCTGGCGGGCTGACTGTCCCTTCAAAGATCCCGGTTTTGGACGTGATTGGACACCGCAGGACGACTCCAACCTTCTCCGTGGTATTTACGAGTATGGAATCGGTTCGTGGGATGCCATCAAGGGTGACACGTCACTTCAGCTAAAAGACAAGATTCTTCTCCCGGATCAAGAGGCGAAGCCTCAGGCTAAGCACCTGCAAAGTCGCGCCGAATCTCTGCTAAAGCTACTCAAGCGAATTAACAACAAGAAGCAGAAGAAGGTTAGTTCTCCATTATCGCTTCCTCATTTCATTACATTATCACGAGTCAAGGGGGGATGGAGTGGGGGAACGCCGAGCACTTGGAACCCTATGGCCTCGGGTTCGAATCCCGCAACTAAATGTTCTAATTACCAAGCGTCCCTACAACTGTTATTCCTCCAACTTTATTCGCTAGTGAATCAAATTGTCCACAGAAAGTTAAGTCATTTGCAACGATCAAGTTGTTAAACATGTTTTTCAAATTGCTAGCAACAGCAGGACACATAACGTTTTGAAGTAACGCGGAAGTAGTACCAAAACATGGCCCCATTAACAGTACCTATCACACTATCTTGTTTGGACCAACCTCAAACCAGTCTTCCCTATTTTTGTTCCCTATGCGGACGGTCGGCCATGCTGAAGTTTCTCCAACGCACCTATAGGACGTGCTAGCCTAGTAGCTTGAATCACTTCGTACAAAAAACACAACCCTCATGGCTTTTTCATATAATCTCTAATAATAATCTTCGGCTCCTCTGTGGGGCCCTCCATTTTGTAGTTGTTGGCAGCGCAGAAGCGACGGGAGCGAGCCGAGAAACGGCGCGAGGACAGCAAACGTGAGAACGAAAGCAGAAAGGACAAAGATAAATCGTCAAGTGGGGGTGCCGGCAGTAAAGAGCGCGAGCGGGACAAGGGATCGGACCGAGGAAGTGGAAGCAGTAAGAGGGAATCGTCACATTCGCACTCGAGCAGCTCGGCTCACCATACGCACACAAGCTCCGGATCACGAGGCGGAGGGGGGGACCCGATCAGTGGTGTTGCCGTAGGGTCCGCCGGTATTGGTAGTATTGACCCGATCGATGAGCTCCCGAAGGAGGTGTTTAATGAGTGCAAGGAGAAGATGCGCCCGGTGAAGCGGGCTCTCAAACAGCTCGACCCGCAAGATAAGTCGTTGACGCGAGACGAACAGATTCGCCAGATACGACGGTGCCTCGTCAAGATTGGTGATCGAATCAACGAGTGCCTCGAAGAATATCCCCACGATAAGGCCAGACAGTGGCGCTCTTATCTATGGGCCTTTGTTAGCAAGTTTACCGACCTCGAGTCGAAGCAGCTGTACAAGCTGTATAAGCACTCCCTTAAAAAGGGTAACACAGAGGATTCTCAGAATGGGGCGACCGGAACGCCCGGTGCGACCACAGCGACAGTCGTCCCTTGAGCAATCGGAGGCGCTTCAGAGGTAAGTTGACCTGCCACTGGTGAAATATATCTGTGACGGCGTGGCCTGGGTGGCTAACGCGTATTCCTTTGAGTGCAGTTGCCATAGAAGCCACAAACGGCGCCACAATTTTGTAGTTGCCGGTTCAGTAATTCCCCCTCCTCGTTTGGCTGAGGTATGGCTACATTGCCCTGCCGTCACATAGGTCTGTTGAGGAACTCCCAGATAGGCCCAGCATGACCAATATGATAGGACCTTGAATCAATGCTGCACAGCCGATACCGAGGCCCGACATGGAAAGTCAACTGAGAGAAACATCATGGTATAGCGTAGGAATACAATCGGATGAACTTCATGTGGCTAAATGATCTAGAATCTGCCTCGCTTCTAATTCCCAGAAGCTGTGTGACAGCATATGTACATCTTAGCAGCAGACCGCAGTAAGCTGTAACCGCCATTCGAACCGTACAAGAAACAAAGTGATACATGCAATAAAATTCGTTCTCTATCACGAATCGTTTCTGCACAATTTCAGATCGATTGCATCATAATAATTCCTACTGGAGTGAAGGTGATAAACAACATACATACTACGAGAAGTACGACCACTACAACAACCTTATTACGGATCCGATTTGACGACGGGTGAATGCATTCTGACGACGCTGACAGCAACAACAACAACAACACTTGAACTAGATTTACTATTAATGGAGGTATAGGTTTAAAGCGAACGGCGAAGGAATGAATGAATTAATGAGTGCGTGAATTGATGAATGGATGGATAAGTGTGGAATGACTGAGGAACATAGTTGTTAGCTACCGAGTGGCCGACGCGCAAGGACGGGTTAAAGCCGTTAAAGCAGACGACGATCTCGATCTGTAATGGGCTACGATGGCTTGGCGACGATTGGTGATGATGCCAGCGGATGGATCATGTCATGAACACGACCATAGGCTCCAGCAGGTCGATGGCTTGCGTGCTTGATAAACAGGTGGATCGTTCATGGTGACGTGTAGAAAGATGGTGGATAAACGAGCATAGAGAGCAAGTTATGAATTGTGACGGGGTTTGGGTTGAAAGGTGGAGAAGGTCTTCGTGTGAATCCTTCACGGGGACTTCCATATATAGTGATTAGTGGTGATGGGAGTGATACTGCTCTATACATACATATATATATATATATATATATATATATATATTTGTGTTGGTTATCACGACCCATGAATATTAACGACAATTATTACGACTATTAACATTAATTAATTAACTATGATTATTGTAATAGCTTGAATTTGAAGAGAGAAAGTGCATGGTACACTCGCTGTAGGCAGAGCGCGTTCGCTGTTCGGCCCGAGTGGTTTTCGGGCGGCGGAATGTCCTCACTCTGTATATTTTGCTTGTAGAAGAGATATCATAGTACGGGAGGGAGGTTCAAGTGAAATGAAATTATTTAGAATATAACAAGAGCAGATTGATATAATAAGAAAGAAGTGACGACGATGACGACGGCGTCGGCAATGCGTTGGTTCGTTGAACAGCAGCAACAGCAACAACAACAACAACACACTTAAATCTCGATATATAAATAACGACAGGCAACAGTTGATATCACCGCATACGAGAAAACAAACAGACCATCACTGAGATACATGAATAGAATGAACTAGAGGAGACAAAGATGCTCCATACAACGGTGGCATGGCCTGTTCACACAGTGCCACATTATTGACAGATATATATATATATATATATATATATATATATATATATATGAAGAGAGAGAGAGCCTGAAAACATCAACCTGCAATCATAAACACACTCACAGGAACACGACAACAGCGCAACAAGAGAAACACGACAAAAGCAACGATGTGTGCTGGCCGCGCTTACCTATTTATTTATGTAATAAGTGAGCGAATATGAGGAAGAAGTGGTAAAGAAGTATATATATATATATTATATGTATGTTGAAGACAAATGAGTAGAAACTCTCGGTCCGCTCTATAGCATAACATAACATATGAAAAAAACGAGGCATATGAGAGAGAGAGAGAGAGAGAAAGAAAGAGAGAGATAATTACGAATGAGAGAAATTAATTCAGAACCGTGTACGAAATGGAATTAAATGAAATATATATAAATCTATATATAAAGACCGGGTTCCAGTATGGACGTGGGGGGTTGGCCGGAGAACAAGTACGGGCCGAAGTGGATTCTCGACGGTAAAGAAAGCGCACTTAACCGAGTCCCAATAGTGAAGTGATTCTTGTAAAACGACGAATGTATGTGAACGGTGGTGAACAATAGAAGATCGAATACCGAGTGTCATATGTAGAGAGCAACGAACGAGCAGCACGGGACAACTGGAAGAACTTGAAAGAACTGAAAGAGGAATTTCTCTCCTAAGGACACCTTGACTACGGTGTAAGCAAGTGGTGGATGGGGTGTCCCTATTTTTTTTGTTGAGTTCCTTTACTGCGTTCTTTCTCCTTCTTCGTCTGTTTTGACTGGCTGGCGAGTTACTGTAATTAGTGTACAGCGTTTTTGGGGGCGGGTTGGTTGGGTGGGGTCGGCGACCTGCAGGGGGACGAAAGCCGTGCCCCCGCGGTGGCGCATGAAGTAATGCTAGGTTTCTCGAACTCGGCTCTCATCCAGATTAATTCCCTTCGGAGTTCGTCCATCGCCGCAGTGCTTTCCGCTCTCCCCTCACTGTTCTCTCCCTTAGCACGTTCCCCTACGAATCGATGGTGGCTCGATGTGGATGACATATAATGATGAAACGGCAAAACTCGGATGAATGACGACAGATCGATAGGGGGGCACAGCTTTCGCAGGTTTCATTTTTGTACTGACAATGCCTACATTGACGACAATGCTACATTGATGGTGGTATTAATACGCGAAACTTTGATGACATGAACATTGATAATAAACCTAGTTAGCATGAGAAGTGGATGATTAAGTGGGGAGAGAGGGAGAGAAAGAGAGAGAGAGAGATAGATAGAGAGAACGAAGCCGATGATGATGATGAAAATGAATTGTGTGTCACGTTGCCGATGTTTCTGCCTATGTTTAGTGCGTGAGTGTTTGTGTGGGAAATATAGATAGGGACACGTCGAGGATGAGGAAATGAAATATATGAACGCCCGAAAAGAGACAACAGATTGAGAGAAACAAACAAACAAACAGAGAAAGCACGAGTCGGAGAGGGAAAACCGACGGCGATGTCGACGATACCACGATCAAGAAGTAGTCTATTGATGGATCATGATGATAGTGAGCGTCTGCGTCGAATGGCGGCACTCGGCGTGACATGAGTAAACGCATGCGTCGGCCGGTTCGGTAGATAGACAATTGCTAGAATGAATGAATGAGATGGCGGTAGGTAGCTATATAGGGGGAACAGGGCGGAGGGAACTATTGAGTAAGGTGGTTCGAGTCAACAAAGGCTGTGGGGGCTTCTATGGGGTTGGAAATAGCTGGAACTGGGTGAACTGGGCAGGCTGTGGATAGACTGAATTGCGGCGGTGAAAGTGTGTGAAACGGCGGGATGATGTCGTAGACGGAGCTGTATTTGATCGGCCGGACGCCCGTTCAGGGAGGGCCATGTACATATGAACATTATGCGTGTGTACTATTCCTTAAAATAAACTACAATTATTTACAGACAACCGGGTGTGTGCGTCATTATCAAATGGAAGTTAGCTAGGTAGGTGGGATACCAAGCCGTTGTCTGCTGCTGCTGAAGGTTTCCTATGAATGACAAATCAATGTGATCACATGCAGCTTGCATGTTCAACAATGCTCCGTCAACCTGAACAAGGAATACTCGTCCGAATCGTCCATACGTAGATATACGGATATAAAACCACTATTTATTTTAGGGTACAGTAAGTAAGTATCTACAGCAGCGTTTTTAAACTAGTACATATTCGATGTTATAAAAATACACGTTCCCATTGAAATCAGCATGCCTCTCTATTCCTGTCCACGATCATTTTCTTTCCTGCCAGGCGCATTATCGTTTCCTACAAAAAGATTGACCCCTCGCCTCCCCCAAGACGTCGATGGCTGCGGGCATTTCCTTCAGTCACTTATTAAACGTATAGATATCGTCGTGCCGGAGGTGACAATCTGACACAACTCTACAAGCCTCCTAGAATGGAGCATACAATCATTACGAGTCAATGACAGCATTGGACCGTTGGCTCCGCGCGGATACAAGGCACGCAGCAGGAGCATATCCCATGTCCACTTGATTATCCCAGCTATACAAAACGTGATGAATAGTCAGGCCCGATTTATGACCTACTCCGAATCAGCGACTTCATGAGCACCGGTTGAAGCTCCTTCATTTTGTCGCCGATCGCAGCCGAGTAGGCCGGTGAATACGGATATACGTCCTATACCCGTCCGGGTGTACGATTCCAATTGAGGCAATCCCTAGATTCTCCCGAAGGTGACACCGAGGCTCTCGGCCAGCCCCAGGCTCTTGCCATTTTTATTGCGCCGCCTGGCGTTCCTTGGGCGTGTGCTCCTCTTGATCGTGGTCGACGTCTTCCGTTTCTTTTAATAGTTTGGCCTTCGCATCATCGAGTGTTCCCGTAGCTTCTTGAGGTAGACCAATCGTATTCTGGACAGACACAATAAGAAAAATAGATAGTCCGACGTGATAGCGATATTGTTCTCAGCTCGTACAGCACAGGTTCAACGGGCCGAAGATGCCGGAATTCTAAACATTCACACACGTGAGATTCGCTGGCGCGCTACGTACACGGGGTGTCTATTCAGATATCGTCACCATCATCATGAGACGAGACTGCGGGGTTAACTCCTACATAAATTTGACTGGGATGGCTTGCCAGTAGAACGTACGAAACGTATCTTGCGCGACGAACGAATGACAGTCTGCCTACAATTATATGGTATTCCAGCTAGGATGCACTTACCATTGTCTGCGCACGAGACTTGAGGATGTTCCTGGCAAACGGACTCATCTGCAGAATACAGCAATATTTTTAATTTCGTTTAGAGTAGCCATAGATTATTTCTCATCCCGATAACACTTACAAATAATGGGAAAATAAATCGAATTTTGCCAATATCAGAAAGCATGATATTGAACGGGAAATACTTCTCATTACTATTGTCCCTCGGGAGGCGTCCGCTATCCATTCAGCATTGGCGTCAACCAAAACAGTGGACGGTGCCGAAACAATGACGGGGTATCTACTGAAATGAGTCGATACTCACTGTGAATGCGGAGGGCAGTGCGACGCCCTGGAATCGGTACATCAGTCCAAGGGGTGTTTCGAAGGGATGCACTGACACTACGGTGAAATCTACGACTTGCGATGAATTCGCAATCATTGGGCCACAACTCATGTCGACGTGATCGCCACAGCGGTACAAGACAACTTTACCGTGTTCGGCCGCTGCCGCCACCTCGTCGACCTGGCCGTGCTTGAACCTGCAATCAACACCATCGAAAACACTGTCATAGTGAAGACCACAACGTTCACACGTTCTACCAGTCCTGTAGGTGAGTGCAACAACTTCAATAATAACGATTGGCAACATTATACCTTTTCCGTACACCTGGTCCTCTACACCCTCGTGAATTGCCCTCAAGCTTCGCAACAATTACACAACAGGATCGCCGATATACTGTTGATATAAAGAGGAAAGTAAGGAAATGGCGGCAGCACAGCAGCAAGAACACATCAAGCAACAACATACTTGTTATCTTCGAACATTTGCTTCGCCACGCTTGGGTCCACTTCGAGCCGCTCGAATGTTTCAGGAACGTACGACAACCGCTGAACGGTAGAACCGAGAATTCTACATTCTGCCGGTGTCGGTCTCCAGTTCTCAATCGGTAGTGCCGCATCATAAACAAAGGAACCACTTTTAATTGATGGAGCCGGCCAAGAATGCAGAGACACGAAGTGGTCCTCCTTGAAAGCTCGTTCGATCGCGTAGCCTATAAAGGGGTTGTAGGGTAAGAAACGATCATAGGATTTTCTATTCGGAATGATTCGGTACTATCCAGGACAATATGCGTGATAATTCTCATATTACCTCCAATGTGTAGAGACAATAAGGGTGTAGACGGATGTCGGTAATTGGACATGGCACACACCATGGGAATTCGAACACCGTAAATAATCGATCGGTTCTTAAATATCCGTACGTGACAGTTTTATGCTTAAGTCGATTCAAGTTAAGTATTGAATATCCAAGTGCAGGGTTACTCACTGTACATCTTTGAACAGAAGAGAGAGAGAAAGATAGAGGGTTGGATCACGGAAAAAAAACAGTTACCCATTAGATATGAGCAGCTTCTCCAGAAAGTCTTGTTCACCATGTTGATACGCCCCTCTATGGGGTCCTTGAAATGAGATAGATTGAGGGTGCAGTCCGCCGTCAGTGGAGCATGCATATCCCATGGTTTACCATCTACATAGGCTATCACTGATCGCAATCGGATAGGCTCGGGCAAATCTGAAAACAGTTCAAGTTCGTCAGCGTACGAGCGTGAATATACGAGCAATCAGTGCAAACTCATTGGTTACAACCACGCGCTGGCTGAAAACGGCAGGTCAAAATGGCAGGTCTAATTTCGTCGCTTTCTGGCTTACCCCTGCAACACCAGGTTGTGGCACCACGTTTGAGGCACCTTTAGCAACTAACGAATGTAGTAGACATGCTCTCGTATTATGCATGCGGTGAATCCGAAACTGCGTAAGATAATGTATGAAGGAGATCTTAAAGGATGAATAGAGGCGTAATGTCATTAATTGATCCTTGCGTAGTTAATCATTTAATGACATAACAATAATTCAACATTTATGGTGAATATTGCTGTGACCATTGCGTCACTTTGAGGACGTAAGCGTTTTGAAAAACTGCAGTTTCCTTAATATACTATTGCTTTGTATTGCACTGTATTGACACCTGTATAACTCATATATATATATATATATATATATATATATATATATTTGATTTGTCCGATCGAACTCGGAACCTACGTTTGGAGCAGTCGTACGGAGTCGAGATGTCCTTGTTCATGATCATTGTGCAGGGCTTTGGGGCACCTTCATAGTGCACCTGGATTTTTGTCACTCGAGTGACCAGTGATGCCTGGCGTGCCTTTTCGTTGCTGAACAGCGAGTTCCGTTTGGCTATGGCATCCGCGTTGGTTATCCTCGGTTTAGAACTCACTGCAGGAGCATCAGCAGCCAGTTAGAAGGACGCCAATGACAGTGAAGTGCAATAATGAGAGAGAAAAGAAAATAAGCAAGTTTCTATATATTTGACAAAATTATGACCCTGTTGCATATATGTAAAAAAAATGTAAAATACTGTTACCGTTGATCGCGGTACAATTGTGTATATACAGATCGATTCACATTGCATAATGTGTACATCGAGTTGTAGTAATTTAAAGATTCCCAAGTTTATTGATTCTGTGCCGTTCACTGTGATCAGCTTACTAACTATGTTAATAGGTCTAGTGACATCATGATCAGTTATGTTTCATATATATATATCCCACAATCTCACCACATGTTTTTTCACTATGGAGCCAGGATTTAGCAAGTCCACGCACAAGCAGAAATCCTATGTTAGTATATAACGCAATCGATCGGAACTACGCTTCGGACAACAACCAATCATACAGTAATTTTCAGCCCAGACAAATAAATTCGGTAATTAGTTAAATTTGTTGTTGTTGTTGTTGAAGCATGTTTTGTCCACATTTTACGTGAACAAGAAGATCTCCCAAGCTACAATAGATCTGCAGTGACGTTCTGTGCAACTCAGCCAATACTCACACTGCCTGCAACATTGTCTTAAGGCCAAATTGGCTAACAATATGGTCTTTTTAGCCATGACGTTGGCAATAGGATAACACAGCGGTAATTCACACCGCGCGCATAGAGACACACACATGAACCTCGTTCAGTGCGACTTCTTTTTTTGTTTTGTTCGAATCGCAACGACCGTCGACGTCTCCGTCGATTTAACTGGCAACAACTGTTGCCCAGTAAGGGGTGGAATTGTTGACGGCCACCGACTTTATCGTAGATCTACTATGGAGCTCATCTTTGCCTTATGAAAAGCTAAACTTGTGTAGCCAACAGTCAACGCAAGAAGGTGTTGCTCATATCCGTGTCGGACGCATTCAGACGCTAGCGTACCTGCCAGCTCCGCTCAATAGCTGATTTGAGGGTTCGCGCGTCCCCGTTGCCGGTTAGGCCTACATCCGGTGGAGATTCCTCCGCTCTCATTGCACGGATAGACTGTTAGTCGGACACTCTCGTACGGCCGAGCTTGGTAAGTGCTCCTTTTCGTGCTATAAGAAAACCCGCCAATAGCTCAGTGATTCTGGTTTTCGTCATTAGCCACCAGGCAAATTGTCCACTCGGATTTCTCGCGCTGCTGCAGTCGTGTGGCAGAGACGACAGCATGCAAGATCGAGAATGAGTAGCGAGTCGGACCGGGTTTCGGCAATACTAATTTGCTTTTGCTTAGTAGGCATATAGGAGCGGTTTAAATCTGACACCCACAGCCGGCTACAGCAGCGAATCGCATTGTGTTACTGCAGAGCTAACGATGGTCTGTGTGTATTTCCGCTGTGAAACCCACAACTAGCGTCGAACCTGTTACAATTGATTGAGGTGAGAATGTAATTTGGATTCAACGAAGTACAGTTGCGCTCGTGCGTGTGTGATGTCGTCGAGTGGGGTCACTCGCTTCTTGCGAAGTCCATACGTGTGTGCAGGACACGGCTAAGGTTCGTCAGGACGATGTCCTGTGTCGTGGACAGGACGCAGGCGGCTCTACGCTGCAGTCGCAAGGCCTCGTGGCGAATAGATCGCGCTGGCGGGTCGCTACGCTACGTTTTTCTTTTGCTGTTGTTCAGCGACTCCGTCTCTGATTACTGAATAGGGAGAGATTTATTTAATTCTTGAATTATGTCTAATATAGTTGTTTTATTATTTGATTGTTGCTATAGACATTGTTCATTTAACGCTACAGGTTTATAGCACAACAGATAATAATAATTCGGTTTATCGAGCAACAGTAGCGTACAGGTCCGGGTCCAGCAGCGACGATGGCCGGAATTTTCCAAAAAAAATTTTTACGGGTAATTTCGTACGCAGATATGATATATTATAAAATAGCACCACCGCCGCCGCTGCCGCCGTGGTTCGTTTGTCCGTTTGCTTATTATATCTGGTTGTCGCGGCTGACCAATGTAATTACCTCTGTACCTATTCACCGCCCCGATGATTGTCGACTGCGGGAGGGACAATCTGCCTCCACCGCACATCGTACATGGCTTGTCGCTTTTCTCAGACCCTGCTCTGATGCCAATTTACGATGGGGTTCTAAGCAAATTTTCCTCGGCCGTTATCGAGTCAGACCAAGCGTCTATCTAGACTATATTATCATCTGATGTTTTAGAAATATTCACAAATACTGATAGTTCTCGGCTGGTTTTATCACAAAATTTAATCGGGGATCTTCTGCCTCGGGTAAGAGATATTAAAAAAAGGCTAAAGCTCCATTAAACGCAAGTTTGCAGCCTAATTATAGAGAGTCGCTTCTTCCATCAATGGGATGAATGTTGACGCTGCTAGATTCCGACGCTGGTTCTAACAGATGCTGTTGCGAATTAAGTAAACTCTCATAGGTCCTTTCTCATGTTGTTGAATTCTTTTACGACAACCCAATCGATTGTTGAATTTTACCGATTCGACTTAGCCTTCCTAAAAGTACACAAACAAACAGCTTAGCACTAAATATAGCAAAATATTCGTGAAAGAAAATGTTGAATTTGTCTCCTGCTGCACGAATTGGTCTCTTGCTTCGCGGATGTTTCTAGATCTCCCCGACACGAGCAGTTCAGTGTCTCTCATGCCCTGGTCGCGACTCGCCCATTGTCTCCTCAGGCAGGCCAAGCTTTCCTAAGGAAAGACTCGTTTCACCTAGGCGTTGTCTCGCTTAGGCAGTTTGCGATTCCCCCGTGGCCAAGTACCGACCGACCGATTGATTCTGTTAGCGAGATCTGTGCGTGGTGGAAATCGCGCAGCAGCACCAGTGGTGGCGCCCTTTGGGTATCTTTAGCTTTCCCCCCGCCCCCTTCCCCCGGGTGCGCGAGGCGTGGTCCTTTGGGCCTGCGTGAGTGGAAACAAGATTGGCTTGACTTCCTTGAATAGGACCTGCCCGCGTGTCCCGCGCATTCACCGGTGGAGCAACAGTTCAAGCAGGCCGAGCCAACGAAACAGGATCGCTGGGACGTCGACCTGATTGCTAGCGATGTTTTTCCAGGCGAACATCCCTGGAAGCTATTCCTGGAGTCTGTGCTGTGCTACTAATTAATTAAACAGACTTGTTTTCGCTAGTTTCTGTCATAGATTAGCCCAGGGCAGCCAGAAAGGTTTGAGCGTTTTGTCTAATACGAATCAACCCTCTCGATATGTCTCGATGCTTCGACCCTACTGATTGTTGCGGGGAGTTACGTTTTTTTTTATCAGCATATACTATTGCAGTGGTCAGCATTTATTTAATATCATTATGTCTCTTAATATATCTAAATTGCAGCTGATAGGAGACACCATGGGCGTCGACGTCAAGACAACCCAGCAAGGAGACTGCTGCACCTATGCTCGCAAAGGCCAGACCGTCGTCGTGCATTACGTAGGCACGTTGACCGATGGCACGAAGTTTGATTCGTCCCGGGACCGTGGAAAGCCATTCAAGTTCGTTATCGGCAAGGGCGAAGTGATCCGAGGATGGGATGAGGGCGTCGCCAAGATGTCGGTTGGCGAACGGGCCACGCTCACCTGCAGTCCCGACTTCGCCTATGGGTCTCGGGGTCATCCCGGCGTGATTCCGCCAAACGCCACCCTGATCTTCGACGTCGAACTGATCCGGCTCGAGTAGACTAGGCCACGTAGGCGTTCGTGGTCGACGTCGCGGTCAGCAGCAAAAATCTCGCATCATCATCATCATCCATCAACAAAAACGGATACTGCTCCCAAAGCAGTATTGCTAAATCTATTATCATTCTAATCGGCGACACAATATTCCACATCGAACAAGCTCAAGATTAAGAAAGGCGCGAGAGAGCGCTCCATGATGACGGAAGTGCCGTGAGCAGTGGGTTCTATCCGAGAAGCACGCCCAGCGAACAGACCGGGCCACCTAACTAAATATCTTCGCTTAGGTCATTTTCTAATATAATCATGAGATAAACTCTGCCAATAACTCTGCGCGGTGGCAGCAGCAGAAAATGCAAGGTGACACTTTGCATCTCTTCGTTACTGTGTGCGTGGTTCCTCCTGATTCTAGTTCGAGAGGAGAGAACAGTGTATTCAATAGCGAAGGGATTCATTACGTTGTCATATTGCCGCTTCTCGACGATAGCTCTCAATCACAATAACCAACACCATGACAGTCAGAAAAGGATACTAACGGAAGAATGAAATTAACGAGTTCGTTCGGTTCTGTGTAAACATGGGTGTTCCGTCATGTGTACAATGCTGCGCATCGCCTGCGAAGCTGGGGACGCGTTGGCCATAATATGTACATCACACGCTTGCTGTGGCGTACACTATCCTTATGGTATTATTACTATAATTCTTATTGTTATTACATTATTATTATTATTATCATTATTCGAATGATGATGACGTGTGGATTTAGACTTGATAAGTTTGCTAAATAAACTTGAAATTAACGGCCTTCCTCATTGAAAGATATGTGTACTAATTTCATACGCCGACTCAATGAGGTCTGTTGTTTGGGGGTGTTGTGTTGTGGGTCTTCAATACGCGTAAGGTTCGCTCGCGCATAGTGGATGTGTTGAAAAATACTGTTCTCGATCATTGCAGCGTTCTAACCGAGGCTGCTTAGGATACTCCAATGTCGGATGAATCTTCGGCTCGAGAGCAGTAAATATTTCGATAATGACAATAAACCACATAACACACATCTCGGACCGAAAAGGAAAATTCGCTCAACCGAAAAGGAAAATTTCGATATAATCTGATGTGCGGATGTCATAGACATGTATTTCACAGCCACCCACAACAAATCCGGACTCGTATCTGGTGAGTGCTTCAGTGAATACAGAAAGATAAAGCAGGCTAGGTGTAAAAGCACCATTTGGATTGGCCATACGCTTCTCTATTCTTTTTTTATTTTTCCTTCATTTGGCCTTCTCTCAGCTATCCTCCGTATTATGTGGTAGTCCTCGGGTCGGAACCTTTGGGTATAACCACGAGGATATGACAGGATTTGCCACATGTGCTTTATTTTCAATGTAACCAACTTCTGCGAACTTCTGCAAGTGCCTTCAATTTTGTAATTATCAGCTTTCGCGCTATCATTTCTGACGAGCCTCCTGTCGAAGAAGGCGAGTTATGATTTCGCGTTAGAATGGGTGTTTCGAACGTCGTACAACCCTACGACGTAGACAACACGATTCGCCACACTCCAAAAAAACATCTCTGCGAGATGTTCACAAACTTACCGAACACCCAGTGCATCAGTAATGGAGGGCACTCACTAAAATCTGTGTTACGATTAATATACAAAAAAAAATATTGAGTTTGCGTACCTCTTTTCTATGAACTTCACTCTATATCGTACTGTGATATCCATGTTACGCCAGAAGTGTTTGCAGAGCTGTTAGCAGAGCTAAAAAGCAGTTGTACCGTGGACCTCAAATGGCGGTTGAGAGTAAGCCCGAAGACCTTGTTTGGTAGCAGAGCTGGAGGCCTGATACAGCGAGCGCATCGGTTCGAAGAAGTTCGCGGAGTGTACGCAAATAGATGGTTTGATTATACTAGCCACTTGTGGATCGACCAATACCAGTAAGACACCTTTATTCACATGTATCATAATATATTTTCCGCTTCTTTATTGGCTTCCAAAGAATGAAGTTACCCGTGTTCCTAACTTAAGAGACAAACAGAATATATAGGTAATAGTCACGATCATCTTTATTCTTCATCGTATATCATAATTGAGGATTCCATCGCTCAATACATATATATATATATATATACATGACTTTGGTAAACACACAAGACGATGCTCGCAGGCACCGTGGTGACTCCGATCTGTTACGTTCTTCCAAGGAGCTCACCTTCAGCAGAGCTGATTGACGTAAGCAGCATTGCATTTCTAAGCGGGCTCAGATTCACGCCGAACAGAAACTTTAATACAGTGTATACGTGGACTTATTCACTGTTTTTTTTTCTATCATGTGGACGTTCTTATTCACCTCATTAATCATTATGAATTGCTACAGTTTTGTAGTAACTGATGCCGATATTATATATACTGGGCTCAACTGTCCCGTATTCAATCGTACTGTGCCCCGTTATATGTCAACTCAGGTATCCTGATCGACGTGGACACCTGGATCAGGATAGGTGAGTTGACGTTTGACGTGTAGCAACCGCATGATTTGATATTCAGCTGACGCGTTTGTCTAGTGATCGTTTTCGTCGAATTATCCCTATTCTTGCCCATTCCCAGGCTGCAACAGGTAACTGAGGTGTGCTTCGTCATGGATGTTATCTCGCTCTGTTTTAGTCTTTCATTTTAAGTGGGTCTCTTCGTATTCACATGTTCACCGTTCGAGATGATTTGTAAGATAGCTGATTAATTCGGCGGTTAGCATGATCGAGCCTATGAATCAAGTATCATATAATATACACATACGTAAGCAAAAGGGCTCATTTGACACATATAGAAATGCTCCCTCCCTCCCATCCATACTTGTTTATTGGTGTACGACCGACAACAACGACGTTATTTAATCGTTATTCTCTAGTTTAGATCGTGATCACAACCTTGTGGTCACGGACATCTCTTCGAGTGAGTGCAGCCAATTTCGTATGTTGTCCTTGCTCATTATGGCCTTATCAGGCTGTGGCGTTCAGGCCCTCGTTGTGTTCTCGTTGGTCTCCTCGCAGACGAATTTCGGACTGCAGCATGCCGGGTATTTTTGCGAGCGATCGTATTCCGCCGTACAGCCACGTGGAGCCATCACCCTACCGCATCCGGAGATGTGGATGGTCCTATAATTGAAACACGCGGAACATGGAATATATATATATATATGGGTTAGTCGGAGAATGACTTCGGCTGGCCGATTGCAATGATCCATTTTAAGTGTGTATTTGTTGATGAAGTAGCTGGACGACTACGTGCGCTACCACGTTCGTGGATAGGGGGAAATTGGAAAGATGTTCGCTGGTGAGCTGCTCGTACGCAGTTGAAGATGAAATTACATGCAATTGGTGGGGGGGGGCTATATAAGTGTACGAGTTTAACACTAAACGAAACACCAAACTGAACAAAAGTCGAACCTTTTTGAAGAGTCACAGAAGTGCTGCTCACAAACCTCCGACGGGTAATACGATTGACCTGGTGCTATCTTCTCGTTAAACATCGGGTGAATGCATTTTCCTGTAAATGAAACGAAACGCATACATGTTACATGAGAGTCGGGCTAGTTTAACTGAAGCCAATAGAGCGGCGACCAAATCGACGATGAAATACCAACTTACAATAAGGTACCACTAGTGAAATAGCGACATCAAGGGCAGTATACGTGGGCAGCACGAGCAAGCATTTGTATTTCGATTTAACGATCAGTGTTACAAGACGGCTTGGGGAGGAAACGAACTTCGTTTATGGAAGCAGTGCTTAGTGCTTGAATCAGTTCGCTAGTCTTGCTCTTGGTTACCCAGCTGGCCTAGTCACCCCTCCGCCATGTTCATCGTATTTTTAACCAATCGACGCAGCATTTATAAATACGTTTCTATAAATGTATTCAAACATACAATAATTAGGAATGATTTGCTTTTAATGTAAATGTATTCAATGGTCAACAACGAATCGAATTGATATGATGCGCTACTGTATTCGAGTAGCGGTGGTATTTAAACAGCTGCAAATCGTCGCTAGTTCACGTCCGACAGTATAACACGCTTTCGTGATTGATCGTCACTCGGTGCGTATGTGTACACGTGCAAGCACTGTGAATACAGAAGTCCAAGATGTTCGCTTTGCAATATTAATCAATACCGGAAGAGCTGGGCAGGCTGTGTCGAGGGAGGTCGCCGGGTCACGCACGAACGCACGCACATCGTTGCCCCAATTGCAGTTAATTGCAAAACTCACATCCATATTCACCCCATCCCACGGCGTCACCGAGCGGCCGCATCATTCTGTCGTCGAAGCGTCCACTGGCTGCCGTCTGAACGAAGGCGCTATCGCAACAATTCACACCGACGCAACTCTCATAGTTAATTCCCATACGCGGTCGCCGCTGGGGTCTCTATCTGTCTGTGGCTGAGTGATTGCGAGCGTGTGTATTTGTGTGTGTCTATGTGAACGAACGTATTGAATTTTCGCTCAATCTGATCGCGCCACGCTTATCGAAGTACGGCGTTAGTAATGGCGAAAAAAAAGCAGCAGCAGCAACAACTTGAATTGCCCTGCATCGAAGTAGCAAAATGTACGCGTTGACAGACGGAACGCCCAACGTGTCGAAGAAAATTGAAAAGAACCGAGCTATAACGGACATAGCACGTTGTACTGTGCACGCCAGCCACTGTACACGGGCAGTTGGCTGACGGGCTGTAGTAATCTGAAGTAATGAGTATGGAGGGACATGTGTCTGGTGGAGGACATCACCGGGGATGATTATTATTATTATTATTATTGTATGTCGACACCACCGTCAAGCGCATAAATTCGCCGCACGCATTTCGAAATGGCCACCTGATAGTGTTCGATATTCTGTGCGATTCATTTGTGGCGAAATGCGTCTGCTTGCATTCAATTGCAGTTTTCTGGAGTGAATGTATAGCTCTTAAAAATCACAATAATTAATTTCCAGTGAAAAGTTGCGCTGTTGTAATAACGTATCGAACCATATCGGGTTTGTTGCTTAAACTGAAAATGCGTTTCGTCTGAACGGTTCTTTGCACACGATCACATGGTCGCATGCTGCCACCCACCGAAGCAGCTCCGATCTGAGCTGGCTCAACAAATCACAACTCGACGCGCGGGTTGAAATCCGAACAGCTAATTCGCACGGCCGAGAATAATCATGAAGTCGTGACTGATCGAAGCACGCATATAAACTTTCAACGGCATCCGCATTGAAAATCGACAGATTGAGAGGTTTGCTTGTAGACGCCCGCGCTATTGACGTGAAGCTACTACACAGATATGATGGCGGAAGCAATCGAACTTAGACCAAACGAGCTTATGAAAAGATCGAGTGAATATCTACACTAGAGGTATCGTAAATATGTCAAAACCAATTGTATGTGTTTATTAGTTGAAAAAGGTGTAACTATGCTATAATAATTGGGGACAGTATCATGGTCGTCGCCGTCATGGTCACCCCCGAGAGAGGCGACGGCATTGTTTTCCTACAATCCATCTCTCTATACATACAATATTTCCCTGTGAATAAAATGTCCTATATATATATATATATATATGTTGCGTCAATCGAGCATATGTTTTTGGTACGCACGCCTGCACAACACGCACATCCCAGTAGCTGATAATGCGCTGAATGATATTATATCGGCCGAACGCGGTCGTTCCCTCGTTGGAGTCCCTCTTGAAGAGGGTACATAGCCGCTGACGAGATGGTTTTCATTTGTCCGCGGTTGGTTAACGATTTTGTAAATCGCATTATCTGCGACGTGCCCTACAATGGGGAAGTGTTGCCGACGATAGATGTGTCGATTGCGCTCGCCTGGCGATACTCACACATGCTGCTGCGTCCTTTAACCCTGCTGAACTATTTGGGAAAGTCCACTGTGCAAATCAAGCGCCACTTCGCGAAGCTTCGAGTGCCTTTCTTCTCTGTGATCCCTCGAACTTTAACATATCTACCACGTCCGCAACTGAGGCTGCAGCGAAAACGATTTCACCGATCACTCCTCCAACAGAGATAGAAACGGCCAGAGAACAGCCAGCCTAGCTCTTCCTTTGTAAAATTGCTATGAAGCATCTGAAGTTAAACGTAGCATTTTGTTGTGCTTGGAAAAACAGAAATGGCTAAGCCGTCGTCCACGTATCATTGCCAGAATAGTCGAATATAGTAGAGGTACGTTAAATACGTTCTACCCGAAAAGCGACAGAGGGCAGGATTTCCACAGAGCAAGATTGCTAAATAGTGGTGACGACTATCGCTCTTAGCAGTGACCCTGTGCTTGTAAACGCCGGCAGCGGACAAGGTTCAGAATCCTTGATGTATCGATAACAAGGCCATTCTGTGATAATGAGGTCACGATAACGAGAATCGCATTCTATGAGTTGTCAGCTAGCTGGCATTGATGACGAAGGTAACCTCGAAATTAGGCGACTCGAAAAATACTACATAAAAAAACAGCCCAATACGAAGTGATGGAAATGGCACATTTATCAGTTTTGTATTATTTGTTAAAACGCCAAATTTAATGAATAATTGCAGTGCTACATATTATTATTATTATTATGTCACATATATATATATATATATATATACGTGTTTAATGTAAATAACAAGGAGAGAGAGGTCAGCTATCGTATGACATTACCCGCACAATTCGTCTGTGTACATCAGACAGCCAGGCGGAGAGGGAGTCGATCGTCGGAAAAATTGCAAACCATGTTACGACGCAATGTCCCGGGAATTCGTACACACTGTTAGTAGTAGTAGTGGTTGGTGGCAGTATATTTGTAGTATACGATACGCGCAAGCTGCGTCCTTCTTGTCCCCGAAGTCCTGGTCGTGCTCTCGTCTCCCTTCGTTTTATGAGTTTGCATACGAACGTCAAGAGTGCAAAGGTCGCCCGTAGAAGGAAGATTAAAACCCATACACATGCATAGGATGCACGGACAATATCGGCACGCTCCTGAGCTGGCGAAACGTCGGAGGCGTAGATGATCTGAAGCATTCGATTCCAGAAGAACCCTGACGCCACCGGAACAGCCCGGAAGACGTGATTCGACTGAAGATGCAGCTGATTCGACTGGCGGCTTGCACAGACACCCCGGCAATCGCTGCTGCACCGGCGTCACCACACTCCAGGCGGTCGCCCGCTGTGAAGATTCCTCTAGGAAGAAAGAGCGACATTGCCTGTTTGTTCGATCATGATCTGTGGCTGGTGTTGCCAGTTGACGCAGGCCACAGTCGGGCGACATCGGCGCCAAACTGTCGGGGCAAGAGCTCTCCTCGCGTCTTCCGCAAGAAAAAAAAGGGGAAACGCCAGCAACCGGCCGCATTCGGGCCAGGGGACATAGCTCTTCTGCCGGCGGCTGAATCTGCACTGCAATTCGTTCGTTGGACTGGGACATTTGCAATTGTATAATAAGTAGAGGTATTTTAATACCTCGACCCTCTGCAAAGACAGGGCATGCAGCCGGATGGGCGAAGGAACACGAGATCTGCTCTGTCAATCGGCATGGTTTTGCAGCAGAATCTGACAGAGGCCATCGTGGATCGCGGCAGGGCTCCCCGTTTTGAAAACAGAGAGGAAACGATCTTCTTGGTTATGCTAATCGATAATAACGTCCATCGACAAGCATAGAATCATGTTTGTGAAATGGCCATAAAAATAACACCTGGCGCCATCTGTCTAATGACGAACGATGTGTTTCGACTGAGGAGATTTGAGGAAATCGACCTGAATCCATTCGAACGAATGAGTTCTCAATGAAAGCATAGGCATATTTTGAATACGTGTTGGACTCGGTCGATTGTGATGGCACTATCTTGTGCGAGATTCACTCAATGCTCGTTAGCGAAACTCGTGTATTTGATTGTAGCTAATAATGAGGCTGAACTGAGAACTGTTATTACAGCTGCTGCTTTGTTTTTCAGGTTGCACGCGAACAAAGCAGCCATCTCGAACCCGGGGGTATTTTCTGTTCGCGGTATTCTCGGCGTGTACGTTAATACGAGAAATTATGCAACTCAGTAATTTACGATCAATGTCTAGCAAGATTTCGAAGTTGTTACAATACAGCAGGGTGATGAGCTGTCGACAACGGTCGAGAACAGATCAGGCACATCACCACAGAACAGAACAGAATATGCGACATGCACTGCTGCGCTACTGGCTGTCTCACGAATCTCTCCTTGACATTTTGGCATAATAACCGGTTGGTTGATATTAGTGTGAACGTAGTTTCCACACTCAGTAGTTCATGAATGGCCAAACGACTATATTCTATATATCCGACACAGTCGAATATATTATCTGTGTGTGTGTGTGTGTGTTTATACACACATACGGACCGATTCCACCTGGACCCGTCTCACTATAGCGGGCATGCGCTTCAATAGTATCCCGCTCTTGTTACCACGAGGAACACCTATATCAGCGTTTGCAAACAGTTGTATCGTTTTCTTTTCGACGCCTCTCACGTCCCAGTGCGGCCCATAAGCTGGCAAACTGGGCTTGCTCAGAAACCCAAAGTACGATGGTCTGGCGAACCATCACGATAAACAGATGAACGGCTTCATGTCATCGATGACCGACATCGTCTGATGATCAACTTAGCCTGCAGGGTGATTAATGATTTTCGTCTTAGTTAATGACCTCTTCGGTGAGCTTCATTTGAGGCTCGAAATCTCTGGGTACCTCCAGGGATTCTGGTGATATTGTACGAAAGAAAGAATCCGCCGTGCAGGTTCCTTAGCAAGCACGCTTCGTTCATTTACCTTGAAGGTTTGCTTATTTCGGCTCCATTGTTCCAGCTATTGTCAGCATGGGCCCCCTACTGCAAAACGTTCACACTGGACACAAGGTAGCCAAAAGTCACCAAGGGGCTCAACTGTCCGATCTCATCGAACCCAGTCAGACAATGATCTTAGGGTAATAATGGTTGGCCATAGGTCATCATCTGTCATCCATCTGCTGACTCGTGAATCAACGAAAGTGATGGGAATTAAGAAAATGATCATTGGAGATTCTGAAATGTCTCTGCAGGTGTCCAAGCTGCGATCAAATGATCGTTATATTCGACGGATGCGTAATACGCTTGTACGGGTCCAAACGAAGACATGCAGAGGTAATAATAATAAAATATATAAAATATATATATATATATATATATATATATATATATATCGATTGGAAGCAGGGAACAGAAATCTGTTCACGCAATATAAACCGCTTGTCGCACGCACGACAGCCGG
Source organism: Stratiolaelaps scimitus (assembly GCA_019614645.1). Lineage (NCBI taxonomy): Eukaryota > Metazoa > Arthropoda > Arachnida > Mesostigmata > Laelapidae > Stratiolaelaps > Stratiolaelaps scimitus. The sequence goes on from JABWDB010000008.1 coordinate 10,465,814, forward strand.
CTGAAAGGTCAAACTAGTCTGGACAATGCAACCGTTATCGGCAGGGTCAGACGAAACGGTCTGACAGTGGACACACATTCGAAGAACAACGAGGTGCGTACCTATACGATCTGTTAGTCTGCGGCCAGTCATATGGAGCGGTCCCAGAAATTGGAACCAGGGCACGTTTATTGACGCTGACCGATGATTGGTAAGATGGTTGTATTTGTTAGCAAAATCAAAATGAGTGTTTTGATCTGACTTGAAAGAGAAATGTTAGCGGTACCATAGCTTCACAGTAGCAATGAACAGAGTTGAGTACTCACCATTAATCATCTTCACCTTAGGTATAACGGCCGTATAGGCGTCGGATAGTGCCACAAGGCAGGACACCAGAACGGCGAAGAACACTGCAATTTTCACCATTTTCGCTTTTAGCTTAGTCCTTAGCTAGCTCACGACTAATTAAGGCGCCAACGACTGTAGCGAAGATCAGTTCGCTAACGGGAGACGAATCTCTGTTTTCTGTTTTTGTCTCGTAACTCGCTAACACTCGTTCATCAACGATCAACTCCTGCCGGCAAATCAGTTTGTCTCTCTGATGAGCTCCACTGTAACCCCAAGGGCGGGCTTTTCCTTCGCAGATGATCCTAATCAGGATGGTTCCAGATGGAGAAGAAGTCGGAACAGCTTGCGCGGATCTCTGTTGCTCGCTGTATAGTGGCGAATGCCACAGACGCGGTGCTTAAAAGAAGGGGCCCCGTTCCTGCCTCCTCTCCCGGTGCCGCGCCAACTGAAGGGCCTGATCATGAAGCATCCGCAACCCTCCCAGTTCGACGGCAGCGACTGATGAGGACTTCGACACAGAACGCTATGACTCGACACAATGAACAGCTGATTGAGGCTGATAGTCTTTGATCGATTGGGCAACTAAGGCCCAACAAAATAATGAAGACTGTAATGCGGCCTGTAGGGTCTATCTTTACTATATAGGGTCTATGTATATAGGTGAAATAAACAAAAATATTGACACCAGAGGCGCGATTTTTGTGAGTCACCTGGCGCGTTCAATCTGTTGCGCGCATCCCCGTGCGCGGTCCTTCGCGTTAGGGGAGAAACAATTCCAAGAGTGAGAGAGGGTAGAGGTCTCACGCGACGTCAAACTTCTCCAGCAGCCGTGAACATCCACCGGGGAATTCCTTCCTGGCGACCCCTTTGTTTTGTTGTTTGGATTCTTGTTGTTCTATGGTCGTTTATATCAAGCAACCAGCTAGAATGTCACGCCTGAAGGAAGTTCATGATGACGTCATTGATGGCAATTAGATGCCAGTTGGTGCGCGGTGTGGAGACCAACCCAGAAGAGAAGAGAATTTTCGTATATGTTTGAAACTGATCGCTGGAGACACCAAGAACTTACAAACAATAACTTCAAGGGGTAGCACTCTTTTTCCAGCAAAGGGACATGGCTTGTGGGAGGGGTCAGCGCCTGCAAATCGTAAATAGCATAAGGTGGGAGTCTCATCACGCGTAATGATGCTTATTAGGTGTATGCAGCATACAATAACAGAAGTGTGTAACTATATCCTGACATGTCACAAGGAACCATGAATAGTAGAAGCTATAAATACCTTACCAACCAAAAAAATAAAGCAAAGACGGTCCCGACAGGTCGTCATAGTTATATCTCAAAGTTAATTACCGAGGCTAGTCACCTCGAGGGACAACTGACGGTTAGCTCAAAAAGTTCTTAAAGATCTGTACCAGTTATTCATTTTATTCAAGTTGTTGATTGGTTTCTCTCTTTAGTTTACACGTACTGTACTTAAATTAAACAGGGGAGGATTAAACGCATACAGTGTGAAAGCGCATTGTGTTCGCTCCAAGTCGATCATAGGAATCCTTGTTTTTTTTTCCGAAATGAAAATCCCTCACGCGGCAAAGATTCAGATGGTGCTAAGCCGACCACTGAATCAGGATTATACAAGACCTTTTGTTGACAAGCCACAGCTGTTCTGGGACAAGAACATTGCAGTCCCGAGCGAGTTGTATATGCAATCGTACAGACTTGCCAATGCGTACAGTCATTTTTAGCCTGGAAATTGCCGGTTTTAGAGTCCCGACCACCATTCTCTCGCTTCCGCGAGGCGAGTGGCATCGTTTGCGAGCGGAAACCTCTTCATATATTGTACTCGCGTCCGCTTGTCACTAGCGTCGCGCCGCATGACAACGCGATTTGATCATCCTGTATGGAGTCTAGCCATCGGTACGTTCAGCAGCCCTACGAAAACAACGCGTCGTGCTTGTTAATTGCCGCATGGATCTGGCCGCATGGAACATCATTTACTCTCATCGTCTTCACTGTCTCGTCGTCTGGAAAATACAGAATTCCCACACAGTCCACACATGGCGACCGGGTATGCGTACACAGTCAAAACAGCATAGCAACTTCGGCATCGACTGAAGTCCGGAGGTCTCTTCGGTTCGTAAAACGGGACCAAGCACGCGACGAATTGCGAAGTGGCCCTCCATGTTCGTGTCGCGCGCATTTATGCTTGTGCAATTGATATCGTCCTCAAATTTTCTGGTGGCTCTGCTGCTGCTGCTGCCGCTGCTCCCGGTGCACCGCCAGCAGCGTCTAGCCACACATTAGCCAAACGGCATGCAGCGCGTTCTGTTGAACAGAGGCACATTTGAAGATGACGTGTTATGACTCATCTGATTTTGGCTGACGACAACAACACTCTGTGTGTATGTGTACAATACAAACCATCCTGCGATGTTCTGCCCTGACGGTGTAGGGGTTCGCCGGCAGGCCGAAACCACTGTTCTCTCTTGTGGTGGATGGCGCGCGTTTTACCACTGAGCGAACTGTCTCTCTACTCTCTATTAAGCTAATTATATAATACATAGATGAAATATTTCATCGACCGTCATATATATATATATATATATATATTAGGTCCATCTGTTTATGTGGTGTTATAGAAGAAAGAGGCTCACGCCAATCGAAGAAGGTTGTTTTTCTCGTTGTCCAGAGATTGTGACAGCGGTCGAAGTCACTGCGAGCGAACAGATGTCTTGACCAACGAGCACAGTCTGAATGATGGTGATGCTCAATCTCCGTCGACGCTGTTTACGATACCGAGAGCATAGCAATATCATGCTGCGATTTTGGCTGTTACCGCCTCGGGTAAATCCCCAACAAGTGAACGATCGTTATGGTGGAAAAGCTTCGCTGACCTTCTATTGCTCGTTTATCGTGGCCGGAAAATAGTCACTAGATAATGGGGCCCCACGAGGTTTCTGCTAGTTCAGCTACTAAATAGACACTACTGCTGTTCAGCTACTAATGGAAGCACTTCATGGCAGTGGTTAGTATGTTATATCAATTTCGACGCCCACTTATCTCTCTAGCATGGCTTGCACAGATATTTTCTCTTTCGCAGGTGAAGACGAACCCGTGAATTAGAGGTGGTTTTGTGTTTTGTTCGTGTTACCATGCTACCGCTGCCAGCTCTGCAGTCAGGAACGATGTACATAAGTCAAGGACGCTATTAGTAAGACGAGTCAACGGATACCTCGCCCTGACAATGACTTACTGACAATGGTTCGGTGCTCACTTAGTTGTTCTTGAAATCACATTAGAGAAAAGTTCCGAGTACACTTCCCACCAATATTGACTAGGAGCGCAACAAGAGGCGGACATGTTTTAGTAGGTTGTATATCTTTTTACTTTACCGCGACGGATCTACTGTTTAGCTCTTGGAGCAGCCCGGTTTGCATTAGGCATCTCGTCGTCAAGTACGAAAGCGGAACAATCCACGCGTCGACCCGATTGAAGCGTGCTCGCTCCCTATAAATGTGGATCAAGGTCATCGGTGGAACACAGGCGTTTGCTGCAAAAGCTCAACGAGACTCAGGTTAAAGGTTGGCTTATCGTCAAGATAGCTACAGCTCGTTGAAATGCCTGATTCTCACGATGCTGGAACTGAATGCGGCTGTGTACAGGAAAGGCCTTCATCTGCGTTCAAATGGAATCACTACGGAGATGTCGAACGTGTATGCGATGGCCAAGGTGGCGTGAATGTAGTGTGTGCCCACGAAAACACATGAGCACATACACGAGCGTTAAGAAAAGTAACTGGGAAGCCTGAACGAATATCTCCCCACCACCTCTAGCCCTGTGTCTGCTGCGATAGCAGCTTGCTTTGCCTGCGATCAGCAGTTTGCATAAGGTTCAACTTCTACGCTCGTACGATATACAACTGGTCAAAGGTGACTATCGTACTTACTACGCGCAGCTCACTGAACCAGAAAGAATGAGCTAGCTATTAACATCGCCGTAAAAAAAGACATTCTAGGCTTTCCAACAACCTTAATTTCGTGATTTCTATAAGTGTAATTGTTTAGTTATAATGTAGCAATATATGGCAACGATATATTTTTCTATGATAGAACACTTCTTCTTCCCACGTAACTATTATAAAGCGGCGACAGGCTTGAGGACTCTCGATACCAGTCTGATTGACGGACGTGCCCGAATTCGGAATCAGTCGGCCGCAAGACTAACATGAACGTGATTGATTCGTTTTACTTGTTCATACTTCACAAACTGGTTTTATGGAATACTACATAAACTAGCACGATATACAATTATAGAACAAGAAATAGCAGTGGTACCCAGCTTATCTATATATATATATATATATATATATATATATAGATATATATATATATATTGCATAGCCAACGTCAATGATGAGGGAGACGTGACAAGGCACCGATCATGTCAATAGGCCACCACGATGTCTTCATCTATAAATCTACATCTGTGCGCCGTCACTGTATCACTTGTGACGGAGACCGTTGTTGCTCTTGTTGTCGTCGCTACTGCCCTGAATCGGAGCTAATTTCACCGTAATTTGTTCCTGTAGGCTGGGCCGAACGTTCTCTACGTCACCAATACGATCGATCTACTGATCGACCACTGATTGCCCGTGACGCCGCTGATGTACAGGAAATGATACTGTCCAACAAAAACGAGTCTGAGGAACGGAATCGGGCTACAGTATCACTAATCAAACAAAATTACGAAAGCATCTGGAGTAGGTGAGGGTCTCTGAGTACCCGAAGGTATCTGCTGACGCATTACTCTGAGCCCAATTTGTCGATAGAAGATCCGAGCTCGAAGCTGTATAGTTCATTGGCTTGCGACAGTGTCTTTTTTTCCTCTATGGGTTCATATTGCATCGTTGTCATCGATCGCGGTTAGTATCGCTCACGGGGTGGTACACTCATCATAGTTGATTCTCTACCGCAAGTTTGGAGAAGAACAGTCAGGAAGCCTAGGGACGTATTAACCCGGGTCTGCAACTGGCAATCTTCGATATTCAGGCTTAAGGTCGGCAGGGTTCAGCCGTTCATCGTTGACCACCAAAAGTACATGAAGATGAATGCAAGGGTTGCGTCCCTTGTTGACCAGTGGACACAGTATCGCTATGAGAAATTTAAACCGTTCAAGAAGTCCGTAAGGGAAATCTCATACAAGCGATTCGCAATCATCTAGACCTGGACACTACAGGATCACTGGGTTCATAGAGAGATGCATGGCGCCTGACATATCGGAAAATATTGTATCATGCTCCCGATGTCCTTCGTCAGCTAGGCCCATTGTAATTCGCTTTCATACAATTGCGCCCCTTTGAAACCGCAGAAATTCAGCACAACAACAAAGTTACTTCCCATCTTTATATATATATATATATATATATAATATTGAAAATTCCGTCGCATCTCGGTCAAATACAATTCTCAGCATGTCTCTATCTATTCGCTATCTATTCATTTGTGTCGTTTTACAGTTCCGCTACGTTCCGCCGTGTTCCGTTGCCATTACGTGACAGTCATCACCATCACCATCACGATCATCCACAATCATCACATCAAGAAAGAAGCGCCTTTCTCGGCGCTACCCTTCGTTGCACTTTCCGTTTTCTCCATCTCGATTCGATTTTTTCGTTTGGAGTCGGACGCTACTGGTCGCGTTGGCACAGCGGCATCACGTCTGCTTCAGATGGAAAGACAGAGAAAGAGAGAGAGGGAGAGATCAAAGAGAAGATGATCGCAGATTAGTCGGCTCTCCCCATTGTTGTGGATTTTCCACCAATCAAAATGAGCAAATACATACGAATAACAACAAGTAATAATAACATTATTATGTACCCAAAGGCCGCCGAGATGAAAATACTTCAAATTCCAACGCTCTTGCGCGAAACTGATACCGGAGCGAGGAATTAAGAAGAGCATCGAACCGTATCGTAGTTTCTGCGTCGATTGCCGCCGCCGCCGCCGCTTGTGGATGGGTCGACCAACGCCGCCGCTCGATAACCGCAGCTGTTGAGCTGCGGCGAACGCGCTGTTGGCGCGAGAGAATCACGTGCAGACCCATGCGCGACCCCCTCCCGACTTCCAGCGAACTCATGATGACCGGAGGTCATTTCGATCGGGGGGGTTCCTATCTTGAGATCTCTCTCTCTCTCTCTGTCTCGCTTTCTCTGAACAGGGAGAAAAAGTACGACAGACAATCGGAGTATGATTGAGCCTTTTTTCATTCGTGGACAAAGCTCAAACGTCTCCCGGTGATCAATGAGTGATCGCTGATTGGAAATCAATCGAAACATCTCGGTCTCGTTGACTGAACCGGTGCGCCTCGGCATGTACGCTGTTTGGCTTGCAGAAGAAGCCATCTATAAGACAGATGGGAATAAGTGACCTTTCTGTAATTGCACGATTTTTTTTTAGCAAGGAGGACTGATTTGACGAATATTTTCCAGTACATATAAAGGCAGGAAGGATTTTGTGATTACCATTGCTTTCGATCGATAGAGCTGCAATTTCAATGGACATTCAGCCGAATTAAGCCAAAATGAAGCTCGTACTAAAAACAATCACTTAATTGTTTACCCGGTAGAAATTAACTCTCCTAAATATGTGAACGTTTGCAATGAATCAAGGTTCACAATAATTGTAATTATTGCATGTATTCTAAATGTAAAATGATTGTGATACCCCCACAATACATAAATAAAGGGGTTACTCCACTTCCAAAAAAGTAATTATTACTAGAGCATGAATGATATGTTGCACCTAGTCAATATCATTGCTAGTTAACCATGATTGATACGATGTCTGTGATGCATTACATATCATATAGAAGATTATGCTCCGGATGCGTTCGAAGCTGGGGGTGCCTGTAACACGATATTTGCTGGCATCCTCTCTGGTAGTCGTATGCCTCCAGGAGCGTTCATAGGTCAATGCTATCGCATCGTCTAGTTATAACGACGATTCGATTATTGAGGAAGACTAGAATTACATTAAATATTTCTGTTTTCATGCTGCTGATCACGTGTAGGTCAGTGGGTCACCCCTATGCTGTGACAGTATACGTGAGAGAGATGATTGGTGAGCCGAAGCTGACTTCAATAAAATAAAACATGTTTCTCTTTTATTTCCTATCATTAATCTGACGTCTAAAGCGTTTTCTTTGTAAATATTCTATTTTGGAGCAAAAATAATACTAGTTGATTGTATTTTTTTTATTTGAAAATGTTGTTTATTAATAAACGTTTACACGAGGGGGTGTTACCTCCGACAGAATCACCCACCCAGGTAGCACTACAAGTGTGTGTCCAGACAGAGACTGACCTTACGGATGCGTTACGGAGCTTGACAAACTGTAGACGGGACACCGGTATCAGTGCATCGTCTTGAACGATTTGAAATCTTCGCGTGACGTTCTGTAGGTTACCCCCACCTCTATCTCAAACCCCTTTACAATAGGTCAAAAAGGGCCCTACAAAAGCACGATACAAAGTGCGGTAAAACGCTGATTGTGGATGTGCGAGGAGCAGGCGTGATGAGACTAACAATAGCTATCGCAAACCTTTGACTGTTCAATACTAAGTATGTGCATATACGGAAGCAGTGGTGGTATCTAACGATGCGATGTTGAAATGTATGACCCCGCCAATGATGTGTGAGTAAGGGTCTTGCTTTATTCAACCTTCGATGAAATTCTATATCAGAGGGGAGGCAATCGTCAACTACCCATTTATACTCGAAAGGGCGTCCTGTGTCGACAAAATAGCTGATGCAGCATACCACTATCGTATGGATATCATGAAATGCCACGAGCCTTGATGGAGACTTCTAACCAAAATGTAAATTTCACAAAATCGAGGACAGTTTACGATATTTACCATGAAAAAAAAACATAGAAGTCAGGTTGTACCTCTGTATATATTATACTATAGGCTCAGTAGATACCCCAGAAGGGAAGCGGTGATTTTCGACGAATTCGCCCAAGGATTGAATTCACGGGAAGGGCCCGTTCATCTTATCCGGGTCAGGGTCTTGCTAAGGGGTTAAGTTATGAGGCACGGCTTATAGAAATGCAGTGCCATTTCAAATTGTACCAAGAAAGCCAAGTCCCCTTCAAATAAATGGCTCATACGTCCACGTATAGCAAGTGGCTACCGATGACACTCTCTGCTCATTTAATCACTCGCGTTAATCAGTGCAGCAAGTTAGCGTTAAAGTCCTCTCACCGAACCTTCCATCATAATTATTAGGTTTGCGACCGTGAACACCGCCGCGAATACGGCTGAATACAGGTTTCTACTTCGGCGTTTCACCTCTTCCAGGCCTATGCATCTATATTGTGCTGTAACGTTTGTATTATATCTACACCGTAGATGTGTTGTGGAAAAAAACGGGCTTCCAGCCATTTACAACACGAATTCATTGGCATATTGTTTTGTTGTTCGGCTTGCGTGATTTCGAAATAAGTAGCTCAGGTAGCGGCCATAATCACGTTGTTCTATCCGGGCACGCATCCCTGCGAAGGGTGGCCGTGACAAGAGCCGATAACGCTGCTGCTCGCTGACAATGCAGAGCCTGACATGTGACGTCACAATGAGGTCGGCTCGATGTTATCTAGCGCAAAAATCGTATAACCGATATGTTTCATTATCGGCTACAATCATCTGCCGAGTTATTATGTTATTAATACGATTTCATCGTCGTTGATCCGAAGCGGTCAGAATGCCGCTGGTGGCATTCGGTGGATATCGATGATATTCCCCTTGAAGTAGGCTGTGTCCTGTGAACACAGGCGAGCGATTTCGTAGCTACGGTATTGTGCGAATCCGCGTGGCGAGAGGGGTGAGAATAGATATGTGCAGCTTGTGTTTGGTCTCGATCTAACATTTGGCCTGTTACAAGCCCCTCGCTTTGTAGGTTAGGTTAGGATGGTGTCCGTCGGCCATGAGTTAGTGTTATACTAACTAGACAGTTTCGAATATACGGCCCAGGCCTCCACAATACACGATCGTAATGGACCCTGTGGTTTTTTTAGGGGGACCCATCGCTTTTTGCTTAACGAACTGAAAATTAGCTGCATACAGGTAACCGAGCAAGCGTAAAATTCGCCGCTGAAAATAACCTACATGCCTTAATTGATGATAACTGTACCATAGCTGCTTCTATAATTTAAATTTTTTTAATACTGTAATGGGGAATTCTTCTTTATTTCACCTGTTTATCATAATATAATGAATGATTGCCAACAGGCTGGTGGTCGCGTTGTAGGTTCATACATTCACTAGTGGTTGTATTCGGATTTTTGCTGTGTGTATTCGATGTTACAAATATATATATATATATGCATGCAATATTTTGAAGGTCCAACATCGGATGCGTCTTTATTTCAACAACGTCTTATGTCAGGACGAAGATCCACGCTCTCGATGATACATTAGACATGACGACTTCAGCGACATTTTCTGTAGCATATGTCATTCGTATTGACGACTGAAGCTCTCTAGCTATCAGGAATTGAAGGGACAGGTTTAAAAATATTGTTTTCAGAAGTAATGTTTTTGGTTAATTTTCGGGAAACATTTTGCTCTCATCCTGTTGCCTGTTGAATAAATAAATGAGCACCATATTGTGGGATTGACGTCATTTGAAATGAGGGTTCATAATGAGAGTATCTGTGGTCTTTGGTTTTCAGGTTAGCTGTTGAAATAACGCTAATGAGGTTAATTCTAAACAGGAGTTCAAAATGATTCCTTTGGATCGTTTTCTTAATTTTTAACTTTGACAGCAGTTTGATAAGAAGTCGTATTTCGAAAGAAAGAAAAGCATAAAAGATGTAAGTAATCATCAAGATCTAACAGCGCACTCAAATTAAAAATAAACAGCAAATTCAATTATTAGCCTTGAACTCGACTATACGTGTACAGGGTGATCGGAAGCTTCGTGTGTAGATGGAAAAAGAAGGTAGACATTTTCTCGTTGAGTAACGTACATTTTCATTCAACCAACCAACAATTTTCTGATCGCCCTGTATATACATAAATATATTCCCGGGGATTTTAGCCCAAATTTGCCTAAAGTTTTTGGTGAAATAACTAGTGGATTTTCTTATATTTTTCTAGTCATTACAATTAAGGTCACAAATCATATTATAGTAGAACAAATCATCGAATCATAGTAGAAGTAGCAAACCTCGGTTCGGCTCTCATTGAATTGAGCGCACGAGTTTTCGAGCACTCTGTATATGCTTTTCTCAGCTGTGTGTCCTTCGTCTGTTGGAGGAAAGTTCCTCCCAATCAGTGTCGCGTTTTTTTTGTCCTCTGATACGAACACGTATTGGAACTATCTCACCGATTGGTTGTTGATAAATCAATGAATCAAACGAGGTCCAAGATCTCCAACCGAGGCCAGGCGACAATCAATGTTTTCCGCCTTGTTCATCTATCCGTGAGTTCCACTTGATCGAAAAGGCACCCCCTCCCCCCAGTGCTACATGTGTTGTTATGGTTGATACTCTTGCTGTTGGTGACGCGGGATCGGCTGGTGGTATATAGATATAACGCAAGCGTTCCACACGTATCTTGATCGTTCACATCGTTATGTCTCAATGTCAATAAGACGACAGCGATGACGGCGACATTATACTCGATACTTTCCCACTAAGAAACTACGGCGTGACACTTGTTTGCGGGTGGCCCGCCAGAGATCTCTCCCTAATCCCGCTCTGCCGTGCCCGCCGGTGGTCTAACATGGGATCAAGCAGTAGTACCTCACTGGCTGTACACAGATCAGGGGAGGCCTGTCACTCACAGTGTCCACGATCGCTCCGTGCTGTCACTGTTTCGTCCCTACAGTCTCGTTCAACATTCACCTGTGTGTGACGAATAAAGGGGAATGTGCACAGCGAATCTTTAGGTCTCATCGCGAGTTGAGCTGTCGAGTAGTTCCTTGGCAGCTAGCTAGGCGGCGAGCTATTGTAGTTAGCTGGAGGACAATCGATTGAAAAGCGATTATCACAGAATGGCCACGTGAACCGTCACGATTAAGGAGATATTCACGAAACAGTTGTTTTTGTCGAGACGTGACGCGCGAGCCGGAAATCTCGTCGAGATATTTTGTTGCAAGAAATTTGTTATCAACACTGTTTACTCTCCCGTACGGCTGGGGGACCAAGGAAGTCGATCGCAAATAGTATTCCCTCCTGCGATCTACGATCTGGTGAGTCATTAATGCGCTTGCATTTAGGCCGCCAAGATATAAACAGCAACAATTCCTAACAGCAACAGCACTCCTGGAAAATACCCTATGTTTGTGCGTGTGAGTTTGTGTAAACGGTCCACCCTAGCAGTGTGTGCTCCTTCCGTTAGACTGCACCGGGTTGCGTTCATTGTACCAGCTCTTCCCCAACGATGCGAAATCTCCTGCGTTGCGCTGCGCGGCCCATGAACTTCAACAGAGGGACAAGCGACAGCTGAGACACTTCACGATTACGATGGCCCAGCGGGCGAGCCAACTCATAGACTCCTAGTCATCTGGCGTCATTAGCGACGCCCGGACAATGCGATAGCGGACTGCATTTGTTCCTTGTAAGATGGACGCGGAAGGACGGAGATGGTGGCGGCGTTGAGCTGTGCGTTACGTCATTGTAATGAACCAAGGTACCAGCCTGCAAGTGCGACAAACTCTCGGGGAGAGGGTCGAGACTCCAGGTACCGGCCGCCAGCACGGCCGGAAGACGCCAAGCCTGCGTGTTCCTTGAAGTTTCGTGGTCTTCGTCATTTACCACAAAGCCCCTTCATCTTCCTCCTCGGAAAAGGAAATAGGTTGGCCAGGGAGAAGAGGTCTGGTGGTAAGGAGCAGTTAATTAATTTGCCAGCCGGCGGGCAACGAGCGTAGGCACGTTTCGGTGAGCCGCTAAGATGGCACCGCAATAGCCGGCAGTGATGGCTTGGTCAATCGGTGAGCGCTGATAGCAACAGGTGTCAAATTGGCAACGATGACAACAGGTGGCAAGAGGCGGACAAACGTGCAACAACCAGCGCGAAACGAGATCGAACACGAACGGAATCGAGGGTCAATGCTGGTCCTTTTTAGGCAAGTATATGTACGTTTTGCTATGGAATACTTAACTCAACTCGGATCTTCTCGAAAAACTTGCTTGCCTCTGCTCGCTCTTGCGTTAAGAGACAGCATTGCGCGAATGGTGTTTTTGTTGGAACACGCACTGTTGATGGCGGTCGGCTGATTGGCGTCAGCAGCCCTTTCGACGCAATTCCTTTTTCGTCGAGTGATCAACGAAAAGCTTGATTATTCAAGTGAGTAGTTAACGGTATATATTGTTGTTATACTAGTTCAGTCTCTATGTTACGTTATCTTGTTTTAATATGGTTCTCAAGGCATACGTTGCCCCCGTTTTAAGCTGACCCGTAAAGCATTTTACATTTTCACATGATGTGCAGTTCAAACGTTTTACTTACTCTTGACAGGTAGAATACTGAATGACATTAGTTACAATGTTAACTCACTTAGTTTAATCTACGCAAGGGCAACGGCCGTTGGCATCTGTCATCGAGCTCATTTCATTACCTCGATTATGAACGACTATATTTCCCTTTGGGGAATACGCGGTAAACCTAGAGCGCCGTTTCGGGTTGATTGATCAGCGGCCAAATAAACGCCACCGTCATCTCCGAGGAGCACTTGCTCTAATTGCGGAACAATGATATATATATATACATATATAATGAAAATCCTTATGATCTATACCAAATATGGAGAGTATACTGCAATGGTGTTAATCTCGAAAGCGCAGAAGGTCCGCTCACTTAAGAAAAAGGGTCGAGGGTAACGCGGTGGAAAGAAAATCATTTTCTAAAGGTGGCCTTCACTTTCAATGCTCTGTTCACTGTCACGGTATCTTGAAGTATCACTGAACCCTCCTGCACGAGCCTACTATAGCGCCCGTACTGTGTGCAGCAAAAGGACTTTTTCCTCACTTTAGCGATGACAACCATTTAACAATGGGCCCTTTGCCAAAGTGCCTCCGTTTATTGTGGAAATACAAATCAAATGATTGTCGTGAGGAGAACTGATTCGACTAGCGATGCGTAGTGTAGGTAGACTAGTATTTATGCCAACTCGATTCAGCTGAGATGACGCTGGCGAGTGGCGGAGCACAAGTTAGGTCTTCTTTGAATAGACATTTTCATCATCAACGATGAATGGAATGGCCAGAGGCGAATTAGCACTCCGTCGATATTAAATCATTCGAGGAGCAAGGCCAGAACTATGTTCGTACGCTCTGTTCATGTTATGATCGAGACATAGTTGAGGGATGTTTCATGTTCAGGCGATTCAACTCAACAAGGAATAAATGACGGTTTGGTTATTGTAGTTGTAGGTACCCCGATATTATTATCATAATAATTATTAGTATTATTATTCGTCGTCGTTATTATGCACATGCGTACATTGAAATATAAAAACATTCGGGGATTTCTAATTTCCGTTTTGTTTATTACGTTCCGTTTCATATTCACATTGATGAATGGGGGCATATCGAGAAATCTCGAACCGAATGCCCACGATGGTTGGCGCATATGGTAAATTCTAGACTTCGTGCCACCATCGTCATTAACCACAATTGAAATAGAGAAACTAAGATCGCTACCCATAAGCTTTCGATGTCAATGTGTCATGAGGGCAAAAGCTGGATGTGTCCGACTGGAATCAATCGTAGCGGCTCTATTTGCCAGGTCCACTGATTCATGTTCTTACGTGGCTCACCGGTACACTATTCCTGCCGGGTCGTTTGCTCGCAAGGCGACGGCAACCTGAAACCGGCATCCAGTAACAATGGCGCTAAATACGTCGTCCATTGTTGACCTGATAGAGAGAGAGAGAGGCAGGCAATCATTTGTTTTGGACTTTGCGCGAACTGCTGTGTGTGTGTGTGTAGCTCTGTGAGCCACAGGACAGCACATTGACTGCAGCAGGCTCATGTGAATTGGTAAGGGGGTGCGCTCGATTCAAGCGCAGGAATATCGAGAACACAGGTTGGAACTGATGCGCGGGTGTGAGGAATGGTAAGCTTGTGGTAAATTGCTACCTTTCTCGCGATTGACCGTGGTACTATCATTGTTATTGACACCATTACTATATGAGAACGAGTGTTTGGTCATTTCATTGCCGCCCAAGAACGCATCTGGGTCTGCGAGACTAAAATTGACATTAATTGACATTAACATTCAAGCTAATCGTATTCCTCGCCGCGGCTAAGAGAGCGGAATCCTTTACGATGAAAGTAGGAACGGACGGTTCGGGTTCCTCCATACGATACATGAATTAGTTGTAAACGTGTGTGAAAATAGACGATTTCGAATAATACGGGGTTGTGCAGTCAATCTCACTAAATCTTCTCCGACTCAAATTAATTTCATATTTTACAGCATATGTATAACAATGTGTTTTTGTGTTAATTGCTTTGCTTGCGAATTAGTCTTTCACATCATGGAGTTGTTCATTTCATCGATGTCGGTTCCGCAGCACGAACCCTCTTTAGCAAGTTAGGAAAAATCACAAATTTCACTGAACGTTCATGAGAACGGTACATCTCACGAAGCGTTATTTCAAGTGGAACTTAATTTTAAGCATCGTTCTTTTTTGAAACAGAGGCAGAAATTAAAAGTAATCGCTCATACACTTCTGCATAGCTTCAGTGACCGGCATACCCCGGTAGCACAGGATGATAACCAGGTAGACGGTCAAATAGTCGTCTACCTGCTACTTGGAATTACGGACTTCATTTGCATTTAGGGGTCCGTCTTATGGAGCAATGCCAAAATAGGCGTTGAATGTTTACTGATTCCCGGCCAGAGCGCCAGTCCGGGAAATTTCTTTTAGAATGAATGTCTGCCCAACAGCTGTGTAATATGTGTTTCTTTTCGTTGTGTAATATACACGTATACAAGTAATTAGTAGCAGTTAAAATCGATTATGGCGTACAGGCAAAGAGTGAAGTAGAAAAATGTTTCCGTATGATACATGCAATTGTGTCGTGCAATTATTCTCCATCAATTTGAGTGAATTTGATCTTCCATCTGATAACATACACTCGCTCTAGGTGGGACATCCGCGCATGCCCATACACAATTTCTTTATGGATTCAACTCAAGGGGATTCACGGTTTGTAAGTCAAGATGCCGTTATTTTTCACCTTGTTTTAATCATGTATAGCTGATTACATGATTACATTAAGTACCGTGTAAGAGAAGGAGTTGATTCTGTTGGAATAAGCTGGATTTGAAGGAACAGCTACCCAGTGGCTAGTCGTACACTAACCCATGGTTTGACTCAGGCAACCGGTGACAGGCGTAGCCAAATATAGTGCGTATAAGATAAAGATGGCCGTAAGCGAACACCGTACAGGAACGAATACAAATGAAAGCTCAGATGTGATACTCCGTTAGCCACCTTCAGCAACTGTACGCATCTGCTTACATGTATGCTAAATGAAGATATATAGATATTTAAACAAAGAACGGTTGAACATCAACAAATCCAGTGATGGGCTAAATTGCGTAGCAGTGTGATCCCATTATGTTTTGAATTTCCAATACTCAAGCTCCGGACTCTTGAGCAGTCGTAAAGGCACAATGTGTCATCGAGATGGTCACGATTGAGCCACGACTGGCCTATAATGGTGTCATGTGTACCCTAATAGGATTTGTTGACAGCTCGATGTGTCACATTTTATCGGTAGAATGGTCTCGTTTGCCTTTGGGCTTAGTCAGCACCGATTTGAGTGCTTATAAAGCATTTCAGTGCTGGAGTGCACCAGGAGACTTTTTACTTACACTGTAGGTGCTATATTATATAAATACAAAGGTTACCGTTTGTTCCTGCTTAGTCGCGATTGCCGGAGTGACTTGTGTGTATGACAATGCCCACCGGCTGACTATTGGCTGGTTGAGCTTGCTATGCTCGCTTGCATTCATGTAGTGTTCAGAAAATTCTGCCGCCCTCTACTCAGGTGACACTCTAACGCAACGTTACACGCTTATCGCATTTAGTCTACAAATCTAGTATCGTCATTATACAAGATCAGATGCCTTTAAAAAGCCGATAGGTTCAGAAATGCTGTTTGGACAATAATTTTCTGTTATGGTATAATTGTGTGTATTAAATATATATGTATATTCTGAGTGATATGAAGGTATGAAGTGTTACTTATTGTAACTACGATGTTTTAATTATTTTTTCTTTTTTCCTTTTAACGTAACCCAAAAGCATTGTAAAATTTCCTTTTGATCAATTAACCGCAATATACATGAATTAACGAATGAATCCTGTGATAGTGGTAGACCTGTCTCACAAAGGGTCATTCCTATTCTATTACTGTCGGTACCGGCCACAAAGTGTGTGACAGCTTGCTTAGGATATGTGAAGCCTCCACTGACGTCTAATATATTTGGACGAGATTATTAGCAACGGGGTATTACCAAACGATAATCGTTATAGCTACCCTACGAGGGGAAAAGTACACTCATCACTTTTGCTCGTTGCGGCCTGCATTCGCCTTCGGGAGTCCAGTGGCCACTGTTTCTCTAGATACCATCAGGATTGAGTTAATTCACGCGTGGCTTCTATTAAATCTATAACAACTTGACACCGCTGTCGTTTTGTTATGAATTATACAAGCGTAGATTAACAAAAGCAGACGGATTGCCATATGATAATGGCGGCGATGATCGACAGGGCCGATGCTAAGTACTGGACTGTGAACTTCGCCTGATCCTAAACAGTAATGTTCTCGACACCTATTTCTCGCTCCGGTCCTTGTCGTCTACCTGGTTGATTGCCTGCATAGGTATCAGTAGTACATTGCTACTTTATCGGTTGGGCAGAACCGCTAAGCTGGCTGTATTCAGACCCAAGTTGCATATGGTTAGAGTCTATTCTATACATTTAAAGAACGATGTAAATTGGCGATACGGTTCGTTCACCATTGCATAATTCGATTGATTCATTCGATTTTATTATAATTAGCTCGCTTTTGTCGCCGTGAGTAGAAGGCAGTACGCGAGAAATGAAGAGTTTTTAAAAATAATCAAAATCGAGTCTTAGTAAATCGTTCTGATAGCCCCGACGCACCCGTATTTCTACGAGATCCGTATTCACGGACAGGTTTAGTATCGTCCTACGGTGAAATCCGCTTGAATACTAAAATTCGAAGCTCCGAAACGGGGAAGCGGTCACACTAGAAACAGACTGTGATAAGGTATAATACTTTCCCTTTCTATTAAATTGGACACTATACAATTGTTTCCTAGATGGTGGACAATAATATTCTTTCTCTTGTATCCTGCAGCGGTCAGAGCGTTCACATCAGCTAGAAAAACACGAACATATGAAATGTCAATCAATGCAGGACCGACGTGTTCTATAATCGAGAATTCACGCTGCCACGCAGTGGTTGGCGCTCACAAATGTTCGTGTAGACATTCGCCGACTTTGTTTTACCGTCGAGTTCGAACCAAAGTCCCCTTTGAGACGCTTGCTTCCACCCAGTGATAAGAACAACGGTTCGCAAGTCTACGAATCAACTTAAGTGCGATCTCTCCCTTGAATCTGCAGCTTAGCGTGGCCATGAGCTTGTCTGAGTATCTTCATACTTCTACCCAATGAAATATATCACTCAGCACTCAGCAGGGAAGGACTATCTACTGCGGCCCCCTCGTGTCAAGGCAACGAGCACAATCGTCTATTCGAATGCTTAACGCATGGACGATATGTTAAAGCGCTTTGTACCAACTCGGCAATGAACATCGACGTTTGTGCGAGCAATCGCTTGGGCCGCACTTCGATGACATTAGCTGAATGCCAACGATTGGATTCCGTTAGACGTCTTGTTTGTTTCGCTAGCTGATAGCCATTTGCCTCTCTTTGAGACTAGACTAGATATAGAGTGTACATTGTCGCTGCTTAGGCGGAATTACTTTGCCCCCCCCCCCCCCCCCCTCGCGTATAATCTAGCTACAACGGCTTGTTGCATCCCACGTCGCTGAAGGAGCTGGCTGCCAGTAACTGGCTAACGCACCTGTGTGGCCGTGGGATATATCTAAATACGTGCGATTAGTTTATCTCTCCCGAGTTACGCATCTCGGTAGAACAAAAAAAAAGAACACGGTATCTAGGGGAATATAACGACAGCGGAATATATATATATATATATCCCAGTAGGCGATGGAGGTTCTGGACGAACCGGCAGTAGCGCTTCTCTGTACACTCTTGTCGCAGGTAGCGTTGTATTGTAAGTACTCTCAAACGGAGCGAGAGCTACTCTGTTTATGAATCGGGTAACGATCATTGCCTACTGTCAGAACAATTCGTATTGCCCATGAACGATTCGTTTCATGAACTGTTTATTTATATCAGCGAACGTATTCTATGCGTTAGCTCCTTTGGAGTCGGAATCGTTATGATAATTGTTTGAATAGATTTGCTGTTTGTTGGTGGGAGATTATCTCACCTCGCCCCATCATTTTCGTAAGTGTAATGTGTTGTTACTACTGTTTAGTTAGTTTATTATCGTGAGCAAAAACAGGCATTGTAGTATTGCCTACAATGCCTGTTTATTGAAGGATATAGTTATCTGCAAGTATATCGACAGCGCCTAAACCTGTAATGATGCCCGTTTCCTAACACTTCTAGAACTTGTGGGGAGTCTCGTTTGATACGCCGTGAAGACAACAGCCGATAAGGCCTTACTCGGAGATCTATTGAGTCGCGGGACAGTTAGTAATTGTTGTATAAATAATAACATCGTTGGCGAATCTGTAGATACAGGATCGCATCTATTCGCGTGTGCTTTGTCGGGTTCGAATCGGCCAGACACCCTATGAAGTAAATTAGGGGGCGTTGCACTTTCGCCACTCCGACGAACAATCACGAAGTTTTAGCGTAAACTGTGACAAACAATTACATGGGCTAGTTCCAAGAGGCATGCGTTTCCGACTGGCTAAAACTGCTTTACTTAGATTTATCACAATCCTGCAAAAGGAAAGGTACATGCTGATCTTTGTTAGCATTTACATATATGTATGTACCTTTCCTTTTGCACCATTGTGATAAATCTAAGTAAAGACTTGCTTAAGACAACTGAGATATCATCAAACTGCTCCACATGTCATTACATGACGTGTAATCATCAACGCGGATAACTGCCACTCCCGAGCCGCATGAAGCCGTGGGTGTCATTGCCTAATCACACTCCGTTACAAAGCAAAAACAGGTTCCACCTCTCTCTAGTACATGTTTTCTTATACCGACGGAAATTTCCTAGGAAACTTAACTTAACTAGAAACGCGTCGAAACTAGCTTCCCTACGAAAGATGTTCGCGATTCGCTGTAATTTGCAGTCACCCTACCGAAATGGCTCGTGATGATGGTGGTGGTTTTACCACCATGTTCCTACGCGGGATCCGCCGCATAGACTCGCTCCCTAGTGCTAATCGTTATCATTCTTATAATACAATAGCCGGATAATTTCTCTTGACATTTTTCACGCCCCGCGGTATGGTCGTCGTCGTGGTATACATTCGATCGCGGGGCTGTTCGATGATGCTGGGACATAACGGGTGCTGCTGAGGCCAGCTAAGATCGAACAGGAGTAGAAACATTCGAGCGGGGGACGCGCCGAGGACTTCCCGAGTCCCAGGGTCTCGGGTTCGAATCCCGGAGGACTCGGATTCGATTTGAAGTAATACGAAAGTAGTTCGAAACGATGGCCTAGATAACGACATCTTCAGGGTCAAAACCAACATAAGAAATACATCAGGGGGGGGGCAAAATGGCATCGTGGCCGTCATCCATATATCATCCGTCAGTCCGCAAGGTCGAGCAGGACATCTTCGCCGGCGGAAGAAGCCGTCTGCAGGGTTTGACGTTGTCTGTTGACGCTGATTATGATGATTATGACGCGACTGACGATGGACACTAATCTCTCGTGTGGCCTGTAAGGACCTGAAACATGTGACCGTTGCATGGCGCGGCGGCCGTGGCAGTTCCGTCGCCGTTTTGCCACCGCCACCGTCGACGGCTCCCGTCGACCCTATCTCGCTATTGACCATCCTCCTCTAGGAGGCTGCTTCTGGGTCTGCTCCCTGAAAGCTGAACGACAGCGTTGTTTCATATCTGTCAATTGGTTGGTTTTTCTCACCTCTCCCAATTGCCTTCCTCCTGGAGTAACATCCACTGCAACATTTACGGCTTGAGGGAGGACGGACGGATGGGCGGGCGGGCGCCCAGGCAGGCAGGCAGCCAATCTCCAAGCCTCCCCCCGAGTTTATACTAGCCACCGGTATTACTCAGTATCCGTTTTGTCTTCAGCAGTTCGGGTCGACACGCACACATCACATTACAGCCACTACGTCCATAACAGCATCACGCTATTGCGTTTGTTGCAGGTTCCAAACCGCCGCAGCAGCAGCCACCATCAACGAGGGTGTCCAGGGAGCGCATGCGATAAGGATCAAACGCCAAATTATCAATGGATGTACGCTCGCAAGCTGCCATCTGTTGTCTGCGCTAGACGCGGCCGTGCCGTTGAACGTAAACATTGCACCTGCATCCATAAGTCACCACTGATGTCGTATTGCTCAGAGGGGTGGCCAGAGCGAAGTGATCGTTCCCTTCCTTCCGGCTGAAGTGCAGCGAATTTTTGGATTTCACCTGTTCGTTGGCACCAGCAGCAACAGCCACAACAACAACAGCAAAGAGACCGTGTGAGAAACTGTGTGAGATTCTGCAGCAGGACGATTGTTGCAGGCCGTCGTAGCGTTGTGTATAGTCTTGCAAGGTTAAGAAGCGGGTTGAGTTGACCACCAACCTCGCAGGGGCTAAGAAAAACAACCTTGAAACGATCTCAATTCCTTTTCTTTCCTGTTGCGGTGCGCCGGACACGCACACGCATTTGGCTGCTAGCGGGGTGCCAAAACGTCGTCTCTGCCGTGGGTTGGTCTCGCACTGTGGCATCATCGATCTCATCTGAACCGGTCGAAGCTGTACGCTTCGGACTTAACTAGCTGCTGCAATCATGTGGGTCGATCCAAACGAGGTGATGTGGATTCTCGTACTTGGATTCATCGTCGCCTTCTTCCTCGCGTTCGGCGTCGGAGCGAATGATGTGGCCAATTCGTTTGGAACCTCTGTTGGAGCCAAGGTACTTCACAATTCCGTCGCTAATCTAATGCTATTATTATTATTATTATTATTATTACTATGCATTAATCGACTAGTATTGTAGTATCGTAGTTCTCGAATATGTGCAATATACTAATATTTGCTCGATGTCATATATTGATGATGATTGCGCGTCTCAAAATGTACAATCTATAATAGCTAGAGAAGCGGTTGGAGACAGGAACGGAGTGTTCAACTTGTTTTCTAAAATACGGCGTAAATTTTACTAGTTCGTCATTCGTTCTACAAATAGAGCTTCATTATGTTTATATACACAAATTCGCATGCGGAGTGGGAACGAGCGGGCAACCGTCGCGAGGGAATCAGCCGAAAAATACAGCAATAAATCAACACTAAACATTAAAGTCCTTATCTCTCCAACAATACGCAACACTGATCGTATCCTCATCGCATCATTGTTTAATAGATATTAGGAACGTGACCTGAGGTGCGTATCGAAGCGTGTTTTCTTCCGTCCTAAAACTATCCTAATTTTGTCACTCCTATTTACGCATGTACGTATACGGTACACGAGTGCACAGATATAGTAGTGCTCTCCATACGACAGCAGTTCTATAATAATTAGAGTCCATATATTAACAAAACTTGCTAACCTATGCTGCAAACAACGGTCCGATAGCTGCCACTAACACACTATGTCAAACGTCTCATGCTACAGCTTTTGACATTGACTCGAAGGTCTCAAGCGGAAGCTATGGTTCGATCCGTGCGTGTTTAGCACACAAACAATAACAAGCGGGACTTGAGACCTGCGTAAACATTGCTCCGATCAGCCAGATTTGAATGGCTTTAAGAACACACACGTTATCGTTCGTTGTGTAGTGACAGCAACGCGATCATAGGAAACGTTATTACTGCACAGCAGCAGAATATTTCGATACCTTAGAGGCTGATCTGATACTCTAACCGTTCAAATTGCAGGTGCTCACCCTGCGGCAAGCTTGTATTCTTGCGTCAATATTCGAGATTCTTGGAGCAATACTACTGGGGTATAAGGTAAGCTTATATATATATATATTTTACTATTTCGGGCATATTTTCACGCTGAATTATTTTGTTCATTTGAGTCCCCTATACTATCATGCATACGTAACAGGAAAGCCTTTTTCCCTCCTGACCACCTGGCGTGCTGTAGAGCGCAGATACTGTTACCAGCACGAATTACTCTATCAATAATTAAGTGGTTGTCGAATTGGATACGCCCCAATAATCCTCTCCTATTTGACTCGATGCCAATCCATTGATCGATCTCATTCAGGTTTCAGACACGGTTCGCAAGGGCATATTCGACACCACGCTGTATGAGGGCGAAGAGAAAACGCTTATGTTGGGCAACTTGGCAGCCCTAATGGGCTCTGCTGTATGGAACATTGCGGCGACCTTCTTTGCTCTCCCAATATCTGGTACACACTCCATCGTCGGGGCCGTGGTAGGCTTCACCATTGTCGCTAGAGGTGGGTGAATTTAATATGGGTTTCGCATAATGAAAATAGATGTTCCTTCACGAAAATCGGCTTTTTCTTGTTTATCGCACCGTGTCAATGCGAAGAAGAAGTAGAGAAGAATGGTAATATAGTTCTCGCTCTTTCGAATGCTATGGTTGTTGTTTTTTAAACATATTCTGTTTCCATGGCTAGTATTGTTATAAGTTGTTCATAGCCTATTTAGTTTAAAACCTCATCCTAGCTTAGAATACTAGGAGTATATATATATATATATATATTGATTACATGGGCGTATAGTGGTAGTTTGAAATGATGTTAATGACAAAGCAACTAACTCACAAAATCGTACAGGGATTCTATACAAAATTCATTATGTACTATAAGCCCATTAAATGCATGCCATTTTTGGGTCATACGCTTGTCCCACAGCGTAATTCACTGCATGACGCATAGCCAAAGCTGTATTGTTCTAATGTAGATGATGTATTCGTTCGCGTGCTGAGCAGGATTCAGGGGAATCAATTGGATAGGTCTCGTGAAGATCATCTCATCGTGGTTTGTCTCACCTGTTCTTTCCGGTATCGTTTCGTTCCTCATCTTCTTCAGGTAAACAACCTCTTCACGAAGTGTTAATGTAACTAAAACTGTTTCATGAAAAGCTTCAGCAAACAAGGACATTATATGTATGTGTTCACCGCAGATGTCGAATTCTTATTCTAGATAGCAGCGAATCATATGTACTATATGTATAATGATAGATTACTAGTTGTCAACTCAGAGTTCATGAGTACCCGTCGATACTCAGCCTAAGTTAGATGTGTATGCACGTTACGATCTACAGCCAGACTTCACCAGAAGCTGACTCCCGTTGATCGAAAGAGCTTTACATCGCTTGCCCTGTGTAGACTCGCAATCGATTGACGTGTTACGTGTGTCATACTTACAATATATCATAATAGCAAATACGTTCTCTCTGTTACGCACATTACGTCCAATACATTGCCACTGCGTATAGGAGACATGAGCGATGAGATAAAATTCGCAATCTCTCCTATGTCTACCTCTTGATTTATTTCAGCATCAAATACTTCGTACTATCACAGGAAGAGCCGCTTGAGCCTGGCCTCCGCATTCTACCTATCTTCTATGGACTGACAGTGTTCGTAAATGTCTTCTCGGTTGCACACGACGGGCCCAGCTTACTCCTGCTCGATCGACTTCCCCTCTGGGGTACCCTGCTCCTCGCGGTTGGCATCGCTGGCTGTGTGATGCTTTTCATTTGCCTTTACCAGGTAGCGTCGACTTTGCCAGAAGGGAGCTTCGAACAGAAACTCTCGCATTCCCTCCCTCGGGCGAGCTAGCATTCGCGTTATAGGCTTCTAACTAGATGAGGTGTACCGGTACGGTGGCACCTACCACGGTCATGTGGCACCCGAGCAATGAGTAGGAATGGAGAAAGATGAGTGACTGTTCAATGAAAGTTTCCTCTCGATGATACCTGATGATTACAGTGGGGCATTACTTTCAGATGAGAGAGGGAGAGAGAGAGAGATGTTTTTATTAAACATCTACCAATGGATGACATCGTGGATAACAAAGTGTTGATGTGGTTTGTAGTATTGTATGATGTTACATCGTTTTGTTTTTAATGATGCTCGCCAGGTACCCAAGCTCCGCCGGGAGCTCAAGACGACGTCAGAGTTTCGCGCAATTCCGACGAACACCGATCAGGTGTGTAATTTACTTTTGGTGTGAGCTAGCTGTTTGATTTTCACGATAAATCGTTGACTAGGTCGGAGGTTGATAGGCAAATAGAAGTACCTATTTATTACAACATCTCACATATGTCAGGCATCGGCAACAACATCTATGCATTTCAACATCTAAAGGCATGTGATCCCCTAAACAGTATCATTACCAAACTAGACCGAGCAGACAGCTATGTCCCCTTATCTACCCTTGTGAATTCTTATAAGTATCTGTTTGCTATCGTATGTGCATATGTTGGATTGGGCGCTTTGGACGTCAGCGTTACACAGCGTATTGGTGACCGCGCTGAAACGTGTACTTGGTTTGGCGTGCTGTGACATATGACTACTTCACGTCATGCTAGTTCGTTGAGCACACATGCCTTTCAAAGGTAGTGTCTAGTAACGTCGGTAGCAGATTGCACCTCCAGGACACTGATACACGTTACATCATCATAATCCCCCTTAAACGCGTTTAACACGATTAGCGAACGTCCCCCACATCTGTCGAGCCATGAGCGAGTTCTTGTTCATTAGTCGATTGCCACTGCTTTCAAATAGATTCATGGGCGTCTGGAGCACACAGAGAACTCGAACGCCAAACGATGCTTTGAAAGAAGAAAAAGAAGATTAAGCCCTTCCCGAAGGGTTTCCGCAATGACAACCACAATGGCGCGTAACGTGTGACAACCTTAGACAATCCGTTGAGGCACGAGGCTAACATGCACGACTAATAATCCCTCCCTATCTCTTCGACCAGGTTTCAATGTCTCCAAATGGCACCGAAAAACCCCAGCTAACCGCTGAAGCAACCCTGGCAAAGTACGCCAACGACCGAAGATCATCTATCGCTTCGATTGAGATCGCCATCCTTGAGGCAAAAAGTCAAGACGAGGAAGACAAGCCCGAAGTGGCCAGACTATTCTCCTTCTTGCAGGTGAGCAATATTCGTATCAGTTAGAGACTGGTGCAATACGCCGACGCGGCTTTGTCGATCAATGTGCCATGTTATTGCCGGTGGTGTATTCTGATGTGGGTCTCGATTACATTTGTCAAATGTGAAATTACGGAAGGGACCGCAAGAGTTGGCCGATCCCGATTTGTTTTACTATAAGTGATATTTAGTGGGACCATATATAAATTTAATAACACCGAGAATAACACGGTTATCTGTTGCGTTACTCTACTAAAGCCTGGGATTGTAGGTGACATTAGGTATAGTGCATTAAGCCTATATATATATATATATATATATATTCACCGTGAGGGTATGCCGGATTGGGACGGTTTTCCAGGGGGCTCCCTCCGGCTTGGGAGTCATGGGGATAACGGGGTAAGTACTCCGTAAAAAAAAGCCTATATATATATATATATATATATATATATATATATATATATATATATATATATATATACTGTTTGTGTTAAATTGATCGAAATTGTGTTTAATTTGAATATTCTGAATATTGTTAAAAAAACCATTCGTCACATATTTTTTCCCCGTTTCTTTATGTGGCAGGTGTTGACCGCAATCTTTGGTTCGTTCGCACACGGTGGCAACGATGTATCCAACGCAATAGGACCCCTCATTGCTTTGTACATGGTCTACATCACCTCGAATGTTCACCAGGTACAACTGTTGTTCATTCAAATTGTTTGTCCACCGGCAATATTTATCGGTGAACATCTGCAATCGTCGGCAGTGAACGACTAACTGAGCTCACCTTATCGAACTCACCGTTCTGATTCAGCCGATATCCTCTGCTAATATAGGTTGGCATTTCGGCAAAATGACGACCAACAGTCGTCAACAACAAGTACTGACTTTGTCTCTTTTTTTTCACTCTCAACTTTAGGAAGGCGAAATTCCCCCTTGGCTTATGATCTACGGCGGCATCGGCATCTGTGCCGGTTTGTGGCTCTGGGGCCGGAAGGTAATACCGTATCCATTGTGTCAATGGTATAATATTTGCTTCGTACCTGTAGAATAGAATAGAATCCACACGAAATCTCCCAGCCACGTTTGGACTTCGGTTACTCGTCAGTGGAAGACGCGGGAGTTCGCTGTCGACGAATTGCATCAGCTCGTGTTTGCTGTGTGCTTCTTTAATATAGTCGAGTAAGCTGGTTGGACTGTAATATTGATCCTGCTGATGATCCTGACCGCCACCCCTCATCATACATTTGTCAGGAATGGGTAGATTCGCACAGATTGCGATCATCGAGGTCAATAAGCAGGCTCGTAGTTCAGAGTCAGGTGGATTCGCTGTAGGCCAGCCAATTATACGCAAGTTTCGAGTTCATCAAAATCACCTTGTTCTCTTTGCACTTGTATAATACATCGCGCTAACCAGGCGCCGACCGATGGGAAACAGATATAAGAAACATGATTGTGTGTTTGTTTGTGTCTCCCAGGTGATCCAAACAGTGGGCGAGGATCTCACCAAAGTGACCCCATCGAATGGGTTCTCAATTGAAATTGGAGCAGCCACAACTGTACTGTTGGCATCGAAGATTGGTCTGCCCATCTCAACCACACATTGCAAGGTGGGTGGCTGATCTCACCTGATCCACCAGACTCTCGTACAACGGCAACATCGTACGCCTTGCTACAACATTTTTGCTCCCGTAACTATGAAACATATATATGCAAAACCAAGAGAGGGCAAGCGGCCGCTAGCATTTCTAGCACTTGGTCAACGGCGTCATTGGACGAACCCTTCCATTACAAACAAACACCGAGAATCGAGTAGAACCTTTTCAATGAAGGAGTTCCTCAATGAAACCCCTTTACATTGTAGCATTTCTCTACGACTTGACAAACAAATTTATGTTACTTTTATGTTTCCACGATTATCGATCTCTTCAGTTCTGGATTAGTATGAGTTTCACACCTGTTTCGATTTTGTTACCAATTTGCAGGTCGGCTCGATTGTCTTCGTAGGTTGGGCTAAATCACAGAAAGCTGTCGACTGGAATCTATTCAAGGTAAGCAGCAGCTCTCCCGAGGCATTCCTAGTTACTAGTTGTCGTGTCCATTATATGTTCGCATGTGCAAAGTAACTAATGAGCGCGCATAATCGCGAATCGTTCGTTTTGCATGCTTCCAGGGCATTGTAGCTGCCTGGTTGTTGACTCTCCCGATCACAGGTGGATTAACAGCGGCCATCATGGCTATACTGATGAGAATTGTGGACAACGTCAATTGACCACGCCATAGACACATCGAGAGCAACAAGACAATACACAGAGTGCGTGGCAATTGCAACGCATCTTCAATGGGTAGACCATCGTTCTTAACATCATTCACGATATATGGTGGAAGTGAACGCTGGCAATGTCCGGATCATTCCTTGAGGACTTCATGAGAGCGAGAGAGAGAGAGAAGCAGGAACTGAAGCAGGGAACAGACCAATCCGCCGAGAGCTTGAGAGCCACGTCGACGTTGGCATCGTTCGATTGTTCACCCCTCCGATCACCGCCCCCCCCCCTTCCCCCCAAACACATCCCAAACCCCTCATAAAGGAAAAATGACCTTGTTTATTTCGTTTGTAGAACTGTATACACAATTTGAGTCAAGGCTGAGAGCGACATCGGCGGCTGTGACGAGCGGAGCGACCACATACTCACGTGCGAATTGAGAAACCTGAACAGATATATGTCATTTTTATCGTTACACGAGAGCTCGACAAGTTGCTGGAGGGATACACACACACACAACAGGAATTATGAAATAAAATGATCCATAATACTACTACCACTTCTACTAATAATAATAATAATAACGTTAGTACATGTAATAACTTTGTTGCTGAACTCAGCCCATCAATAAAGTGGATAAATAATTAATTATCATCCTTCATCCATGTGAATGTACTAGGGCTTCGGAGACCACGGGTGAACTTACAACGGCAGGGGTTAATTTGACAGTCGTTTAGCTGCTGGGTTCGTTCGCCGCAAATGATTCTGAATATATCTGAGGAGTGGTACCGAAACAGCTGTCGTACTTGCCGCGTAGATGAGTGCAAATATGACTGTTGTAAGTATTTTCAACCGATAAATCACGCATTTTTTTTTTGGAGTTTAGATGTTGCTATTTCCATGCAGACTGCTTTTGGGCGCATTATAACCTCTGATCAATATTCCTTAATTTCCTGGGCCACAACATCCTTTAACTGTAAGGACTGGCCACAATTGAATCTGTACATAAACATATATTTAAAATTTTTTTAGCGATTTGTTCTCTGTAGCAGAAAGCCCTCCTTCATGCGAGATGTTTTTTTTCCTGGTTTTGATTACGTCGCGTTGACTTACGATATAAACAACTTTATGTCAGGCGAGTCCGATGCAGATTGATTATGCGCGTTGACATTTTTACTGACGGTTGGACTGATGTACCATTTCACGGAGGCTGCTATGAACAGAAATATCAGTGTCGTAAAAGTGTGCGGAACAATTTGCACTTGATGAAAACAATAAACTTTTTAACTTATAATTAGCAAGCTTTGTGTATGTACATTTGTATATATATATATATATATATATAAAAGTTGACGGGTTCTAGAATAATTTTCTTTACGAGATAGTAATAAAGTAAAGTGCGTAAAAAGCAGGCGCTGTCCGGGAATCGAACCCGGGTTACACGGTTGCAATAAATGTGCGTGATGCCACTACACCAACAGCGCTGTTGAAAGTCGAACATTCCGGTTGGATGGTCGTAGGGCACTTACACAATCGCCTCTGTTAGTTCAAATGAAGAATAATAGTCACTCTATACATATGATTGGCAGCTGGCCAGCAAAACACATGGGATGCGCCTTACTGGAAGCTCCTATAAAGCATCGCGTCCTCATGACAATGACCAGCCATGTTGGTCGACAATTTTCTGTATGACAAGTTTATATGCCGTCCTCGTCTGTCTTGCGTCGGCGGCGGCGAAGGCGAAGCAAGCACAGACCGATGAGTCATGCGCCGCTCGTCTCCTAGCAACGGCCGGTAAATTTCGATCAACTAAGCCACCACGAGTATATCTAACCCTTTCAGCGCTATAGCGTTTATCACAATGGCAGCGTTAGTGTAAAGCGAACTTTGACTAAGCTTGCTCGACCCAGGATTTGATTCGTGGACCGTGCGATCCTTCGTAAGACTAGTTCTTAGAGCTAACAAATGACGATGAAATTACTGTGCCGTCAGTTCCTGGCTGAGTGGCCAACGAACGACACGTGCGACACGCATAAATATATTCCGTTGCAATTCACAACCGTTTCCAAAGTTTTTTGAGCAAATAGATGTTTACATAATGTGCACTACCAATTCACCCGCCTCTGTGCACAATAGCAACTAATACAAGTCTAATGGAAGATACGGAGGGTGGAGGATGGTGCTATAAATATTGCGACTCTCGATTGCAGTCGTTGTTTTAGCGCTTCGATGAGATCGTGCAATTGTGGTCAAGTTGGTTGGCATGTATGTATGCACGATTCTCCTCAGAAGAATTTCAATATAGCAATGAATCAATCTTCATCGAGTTTATCTAGACGTGCATAATGTATAGGTATCACATCTAGGTAGGATGTATAGGAGTAGTATACAATATATAGCCTAATCATATATTTCAGAGCTTATGCGTTGTCTCTTCCACCACCTTTTGCATCGGTTTTCGTGGGACTTCATACAATGACAGGACTGCACTGGTAGGACAGTATGGTTCTGCCATTGCATATGGAAATTCACCCATTTAAGTTGCTGTGAGATTCGGCTATGGATTGCTGAATTAAAAGCTAAAACTATAGAGAAGCTACCTCACAAATGTGGTTTGTTAGAGGCGCCTTTTTGTACTTTGCCTTTTCAGCCGCAGAGGGTACCGTACCTAGTTGTAAGCCAGGATTTTTAAGGGTATAACTGCAATACTGCCTTGCGTCTATAAAACTATGCACAAACGACGGCAACGATTTGAAAATTCTGAAGTGATTTTATTATTGAAAAACACTTGAAAATAATGAATGTGTTGATTATATCTGTGTTACTGACCCCCATTGAAGAAGGCAGATCTTATAATCGTGCTGTGTCACCTAGTGACTTTCAATGTCCTTCCAAAGTATTTCCTTGGGTTGTCATTGAGAGAGAGAGAGACAAACGCTGTATCTTCGACGTAAGTCGTTACGCTTAATATTGGCAAATTTAGATATGGGTAGCACGGGTCCATATCGAGTGCAACTTGGTACTATTAGACAATTTGTTGTGGAGCCATTTTAATAATAATCTTACATATTCAAAACTAACTGTCAAAATTCACTAAAGATCAATTGAATTTAGTGTGGGGCTCGTATCTACGCTTAATTTCACAGGGAAATTGGTGAGTGCTATCCAAATATTGCGCCACCCGAGCTTGGATTGACAAGGCCACCGGCTGGCGTATCCGGAAGTGGCAGAGGAGAAGCTGCTGATCCGAGCATAGGCGATACTAAAGAACTGGTAGCCAATTGAAGAAATGCCGACCCAATAGAAAATATCATACTAAGCAAGTTGATGCCATTGGCCAGCATTGGCATAGTGGTGGACAGGCAGCTTGTGTCAGAGTTGAGCAGAGTTTTAGCAACGGCACCAACTAGCACGCTAGCCAGCCCTTGTAGTGGGATTACCCCAGCCACCGGGGGCACGACAGACACCGCAATCGTCAGTATAAGCGGCAAGACGCGGGCGATTATCGCTGCGACGAGGTAGGCGAGTCCCTCGATTTTCAACAGCTTCGCAATGGTGATATACGCGGTGCCAATGGAGATAATGCCGAGTAAGAGAAGGCCACGAATAGAATCCTCCGATAGGAGACCCTTGCAGAGCGCGTCGATAAGTCGCGACATCAGTGTCGAACCAACAGTGAGTATTGCGAGCAGTAGAACCCGGGGATCTTTGAGCTCCCGAAGGGCATTTCCCGATATGGCGCCCACGGTTGAGGTCGTCTTGCCCGCTGACGAAAGCAAACACTGCAATGAAACAAAGACCCCCAGGAGATCAATAGAAGCCAAACATTGGGCGAGATATAATCAAATAGGCTGCAGCTCAGCAAGCTCGACTGTTTAATGTTAAGGTTAAAATCCTTTATTAATGTCTGTCAACTGATGATGAAGAGTCGGGCGTATGTATCTACAGAGAAGAGAGACCTCGTTGATACCTAAGAAGCTATTCACACAATTTGTAATTGGGTATACTTAAGCATCGACATGTACGCGGGTGTTTGTATGGATAGAAATTATGGGTAGTCTAATGCTTCTGTTTTAAAGACTGTTTGCGGTGAGCATGTGTCTGTTGTACCGTACTATCATTGATGCGTAGATGGAACAGCAGGCTATAAGTAGCTAGTAAATTATCATAGGTGTCTGATCATTGAAATTGGCGTATATGGGATCAGAATTCCCGGTGTCGTGAATGACGGTACATACCGGTACAAGACTTCCGATCTGACTGAGAATACTGGGCGACTGTGAACGAAAATCGGCAAATTCATTAGATGCTGAGATAACAATCGAAGCATTCACCTGGTATGATATTCGAAGATGTTGTTATTGTACTATTATTAATAGAGAAAGCAATAAACGTAAATGTAACGTAAATTTGTCACATACCTGGCCGTTCTCACAGCTCAACTGAAGGATGTTCTGATTGCACTGCAAGAAAAAATTTAACATTGAGCCAACGATAATTTACTTCGAGATTCATAATAAGAAAGGTCCATGTTTATACGCGAGCTAGCAGTTTGCACGATATCTCAACCAATCTTTGGCGTCGTCTGGTATCTTCTGCTTAGACAACCGGGGATTTTAGTTTTGAACAATTAATCGCGGTTCAAAGTAGCGTTTAAACTCGTTTAAACTCTATAAAAGTGTTCTGACCCCGCTACCTTTTGCAGTCCGAGATCAATACGGACGGTGATATTGCCCTGATCCTGGTCAGGCAATCGCTCGCAAGTATGCCCTTGTTGAGGTATTCCTACTGCGAGCATACGGGTGACGATATTCTTGAGGTTTCCCTTGCCACAAATGTCGCCCGAAGTGAATCTTGGAGATATCGAATTTTCGCAGTCGCGGTCGGCCAATTCGGCTTGTGATCCTGAATGAATTTCAATGGTGGCCGAAATGTTAATAACCAATCTTGTATTGTATATGTTTGTCATTGTATAACGAACCATTCAAAGACTATTTGATCTCGTCTCGAATTTGGCTGCAATTTCAAACCCAGCCGTAGCGTATACCCACTTAGCATGAGTGATTAAATAAAGAAGCTTAAATTAATAGCGAACTGTGCACGTTTCATCAGCTCAACGATTTCAACGTCAGCTCAGGTGAGATCCAAACGTGATTAAGAGGTATTCATTCACAAAGATAGTATCTGTACTTACTGAGTTGGTCGGCACTTGTTGTGGCATTTGGTAGGATCTGAGCAGAACCGCTGCTAACAGCACAGGCAATGCAGAACAGCACTGGAAGAAGCGCCGTCATATTTAGAGATAGCTGCAAATATGTGCGGCAGGAGGACGTTTCATAAAGACAGCGGGCAGTCTACCAAGACAACGGCTAATAAATGACTCTAATAGGGTACACTCCAATGACGAAGAGATGGGCAGATGCAGCTAGCTATCGAGAGATTTCTTTCCTGTGGAGTGGATAGTGAGATATCGCTGCTTATATATACAGCTCTATTTAGTCCCCTTGACAAGTGGCATCTGCGTTATTAGCTTGACAGCGGGGAAAGGCGAACTCCTCAAACTCAAATCAGCGAACGAGGGACTCCGTTTCGAGGAACAACCACGTATAGACATGATTTGAATTGAGCCAATGTTAAGATAGACAGTTGACCTATATATTACAGATAATATGAACACTACATCTCGAATAAACGATGCCTATTTGTGTTTGCCAGACAAGACACACATGCTAATTATCTTGGTGATTATAGCAATATTGTCACAGCAAGCCGTCTCCTATTCGTGATAATAATTTTGAATAAATGCCCAAAAATCGACTCAAGGGTTCAAATCAAAGAGATGAGGATGACATAATTATGCTATTGTTGAGATATGTATATTCTTCGATTGTTCCTGTCAATACTTATGCGTGTATGATCTGTGGATGTGGAAACTCGCATGGGTTAGCTGCAGGACAGTGCAACCGAATGTGAAACAAGGCAAAGAACGAACAGGTGATCGACAACATCACGCCAAATTCATGACACTGCTCGTGAATATAGTGTTTGCTATGTATTATGTATCTGTGTTGGGCCATGATCGTCCCTATGTTCAGCTTATGTTAATACAATACAATAATTTATTGACGGAACTGCGGTATAGCAGTCAACGCTTACGTTCTCGTTAAAAATACGATAAATGAGAGTCACAAGGTAGTGAAAAATTAGAGGACCGATAATAGAACTATATACATTTTGCCATAAATACTGAAAATATCCATAGTATGTTATAAACCTTGGAACATGGATGACATTCGCAAACATGGCTAACGGCTAAGAAGCTCGAGACATAACATTCTAGTTACAACGGCAACATCACAATCATAATTCTTGCAAGAGATATCCAGTGGAGGTTTTAATGAAGAGGCCGTCCCAAGCATTTGACGGTTTGGGACAGTCGAAGCTGCGACTCCTCAACTGATACATGTTGCAGTTCAAGAGCTCTCTGAGGGGTGACGGAACCGCATCAGTGCAGGCATATTGGCCTTGATTACCAGGCCGAGACTGTAGTAGAGTATACTCGAATCTTTTGCTGCAGCGCAACCCCAACCAGCTTTTGTGCCCTCGAGGACTCACTGAACCCCCCGGAGGAGCAACGAAGAAATTTAGCCGAATCGCGTCTCGGTCAGTTCTCCAGATCTCCGCCCTGCTGGTCACGAAGTCAGGTTAAACGTTGAGAGAAGATACAATGGTGGTCACGTGCCCGTTGAGCTCATCCGCAATCGCTTGTGGACACAAAAGCCGTTCACCGGAATGAAGATCTAGAACAGAAGGGAGATCAGTCGTCACAAGATGCACAAATAAACTCACATCATTTATAGGTGTCACTCTTCGGCGACAGGAACCTTTGGTCCTGACGAGCCGTAGAGCCGTTCTGTATCTTCGAAGACCGTTATAGTAAGCCGCCTCAGATTGTTGTGTGTTAGATGCCACTGGTTTATGCCGCTTTAATAAACCAATATAACCTGTAGCTTTACGCACAATATTGTTGCTTGTATAAAGCGTCAAATGCAGGGTCAATATCCAGCCAGCATGATAGATCTGGCGCCGGTTAATCGTCATTACTCGAGCGAAGATCTGTTACAGGTTTCCCTTCGGTGGCCTTTATGACGAACATAGTCGCCATAGGTATCCGCATTCGAATTTGGCTGCACTGGCGAGACGTCAAATTACTTTCAGTATTAAACGGGATGGTAGCATATGAAAATAGTTCTGACCGAACCGTGTCCTCTTCAGCGATCTCAGTTTCACCCGATATTCGCAGTCATCTGCCATAACGAACAAATAGCAAATGACACCGTATCGAACGGTGTGCTAGTGTGCCTCGATTTTCAAGAGCTGCTTGACACCAGACAGGTCATTAAACCCCTTAGATGTACATTTGCATTTAAGGTCTCCGTCTTATGAAGCAATGCCGAAAGCAGTACTGTGGACGTTAAGTGTTGTCAGCCCGGAAGATGTCCTTACTAGACGCAGTACTGGTCTAATGTAATCAACACCACATTGAGATCGGTCAGCCAATCAGTTCAATTGCACTGGGACATTAAATTTAACTCGTTTGCTAAGCGAGTTAAGCTGGATAAACATCCAGCGAGCGACGCTGGATGTTTATCCAGCGTCGCTCTAATGGGAACTTCCTCAAGCTATGTATCACTCACGTCGGACACGTTGAAATGGGCAACTTAACAAAACTGTTGGGAAAACACTATTCTATTTATTAGCATTTACAAGATTAGTTCCCCTATATATACCAATATTTGTTTCGTACTTCTAAGAATATATCCGAGGTCACACGTTTTCAACAAGATCAACAACGGCACCAACTACACCCGGAGAGCCGTACCAGAACATAACAAAGCGATTAGAACGAAGGTGTACATTTTTGGGACATTTTTTTAAAACACGTTCACTGAATACAATTGTTACCCAATCATACGATATACAATACAGACTCGCAACGGCATGTACGCTGGTATTATAGTTTTGCCACCATGAAATTCACGATTGCGGCAATTACATGGCCTTTGAACAAGAAAAAAATGACGACGACGACAATGAAATTATACAAAATCCGACAAAGAGGCTTTTTTTAAGTCCTCACATTCATCACGGAATGACATCGTATTCCACTCTGTAAATAATGCTATTTGGCCTTGATATGTCTGTTGCATCTGACAGCACACATTACAGCGTATATGATCTTGATGTTTATTAGCGTACCTCCAAGCGCTAAGCCGTAAATGATACAGAGGCAATCGTCTAGATTAAACATCAATCAAAGGCTAATATAGATATTTGTTATTTTTTTTTCTATAACGCGTCTGTTTTAAATCTGAACACATGTCAGCTGTCAGGTGGGCTGAACGAATTTCTGTTCCGAGAAAAAATGTACGCGCAGATAGTATGGTAACTAGGTTAAAGGCCCGGTATGTCAATGAAAGCCTAATCATATCTTGAGAACAAAGAGTGAGACAACGATTATAGTCCTCTTCCCGTTTCTGCAAGCTACAAACGAACACGTGCCTTCCTGGAACCATCATTAAGAGAATGTACTGCCAATCGTTTGCCAACGAATCGATTGATTCCCATATAATGATGATGTCGGTATAGGGTGGTAATCGAATTAAATGTCCATCAATTTATATTACCAGGAAGCGATAGGTACGGCCGTACGTCGACTACGTGGGACGAGACTCCCTGGCCGATTGTGTAGATTCCTATTTCAATGGTGGTGGTGGATGGTTTGACATAAATATGTCACCCAAAGCAAATTCTGCAATGTACTTAATGTACGATTCTACAGATCCGATCTGGGGCGTGACGTACGACAAAGCTCAATATGAGCGTAGCGTTGATACGGGTGGTGATATTTCGTCGAAAGAGTCAGCACGCATTTATTTTGCTTTCAACATTTTTACATTAAACTTATCACTCAAATGCAGACTTCATATGATATGACGTTGTTCGTTAAATAATCGACGGTGATGCTTGCGATAGAGTTGGTGTCCTCTCAAACAGTCGGAGCACGATAATGGCAATTTCCAGTTAGATTATACCGAAGGAAACGATTGGTGAGTGTTGATGAATCATCGCGGCGGCTCGGGAAACCGAATCCCGGGCACCCGTTCCGTGTCTTGAGACAACATGAAAGCTCTAATTATAAAGTTTACTTGAGGCACACACAATGTGATCGCTATTCTCCTGGTTGAGCGCTATATATTGTATCATATGTCGACTATGGAATGCATTCGAATCGAACTCTCGAAATTATGTTGAGAAGTCTCGTTCACCCATGCCGACCCGCGGTCCACCGTTTTCCGTAGTGGATAGCGGTGTGACTCTGCGTCGGTAATGCGGAACTAGTTATCAGATCAATGCACACAGTATGTAACTTCGAGATAAATTGACTACATTTACTTATTTTTAATAATCATCTCTATTGTACCCAGTCGAATTCACATCCTGGGAGTGCTTTCAATATCAATTACGCCCTTAGAGATTTCATTTGAAATACAGTCGTGTTCCCAATCGCACATCGACAGTAAAAATGAGCTGGAAACGTCTGAGGCGTCTGAGGAGAGCTCCACTGTGTATAGCGAGCAATCGCTCTCTCAGAGTATCCATCTAATTAAAACGCCTGTCTCCTATGCACAGCTGCTCCATCGACACATTGACCGTACACACACATGTGTTCGCTTGTATCTGTGTGTTCCTGGTGAGAGAGGCCAATCCATTTCCCAGTTTATAAAGGTAAGGTTGAATGAATTCTGTGATCACAGTCGAGTCGAGTAAGAATCGTCGAAGAACACCAGCACAGCACCCGTGCTTCACCATGAACAATTTCATTCTCATCTTGGTGACTGTCTGCATAATGGTAAGTTACAGTACAGTTATACACTACTACATAACGGAATATGTAAGAGTCGGCACAACGATTCGCAGGTGCCCGACCCCAAGCGGGTATGGCATTAGATGCAAAAGAATCATCGCCAAGGTGTATTTCACACAGGGAAAACACAGCTGAATTTGACCGCCTCAACAGAACGGAATCGATCTATCATCGTATGCTTCTCATGAATAATGATGTTTGTTCGAACTTCATCTGCACCGGAGCTGTACAGTCTCATCACTCACTATTGTATTTCCATAGCTCAGCCTTAGCTATTCTCCTTGTACAGCGGATTGGTTTGCAGCAAGGATCTGTCAGGAGGCGAGCGAAGTGGGAGGAGTATATCCTCCTGCCGGTTCTCCGCCACAACACCTCAATGAGAAATCTTCAGCAACATCCTTAGTGTGCGAATGATTGCTTAGGCAGTTGTCAATTGATTACTGCAGCTGTTTCTATGCTCCAGGATTGCCAACACATAGACGAGACAAGGTAGTATCCTGGATAAAATCTGTCATATTCCTTATTTTGCTCGTGATTATAATTAACACACTTGTCCGTTTGTCTGTTGTCGGTGTTCTTTCGGTGTTTTTACTGTTGCTGTTGTTGAATGATTTCAGTTTGGCGGCTCGTTGTCGCAATCATGCAGTGGACAAGGCAAAGATATTGTCATATCATCGTTTCTCAATGTATCAAATGTGAGCTATCTTTCTCAATTGTGCATAAGATATTGCATCACAGACGGCGTCAACATATGACAGACACAATTATGTGTTTCCATCATTTTGTCCAGCCGTAACCAGAAGCTTTACCATATATATATATACATATATATATATATATATATATATATATATATATATATATATATATATATATATATATATATATATAACTTCCTTAACGTTAACTGAAAACTACAATTAAATGGCATTCAATACGCTATTGTGCTGAACTCAAAATCTTAATCATACTGATAACATATTATATAATCAGAATTACGGCGGTATACGTGATACCGTTTTTAATGGACAAGCGTGCCATGCTATTATAGTTCATTCTATATTCTTTGTTCAAGCTATAACATTTCCATAATAGACAAGTTGTCCGTTTCTCGCTGTTGCCAGTGCATGCGAAATCCATACAATTTCGAGAGCGAACTGAATTCACTGGCTGGCTCGAGTCTGGTGAGTTTCCTCCAAATACAAGGACAGCACTTTGCGGCGATTCGCGACCTAATCGTCAAAACCACCAATGACCGGAGCAAGACCTATGTGGATCTCACCGATCTCGGGTGCAATGTGAGTATATGTTCACCTATTCCTCTTATTCACAGGCATCTGTACTATATGATTATGTGTTTTTTATTTCGTATACATTTGATTCAAATTAGCTAAGTTTCAATTCAACCGATATAATGACGCTCTGTTCGCCTTGTGCAGAACCTAGAATTTTTCAAGTGTTTAGAATCAATGTTAAATTTCCAGGGCGAATCCGGAACAACCAAAGCAGTTCTATACCTCGGCAAACTTGTTCATGTAAGTGAGGCTTTCGTCAAGTGCTTACCTTTGCTTAGCTTTATTGTATAATCACGAATCTCAGTAGCTAATTAAATACGAATGTATCTCATAATGAGTGGCGCATATCAGCAAAATTCCTCGTATTTATTAAATCGTATTATCTCCATATAAGAAGCATCTGATATTGCTTTGGTTACTTCGGTTGAATCTTGGTGTCCACCATAGCCAAGACGAATGGAGTACCATTCGCTCTTGAAACGCGGCCCCTTCTGGAAGTGGTCCACTAACATTGCGATAATAATACATAATAACATATATATACGCATTGTTCGAACAGCTAGAGGTTCTTTAGAACAGTATCTTACCACCTGCGCTTTTACGGCTCTACTTCTAGTTTATAGGATGTCGCGTCCATCCATACCACCCTAAATAAACTCGAGTTTTTTCTCTCACTGTTTTTTTTCGTTCGAACATTACAGTGCCTTGATCTCAACCAGCTCGCCAACAGTAATTCCACGTACGGCACTGCCTGGGATATCGCACAGTTTATAGCAAGTGTAAGTCTATAGTAGATATCTGGGCCGAGATATCTAGTCGCGAAAAATAGCAGAGCGTTGCCAGTGCACTTAGGTTTCTGAATTCCGCCACAGTGTCTCACTGAGGTCAGTATTATCAGTATATTTGAGCTGTGACCAAAAACAAAACTGTACTATATTTGTCCTGACTAAATGATTGTGTCGAAATTGCTCTATCAAAATAAATTAATGAATTCTCTGTTCTAATAATTACTGTTGTTTGCTGATTTACTTTGTTTACGGCGTAGAGCGCAAGAGCTCGTTAGAGCAAACAGATGCAGCAGGTTATTAGTATTACAGGTCCGCGTAGACGATTTCAAGGAAAGTCTCTCTATGTGCAGTACCATGAAAGTTATAGTGTAGAAATGAAAACGCTTGAAGTCGACACCGGACTCCTGTCTTCGATAAAGCTTCTATTGATTTTTCTCTCTGTTGATCGAATGTAACCATGGGTCAACATGGGGCGATGTGTTTGTATTATACATTTTCATCCATATCGCTTCCCGTTCATCTCTTGTGAACGTATATATATATACATATATTTATATACATAATATCAAATGCGCTGCTAGAGGACGTTTGGCTGTTCCATTTGATAGCTTTTGATGGCTAACAACATGGTCATCTGGCTTGTTCGTACTGTCTGAGTTACCTATGACAACATCATTTGATTATACACTATGCAAAAGGTACACTACATGGATGTTGTCTAGCTTGCATTCGCAAAGTTTCTTGCTCTAGGGAATTGACTTAAACTCGAATCTCACCCTTCAGTAGCTGGTGGTACAAAGCATTGTCTAATCTGACGTAACTCTTGCTGGCTGGGTGAAGTATGTAGATGGGATCTTTCACAATGTCTATGTTGAATCCCTCACGAACGAGCTTGGTCTTGGGAAGCTTAAATGTTGCTGTCGACTCCAGCTCGCGTGTGAGCCGAACTAACACTGGCAGAGCATACGGCGGCAATTCGGTCCGAAGCTGTTGAAGAAGCCGACTGAGATTTGCGGGCTGCTGAAACTTCCCCTGAGGATCAAGGAGTGCTACCATGCCAGCCTTTCCTTCGTTTCCAGCCAGCTCCACGCCGAACACAACACAATCGTGCTCAACGGCGTACTTGCTAATGATATTCTCCACCTCAGCAGTCGAGACATTCTCGCCCTTCCAACGGAACGTGTCCCCGGTGCGATCCTTGAAAAACACATAGCCGTCGTCATTGTATACGAGAATGTCGCCCGTGGCGAAACAGCGGTCGCCTTTCTGGATCACATCCGCGTAGATCTTCTTCGACGTCGAATTTTTGTCGGTGTACCCGTCAAAAGCTGTCTGAACTTTGCTGTTATCAATTTTCGCCACCCACTCGCCGGGCTCATTCGGTCCACATTGAATGCAAAGGCCGTCTGATCCCCGAAGGGGCTCACCGGTCTCCTCGTCAACCTTGATCACGTAACGGTTCCAGACAAGGGAGCAGGCCAATGTGTTTAGCCGGCAGAGCGTCGGAATAAAACCCACGTTGCCTATGCTCTTATCCATATTGATAATGTTACCGTTGCCTTCGGTTGAACCATAGATTTCCTTGATGTCATCGATGCCAAATCTCTGGATGAATCCCGGCCACATCTTGGGCTTCAAGCCGTTACCGAAGAGCATTCTCACCGAATGATTTCGGTCCTCGGCTTTTGCCGGCTGAACCATTAAGTATCGGCAAATTTCGCCAATATACTGCGATACCGTACACTTGTGCTTGATGCAATCGTCCCAAAACCTCGACGCGCTGAACTTCGGCACGATCGCACATGTAGTACCGTAAATGATGCTCTGAGAGATGCCGAGAACACCGCCAGCCATGTGGTAGAACGGCAGGTACACGTAGAGAATGTCATCTGTCCTCACCCCCGCCAGATTCCTTGGCACTGCTGAGCCGAAAATGTAGCGTGAATTCTTAATTATAGCAGCTTTAGGTAGACCTGTGGTGCCGGACGTGAATACGTACAGGAGACGATCGTTCATGTGTCCTCGGTACACTGGAGCAGTGGCGTCAACGGCTACTAGCGTGTCTTCGATATTCTCCGCTGGAAATCGTGATAGCATTTCGCTATCTCCAAGACTGAAGAATGACACATCGGCGTTCTTCTCGCGCAATTCGTCAGCGATACCCAGCAGCGGCAGCATCATCTCGGGTGTGAAGATCACGACTTTGGCGTTCACCGTCGAAATCGAATGTGCCAGGGGAGTTTTACGAAGGTTGGTGTTGATCAACGCAGATGCGACACCGATCTTGGCTAGACCTAGCCAAATGAAGACCATCTCGGGACAGTTGTACATCATAATGGCTACATTGTCCCCCGCCTTCAAACCCTGTTTCGAACGAATAAACACAGACAAACCGAAAATGTATGGCAGGTTGAGTTTTATGTTAAGATGACAAGTTTTAAATACAGCGCAAATGTCGTACTGCTCTAGCTGGTTAAATTTTTTTTTATATATGTATATATAGATGTTTGTAAATTATAAACTGTGCGTAATTATAGACTTACCTTTGAGGCAAAGTAATTGGCGACTCGATTCGTGTACGCATCAGCCTGCGAAAATGTCCACTGTTTATCTTCGAAGAGGAACATGACTTTGTTTGGAAAACGCTTGACGGTTTTAGCGAACATCGTGGACACTGTCTCCTGACATCGCTGAGTCCACGACAGGAACAAGAAGAATTTTCCCATTCGCCAAAAACCGTCCAAGTCTCTGGGTAGCGTCCGAACTATGAGTCGAAATGTCTTCCATCGCAGCAGAACTAGATCGGAGAGAAACAAAGCAAGCCCAATCGTCCACGACGACAGGTAGACGGCAGCGGCAATCGCGGCTAGCCGAAATCTGAACGATACCCTAGGGCTGCTTGTCATACTGTCGCCTCTAGCGAGCTGGACACCAGAGCAACTTGAGTTGATTAGCGACCTCGTTCACGTCGATGAATACGTTCCGACACTTGTGCTTCTGGCAGTTTAGCTAAATTTTGAAAATGTTCTTAAACGTTCTTTAACCCGGTAGCGAACCTCTTGAAGATTTCAAGAATCTCCTCTGCCCTTGTCAATCGGCACTGCTCCACAAACTCGATGGACGGAGGGACTCACGAGCGCTCTACCGAGTGATGCGGAGCAACGCTATTTATTTCTTCTCGGTCGTTCCTCCGCCTGTATCCGCCTGCGTGGGTGTGTGTGTGTTGTCTATGGGCGCGGGAGCGAGAGCAGTGGCAGATTATGATCGAGATCAGTTCTAGCAAGTGTTACATTATGATCGTTATCAAATCACTGCTTATAGCTTACACAATTCTACTCAGTGATCACCGGGATGATTTTCAAGATTTGAACAGGACCTGTGAATGCGACCCCTATCAAACTATCACACATACTCGAGTAACGCTTCCTACGTCGAAGCGAAAGAGGATGGCATTGTCATGCTTAGTAATGCTCGCCATTGTCTTTAGCCGTGAGATCTTTGACCACTGAACTTTAGTGGACAAATGGCCATAGAGCTGTCGTATCTACGTCGCTGTCGTGTCGCTCTCTCTCTCTCTCTCTCTCTCTCTCTCTCGAAACTGAAAAGGATCTCGTAAGGTCCATCGTCCATCTACCTAAATAGGCAAGGTAAAAATAGATGCATATCGATGTTTTGGTAGTTAGCTGTAGTTGAGTTTTCGGGAATTGAGAAGAGAAAAACCAGAGCGAAAGTTAACGGTGATGTACACTGCTGTGTCCTTTATAGGGAGGCTGGGTCGTGGGTGCAATGTATGTTCGTTATTATTTTTACGTGCCGTATGATGAGAATATGACAAGGTTAACGTGACAAACCGTATTACCAATTGACTTCACGTAGTGCGTTGTAACGTGTAGTTTTACAAAATCACGCACAATATATATATATATATATATGATCGTCAGCCGTTTTCTGCATAGTCCAAAATCGGTGATCGAAATAGCATGCAGTTAAAAAAACAACCTATTTCCTCTGTATGAGTGGCAATGCTTGATAAATAGCTACTACACGAACGCCAGTCGAATGTCAATTGAACTAAAGCTGGCGCGTCACATCGCCCTT
The DNA here is from genome assembly GCA_019614645.1 of Stratiolaelaps scimitus. NCBI lineage: Eukaryota > Metazoa > Arthropoda > Arachnida > Mesostigmata > Laelapidae > Stratiolaelaps > Stratiolaelaps scimitus. Next base: position 10,509,938 of record JABWDB010000008.1, read on the forward strand.
GTGCTTAATTCCAACCAGAAAGGAACAACCAAAACTCAGTAGCATGGACTCCTCCCTATTAAGTAAATTGTACACACGTGTGATATACTGCGCTTCGGTTCAGATCTGGTAATAAATAATCCCATCTGTGCGCAAATGTATGTGTCAAATCGCTGTTATAATGATATTAGAAAGCAAGCAACACCTGCTGGCTGAAAGCCTTCATGCCAGAATATCCTGCGTTCGTTCAAATCGTTCGACAGCCGACAGCTGATTTCGCGGGCACACGAAATTTAGCCGACTACGACTAAGAATATCTCATTGATATACATGTCTGCACACACATAGAGCTGCCACATATATCAGAGCTGCTGTATCCGGGTTTCTTGTCTTTTCCTCGATTCTGTAGTGGTCATGTGAGTCACACGTTCAAGACAAAATCTTGCAAATATTGTCGTGAATATTTAGACGACGATTATAAACAAAAAAAAACAAACAACAACAACAAGCCTACCCTAACTCTACCTGTCCGTTGCCTAACGGTGCGAAGGAGCCTCTCGTGACAAGTGTCACGATGTACATTGGTACATATCGTACAATAGCAAAGTACGATATTGCAAACACCATAAAAGAATACCCACAGCTCAAATCGAGGGGCCAAATGAACATTTAATTCATGAATAGTGTTTATAAATATTAAGGCGTACAGTAATTTTTCAAGAAGGGTAGTCGATTCAATCACGTTCACGTTGGAAGTAAACTCTGGGAGTCTTCTGCAGCATTTTTCATATTCGTCTCTAATTGGTATCATTTCTATGATACAAACTCACGCGTTGAGCGCCGACCTCACGGCGTGCAAATAACAGAATGATTTCCTGCGCAACGGCAATCCAGTTAGCACAAATAATATGATACGTCGTATAATACACCAGTCTACTCTTAGACTACTTTTGACAAGGGGCATCCGACCGCTAATACATATGAACGCGTCATCGGCAGTAAATCCAATTCGTTTATCCGGTGGCCTTGCTCATTGGTGTCTCCCGAACTGCCACGATAGCGTAGTTTACGTTCGTCTGAATCACACCGGTGGTTGGCCGGTCCCCACAGCGGCAGCAACAATCGATGTACCACCACCCGCAAACGAACAGGCAGAGAAAAAGCGGCAACTATCGACTTGTTGGGAGTGGCCAGTGACCTCGTCATATTCTATCTTCGTCTCGTCCATCCTCTACCCGACTCGTTGATAACTATTTTCCTGTAAATGAATAGAATCTTTGGGCCATGCGCTCTATGGTGCGCAGAGCAATAAAGAAACAAGTTTCTTTAATCATTAGTCGACTGGGAATAACAAAGGCCAACCCTATGGTGTAGTGTCGTTTGGATCCTCCGGATCGATCTACATATTTAGGCAATACTTCGGTAGATTTTGCGTTAAATGGGTGCAACATTACGCTGTGATCATGCTTCAGGGGTTCAGTGCGACCGGCACCACAATGTTCGCTGCTCATGGCGCAGAAGAGGATTACATTGAAGCAGAAGGATCTCAACAGGCGAAAGTCGTGCATTCACTGTACCTTTAAATGTTGCACTGACTCTAGGGAAGAAAGATTAACGCTCAGCAGAGGATGGTTTTAGCAGGTAAAGGGGTTTTGTCATCCACGTCAACCCCTCTGCACTAGATCGGCCCACTTTAATGGAGGTTGGAATGTCTCTGGTGGTGTCCGTGCATTTGAAGAAATTTTCCTCCTCCCAAAAAAATAAAATAAATAAATAAATAAAATAGTTTTTTTTACAGGGATTAATATATCTTTTTCTATTTGAGTTTATTTCACGACAGATATAGTAGGGGCAATCGTTCTGACAGCGGCTGATTCGTAACTGCTGCTCTCTGTAATCAGCGTGTTAATGTGTACTGCAACTTAGCTGTAAGTTGAAGTTGGCTTAAACTCACACGACGCCTCAGCGTCGATTTCAATACGATAACATAGGCGGGGGCGGGCGGCAGAGAAGGCTGTTGTAGCACCGCTAGACGTTTCCAGTGCTACATAGTTATACGCGTCTCGAGATATGGTATATATATATTCATAGAAACCGCTGGGAGAAAATTCTGGTTAGTTCTCAAACATCCAGTCATCAGCCCCGTTAGCGTTGACTAGCGCCGGTTACCAAATATATATATATATATATATATATATATATATATATATATATATCATATCATAAACAATCATTGACCAAGCCTTTCTTGTCATGAACCAGCTCGGTTAGCGTTGACTCGAAATCTAGAGCCACTTCATTACGCAGTTGTACTGCTTGTTGATAATGAAGATATATAACTAGCATAGGAACTTGCTACCTTGACCCTTGGGCACGACCACCTTTATCATCTATGATTACATCCATATCCAATTATATTTAGATCTAATATATATATATATATATATATATATATATATATATACATAACATTGGTTTGCTACTACCACAACTACCAATCGTAGTCTATCAAAAGATGCAGATGGTGGGAAAAGTGTGATCTTTCCCAACTTCTCATTATTTCTATATAACACCACACACGCGCGCGCAAGCGAAGACCCACCGGCTGGTCGAGACCCGAACCTAGACAATGGGACGATAACAGTAACCACACGAAACGCTCGTAGCAGCAGTGGAAGCATTGACTAGAATATATATTGTCATTCAGTCAGATATGTGTACTGTCCGTTGGACACATACATACTCAAAATACTGTATAAACACTCATACAATCACAGAGAACCAATTCATTTGTGCCATACAAATAGTGTTGGGCCGCTGGCAATGTTTATTAGATAGATGCGTACTAATTACTACTAGAACAACAACAACAACTACTATTACCACAAATAATTTGCTACATCGACGAGTCACAATGACGCTCCCCCCCGCCCTTAATTAGAGAATATGTCAATGGGATAAATTGCATATGAAATATATAGATATTACAGCATTCAGCCCGTGTCTGCTTTTGCCGCCTTCAGACGACTACCTGATCGAATCTGCATATGTCAAGCATCACTGTCTCGATAACATGCCGTGATTGAGAGGGCGCATATATCATCGAATTAAATAATAAATTTGTACTAATGAGAAATTTCACACTTACACATCAAATGAATCACCACCCCTTCTAGAATACCAAGGAGATATTGCCGACTGAGAGAAAAATTGCAAGGAGCCACTGCGGTGCGCTTACGAAGTGGCGTAGTCTATTTGGTTGTTATAGAATAGCTTATTTGGTTAGTCTGATTTTGTTTTGACTTTTCTGTACATATCCTACCTAGGAACGCCCGTATTACACACTTAATCAATGTGTTCGTGGCGCGCAAGAACGTGTAGTTGTTCACCAGTAGGTTATCAGCATCATTAGGTGACAAAAACTATTCCTTTCGAGGTACAACCACTGAGCCAACGCATCGGATTTGATAGGAAAGATATGGACGTAGCAAGTTAAATCATATAGATTAACTTCTGCTAGAAACACGATCGCTGCAACCTTTTCGTGTTTTGTTACGTCGGCGTTTGCGTGCAGCTATAAATTAAATTTGGTTGGGATGTCTAAAATACGGTTTTTGCTGAAACTTAGCTCAGTATGTCCAGAGACGAATAAGCCACCACTTGTTTTCAAATCGATGTCCGCGTCGAGGAAACGTCTAGTCCTGCTTGCTGACGAAGGACGATTACACAGTACCTTGTTACTTGCGTTCGCTTTCGAGAGTCGAAATTTCGCGATTGGGGCGGCTGGAGCTCATGGATCATCATGTTCGTTGCCCAACCCGGACCAGATATCAATATTAATGTTAGCTTATAGAATAGGAGGCGGCGTATTCGTTACATCAAAAATTTTTCTCCCAATCCGATAGGGATTTACTGTTCCAGCTATGGCTTATGCGTACATGCAGCCGTCATATTGTAACATGTCTATCATAGAACAAATCATATTAAATCAAGCTAGCCAACCTTCGAATCCCCGTTGGAGCGGCACTACTACTCGCGAACTAGTCGATAGAGAAATTGACGAGATTCAATGGATGACAACAACCGGTTTCCTTTTGAACAACGACCAGCGGATATGTCCCAACTTGGATCGAAGATAAATACATGTAAAATGCGTTGCCCTCTCCGTTACGCATTATCTACCAGTTTTTGGTGGCTGTCTAGACCAATCGTTGATGTCCTGCCGAATGACTCAAATCAGAAAGACGTCCTACGTGCAATCGTCTACAGCAATGAATTCGCCATTAGCAGCCACTACTGTCTCTCGGCCGGAACATTAGGCGGAGGTTTTGTCTCTTACCGTTGTGGAACAGAGCCAGAATTCTACACTATCTTTCACCATGATGAATCGACGAACAACAATCATCTATGGCACTGGAACGATCTTCCCAAACATGTCGTCGCCACCAAACTCTCCGACGTGACGTATAATCCACGCAAGTTCGACGTGCCCGCCCCGCAAACAGACACTCTGCTCTGGCTCCAACTACAAGTGGGTCGCTACTCGCTACCAACTCGATCGGTTGTCATGTGGATCCCGATCGATGCTATGTCCATCATGTCCCATGTGTCCTCCAGTTATATTCCAACCGTCTGGTTGAGGTGTACGACGTGACGTGTAACGGAGTTGAAAAATAGCGGTAAATATTATGGCTCTTGGAAAGGCAACTTATCCACTTTGAACGACGCTTAACCCATACTACTACATATAAGGAGTACACACACCATGGCGTTAATACCGAGCTTAACCAAGTTGAATAAAACGAAGCTTTTTACCAAATATGGGCTATCGTAGACCACTATATATATTTATTATAATATATTAAACGTTACAATAGGTCGGAATTTCTAGGGATTATGGGGGTGGGGGGGGGGGGCTATCGTTATTTCATTATGATTAGGTTATGCGATAAAAGCTCGCGAAGCGACAGGGTTCCTTGGGGAGTTGCTCTTTTAATTATAAATAGGATCACACTTAAATCTTCTGTGATCAGATTTTATGAGTCGCTTTCACGATTACTGTCAGGGCACCTGACCACCTGACTCCACCAATTTTCAAGTAGACATTGTAGTAGTAGTAGTACTTGTGATAGTGATAGTGATAATTGTATCTTTGCTTAATTTATCTAAATTCGTTGAGAAGGATTTTTCCAGAAAAGCAGTCACACTTCAGAGAGCTTCTCGGCGCTAAACGCTTCTTTTAAGCAGCATTCACCTAATATCGAGACGCCGCGTATCGCGTAAAGGCCATCAGCGTAACGGGTGTGACTTCTCCGACGTCGGCGCGTTGGGCTCTGAAAGAGCATTGGTATTGTTGTCTTAATTGGACCTGTAAATTGTAACTAGAGTTGTAACTTTTTCATCGGCTGCTGTTTCAAGTGAACGTTATCCGCTTGTCGGTTCCCTCGCATATGCGAGCCTCCGGATTCAGAAGCCGAGAACCGCTCGCGGGGTGGTCTGAGCTGCCGCGCTTAATTATGTGGGGGACTGGCCAATTATGTGGTATTCATGGTTTTCTTAACTCGTAGTTACTTAGTAAATTGTTGTTGCACGCCAGGCGAGTAGGATCTCGCATTTCTCAGAAGCGGTTTTAGCGGAAGCCAGAGATCAATGTAAGCGAATTGTAAACGAATCAAGTCTGGCATTAGCTCATAGACGGTGGGTCCCATAGGGATTCCATTACCAATGATATATAATCTAAAATGTTATTCGATAAATGAGTTGAATTTCTCCGAAAAGATTCGTCTACCCCGAAAAATGTCTCTAGATATTAAACATGTACAATGTTTACTCAAGATACCTTCGGTGGCACCGAAATTCGGTGGAAGATTACAAATGCATATTTCGAAAATTAGTAGCAGCTTTTCGAAATTGATTGATCTTTCAAATCGAGGATAGTCATCAGCCTCCCATTGCTCCGGTGTGTTTCGTTTTGGAAAACACATATTCCATGGAAGAGGATTATGTCCGTCCATCTTAATTTGCCGTTACTATGCTCTCTCTCTCTCCTACACATTCAAGGATCATGAAGCGCATAATGGCAAGAGTTGATGAGGCACCCTCACTCACTAAGTGGATCGGACAAGTTTGCGCGTATTGTCCGTCAAACGGCATCGGACATGCCCCTTAGTTTCTCGTGTCGCCCGAAGATATTTACCCAGTGCAATATATATATATATATATATATAATATGGATAGCAGTACCTGTCACAGCGGGGTCGTAATCTATAAACTAACAGGATGTGATCACAGCTGAGCGCATGTGGCTGTTTTCGAACTGTCAAGACGCTGCCCCCCTCCTCCTCCCCCCTGCCCGTGAACGGTCGTTGTCTCCGTAGATATTATAGAAAGGCGTACGTACCTGCTCGAGTTTCGTGTAGTATCGCATCACTGTTGAAACATATCTAACCGTGTAATCCAACATTCTCTTGTTTTAGCTCTGGCCGAACGTCAACAGGGAAACCACCACGGGCCGAGTGGTAATACCGCCGTAACACGGCTACAGCGTCTACGGCTGCTTCAGCAACCAGCAACAGCTGCCCCAGCAGCTGCTGCAGCTGTCTGGTGTAGCATTCATCTGTTCGGCGGAAGTTTCGTTACGCCAGTGAGCACAAAATAACAACAGCAACCATTATTTCGATGCAGTTGTAGCTGTTTTCGTTGTGGGCTGCTTCTAACTTATCCCCGTGATCAACGTCCATGAGGGGATTGTGTTCGCCGATCTGAAAACTCTGGAACAAATCATGAGACGGCCTATAGCCAGCTATCAGAGCAGACAGCCAGTCTCTGAGTGGTCTGGCAAAGGGCACTCGAGAGGTCAGCAGGGACATGCCGTGGACAATCATTACACTTTCGCACGACCTCGAGAGCGTACCTGATGCCTGGCTTTCGCTCAAAAGTACAAGATGCTTATGTGGACTGTGGACGTTTTCAGCAAACGTCACGAAGCAACATAAGATGAATAGCGAAGAATGAAAGATCTTATTTGATTGCAAACAAATATTGTTGACCGGGATAATGCCCGATTGACGATTATAACCTGGGCCGATTGTTCCTCTTGACTATTTCACTAATCAAATTTTGCGCAGCGTCACCTCGTCGACATCGACGCGTACTTTTTCCTGTGTGCATGTGTGTGCGTGTGCTTTGCTGCCCTTGGAATCCGGAAGGCCGAATTACTTTTTTTCAACCGCCCAGATCCGTGGCATGCTGAATTGCCGTGCATGCGATTTCACTGCAAATGCTCGCTCAAATACCTGAGTCGCCGCCGGTTCAGCTTCATGTGTGATATTTCAACACACAACTATTTCATGATCCTGTCGTATGTTCCATGGGAGGCGCCTTCGAAAGAGGAACGGTGCCGCTCTCATCCATCCATGATGCCGATGACGACGTGTGTATGCAAATAGGAAAATGCTTAAAATCGAGCGATGATTGACATCAATATTGGTTCGTCGTTCATCTCGCTGTGCATAGCTTAATTGGATATGTTTACCATAGCGAACACGGGACATGGATGGTTGGATTCAGTCCGCTACCAGATATTGCAGGAGGAACAGATGTGTGACCATTTCTCATACGCTGCAGTGTTGGTATCAAAACGGCAACTCGTATTAAGGATCCGAACGATTTTGAGAAAGTCCACCTATGCTGTATTTAGATTGTGTGGGATTCCGAATCATGATATTATGATAGGGTCGTATATGAGGAACACTCTAACACACGTAGCAGATGCTGTGCATCGCCACAATTGACGAAACAGCGGCAGCAACATTAGAATAGAATGACTCGAACAGATTATCGGCTGTTACTTTTTCTTTGTTGATACGAGCGACATTAAGCATTAACTGTGGGACGACGTTCGCACTCGCGCGCGCCCAGGTGGAAGCTTCATCCTTATCATATTCGGGGTCGTGTGTTCATGCAGGCGTGTGCACGGCTCAAATAGCTAAGCTGAGACAACCTCCTCCATCCTGAGACGGGTCCCATTCGACAGCACGCTGTAACTGCAAAAGCTGGACTAAATCGTCCATTGTTCGATCCCGATGCGTTTGGAGAAAGATCGGAGGCGGCTGAACAGTGTTGTTGTATTTTCAACCATAGATATCATATGCAGTACAATGAACAAGGTAGCTGGGCTGCCTAAGCGGTCATCCGTGACCAGGGCAAGGAAACATAGTATGGATCTCTCTCTATATTATACCTCTCGTTCTCTGTTGTGTCTGGCCGCAACAGTGATTACTTCGATGGCTAGCTAGATTGGCCAGAAATGTCGGTCAAGTCATGATGATCTGGTGGCAAGATCTATTACCAGAAAAGCGCTGAATAACCCCATGAGCCTTTGGTGTCAGTTACAACCTTTATATATGCAGATATGCGCTGTGTGGGTTGTGGTCGTGCGATTTAAATTGAGTAACACATACTTGGTGGGCGACCCACAGACCGAAGCGCAGGACAATATGAACAGCTAAAAACGATATCACCCGCATATGCCTAGACAGAATTTCGACGGGAGGAACAACGCGCCTCGATCGCGTTACTATCTAAGGGTTAGCCCGGTGGACTGCTGCATCCGCCTGCGTACGCCTTCCAACCGGAAGAGAGACACACGTTAGTCCGATCCTCACCGTTGGTACTTTTTATATTTCATATTTGGTGACACCCGATCATGTTCACAACAACCGCAACAACAACAAAGATGCTAAAAGCTCCTGAAGCAATGATGCCCTGCGCCAGCGACATCAGGCACTTGCATGCTCGGCTATGTGGATGTCTGCTGTTCGTTGTCACTTCTCGGCATTGCCGATTAAAGGGCGGGGACAAGACCCTTCGAATTAAACAGGAGTTGCGAAAGTTGAGAAAGAGCTAAATGAGACGACAGTTCGATATCTAATGTTGAAAAGCATGGAACCCAAAAACCGTCTAGCGAATAGCGAATCCAATGTGACGACGTGTCAAGTGAAAAAGCACAGGAAAGCACGCCGTGAAGAATAGCTTCCCCAGTGAATCGGTGGGGGGTAGGAGGGGGCTGGGGAGTCTTGGTGTCATTGGTGGTTGTACACATGTTAATACGAACGTCGCTCCGTTGGTTCATTCACAAGTTTCGTTTTTGCTGCGAGACAAAAATCGACAGATAGCTGATACAAGGGTGACCTCAGACATTACGAGAATCAGTAACGACAAGTAGCAAGCACACGCACACACACATACATATATATATATATATATATATATATATATATATAGGTGTGTGTACAAACACATGGACAAATTACGTAAATGACGTTAAGTCGCCCAATCGTCACCGCCGCTGTCGTTGTTGTCGCCTCCGTGGTTGATAGCCGGCGTGTTCTGTACGTGAGACATGTCTCATTCTCGATGCTTTTGACTTTTGGTAGTCGTGAATGGATGTTACTGATGCTGCTGCTGCTATGGCTGGTACTGGCCCAGATCGACGACGATGGCAGACGGTCCCGACGCCATCGACGACCAGTGAAAGTGGTCGGACGACGTATTGACGGAAACGGGGCGCAGATGATGAAAAATCGCTTCGTTCAACAGTGCGCGACAGACCAGACGATGACGCGCCGTCTGGACACTGGAACACTGATCCCGTGGAGCCTTGTACCGCCGCCCGTCAGGCCGACAGCGTCAATGATCGACGTCGTTAGGTGGCACAGGCAGACCCACAAGGTCGATTAGGCAAAAACAGGACATGGTCGAAAGGAATGAATGATAATCGAATATCTAACACGCGTACATGCGGTGCTCTGTCTAATTATCGCTACGGGGAATATCCATGTCGCCATCTTGGCACCTAGCTGCGTGATGATGTATATATATATATTGCCTAACCGAATTAGCGCCTCTGTGCTAGGGGCACTAAATTGCCGTCGCACATCGATGTATCAAAAAGGCTAAGTCTGACGTTAATAGGGTAGATAGTTTGAGGGTGACCACTTCTAGTGGTGTCACAAAAAAACCGCGTCATTACATTCATTAGCACTCGAGAATTCTTCCCGGCAGCTGTTAAATCTTCTCCAAAGAATCGGAGAAAATGTCTCTTACGCCCGGCTGAAAAAAGTCCGAAGCTTTCCACTTGAATGATCGCGTTGGGCCATATCGATGCTAGGCACATGCTCGATCTATGGCTTCTTTCGCGCAGTGCTCAATCGTTGATCGACGGACACTGACGGCTTAGCCTCTATTTCACCTAAAAACAATAATTGTAATTTCGTTTTGGCCAAAGGCTAGATTGGTGTAATTCGCACCTTTTTTTTTTCGTGGCACCTTCAACGATACGATAACGTACGAGTCTTAAGTATTATAGGAAGGTGGAGTTGTTTTTTTTCCCTCGCTCATTTCGTGATTTTCTTTTTTCGTGCCAATTTGCCGAATCAGTAATTTAATTTATAGGCATCACATTTATCGGAGAAGAAGTCTAGCTTGAGACGTCTAGCCGGCGGTGGTTCTCGTCAACAATCGATACGCCGCATGAGCAGACGTTTGCATCCGTACGCGATGTAAACCACCCCGTTATGGTACTGCTCAATCTGCAGCATTTGATGTCAGTAAGCGACGAAGTGCTATATATAAAGGCTCGTAAAGCTCACCCGGATCACACATCCACACGCAGACATTGAGAGATATTTATCTTGGCACGATTGCCGTCGTGCCACTAGAACACGCTGTTTGTTGTTCATTGAGAGGGCGTTCGACACTTTTTTCGTCCAGCACAATCAGTCTAACCCTGTCGGCAATCTAACAGGTGTTTGGACTTAATGCCCACTTCTGTGGTTGAATGTGGCCTATTAGAAGTGGTAGTTTCCCTCTTTGTTGGACTTCTGTCATCGCCGAATTCGCTTCGGCTCGACGCTTTCGTTGGGCCTTGGCTTCCTCGCGAAGCCGCTGGGCCGGGTCAACATGAGCATTTAAAGCTCGGCAACTATTCAATAAGAAGAATACTAAGAGACGTGTCAAAACATTTCAATGGAAATCGTTCAAAGCTCTGCGTATGTATTCCTAGGGCATGTCTACGTGAATATGGGTATTTCAGTGGGCCCGTGCCGCCGTGAAGCGACAAGGGCAATTGACAGGCAAGAATAGACCCCTCCCCCCCGCCGCCTTCCAGGAGGTACACGCCTACAAGACGTCGCTGCTGGTAACTAGAAGGAACAGCGAGCAACAATTTTGTGACATAGACGACCACAAACGCGTCCCTGTGCACTTGCCGTTTGGTAAGAAGCCTCCGGAAGTCCTCATCACTGAACTCTCATAGCTCACGTTCAAGTCTGTGTGGTCGATGACAACAGGGATCGGACTCAAATCTTTGTCGAAAGCTGGGCCTCGGTTAACATATTCGTATACCTTGAAGCTTTTAGCTGACCGACCAACCGTCCGCTTATCACGGTCATTTGGCGAGTTGACTAAGCTTCATCGTAGTTCTCGTGCCTCTCAGATTCATATCATTACACAGACATACACTGTCTCTATGTGTAACCTATATCTGTGTCATGAGAAACTGGCAGCACTTACTACGCACACGCATGCTAAATTAATAATGATAATAATAATAACAACAACAATAATAATATGAATATGAACATAGCCAAAAATACATTCGCTGCAGATCGCGAGACAAGTTCAACTCAAACCGGTTCGGCTTCATTCAAGCACCTCTAAGCAATCCGGCCCAAAACGCGCAGCAATCACAAATCTCATAGGACAATATCAGACCCGCTGCGGCTCGTCCCGTTGATATCGTTCTATTGTCTGCTTGATCTTTTACTTCGAACGTCGACAATTGAACCGTTTCGATCTAAACATTGACATCGTGTGTAATGGCGTCGAGCGGCCAGTGGTCCCCAGTCTACGAGGTTTCGTCGGCACAGCCTTGGCAGTCCGCTGGATTCCAGGGGTATTCCGGTAATCGCATCCGGCGGAGGAAGTGCGGCCAGGCTATCATGTGCTCGCTGCTGATATTGGGAGCGGATAGCCGAATATACTACATATGTATAATGTGCACTGGAATCGTTCGTTCGCAGTAGGCAAACAAGAAGCAGCAGCAACAGCAACGGAAACATTATATTGCAGATCGGCTATGCAGCTATGTATGTAGCTGCAAGAAAATCTATAGAAGCGCTTTGTTCTCGTAATTGGCGTCAGGGGAGCTATTCGCCAGAGCGGATTAATAGCCGTTGCGTAAGCCTGGCCACGACGCCGCACGACGGCTGGTGCTCCCCTTCGACATTAGCTATAAGAAGAAGCTATCCCGCCCGACCGCCCGCCCGCCCGTCAGCCAATTGCGTGCGAACACATTTACAGAAAACGGTGGCAGCAACCGCCGCAATTCTGCCGTCTTCCATGCGACGATAATGGTGCACCACAATTGTGACTGACCACCCGGTGATGTAACAGATCACAAATCGCGTATCATATGTGGCACTGTAATGTGCCAACGTGGGAAAGATGTGTTTTACATGTTTCGCCTTTAAATAACCCGGTCAATTTCAAACGATTGATTTTTTACGAATATCCCGTTATACCGTTGTGGCGAACACTGAGACGATGCGAATTTTCGAATTACCCCTAAGTACGGAGTCGTAAATATAGTACAATTAATAACGAAATGCTTTCATTTGCTTGTTCTCACAATATGAAAACAGCCATATGCTTTTTTTTTGCTTTATCTATTATTAACTATAGTTTCATACGTAGGTCTGGGTTTTCTTGTATATTATACTTTTCGCAACGCGCCCAGCTATACGCACAAGAGTCATTTCTACATGTTCGATCGATTTAGCATTTCATGATGAAATCTGTTAAAGTTTTTACGCGTGAAGTCGCATTGTTTGCTAACTAGATGAGTAGGGTGTCCTTTAAATAGATGTTGCCTTTACGAGGTGCGGCGCCTCCTAGGTACACTGGTGTGGGTACATCCTCTAATCGAATGTATTTAATGATAATGAATACGCGTGTGCGCTCGTGTGGAGTAACAGCGAAATTTGGGAAGACGTATAAAGCGACCCATGGCTGTATTTAACGATTCTATAATGAATCTCTGCTTTCCGTAGACGAATCCCATATCTCGTCTTAAAGTGTGGAAATACATATGTCATAGATAAATTATATATAGGGAGAGGAATTTTTTCAGGGCCTCCGTGAGGGTATGCCAAATTGCGGCGGTTTTCCAGGGGGCCCCCTTCCGCTTGGGAGGCGTGGGGAAAGCGGGGTAGGTACTCCGTTTTTCTTCAAAAAAAAAGAAAGGATAAATTATATATTATGTCAAGTTAGAAATACATATATCATAATCAATGCCAAATTTTCTGATGACTTAATTAGATGGCCTATGAGCTGGCCATCCTCAAAAGGACACTACGCGTCACTATATTTTAACCTTGATCCGATTGAACGAAGATGGCCTAATATCGATATTCTAGTCAGTAGGAACGAATCCACGTTCACGGAAAAATGAAGCCCTTTTATTGTTGGACACAACTCAGACTTCACCGACTAACAAAATCCAACAGTTCTGACCTCAGGTCCGCTTAACATGAGATACCTAAGTAGTTCTTCAAAGTCTCGCGAAAAAAAGTGTTGTCAAATACTTGTTCACTGCTATTAAATACAATACAATAAACGATCGTTGTCATGTGTTGGGTGGGTCGTTTAGCGCCCCCTAGTATTCTTTAGTGTCGAATTAGGGGCCGATAGCTCAGGTACCCCCCCCCCGGGGGGGGGGTGTATCGTCACTTTACAGTGGATAAGTTTTGTTTTATTTTTTGTTTGCGTATGCTCGAGACGATAAGTGTGTTACATATATATATATATATATATTTAACTGACTCTCAGCCAACATTTCGTCACCTACCAAACCGATTTTCTTACCTCCATCGATCATTTTCGGTTCGAAATTTCGCTCAATGTCGATATTTTCACAACACATTACGTTCAGCTAACCTGATACATCACGCTTGAGCCAGAACAGGCTTCAGAGCAGCCAGAACCCTAGGGTAGTAGGGAACTAATCAAATGATTCAGTATCCCAAAACATTGGAACTCGTTGAAAAAAAGCTAATTTTTTACTTGGTGAGTCCGAGAGTTTTGCTCCCGTATTTATTTACTAATCTTAAAACCTAGTGCACTAGTAGTGTCTTATGGTAGGCAGTACATTAACACTGTCCGAACGCGTTAGTCAACAAATCAACGCTCTGGGGATGGAAGAGGCAAGACGAAGCGTCGCGGGGAACGCCCGGTCGGACTAAACCGACAGAGCCGTCAAATCCGCTGCGTCTCAGCGTCAGCCCACGGCGAAGGTCCCTGCCGCGCCGTCGGCCAGCCGCGCGACTCTCCTCCAAGCGTTGCGTTGCCGTGGTGCGCTGCGCGGAACTCGCCAGCTGGGTCCGGCGTATGAAGGCGGCCCGTAGCGCTGCGCATGGCTCAGTCGTTGCCGTGGTCTCCAGCGTGACAGGAAGGGGCGGCTGGTCCCTGTGCAGTGAGTGAAGTGTGGACGTTGCAACCGTAAGGGAATCTAGCCCCAGCGCAAGAGCATCCTAGCCATGAAGGCCTTGGTGAGTTCGCGAGCAGGGCAAAGAGAGTGGTAGCAGCAGCGTGATGTTCTCGTCACCTTTTTTTCCAGCTTACAGCCGTGTGTATGTCATCGATCTCTCACAACGTGCGTGGATAAAGTAATCGACGTGGACGCGCCCTGAACTCGGCCGAGGTGAACCTTGACGTGGCAGCTCTGGAATTACGTGACTGTCGTTTAATCTGCACTTTCCGTATTTATTTTCTTGAGGCAGACAAATCGAGATAATTCATGTGAACGCCGACATAAAGTTATTAGCGATGCTAATGCAGTTCGGTATGAATTAGGATTTCAACTTTCACCGTCGCCGAGGCAAACACGGGGATGAGGATGTGCATCTGTCAGGAAATTCACCCCGTTCGGCTTGAACGAGCTCAACACCATGACTGAGTTGACGACAGCCCCCTCTACCACATCACAACGGGGTCCTCCGATTTTACGCTGGACACACTCGCGTATGACGAATCTTTTTGCTTGACAGATATCTAGTTCGATATGTCAGCGAAACGATCGAACGAGTAGATTTTGCCATCTAGTGAGGGTGTCTCAAAATGACATATAATGGTGTCATTATTTTCAAACTTAGCGACAGACCAAAGTCCAGCTATCAGATGATTTGATCTATTTGCGGGTGGACAGGCTAAAGTGGTTGGCACTGTTGCCATTTGTTCCGACAGCTGCCGGAACCTCATGTTACCTCAGATCACGATTACTGGCAGCTTAACTTCACAGTATTATAGCATGAAGTATAGACAAATCTTGGCAGTCTGTGTGAGACTAACACCAAATACACAGCAACTCATCAGATCTGTCCATAGCTTCGCTGCAAATCAAACAGCGGGCTATCGTTTCTTAGGGAAATATCCCGTAAAGGCTCCAATTCGTCTTTCTAGTTGACCGGCTCTTTCATTCAGGCAATGTCTTGTATGGTTACAGACAATGCGTTTAGTGCTACTTCAACCGGCCAGGGTGGCTCTCTCTCCCCTCCCTTGTACCAGGGCCTTGTTACTCCCGGTACTCTGTACGATGCGCCCTCACAAGCTGGCGTTGCATCTATATCGAGTAGTGTACCTGGAACCCACGCCGTTCATTCGAATTCAGCATAAGCTTTTAATTCTAAATTGCCCCCGGGTGTGTGGGCGTGGGGGCAGTGACGTATTTACGTGCGACATATAGCGTCCGTCATGTTCTCATGCCGGAACTATATTCGTTTTTTTTATAATAACTCCACCACGAGCAGTGGTCGAGTCTCGAGGCTCAAATGGACGCGATCATCAGCTGGCATCATCAAGTCGCCGCAGGTGTAACGCTTACTGCCGCTAATACCGTGTGATCACCACTTATCGTTATGTGTTGTAGATATTATGATTGACGAGATTTACCAGGCGTGAAATTGAGAGCTAGTTCTACACTCACTGACGCGGCGCGGAACTAGCTGCGCCCCCCCACAGCCGCCCCAGTTGAGACGTCGGGCGCGAATCGCCTTCGTTGATGCTCTGACTGACTTTTGGTCGTGGGTGACTTGAGGGATGATTATCATAATGATATAGTTCAAAGCAGTGTTTGCTGTCTTGTGTAACGTCAGATCAGATATTCTACCCGTAGGAAACCTTGACGCGCAACGAACAACAAATAAACCTTCCTGAGGGGTCTTAGTTAGGTTACTCTACTGAAATCCATATCTAGGATCGGTAAGAATGAACGTACAATGGGCTGTCAAATTATTATTCTCTTCGAGATAACAAGGACAAATCAATCTACAGTTAGTCAATCTATAATCTATAGCTGTCTAGCTGGTATGCGTGATTCGAATACTGATATAAACAACAGATCATTGGTTGAAAATTACCCCGAGATCTTAAATTGCTACGGTAAAATAAAATCGTATTGATTGATGGCGACCCTCAAATTTCAGCTGACAGTAGCTTGTATGGCGGCTGGACTATCGTACGATCCTATATAGGGACAAACCCAATCCGTAGGAACACATATAAATCGGGGAAGTCATTGTGCTTGAGGGTTTATTAATATAGTTAGTTGGTTATGTTGAGCTATGTCAACTTCTGTCTATAAAACGAACCTTGGGCTTAAAAGCAAATTGTCGTAAAATAGGCTACGCTTGGAGGTCTCCCGATGAAAGGGCTATACATTAGTGCAAACGATACACTATGGCACACGTTCCATTTCTATGCTGCACCTGCCACGGAAAAGCTCATCAACTTCACCCGAATTATATATATATATATATATATACTTGTACAGTAATTTGAGAGCATGCCCTTGTATATGAACATGTAGCGCCATATTATTCGGAACAGAAGCGTATAAAAAAAGCGGACCATTCCCCCCCAAAGATATCACGTTCTATAATATCGTTAGCTGTTCGTTTGACAGCTGGAAACGAAATGTCAACTTCAATTCGACTTCTATATGAGCCAGATATCATCGAATACTCAAATTGTAGTGGTAGTAGTAGTAGCAATATTAGTAGCAGCAACATCCCATTCTCTCTTGTCAGATCCTTCAAACGATGCTGTTACACAACAATGATACAGAAGCCTTTCTGCCAAAAATGGAAAATATCTCGGGGGGGGGGTCGGACGAATGAGCCATGGAAAAGTTTCGTATCTATGGCAAACAAAGGGAAAATAGCTTTCGAGAATATGGTTATGGGTTCAGCTGAAAGCTCACCTCGTAGTGGTTGATAGTAGCCATAGATAGCAGCAAGCCTTAACAAGCATTGTCTAGCACTGTTTGCAAGTCCCGTTTGCCACCATATCCACTGAGGCCATATTTATTACTAAGAAAGTTGCCACCTTACCACCTGCTGCTACCAGGCTCTACAATCGAACACGTGTGAATCAGTAATCGTCTTCATCATATATATATATATATATATGATCAGATCGGGCAGAACGAAAAAGAAGAATTTGTCTTAGCTCCGGCTTGGTCATTGTCTCCCTGCTGAGTAGATGTGTCTGTAACAGGCCACACGTGGACACGTTAGCGGCGTTATTCTTTGTTTGCGTGCCGCTTTCAATCTTGACTTCTGTCGAGCTCGTTTAAGCATACCAAGAGTTGCATACAATATATGTATTACTGTGCGACGTCGTTACTTACAGCTGTTAAGAAATCCCATGGGAACATGGGAGCAACAAGGGCCCCTTGCGACGAGACGGTTAATCTCACTTGGATTTAGATGTTACATCAAAACTTTTCTCGCATTCAACAATAACCAAAAAAGAAAAAACAACAGCAGACGCTGCGAGCAAGAAGACAAAGAAAAATATAATGATCATCTTTTTCACATATTACGGTTTAGACCTATACCTCCCAGCGACGACGTTACCTCATCCCGACGAACTTAACGGGCCATGTTACCGTAAAACAAATTAATATTATATAATAGAGCAGAAACGGCGGCTGGAGCAGTGCAGCGACAATCCGAGTAGTGCTTGATTAGATATGATATAAGCAGTGCACATTGGAATTAGCATTGAAGTAATTAATACACCTGCTCACGCATACCTGAGGTGTCTTTGGCTGTTGATAGTATTGTGTCTGCGAGAGCGTTCGCTTGCCTTTTATTAGTGAGATGGGTGTTGATGTCAGTCTGTCTTTGATTAACATTAAATGTTTGCTGGATTATTTGAGATTAGATGATGTTCAAATGATTATCTCTTTGCTACAAAAATGAACAGATCGTTTTTCAGTGCACGACATAGATTTTTTTATCACTGTACCCAGATACCCCCCCCCCACCCATGAAGTTTTTGCCGCGCTAGGTGTGTCAGCTTGTGGCGTCGTGCCGAAGCAAATACGGGGGCCGAACAAGTAAAACCACAGAATCCTCCGGTGAAAAAGATTTGTGATTTTTATGTAGATATTTGTTGTACTGTACAATGATTCGTACGAGAAGTGTGTAGACATGCAATGAGTGCATGAGTTGTATATAGGAGCATTTCGCATTAATTACATATAAATATATATATATATATACACGATAGACCCTGGCTGAGCGTTTACTTCCTGTGGCGTCGTCATATGCCCTCCCAACGCATTTGTAAAAATCATAAAGGTGCGACCCCTTCAAATGTTGTTATGAATAAGCTAATCACTTTGCCAGAACCTTTCGTCAACTTAAAAAATGATCATTCAATAATTGCGTTTGCACAGATAATTCTGTAGACCCATAAAAATCAGTTTAAGAGTGATATATTACGGGTTATGAGGAGTGAAATGAGTTCTCCCTATCACGATATGAACATACGCAGATTCCACCAAAATTCTATATGTATTTTCTTATTTCTACTGCTATTTAGTCGACATAGCTGTGTAATCAACATAAAACAACACGTTTTTACAGACTAAATAATCATACGAGCACACTATATATATATATATATATTTCTTTTTTTTTTTTTTTTGTATGACGAAGAATGCTCATGCAGGCCACGCCTCACAACTAAGGTATTTGCCATGGTCCATTGGGCATGTACATATATATATATATTTATATATAGGCACCGCAATGAGATAGCACATATGCACAATAACGAATGTCACGGGTCGCATCGTCATAGAAACTGCTCTGGCTAGGAATATAAGCGAACGCCACTGACGTGTGTAGATGCTACCTCGATGCCCGATTAGAAATTCTTCTTAATAACGAAATATATCCCCTATTCTATGGTGTACGACGTTTCAGGTGGTTCTTCAGTTGTTCGGCGTGGCGAGCGTCAGTTACGCTCAATTCTCGATGGGTCAGTATGGTTCATCGTTTGGCAATTTTGGCGGGGCCGGAAGCCAATCAAGCTTCCAGCCTTTCTATCAGAACTCCCAGTTTGGTACTGGAAGCCACAACTCATTCGCAAGCTCGTCAAATCCGTTTGACCTGTTCTCTTCGAATAGCCTCAACAGCAACAACTTATTTGGCCAGCATAGCAGCTCGCTGGGTCGAAGTGCCGCTTTCCAGACGGCGCCCCAGAACACTTTCAACACCTATTCTGGGTGAGTTTCCGACGATGCGTCTCATGCCTGCGACAGACACTGGACATTCATTAGTTAGCCTAATTAAATCTGTGTGCTTTTCTCCCGCTCGCCCCCTCAATGACATGAGTGCATTTTGCAGCGACACCGTTCGATTCGTTAGTGGGTAAATTAGAAACCAGGCACCCCTTCAAAGCAAAACCTTGCTACGGTCCTGTTACGTATCATATATAATAATAATCGCTAGATAAAGAGACGCCTTTACATTCAGTTTCAAGGAGTGTCGTCGAACATCGAGCGGATAGTCTCCCGGACCGTCATTCCTTTGCCATGCGAAAGTTGGCAGAAAAAATTCGACAGATTCATTTGATTATCGCCGATATTTAATTACTGACACGAAAATAGTAGTTTCCATGCGAAAACGACGCGCCACATTGCTGTTATTCCATCGTATGCCATGACGGTGGACACATTTTGCCATGTTGATCTGTGTTTCAAAGAGTTTGCCAACGAGCACACGGCTCTCCCGTATTTAGACAAAAAGACGTAGACTGATTCATGCTGTCTGTACCTTTAAACACGGAATTATGGAAACTCTATAATTACACATATATATATATATATATATATATACACTCCTTAGAATGTTTATTACTGCGTAACTTCACCAGTGTAACTTGAATCAAGTAGCGGAGCCGGAAATATTTACCCATCATACATCATAAATAATAATAATAATTCCCATCTCCGCAGAAAAAGACAGCGACAAGACTTGCGTACACATTTCTGTTCTCTTCTACCACTGGGAGCGCGAAACTATGCTCTTCTGCGACCACTGCCCATTCCCACGCGGGCATATCCATTAGATGTAATTACACAGATACAGATCTACATAGACTGAGCTGCGAAACACTTTTCAGATGTGGCTAAATGTTCCCGGGATACGTTCCTCTACGGAGACATACTGTCAACATGCCAACATGCTTGTCGGACACTTGCGATGGGTGTCGCGCTATGTCCGTGTATGTTATGTTCATACTGGGATTATATAATGTAACATACATGCAAGTAACCCGGCCGAGCTGGTGTGAGCATTTAGCGTGTGCCCATGAATCCATTATTATTTTTCGTAAATATATCACAATTTCTATTTTTGTCGCAACAGTCAGCTCCCGCTGCCGCGACCGCCACCCTGTCATTTGGTTTTCCTTACATATCGTCGTTATTCATCTCGTCAGAGACTATAATTATTCTAGTACCTTGCGTTTGTGTCATCTAAGCATGCATAAACGTGAGATGGATCCATTCTTCTGCGGGGCGCCAAGCTGCCTTGACCTCCGCCACCTCAGTGCGGAGCGCAATGTCTTGCTAACGAATTTGTAGCATGGCTCTTGGGAGGCGGGCAGCCTGACGGGGATCTTGCCTCCAATGCGGCGTAGAAGCTGTCGTGGTCACCTGAACAAGGCGATGCAACAACAGCTATTCTCGTTCCATTGTAACCCCTATGCATATACGATATCTCTCTCTCGCTGTCAAGCTCTCTCGCGCGCTCTCATTCTCTCGTAATGGCGTAACCCCTACAAGTTGTTCGCTTGTAGCGACAGTTACCATCGTCGAATTTCTTTTTTCTTGAAGCAGATACCTTTAAGTGGATGGCCGACACACGGCGAGGGAATTGTCAATGGGGGCAGCTAATGACTGCGAAAACAAACTTCTCACTTCTGAGATGTCTTCTTCGTCGCCGTCGTCGTCGTCGCTGGTGTTACGTATCACCACGGCTAATCGCATCACAGGAGTGGAACGACGCAAGTTACAAGTGTGCTTGGTTGTATGTATGTGTGTGCGTGTGCACGGAACGTCGGAAACACCGTGGGAGTAAACGCTGCGAGTGTGGCGGAACCCGACGCCAGACACCGGACGCCATCGGTTGAACGGACGTTGGACTTTCATAGTGGTTGCGGTTGTTGCAGAAGTGGCAGACGATGCTGGGAGTGGCAACATCAGATGATATATGAAAGAGGGGCGGTAAGGACTA
This sequence comes from Stratiolaelaps scimitus, assembly GCA_019614645.1. Lineage (NCBI taxonomy): Eukaryota > Metazoa > Arthropoda > Arachnida > Mesostigmata > Laelapidae > Stratiolaelaps > Stratiolaelaps scimitus. Next base: position 10,531,567 of record JABWDB010000008.1, read on the forward strand.
ACTGGTAACTCGGATCGTTCAAGGTCTTCACTCGCCGTTCATCTAGCAACGGCGAGAAGCTCATGTGTTTTTGAGGCGAGAGCTGTCTATAGAACGTACGGACAAAGGATTGCCACCCGTGGACCCTGCGCGACATGAGAGATACAGATAGATCGATGGCTAAGATAGATTAAGCAGGCGTGTATGATCGTGGATGAATGCGCGCGACCGCAAGAACGCACAAAAACATATGAGCACATGCGCTAAATATCAGCATTTAGACCAAAATGGAAGTGGGGCGATTATACTGCATTCTATGATTCGAATGCACAAGGATAACAGCCAGACACTGGATTTGAACATCGGGTGGGGTGTTTTCTTCTGCCATAGCGGCGGGGGATTCCGGTTAGACAATGATCCCGATGGGACCTAACCACAGGCGCCTCCGACCGCCACCACCGCCGCTGCATGCGTTTTCGATACGTGAAGCCCCAAAAACAGGTCATTGCCACCAACATAGAATATATATATATATATATACATATGTTTTAGCAACAAATCCGCATCGAATATCGCCTATTTCAGCTAAAATAATCAGTATCGCATTGCTGCCCCGGTGCCTATTACGGCGGGATCGTTCGATCCTGCCCGTTGGCTCGCTTCGCAGGTCGGTAGAATACCGTCCAATGGTGAACAATAATCACCCAGGTGGTGACTCAGCCACTTGTATGGCGAGGTGATACAATAACGGTGGCGAAAACGACTTTGTATTCTGTACATTATATCTTCTAGCGGTTTACCACAGTAGGGAAAATCAAGCGAACGACTTGAACGGGTGAAGGATTTGGAGATGGCCGATTGCGCAATGGGCCTGCTTGCCCATAATCGAATGTTGCAGATCGCTAATTCCAAAGGGTGTCCTAATAACAATATTAAGGCATTATATACGTCAGCGGAGACGCCTTGCCACACACGTGCTCGTGGCTGTATAGAACAGTAGCCGTACGACAATTTGGGGGAGTTCGTGAGAAAATTACCCCTTAACGCTGCTGCTTGGTGTAAGTACTAGATAAAATGAAACTAACTACCCCGAAGCAATTTGCCGGCGGGCGTATAGATGCGGAGACGTTTATCGGAACGAATCTCACTATCTGTCTACCGATCTCGCCGAGTTGTCTGTCCGGCCGTCGGGGCCGGCTAGCGGATGTTTTTGTCGGGTTTCCAATTATGTTTGTCCATTATCTCCCTCGTATCTCCCCGTCTCGCCCACGGATGAATCACTGAATGAAGGTCTCGGATAAACAGTTTCACTGAAATCTACGCGGTAGCTGTGTGGTCTGAAGGTCGTCAATATCAGTCATTAATTCGAGCCGAAATTTAACGAAAGTGTATAGACAGATATCACGGGTAAGTCATATCCTCATGGCAGCTGAGGAGTGAGGCTGAATCTTTTTGAAGAGGGAAAGGCGATAAAAAGTATTCATTAACTTACGGCGGGTGCTTATTGATGACATTTGCATCGTTGTCCGGATGTCCAAAGGTCTGCTGACGATGGCCTGCTTGTTACATCGAAGGGTTGCGGTGAATGAGGGATCAGGGAGTGGCAACCATTACTTTGTTTAATGGATTTAGTTTGTGAAATCGCAGCATTGCAGCAGGCTATATATATATATATATATATATATATATTGTTGTGGGAAACGACTGTTGCAAAGTGCCCGTCACGGGCAGTGTCGCCTAGCACACGTTTGCAGGCACGTTTACACTGTCAATCACCAACCGCGAATAAATCATCAGTCACTGTGCGACTCTCGAGTTGCCAATACTTAACATATTAACATATATTATTATCACATATTATATGATATATATATATTACAACATATATTAATATATATATGTATAATATCAGTCATTCAAGTTCATTATTCGGATCAAGGAATCCAGAAGCCCGAACTAACAACGGCTAACTTAACTTAGATAAAACTACGCCCGTCCAAAGAGGCGATACAGAATCGACTTGTCACTACATCAGTAATCGGTTTCCTTACTTAATTACAACAAGAGTAAAGTGCTCCTAAGTTTTAGTTATACTCTGTCAAATTTTAGTGAAAGCGAGCTCAATGTCATCAAAGTTGTGTTGGATTTAGATTATATTTACTAAAGTTACTATACTATAATACATTATTAAATTTACTATTCTATAATACAACGTGATGTTTAATTGCAATCACGAGTTTCATGCACGTACCCTTATGCACGTTCGATACTACGTCTAAAATATGGGATTTTTTTTAGCTAATTTCCAGGGACATTTTAGAGGAGAGAAAAACAAGACCAACAGACTTTTGTTTACTCACTCAATCCTTCAATTTGCAGTTACCCCTTCGTGAACAACCAGCCTTCCTCCGGCTTCTTCCCGAGTCAGTATTCTTCACCTACCAATTTCAACTATCAACAACCCCGAAGCCAGTCATTCAGCTTCCCGCAGAGTGCACAGGCTCCCCAGCAAAGCGCCTATCAGGTTTGTGTACACCTTGATTGCTGCAGCGGTTTCCCAAGCGCTATCGTTTGCCGAAGGCGGTTGTGTTGCCAACAGGAACGCCAACTATATCAGAAGAGGCTCTAGGTGCATGTTGTGGACATTGACAACTCGTATTGAAGTATCGGATAGCAAGTGATGACTCAGCTCAAGTTTGAGATGTCCCCCTAATGATTATTGAATTTCACAATATCGACTTGGGTCAGGTGTCAAACGCTGACAAACGAGATTCAATACTATTGTCATCTATCACAATCGTTACAGGCTCCTGCTGCTCCCGTGAACCAATTCAGCACTCAGGTACAACACTCTTACCCGCCGGCGCCCGCAGCTCCTTCCTTCCAAGCACCACCTCCCGCTTCAGTCAACTATCAACAGCCGTCGTATCAGGCTCCGCCGCAACCGTCGTACCAACCTCCAGCACCCCAGTACAATCCACCTCAGCAACCGGCCTATCGGGCGCCGGCACCGGTGAACGCTCCTCGTTCAGCTCCGTACATTAATACCGCACAGCTGTCATACAATGCAGCTGCGGGACCTGGTGGCCCTGTGCGTGCGGCGACTCCGAACGACCCCAACAAGCCCGTCATCGTGCACCCGCCTGCGCCGGTCCATTACGTGAGTATTGGTGAGAAACTCGAAGGCGACTACAAATTTGGCTATGAGACGGGTAAGGGCTCGAATGGTGATGAGTCGTTCCGAACGGAGAGTCGCGACGCGGACGGAACTGTGAGAGGATCATATGGCTACGTTGACCCCAGTGGTAAGCAGATTACAGTTCATTACGAGGCCGGCCGAGAGGGATTCAAGATTCTTTCCGAAGGTGAAGTCAAGGGTGGATCTAAGAGAGCACCCACACCAGCCCCGCTTCATAATCACCAGCCCGGTAAGCATATTTAGAATATTCTGAATACTTATGTACCACCCCCTTTTGGTTAATAAAGGTGTATTTGTATTGTATTGTATTATGTTTAGTATATATATATATATATATATTATTCTCAGTCTCTGATCAAAATGACCACCAGCGTCTCGATCGCTCTTGAAGGGCACCCAGCCCTTCTCCCAGAGGACGTTTTCAGTGGGATTACAACGAGAAATATTGGAAAAAAAAGTCCAATCCTTCTTCTTCCAGCTTGCCCAAGAAGAAAAGACCAAAATTCATATTACCTCCTTCATGCCAGCTACTGATTTCGCGCTGGCTTTTCGTTTACTTCGTCAGTCGAATCATTACATTGTGACCCTGTACAGTAACCTCTGTTCTTTATCGTGGCCTGCCATGTTCACTATTTTCCAACACTTTCAGCTCTTCCCGTGGCCCCCGTCGCACCCGAACCACTTCCACCGCCACCAGCCGCCACCGAAGCCTCTCCTTCCGCGGACCCGACGCAGACCACTCCCCAGCGTCGAAGGTACAGCCACAGCGAGATGCCACCTCTTCCACAACATGCGTTGCCTACTCAGTTTGATGCTCCACGTTCTCCGTCAGCTAATCTAGCTGTTGTTCACTCGGAGGGGGCATCGGATGGGGTCACGCAAGCGAACACCGACACGAGCACATATGGACCACCAGTGATCAATATGAAACAGCTCAGCTACAATATCGGAGCGAACAACATTGGCGCTGCACAATAAATAGACAGATACAATTGGCACTGGGGACGCATCTAGCGAAACAACAACTGAAGAAACAATTCCGAGCGTTCTTCTTACTGATTTCATCCCATTCTCGACAAATGAAGCATTCAATGAGCTGAATGTCAAATCGAGAGAGAGATTGAGATAGATACATAGATAGATAGAGGGAGAGAGGGGAGAGAGAGAGAGTACTCACTGGAGGGGATGTCTTTCGAGAACTTCAGTTAGCTACAGGCAGCAACGTACAATTGCCAAGTCAGGTTACATTTACTGTTAACGTACACAACATCCTGCTTGCGAAGAAAACCATTGCTAGCCTGATTACCACGACCACCACCACTACCACCATTCGTAACTACCCCCCATGATATGTGTGTTTGTGTGTGTGTGCGTGTACTCGGCAGTCTAACGGTCGCTCCCGACTAACAAACTCTCGTTTCCCTAATCTGTTCTGTTGCAATGTTCCAGGAAGCGCAGGCCCAGCCAATGAAGACCGTTCAACGTCTCGTCTCACCACCCTTCAACATCACCAATATATCACAGCCGAAAAAAGACTCGAAGAACAGGAGAAGAGTTCGCCCTCCCCACGCCACTGAACTAATTTAATATCTTGTCATGTCCCTGTTGATCCCCTAACGACGAGAGAAACCTAACCCCCTATTAAATTTCGTTGCATGCGATGTTGTTGGACTTGAAGCCCCAATGTAGCCAAACTCTCACCATGTAAATAGAAACACAGTGGGCTTCATTTAGCCACTTGGCATCCAGTGATGCAAGCGTCCCTTTTTGATTCAGTCCTCATATCATTTTTTTCTTTTGGGGTAGCCGGGGTTGGCGGCATTCTACAATACGTCCAACGCTCCTCGGACCGCTGCATCGAAACCAGTCGAGTTTTCTGTTTCGTTTGTGCCTCCCATTTGGCAATAATCATAATTAACAATGGGGCTTTGCACACCCCGAAGAGAAATGGAACACGAAAAAACAAGTAGTTGTTGTAGTAATAGTAGCATCTCTAAATCGCATCTCTCCATTGGTATCGGTACGACCTAAGGGCATCGACTATGTCGAGAAAAATCAAGGAAAATTTTCAACGCGCTATACTCATATGTATTCCTCTGTATCGACTTATATATATATATATATATATATATATATATATAAATGAGTCGGATACCACCGCCATTCTTGAGGCAATCTATTTGCCCAAGACTCCTTTGAACTCTAATATTTTACTTGTGGATAATGAGATAGGGGACACCTATTGCTCATGGATATTGGCTGGTTACGATTATTGCTGTTAAATAGCATTTAATAATAAAGTTCGTCGATTTTGATTAATATAAGTTGTTGTCTATTTATATGTGTGATTGAGAAAAATATTACGCTCGCTAAAGCTAAATAGGGTCTACATTTTAGTGAATTCGTATCAGTTGCCACAAAATAGAAGGAAATCATTATCGTGATTCACAAGATGAAATTGTCAATATGATTCTTGTAATTGAAGCCGCTGAAGGTGTACAAACAGGCGGAAAACTGGCAATACAGTATCCGTTGAAATGGCATTAATTATTATTATTATTATTGTGTATGCATAGATTAAGGACTTCATTTACGGACGGAGCTGGCTTGGGCCTGATTCACCCTGTCAATGTGTTTCCTGAGATGACGGCCGCCATATGATCGAACAGTAAATTTCTGCGGGCGCAACCAGACTCTTATAGGGAGCAATGCAACAGTTAGTTTTCTTAACAGTAATACATCTGAAATACTATGTTACTAGTCAGAGTGGGTATATCTTCGGTGATCAAAGTACAGAGTGACCAGTACAGTGAAACTATGATTCGATTAATGACGACAATGTCATTAATGAAATAGACATTGTCATATTAATTAAAGCACAGGTTATCGAGATAAACATGTCGTTCTGACGACACCAGCCGACTACTGCACCAGTAGTAGAGTCCCCAGCCCTTCGTCCATCAGATACATCTCGGTGTTTGTCCGTGTGACGTTACAACGAGAAATGTCAACGGCAAAACATGCACATCTAGGCTCAGGCTACATCTCTTGAACACCATGGATATATGCTACCTAAATAGGTTAGGGTTTAGGAGGGGACTCGTTGCCCCGCAATTTTCAAGCCTTATTGAGCAACGGATTCACGACAAATGGAACCTTACTCAGGTAAAATTTGAATTAGCCATTTTTTATTTGTACATTGCCATGTTGAATTACATTAATCATGTCCCATCACAATTTAGGGATAAGCCAATGTATCGAATCATACCTAACACTTCCAATAGTAGATACTTGCTTTGGCGAAGTTTCCGAAATTGGATTTATTTGTATGTATGTATGTATATATATATATATATATATATATATATAACCATTTTGTTGAATCACAGCCGTATTGAGAAGATAACAATATGCCTCTCTGTCATTGTTCTGGCGAAGCGTGTTCTCGCGTGATGCCAACGGTAAAATACAACGGATTTAATAGTGGGTAAGCGGCTTTCTCCCAGCCATGCGGGCTGTCTTGACCAAGTTCCAGACGTCCTTGGCGAAAAATCTGCACAAGCCCAAAGAAAAGCTACGTAAGTCGTAGTTTTAACCCGGCAGGCAGCTCCGCCGGGCACTTCGCATGAGATGGCTGTTGCTTGTATGGTATTATCCGAGAAGAGGTGCGAGCATTGCAATTCTCCACTGTTAGCGAGATAAACATTCCTTCACTGGATCAGACACAAAGCCACTGGATAAACCAAGTACACTACAAATGAAATGGGCATCTGTGTTTGTTTGATTGTTTGTTTTGGTACAAACAATCTCGTGTCAGTTTGCGTCCATTTCTCGTACATTGCATTCATCGACAGAGGCCTTCAAACGGCTGCAGAGCTGTAAATCCCTCATCGCATCAGGACCCAGTTGGTTTGGAGAGGCGCGTCTGTGTGTATTTGACATGACTAATAGTCATATTGGTTATAGTAGAAATCATTCGACCCATTTACATAAGAGAAACACATTTGCATTTACATTTGACGTATGTTCCATCCGTCTTGTACTATGTACTATGCTTGAGTGTAAGCTATAGCCATTCATTTTGGATGAAACACATTCGTGGCGATATCAGCATTGTCTGATCATTCGTACTCGTAAACTTGTGAAAGCTTCGAAGAACAATTGATGTTGTTATTAGCTCAATTTTGATGAGCCAACAACTGAATGATCATAAATCGATTGCAGTCGGTTTTGACAGGAATATGTATTCTACGGTGTTACTGTATATATTGCTGTCGACACCAACAATAACCAGCAGGGGCGTACATACTCGTTAGGTAGCCAATTATACTGTAGTAATTAACTAAGCAAACTGAAATAAACCCATGTGACAACGTCTTGAGGTTGGCCCGAACGTGGGCACGTCCACCATGTGTCCACTTCTATCAGTGTGCTGCAATGGTTCGTGAGTAAACATTGCATGCATTGACATCGGCTTACGGTCGTTGAAGGGCCTATAGATTTATCAATAGTAAGCGATTCTAGAACGAACGATTACAACATCACGTTTGCCGGATACGAAATATCATGGTGGATGCGCCGTATCCGACACCTGTCAGTCGTGAGCAAATTGGCATTAAAATAGAGTCTCACAGCGACCAAAAAATCATATTCGCCTTCACTGACTTACTCCACTGTTGTAATCTTTAGTGACCTTATATCGACAGTTATCAGATATCCAAAATGTTCGCTGTGGACTTAGATGTAATGCCAATGGTAGACTATTTCCGTAATTTTGCAAAAAAGTGTATAACTTTCAGCAATGCATTAGCGTACATCAAATGCAAACTCCCTCATAACTAGCCGAGTTTGCCAAGATGTAATCGCTTGAAAATGTGACCAGTAGTCCGCTGAGGGGTTGCATATACTTAATATGCTATGTACAACGAAATTGTGGCCAATTTATAGTTATAAAGGTGCGCAGCTCTTGGTACTACTTTTTTTTGATGAGGTTGGGAGAAAATCCGTTATGGACACCTTGCCTCACATCTGAGGTGCTCTCCTAGGTAGTGTCGGACTCGCACCGACTAAAACGCCGACCGATTGCTAGCTTAGGCCGCTGTCAGGAACTGTGGCTCCCGCGGAGGTCAGCAGGAGCTGGTGGGTACTCTTTCTCATTTGTCTACGGACTAGCTGGGCTATCCTAGTTCTTTCTAACTTGTCCTTCTCTCGAAGGATCCTTTAGGTGAGAACTTTGCCCTTCGCCCAGTTTTCCCCACTCTCACAGAGGTACTTTCGGTATTACATAATAATATATATTCACATCTACACTCGACATTTTAGGGAGACGAATAAGTATAGAAGGACTATATCAGTGTTCATGAACTCATGTTCTCTAGTCTCACTCAGTGTTCATGAACCGAGTACCACTTGCGAACGAACAGTTTCATATAACTCCTGTCGAGACCCGACTTTCTGTATCGCAAGCCATTTCGCCCACCGCAGCGTTCCCAGTACTACGTTGAACGGTGAGGCGGATACGCAGTTAATCTTCGGTAGACGCGGAGCTGTAGCGACCCTCACGCACCGCTGTAGGGCACACCGGCAGCACACCGTTCACAGGACGTCACAAACAGCATCGTCCGCAAGAAAGACTTGGCTTGTCTCAGCTTCGGCTTGAATCATGGCAAGCGCCTGTTTGACTGCCGTGGCGCGTGGTCAGCGCCAGTCCTCGGCAGCTTCGTAGTATGGCAGCACCGTGTTTTACCCCTGTTGCTGTCGACAACAAGCAGGCGTTTGAACCTAGGTGGCTCCTTCGTCTCGTTACATAGTACCACCGCCGGGTGGAGTACCCGAACGATTTCTGTTACCAGCGATCGATCAATCGTTCAAGTGACAAAAAAGCTTTGGGTCTTTCGAATGGGATCCAAGTTAGATCCAAGTCATCTCCTACCTGGTTCACTTCGGTAATCGAAATAGAATCGTCTGCGTGGTGAAACAATGTTTAGAGAGTGCCCATAACTGTGTGACCAACAACCGCCAGCGGTGTATGTGCGTATACCTAAGCCAAATCTCATTGAGAAATATCGTCCGCATCGAATATTAAACGACCCACCAGCTGTACCTCGATCTGAACAAGCAACCGCGCAAGCCTTGCCCTGCACAATGACGATGAGATATTGCGGTAACGGAGACATCCGAGATTCGATTCTACAATGCTCAATTGTGCGATCCTGTCCATCTTCTGTGTAACATGACTATGCTCAAATTGGAGTACAAGTATGAATGGGGCAGCTGGATGAGATTAACAGAAATTGTGTAACGGCGCATTTTGCTGTACTGCATAGACCCACAGGCACGCACACCCCCACATGATGGATATACCGTCACTAGCCACGCTGTTGGGGCTGTTCGCAGCGCAGACGATTTCGAATAAGGTATGTTGATAATCCAAATTAAAAATGATCAAATCTTCAAAGGGCTATGAATGTTAGTGTGCTTGAAATCTGCATGCAATTAAATCACTTCTAATTGAAACATCCGTATAAGGTGGAACCCGTCTTTGCACTAGCTCTGCCGAAGGTTCCGGTCTGGTGTATTTGTGTGCAAACGCTACCTAACTAATTATATTGAGAAGCATACAAAACGTCATGGTGTGTCCAGTGGTTTCGTGCAAAATAGTTAACAAATATATCGACAATAATTTACAACACAATACGAATCCCCACAGTATGCATCATAGGTTGTACTAGTCGCAATTATAATTATAGGTGCTTGAGAATCTCCATGATCTAATCGAAGAGGTGAACGCTTCATCAAGAAATCACTCACGCTGCTTGGGGTTTCAACTATTTAAGCTCCATTTTAGCAAGTATTTTACATTATGGTATTATGTTAACCACGAAATTCGTGTTTCGGCCAGTACACATTGCCCACGTCTTCACCAGACATTACTTCCAAGGTGGACATCCTCACAGAGGACCGCAGAAGTTCTTATGTGACCAACACCACACATAAATCGATAATAATGCTACAGTCAAATATAGCAGTTCTTCGTGATTTAATATAATTGTACATCAGATATATACCGATATGCTACAAACGTTCTAGTTATATATATATATATATATATATATTATGTTCAAACGTCCACTCAGGGTAGTAGGTTCACAATATGGGTTTCAGTTAATCCCACACACGTGAGCGAGATTCACCCAATTGACAATTGCATGTAATTTAGGCATATCTATCAGATTTTCATGGATATTCGTAGCGTTGCCCCGCTGTTGTGTCTACCATACAATAACCATAATGGTACATTGTCGCCTGTACTTGAAAAGGTAGCAGTGAGTAACGACTAGCGGGGAAGGTCCTTGAGATGCAGCACAGGGTGAATGTTGCTGATCAGCGAACATTATTATCTGGGGCGGATCGACACAGATTGGCGACGTTGTTACAGCGTAGAAAAAAAAGAACCAGTACTCGGCTGCCTGCAGCTGTGCCGTTGTCTCAGCAGAAGCCGAATACAGAATACCATCGTACCCGGGGCAGAGACAGAGCGGGTTTTACGATATCTCGCGTCGATGTGATATTACAGATGGTTGGCTTCCCATTCTAGAGACTGGCGCAGAGAAACTCTTGTATGGTTCGTACGTTTGCCAAAATGAGTTATTGTTAGTGTTCGTTTCCAAGGCTACATAGCGTGAAAGTCTGAGTGAAATCAAATGATTTCAAGTGCTCACCAGCCTGATATGTGTGGTCTGTTGACCGAGACCAGGCGTCGGTGAGCTGGAACCTGTCTTTGGGGAGATTTTTGCCATTTTTTTTGTAATCATATTATGATGATGAGGATGATAATAATCATAATAATAATAATAATAATAGTGATTCGCCACGGAAGTATCTGCAATTGTGACTCGTTTTATTAACGACACGAGATCGATCAATCCTAGCAATTCAACAACATATTTTTTTTCGACCAGATTACGTAACGAGAGCAAATAACTAGTTGAAATTTCGCCTCAAGTTTCATACGTGATTTTAACTGATAGATCAAATATCGCTCGTAATTTTAATCACTCGTATGGTCGTTTCGACCCGCCCCTCTTTGTTGGGGTCACCGACTCATTTTATGCGAACACCATCAACTATACTAATAAGTTAACTAACGAAGATAGTCAAGGCTTCATTTGTATTATATATTATGCTACTGAACATCAGGGCCGGACACTAAACGATCTCAAAAGTCGCCTCTAGCGGTAACCTCCCACAAACTTCAGATAATTTGTCCTTATCCCAGATGAGTACATTCGGGAGCTGGGTGGGTGGTGGTGCATCAAACGTCACCATATTCCACCACCAAGTATATAACGTAGATCATAATTCATACACAAACAGCGGCAAGAACGCGACGGGCATTCGCTATGGCCCTAATCGACAAAACCATTTCCTCTGCCTCACTGAATTGACCTGTTGGCTGTGTTCTGTTGTTCTGGTTCTCGTCGACAAACGCCATCAATTCTGTTCCAACATCATGTTGTGGTCGTTTCTATCGATGAACACAGACGCTTATAATTATAGTAATATATATATATATATATATATATATATATACGTCACTGTTTACGTCACTCCCTCTTCTTGCAAATGCTCGAACATCTTGGGTGCAACGACATGGTGTTATGCTGGTTCAGGTCGTATCTGATGGACAGGCGGCAGGCCGTGAAGGTTGGGTCGGTGACATCGTCTTGGGAAGTCCTTAACATTGGGACTCCACAGGGGTCCATCATGGGGCCCTTTATGTTTATCATTCTGATTAATTTTATCTTATTAAAGATAGCGAAGGTTGTTCCCTGTAAGACAATTACGTACGCAGACGACACGACACTCCTGTTTCGCACCAGACCATCGGCGGACCAAACAGAGTTACTGCTTGCGATAGAGAAAGTGGAGTATGTAGTAAAGATTTTTGGGAGATTTGGTCTAGTCGTCAATGCGGGGAAAACCTGCCTTACTCTGTTTTGTACACCTCAGAGAAGGAGACCGGTAGACTCAGTTTTATTTTGTGGTGAGCAGGTGTCGTTATCGGATACGGCTAAATGCCTCGGTCTTTTGTTGCATAAGCATCTCAAATGGTCTGCCCATTTGAGAGCTATCACTCCTAAATGCTACGCTGTAATTGCTCGCATTCGACGTCTTCGAGAGCTTGGATTTCCGAAGAATTGCCTCTTGCTTGTCTACAATTCCTTGCTAATACCGACGTTGGGATATGTCATGTCCATCTGGGGCAATGGATATAAAGAGGTAGTAGATAGAGGGAGAGTAATTCAAAATGATGCACTTCGAGCAGTGTTTGGAAGGTCCCGCAGAGAGTCTGTTACCGATCTCTATGGCAGGTACAAACTCCTCACCGTGGACAAGTTAAGTCAGGTTTCCACCGCGATTCTGGCTTTCAAAATGATCAAGGGTATAATACCGTCCGATGTCGCGTTCCCCATTGTGGCCGTCGACAGAAAAACTTCTCGCCGGGCAACAGAGTTTGTACTACCTACAGCCGTCAGGGTAACTACTTGCCAGTCTCTGGCTTATCAGATGCCGTTGGTTTGGAGCTCGCTCCCGAAGGAGGTTAGGGAGCTCACATCTACCAGGAAGTTTGCCAAGGAGATAAAGAAAATATTGCAGTTATAATGTTATATAATTGTGTGAATTAGATACCCTGAATATTGTGAATTGTAAATAATTTGAGTGAATGTAAATATCTGTTGACAGAATAATCTATTATAATTGTGAAATCGTAATTGCATGAACAATTTGGTGATAATACACTCTTACTTTTACCCTATTTTTTAATCGAGAACTTAAGCATTGTAAAATTGCAGTTCCGGAAATAAACCGCAAATGTTATGTTATGTTATATATATATCAAATCGGGGCTCATCAGACGTTGTGTAGATAATGTTGGTGGTGTACATCAACAACAGCGATACTCTGTTGTCCTTGCGACGGTTGCGGAACACCGGGTGTCCAACTGCACCAATGACGCGCCGTTTGTGTCGCATTATACCGTGATCGTGATGTCGGTGGCAGCTACGTCGGTAAGTGCGCCATAAGCCCGATGTGACCACAAGACGCCAAAGCTGGCTAAAGTCTTTTTATATGTGAATGCCCTGCACGCCGCCAGCAGCGTGTAGAAGACCAACACGGCTCTGAGCCGGTTGCACACACCGGTCGCGCTGTGTGTGGGGAAGCACTGGAAGTCCTTGATAAGTCTCGCAAAGGGTCGAAGCGACCCACAAACAATTCTGGCCGACGGATGTCGACAATAACGGCTCGTTCCGCAGCCGTCGGCCGGCCATCGAACGCCGCCAAACTTGTCTGACAGAACAGCTCGAATCTATTGAGTTGACAAGGCCGCCTGCGATTTAGCATTCTGAGGAAATCTGAGCCGAACAACGGTAAATTGCTCTCGGCATACGGAAAACGACAATAGAGGCAGTGTCACTTTCAAAGGCATGTCAATAAAATTATTAATTATACGGACTAGTCGAATGAAAGAACCGATCGTAAGGCGTCTTCGAAGACAGAACACGAGCGGCCCGTCCAGTCGTCATCTAAATGTAAAGATGTAGTCGTTTCTGTAAACGATGTCTTAATAATATATATACATGTATATATAATGTTTCGTTACCGGTCAAAAGTCACACATGACTCTTGAATTACTGACCAGCACAACACTATTATAGTTGGGACCAATTGTAGGGATACGCTGAGCTGCGAATCAGCCTTCGAACGTTCAGTGTTGGCATGTGGAATGCCTTCGCCAAGGACCAGTGCACTCGATTAAACTCAGCTAATGTTTTTGTGAAATCGATCGTTTACTGTTAGGAGACAGTGAACGCTTATCGTTGTTTTTTCGTTGATATGGTAAAGCTTTAGATGAAGTTTACGCATAACGTCTCCATACGTCTCCAGAAAATAAGGAAAACATTCATTATAGATGTAAGGCTTTCTAACCGTATCGCTCGAGTTTGATTAATGTTAAGTTTGAATTAAATTTCAATTTCGTTTTTGTTAACTGCTGTTGTCATGCAGGCCGTTGGACACGGCGGTGGACGGTACATTTCGACAAGCTTCACTATTTGATAAACGTTAGCACAACCGCACGAACCACGATCTCATTATTTATTTCTGGTTTCCACAGTATGTTTGTTCGTAGCTCAAAAATAATTCTCACGAGTCAGATCTAATCCGATGTAGCAACGAGCAGAAGTGAAAATGGAGCCCTTATATCTAGCTGGCTATGGTTTGATTCAGTTAATTCACGTATCCTTGGCGGGGGGGGGTAGTGGGTTTGTGAGTCTCACCCGTGCGTGTTGAAGGTACGAAAAAAAATCGTATCTTGAAACTAATTCCAAATGTAAATCGAAATTATACAGTCGGACTAATCCACATAACGAACAAATGATAGAATTCGACCATAGGCTGATCCGCGCCACTAATCCCCCCTCCAAATAATTCCTAATTATTGTATGTTTGAATAAATACATTCTATGATATCACTGATTCAATGAACGCAAGATTTTTGCTCCACTAATAAAAAGATACCATATGCTCCTATATTACGCATCTATTGATAGCGGATTCCTATATAAATCATTAATAATCGCTAGTGTCATGCTTCGCACAGTGGCTATTTCACATACACACAGTTAGCAATTCCGAAAGGAAACAATAATCCAGTGCACATATAGCAGACGTGCAGCCATCACATCATACGACTAGCAGCGTTTTCGCGTGCAATATAAAAACAAATTCGCTATTTTCGGGGCGAGAACGTTCTTAGATGCGGTAATCATACCTAACCAATTACACTGAGAGAATTAAACTTGTCAAAAAGGACAGTCGTCAAGGACGTTAATTAATATATGTTTATTAATATATGTTACAGTTGATTCTTACAAAGGAGGGTTTCGTCTATCCAGCAGTATTTCTTAGGTGAGTACTATATTACAGATATTTTATGAGAAACCGACAATTACGAGGAGAAGAGTGAGCTGTGTCGACGGTGAAGAGTGAATTGGTTCAGCTGAGTAATGATGTGGACAATGAAGTTTCTAAAAATGCGTTTTCTCATAGCTGATTCTCAGCTCTCTCTCTCACTCTCGGAGTTATATGGCAGGCTTCGGTACTACTGTGCAGCATTAGGTCACAGACTCGCCATTCGACTGGCTGTCGATACAAGGCAATTGTCGCAATTTAGACCAGGATTATTCATTGTTTTCCTCAAACGAGGCCCTTGATCAACTAATAGATCATATACCCTATGTCCGGTTAAATCGATTGCAATCGTCTGATAGCTATTTGAATCGAGCTGGTTAGGGCTTTTTAGGTCAACTAGAAAGCGGTACCGTGGACGTCAAATGTTGGCTGAGCGTTAGCGCAAAAAAGTTTAGTTCAGGTCCACTAGAAACATTTGGGAGGCCTTTAGCACTCGTCTATTGCCTAAGCGGTCTGCAACCTGCTTCGTTCGTGCCTAACCGTGCGGATCTTGCTGTACGGCAAAGGCCAGTGCTGGATAGTTCTGGACAAGCTCTGCATGCAATCAATCAATCAATGAATCAATACAGGTTCTTCATCAGCTGGCAGGCGCTGTGCGGAGCCGTAGCCCTATCACGGGTAGCACTTCGATCCCGTCGACATCCGCGATGCACCCGGGCGATGCTTTGGGGTGTTCTTCCGCTGTTGCCCATTGTCATACTCCACTCGTACGCTGGGTCGAAAGCCCTCGCCGAACTGGTGCGTACACAATTACTACTATCCGCTGTATGCATGTTGAGGTTGATCTCATCGGTTAGCTGTTAACGGTATCGATGTTCGAACATCTTCGTGTTCGGACACTTACAATCGTCTGCCTGCCCCATAATGCACAGCGTCCCAATATGCTCGTATTAGACTCTACACATGAACATGTCGCTGTTGTTGCCTTCTTCTTGTCCGCATTTCAGCCTGTTCCAATTTTCATGGCTCTGCAGAGTGCGGTATCACTAATTAACTGGGGCCTGGACGCTGTCCAGAACATCGATCACAAAGCAGGACAGAGGTTTGTACGGGTATATATATATATATATATATATATATATATATATATATATATATACACACACATATGCATATACTGAACTAGTGTGTTAGGATGTTCTGCAATCTGGTCTCCTTTTCAAGCTCACCGTCATTGATCTATTCACTGCTGCCAACCTGCATTCGATTCACACAGGCCACCTTTTTTTAGGTACAAGGTATTCTATGGTGTACAATATGCACCATGCCACTGCGCACATGGTCTCTATCTTGACCATCTATTGAGCCTTGCTAGTAAGAGTGACAACTCGCTTGTTTCTCGTATAGTAACGATGGTGACAAGAACATCCAACCTACCGCTCTTCGACCCAAAAACCTCCTTCCAGATGTATGTCGCAGCTGTCCGTGTTTGTGTTGTCCGTTTTCGCTGTGTCCTCGATCCTTCTTCATCTGCCAGTGTCCTTCTCCACCGGTGCATCCTGGATGACTATGCACGTCCTTTCTCTTGGTTAGCTTGCTGTCTAGATGTAAACGCACTCATAAGTTGATTTCTTACTAAAGCGGATACTCCCCCCTGATCACGCCAGATTCGTCGGGCGGCTCACACACATGGGGCACATGTAGCAATTGCAAAAACGCCAACCACAGCAGCTTGAAATTGAGTAGAATCTGACTTGCGCCATAGACGATTCAACTATTGGGTAGGAAAATGATCGGGAAATTGATGCTTAAAAAATGGATTAGTGATGAAATGCTTGTACCTTAAAATTGCTTCACCGTTCGCTAAATACGACACTTATTTAATACAAGATTCAATCGTAGCCTTGCTGGTGTGAGGGGGGACAGCCTATAACTAGATGTATACCTTCAGAGGTTAAGGATTTGTAGGAACAAGGAAGATATAATATGAAACTAAGGTCTCACCCTTTTTCTAACATCCTCCATTTCTGCTTATTGCCCGTAACGGCCCACGGAACAGTTACCCGCTGGCGGAAACATCATTATTTCAGTTCACTCAGTTAGCCTCTGTTGTCTTTCAGCCATCGTCAAGTATCTCGAGGCAAATACAGTCAACCTATGCGTAAAGGCCAAGTAAGTTGTGCGGTCCAACTTCGAACAGATATGCAGGACGTTCAACCGAGATAGCGATGGGTCGCAGGATTAACCAATTTCTACAGGTTTAATTACAACAATTGATTATCAGTTTTCTCAAGGGGAAGCCACCTCAGATTCAGCTATGCGCCACAGCTCTAATTAGTTGTCCCAGGATGATGATGATGATGGCGATGATAATGATTCGCGAACAATTATCTACGATTGTTTAACGAAGGCGACCATTTCTTTCAGCGTGAAACTGCGCGAACTAACGTACAACTGTTCAATTCTAATCATATTGACATCGACGAGCTTTGCTGCCGGTGACTACTTTCACGTTTTTGAGGCTTCACACTTTGAGCGTTTCTCCTTTTGGATGGCGTTTTTGACGAGGTACGTTCACTGATAAAAGTGACTTCTAGATGAGCATTGAGCGTTGCTTGCCTGTATGGTGTATACCGTCTTCGAAGACGGCGCTGAGGAAGAACGAGACTAGATTACAGATTATGATTATTGTTATGATCGTGTGGTTACCAGATATGTACACCGGGCGTTCGGCGCGATTATTTGTCCCCGTAATATCAGCAGGAATTGGACACGGGTGGACAGCGGACAGAATGACATAAGAGTTCGCTTGTTGAACAATTCCCGTCTATATTTCAGTGGGGCGGCGTCCGCTTTTTTGGCTGGTCGACAATGGAACCTTCTGTCGTCTTCGATGGCGCGCGCCTCTACGACTGTGATAGCGTTGCTGCTCCTAGGACTGCCTAAGGATCTGCCTGTCGAAGTGAACGTATGGTAGGGATTCGAAACAATCGCTGAGATTTCGAACGATGTAAACAGCCGAGGACAACCTCCGATTTTATCGTTTCTGCCAATGTCGAACCGCCTATGATACTATACTGTTGTGAAGATACCCTTATAAATTTCAGGAAGTGCGACACGACCTTGTCTAAAATTCAAACAGCGCGCCACGGCCGTTCGGAAATTAGTCGATGCCGAAATAGTCGAAGAAGCATGAATTTAATTAAATTAAGCCGACTTTGTGTTAACACCCGCCCAGTCATAGCAGCTGGGTTCGTCATTGTTTAAAGCGCCTAACCGGATATAGGGTTCCGCCGTTGCGGTTACGCTACCCGACTCACTGGTCGATCTGATCTCTGAATGATTTGCAGGATGATTCTACTGTTCTTGTGTGTGCTCCGATTGCATGCTGGCCCCCCGCCATCGAGGCCCACCTGTCAACATGAAGTCTATCGGGTTCTCAGCCACAACGGGCAAAACCACGATTCGGACTGTCATTTTCAAGCTATCATTTAGACGCGAGATAATTGCTGTTGTGATACCGATACTTTTGCGAGAAGGGGGGGGGAGAGAGGCTTCATAGCACAACCTGTGAATAGTATTTTACCATGGTTGCGCGGTTGAAGTGAAGTCATGCACCGATCTCCACTGAAGATGCGAATGTATGTGCTAGTAGTAAGGATATCGGGTGAATTATATGAGACGCAAGGGTGTGTGCGCGCACTTGTTACTTGTCCGTAGATTTCGCATTGTTTTTGCAGAATAAACTATTGCCTTCGCTCGGCCTGGTCTGCTTTTAGAGGACAACCCCAAAGCGCCCATATTCGGCTTGTATTAGCTACCTATTAGCGGCCGTAGTTGTGGCTGTACTTAGCGAGTATGTTCAGTATGGATTTTGCTTTGTTTGAGAGGAACAATGTATGTGTTTTGCGAGAACGAGAAGAAGATCCCAGTGTGACATCGTTATCGGAAATGTTTATTAAGTTCCGGCGCTCTCAAGACACCCCACACAAATATGAAAACACATCCAAATGATTCCTCTATATAATAATGTTATATTACCCCATATGTTCGTCATGTGTGATCTGATGGGTAGCCCCACAAGTTGTACGCAAAGGGGCGCATCACGGCAGTTTTCTTGGGATCCTGTGATAATCTTTCCCTGATTGTTGTTGTAAATACACATGTAAATAAATCAATCGTACTTAAATACTATAATTTATCAAATTTTCCCGTCTTATCTATATACAGGCAGCACGCATCCTTGTGGCCGTACACTTCTTGTCGCATTACAGTGCCTGCTTGCGGGGTGACAATATCACATCAGCGGAGCTTGAGACATGTTCTCGACCAAGCTGCGCTCCGAGCTAGCCAACCGTATGCATTGTGTAGGCAGCCTCGAACTACGGCCAATATATATAGAGCATTTACCCATAGAAATAAAAGTAACAACCAACATATGAGGACACTAACGAACTTCTTATACATTTTCTGGTTTATTTATCAACGGCTTTCCTCCGAGGATGAAAGTATCCCGCATTTCATTTAGCCCTACGTTCTAAGAACCAGAAGTTCACATTAGTTTAATACTATTTGTTATTCATAGTAACTTATCTTTTCTATATATATATATATATATATATTTCTCAATATATATAGCAACATATTTACAATGTACACAATGTGATGATCGTGTTTGTTGATCAAGAATTGCACAGATGTCGTGTTCACGTGGACAGGCCGACGGATTAGAGGCGCCCCATTGTGCCAATCTCCTGGAAAGGTATACGCAAAGCGGACAAAATGAAAGAAAAAAAACAGGCTAGATTTAGTGGAAGATTACGACTATGTATACAGACGAGAAAATCGATCCGTCGATTCTCAGTAGAGAGCACTGTAGGGACTGATATCTAGGGCGGTTTTTGCAGAATATTCAGATACGTGTATCAGCAATATGAAAAAATTATCTCCACCCAATAATCCTACCTCCTAGCTACACGGAGTTCAGCCCGTGCATTTGCCTTAATACTTGATTCGAAACGCTGAACTACAACAACCTACCTCGTCCGTACGGAATCCTCCTCTCCTGTTATCCTTGCTGCATCCGAACTTGCGCAGAGATCAACCTGCTCAAACGGATCTGCTGTTTGTTTCCAGCATCTCCTATGTGTGCCCCCATTTGTGGATTCCGTCCAGATCTGCCTGCCACGAAGTTGTTCATCTGTTGAATGACGGTGACCTTGACCGTGTATCCTCCCACCTGATTCTCGTCTATGGTTCTCGTTTTTCGATGTGTTCCACCGACGAACGTTGAAAAAACTGCTCTCCCCACAAACAGCAGTTGTTGGGGGGAAAACGACCTCCTGTCCTTGCCCGCCTTTACCATTCGGGTACAGGCCATAATACATACACGTGTGTCTGCCGGTGTCAGTCCGTCTCTGTGTAGGATGAAGAAGTCATTAACTCAACCGCGACTCCAATCTCCAATTGCCTTCCATGTTCTTCTAGCTCCTCATCGATCGCCTTGAAAACCAACTGGATCAGAGGCGTGCCGCAGTGCATAACAGCAACTGACGGTGTGATATATTTTCGCCTCGATCGAGGGGCCACCCCTATCTACCAAGGTTCTCCTGTTGCTGTTGCTGCTGCTGTTGCTGCTGCTGCTGTTGTTGTTGCTGCTGCTGCTGTTGTTGTTGCTGCTGTTGTTGCTGAGGGTGCGGAGGCGGCGGCGGTGGTTGGTGAGCGTGCGCCGGCGGTGGGAGACCCCCAACGGTGCTCAGCGGATGGCCCCCGGGTACGCCGGTGCCGAAGTGACCGCCGGGTCCGCCTCCGCCAGCCTTCCCGTACACGAAACTGCTGAGCTCTGGAGGTAGTCGCCCAAGTAGGAAGTGGTGCTGAGGCATAGTCAACGGGTTGCTGGCAGCGAGCGCCGGAGTGACCGGTGCTGATGGATGATTGGGTAACGATGCCAAACTAACGGGTATCTGAGGCACTCCGGGACCGCCGTTTGCACCGCCGTTGACAGCTGCCGCGGCTGCCGCTGCAGCTGCTGCGGAGTCGATACCAGATCCTGCTCCAGTTGCTCCTGACGGCTCGAGTTTACTGAGGAGGTGCACAGACAGACATCGAATGAATATCTCAAACTCGTCGATTGAAATCGACCGACACATCGGGACATATACACGCACTTGCACAACAGCCGAACCGGATCGTTACGGAATCCGAGAAAACGCTGTTGAAATATGTGGATTTTAATCGGCTAATAAGCCCTTCCATAAAATCATAGATAATTTCATCCTAGTTCGGCACTACTGCAAAATAGCATATCAGAAGAACAAGCCGATTATTCTTAAGTACCATGGACGAAATCGGCAACAAAAGTCTGCAAAACAAAGAACACTCAAAACATCTCTTACATTAGGTGATTCTGATGCGTTCGCAGGTGTTGCCTCAAATTGGTCGACGTTGAGAACCTCTTCGGACAAAACGAACACTGAAATGGCCGTTCACCCGTATGCACCTGCGATAAGAAATTGTGTAGCACACAAAGGAGAAAGTAGGGAAGACCGCTTGTTATTAGAGATCCTTGAGTAATTAACATGTTTCTAGGCTGTTGTGGTGAAATGACTCGTAGCGTCATGAGATTCAAATTCTGATCGGATTCCGGATACAGGAAACCTATCAGACATGGGATGACATATCAAAACGATGTGCGTATAATAACCGTATCTGTGAACCGAGTTGTATAAATTCTAACATATTCTGATACTGTGTCGGCCTGATACTACATCGGCCAGCAAATTCTCGCTGGCCGATGGCGAGTACAACAGTAATCGATACTTGACTCTACTGATCGGCTACTAAACACCAAGTTCGCATCGACTTGTTGCTGTCACTTCTTACACATATCAATCAATACACTGACATTTACACTCATTGCATTGTTAAACACCATTGGTACTATGCAAGATAGATAATCATTCAAAATGATCTCCTCGTACGCACCCACTTTCATCGAGATCACTACCTATCATACATATATATATATATATATATATATATATATAGTACCAAGGGTGTACCAATATATATATATATATATATCTGTTTATCTATCTATCTGCCCGCATGTCTATATCGATAATAATAATAATTGAACTTCTTTCTGACATTTCGCCCTACTATCCGCACGCCTCCACAGCCATTACATAGAGATGATGTCCGATATTCACTCTCATCAACGCCAGCATCGTCAACTGCGATCAGCTAACACGACGCCGTCCACTGCGACCGCCGTCAACAATAACATCGTCATAATCATTATCATTAAAAAAAACAACAAAAGCAACAACAACAGCAACAGCAACAACAACAACAACAACAACAACAATAGTCATAATCTTGACTTAATGAATGAATGGTAGCGGCAAAGTATCAACAATCACTGTCCGTGACGGCGACAACCCCGCTAACGTGACAACGATATGAACACCCGATTGTAGTGTTGCCGATTCATCTCAAGTTCGCTCTTGCTGCTGAACGCTGCTGCTTAGAACTGTTGATATTACGGCGTTACTACGAAGCAAAGGCAGCCACCTGTATCTAAAACAATAAATACGTATGTGCCCTGATGATAAAGATGAAGATGATAATTATTATTATGATTGTTCTATAGAGCAGTACGGCTGGGCCCCCCACCGAGATGTCGGGGCATTACGGTAACGGGATGCGCGAAAGGTCCAAAAGCTGACAGGTCCTGAATAGCTTAGGATGGGTCATCGTATAACAGCGATCGTTATCTCCTCCTCAGGTGGAGCTGGGCCCGTGGCGGGCCAGCAGTCTCTATGAGTCTCTCTCGTCTCGTTGTGATCTCTGCCACCACCTATGCTTTTTTTCTATTCAACCCGATGTGCAACCCCATAAGCATCATCATAGTCATATCCTTGTGGTGGCCACCATAGAAGGCATCGCACTATGAATGAACGCTAGGACTGGCCACCATCCCCCCGCCCACAGCCAACACCTCACCCCGCGTCCCGCCGAGAATAGTACCCGTTGTTCTTTCTTTTCGCTCTCGATGAAGACCTCGTCGTCCTGTTTGTCCTTGTCCTTCGGACTCGAACGAATGTCGTTCCTGTTCAGGTCCATTCTCGATTCGTTCTCCTTATTCTCGTAACAATCACCAATATATATATATATATATATATACACCCAAACGCGCTGGCACCGATGTGGCTTCCAACGATGATTTGATTGAAAGGCGAGCCTGACCTTACTCGATTATTTTATAATATATATATATATATATATATATATATGGCTTAGAATATCTGGCGATAACTCGGCTCCGTTCGTTTGAGTTCAATACGAGAGAGAGAGAGCGAGAAAGAGATGTAGCGACGAAGAGGAGAGCGGCATGAACGCAAACAGAATCAAGGCGGCCTTTCACATGTACTCTCATTTAATTAGATCAAAGTACCCTAGAGAGACACTTTGTTCTCATACATTTTCGATTTCGATCAGCGCGGGGGCTTGAACGGTAACTAAGTCTTTGGCTGCAAAAAAAACCGAAGGTCGCAGGTTCGAATCCCGTAACGTGGTGGAATGACATATCGAGAGAACTTAAGCGTTGTAAAAAATACTGCAGTTCTCTCAGTAAACCAAAGACCATTGTATGGAATTATCTTCTTAAAATATACGGATGATCTACAAATGCTAGATATTATCTAGCTGCTGTTAGGCGACATCACTCGTCGAGGGGAGATGAGGGAAAATGGTAAATGCCACTCCTGAATGAAAAAAACCCAATCCGGGATTGAACAATGTAATCACGAGATGCAGCAGTCCACCACAATTCGTAGACTTGAGTGCAGCCGTTTCCGATTGAATTCAAATCATATCAGGAAGGTTGTCATCGAGCAATATCCTCACACCGTCTTCGAACCTCATAAGACATAAATGAGCCAGCTAATGGCCCCGTGTGTGTGTGTGGTTGATATCACCGAACAAACTTCTATATCGCGATATAAGAGTTTGTTCCTATATGAAACACCTCTGCTGACATCTATTATGAGTATCTGCCGGTTTTATACACCTGTCAAGCTCATTTCATTCACAAAGCTGTTTCGCGCCCATTTTTCCTCGAGTTTCGAGAAGCGAGAGAGAGAGAGAGAGGAAGAGAGTCGCACGATCTACCAGCAGCATCAAATGAATCAAACAGAGGAGATCTACTCTCTGTCTCTCTCTCTGATACACCAGGCAGCATCCGAGAGACTCTCTGGATAGCATCTGTTCGTTGTCTGCACTGCCCGTTCCGTCACAAGCATCATGACAGGTTCGGTTGATTGCTATTGTATCAGTCAGAATCGAGGGCTGTAGAAATGACGTCGTTCCCTATTGCCACCGCTGTGTCTCCTATGGCGGCGGCGGCGATGGTGGTGGTTGTGGCTGTTCCTACCATCCATCAGCTTTCGCCACCATAATCATAATCGTTATGACCAACAACGACAATGATAACAACGATAACAACAACAACGACACTTGCCGCCTTAATCATCATTATCATAATAATGATAAAAATAGCCACCATACATCAGTGTAGCAGCGACAGCAGAATTTTATGATGATGAGTGCGATCGTCCATCGGCTGTCGTCCTCTTGTTGTTGCTGTTGTTGTTCGTCAATGTCTGTCTGTCTGTGTTGTTGTTGTTGTTGTATTATAGCTGATGTTGATGGTGTTCGCATCGGCGGTTAAGAAAGGCATCAACAACTGCGGCGACCGAGTGTGAGCAACACCAGCAGCATTATTTACTACAATTAATACCACTTGTACTGCTGGCTGGCACTCGTTGTAGTCGGTAGAGTAGTAGTAGCGGTAATATTACTGGTACCAGTGCAACAGCAAAAATGAACAGGCGATGACGACGACGACAAGAATCATCAGAAAGGCCGAGAATAATAACACTATCCAGTATATATATATATAACTACAGCAGCAAGTATCGCAATAATCATCACCGACATCGCCGTAGATTGTAATAGTTCTAGTAATAATTATTATAATATATATATATATGTATATATGTTCGTGTGGCGTGTGTGTGTGTGAGCGGGTATCTGGTGCGCCTACCCCCGGGGGGAGGAGGGTCTTGATAACGTCTTCTTCGTCATCTCATCTCGCTTCACTATCGCCTTTGTCGTTGTTGACGATCATGATGATTATTATTATGATGATCATCGTAGTCAACATTACCATCAGCAGCAACACCGGCATCATCATCATCATCATCAAGAACAACAACAACAACAACGGATGAGACAGCGACAGCAGCAATACTATCGGCATCATCAACATGGACGTTATCGTCGTCGTCGTTCTTCGATGATGATTACGACGACGACGACGGAGGTTGGTGCTGCCGCCGCTGCCGCTGATGATGATGACGATCATCATCATGTCCATAGTGGTGATCATGACGACGCTGCTCATGTTGTTATTGCTGCTGCTGCTGCTGCTGTTGATGGTGGTGGTGGTAGTAGTAGTAGTGGTTGTGATCGTTGACGATTCTGCTGATGAAGATGAGGCCGTTGCCGGTCGCAGCAGCAGCGGCGGCGGGCCGACCATATACATTCACAAGCGAACAGTGGCACGGGATGGAAGCAAGAGCAGCCGAAGAAGAAGAAGAAGAGGAGGAGCGACAAACACATCACGAGAATCATCAGCGAACGAACGAACGAATGGACGGGTAACGACAACGATCATAGCCACCGCCATCGCGTCATCACTATCACCACCACGGTGATGATGATGATGAAGATGATCATAATCATCAGCAAAAGCATCAGCGGCAACGACGGCGGCGGCATTTGCTGCTGATGCTGCTGCTCTTAGAGACGTCCTTTCTTTGTGGGCATTTCTGACGGAGCAACCACCACCACAACCATCACTACGAACAGCAGCAACAGCAACAACAACAACAGTCCCAGTAGCCACCGCCGCCGCTGCCGTCGTCGTCGTAGCCTGCAGTCGTTGTTGTTGTTGTTTTATTCCCTTGTGTTTCTGCTGCTGATGTTGGCGGTGGTGGTTGTAGTGGTAAGGCTAGCAGCGGCAGTGGTCCCGGCGGCGGCAGCATCAGCGATGGACAAGCAGACAGAGAAACGGACAGTGGAGCCGAATAATAACGACGGGAACAGCCATGATGGCGGCGGCCGTGGCGGCGGCAGCAGCAGCAACGACAACGAATAGTTAGTCCGTCCGTCCCTCAGTCCTTTGCCTGTCAGCGACATCGGCCTCGCAGTCGTACTGGTTGGTTGATTGTTGCCGCTGCTGCTGCTCCTCCTGTTGCCGCCGATTGGACGGTTGGATAGTTGGCTGGTAATCACTCTGGTGATTCACTGACGGCAAAAGCAACGGCAACCATCGGCCGCCACCGCCACCATCATCATGATCATCATCTATCCGACCAGCGTCGTCCATCCATCCACCCAACCAACCACTTGCTCCCTCATTCGTTCACTGAGGGCCGATGCTTGTTTATTCGTCACCACTTCCCAGAACCCCTCCTCCATCCAGTTATTATAGTAGCAGTAGTTCTTCCTCTCATTCCATCGCTGTTTCTGTCTGTCGATCGACGTTGTTGGTCGTCGGCAGAGAGTTGACTGCTGCTGCTGCTGCTGTGGTGGCTGCTGCTGTTACTGTGTAATGTGATGTGATTGCTGATGAGGCTACTATTGGCGGGATGTTGTTGTTGCTGTTGTTATTGTTGTTGCCATCATCATCAGTCGTCGTCGTCGTCATCCCTCAATGCAGCTGTGTTCTACGACAACCACTACAAGACTACAAATAGCCGTTGTCCTGCTACTGCTGCTAGTAGCCTGTGTCGGTCCACAGCCGGTAGCAGCAACAGCAGTTACGATCGAGCGGGTGTTTTTGTTGCCGTCGCCGACGCCGCCGTCGCTGCCGGTGGTGGTGGTGGTGGTGAGTGCCACTAGTCAGCAGCCAGCCATAATAGTGAATAGACTGTTTGGTTGCTTGCTTAGGCTTATGGCAGTGGTTGTATGTTGTTATTGTTATTTATTGTAGTGGTGGCTGTAGTCGGAGTCGACCCTCAGTCAGTGTATTGCTGCGTCACAGTAGCCCAGTCAGTGATGGTGGTGGCATCGCCAACACCGCGGCCAGCAGCAGCAGCCGCAGCAGCAGAGCGTGATAACGCCGAGTCGAATAGAGGCGGCTCGTGGTGGTAAAACGAGCGGTCGACACAACACAACGCCAAAAAGGAACAGAGATGTCGTTTGTCCACAGATAGACATATATATACACACAGCTATCTTCTAGCTATACACAGTAACCCTGGCTATTGCGGCGACCACAATAGCCAGCTGCAGCAGAGGCAACAGCCGCTTCGCGCATCCACAACAACAACAGCAGCATCTCTCCCGGCAGTCGGATGACGACGCCGACGACGACCACGACCAGACAGATCATCACTCCACTCACTGCTGCTGCTGCTTCTTCTTCTATATATCTTCCTCTCTGCTGATAACCACCGCTGCCGATATGCACCGGTGGCGAACAGCAACAACTACATTCACAGCCACTACAGCTACAACTACGACTACTCATCATAATACTACTGTTGTCTACTGTTGTTGTCGTTGTTGTTGCTGCTGCTGATAGTAGCGATACCACCGCTGCTACCGTTCGTCTCCATCGAAAAGCAGCAGCAGCAGCAGCAGTCTTCATCTATCTCCTGTTGCTCCATTCATTCATTCATCTATTCATCTATCTCCATCAGTGGCAAAGGCCGACATCATCAACACGAAAGCCGCAAAGCATCACCATCAACAACAACAACAACAACATCGTCCTGCGGCTCATGCTGTAGATGGGGTAGACGGAGGGAGGGAGGGAGGGAAGATAGGCGAAAGCCTAATGATGACGTTGATGATGCTGTTGAGGCTGATTACAGGACGGGATAATAACAACAACAACAACAGGCAGGTTGATCTAGCGCCGTCATCATCAGCATCACCAACGTCGCTTGTAGCAATACACTACCACGAGCATCACAACGACAAAACAACCCGATACACACACACACACACATAAGAATATTACATACACGCACACTGCCTCTCCATGAAGAATACCCAGATAGACACGAAGACATATATGAAACAAACGAACTGATGCAACATAATAATAATTATGATGATGATGCCACAGTCCCCTAATACCCCCCCCCCCCCCAACATTAGCGGTATCTATAAGGGGGCAGTCTTCATACGACAACTAGTGCGAAATATCGGTGGAAAAAAGTGTACTGTTTCTTTGGTATACACAATATCGTCATAGCTCTTAACGTCCTGGCCGTTTCCGGCTACATTGAAAAGGTTTGCTGTTGTCGTTGTTATTGATGATAAAACAATGAATTGTATATTGTTGTTGAACTGAGATCGAGCTCCAATTAAATTAAATAGCGTTTTTCTCCACTGTGGCATTCCGCGGAATAAAATCGAGAGTCACTTCGTTGGCGTTAGTCAACGCGATAAAGACCAAAAATAGATATCACTAATATCAATCACCGGCGAAAAGTGTCAACACTGCGTATGTTGACGACTGCCGATGGATGAACAACCGATCACTGTGTTATCGGCCGCTTCTGCTAGATTACTGCACGTTCCATTGCGTTCCTAGATATTCATGGACATTTGCTAGGACGGTTAGAATGGACGACTTATCGCCCTAATGTTTCCGGGCTGACTCTCGGCCTTAAGCATTTGACGGAATTGCATTTTGCATTGATTCTTAAAACGAGCCCCGTTAAATGCAAATGTGCAATGGTGACGATTGAACTTTTGCATTTAACGGGTGTGAAAGGTGTGCACCTGCACATGTGCACACCTGCCGTCGGACATCATCCTTTATCCTATTAGCTATTCGTGTATTGCTTGCGACTTATATCTAGCTATAACAGCAGCAGCAGCAGCAACAACAACAACAACAACAACAACAGTAATACTTAAAACTCCATTTGACAATTGCTGTGTGCGCACTGCAGGTAGATGCCGATACGATCGTGTATCGGCCCAGCAACAGAACAAAACCCACTTGCGAATATCACTGTGAGTCGAATATTAATCACATCCTAGCACATTTATCGTGATCGCACAGTGATCAATAGAAACAGACATTCAGGTAGAGCAGAGAGAGAGAGAGAGAGGCCGAGACATTCGAAGCAGGGACTCAAAATCGTTACTTCTGCATTTATCGCTGCTGCTACTGCCGCTGTGCTTCACTCCGAATTATCGTTATCGCTGCCGCCGCCGCCGTCACCACCAGCATCATCATCATCACTACAAACACCGCCGTGATCGCAAATTAGCCACGAGACGATAGACGGATCGTGCAACAGTCAACTCCAAGTGGCTCAGCAGTTTCTGCTTTGCCTCGCTATCGTAGTAGTCATCATCATCATTATCATCGCATATCACTCATTGTATAGCTACCGATCGATCGATGGATCGATCGATGGATCGATGTAACTATCGCATTTCGTTGTCGTCATCGTCATTGTCTTTCTCTCATCTTGTTTTGGTGTTTGGTGTTAGAGCGCCGTCGCGGCGTCACCATCAGCGCGACTATTTACAAGCGGTGCACACACACACACACGCACACACTACTCCAACTCATACTATGGCCACTAACTGGCGGTGTATGGAAAAGC
Source organism: Stratiolaelaps scimitus (assembly GCA_019614645.1). Taxonomy (NCBI): domain Eukaryota; kingdom Metazoa; phylum Arthropoda; class Arachnida; order Mesostigmata; family Laelapidae; genus Stratiolaelaps; species Stratiolaelaps scimitus. The sequence continues at coordinate 10,561,426 of JABWDB010000008.1, forward strand.
ACACGACTAGAGCTGCTGCCGTCGTCGCAGCAGAAACATCACCATTATCATCAACATCGCCATCATCATCAGCATTATTATTATTATTATCATTGACATCATCGTATGTATGATCACCATCATCAGCGGTGTCGTCATTGGGCTCAGCATCACCCGCAGCCGCCTTAGCAAAAGACGGAACAGGACAACAGACATCATCATCATCAACATTACAACTATCATCATCATCAGCAGCAGCATCGCCGCCGCCGCCGCCGCATAATCATCATCATCAGCGGCGGCAGCGGGAGTCGGACGATCGTCATCAGGCAGATCGTCGGCCGGCGTTGGTTCGTAGTTGCGTTCGCACAGCCGCCCGTCATCATCATCATCATCGTCGTCGCCGCCGCCGCCGTAAGAGAATATCATCAGCATCAGCTTCGTCGTCGTCGTCCACATCATCATCATCATTATCATCAGCAGAATCTACCGAGACGACCCACCAAATGGTGCAGACAGAGCAGCAGCTGAGGCAAAGAGTCATCATCATCATCATTAGCCGAGCAGTGAGTGAGCAGGAGAGGCGACGGCGGCGACGACGACGACGACGACGGTGGCAGAACGATCATCATCATCATCATCAGGAAGAAAGAGCAGCAGCCGGGGGACCACCGCTGTCATCATCATCATCATCAGCAGCAGTGCCGCCACCACGGCCGTCATCGTTCGTGGTAGTCCACGGCAACGGCGTCTCCTTGGTTCGTTCGTTCGTTCAGTCGTTGCTGCAGCTGCTGCTGCGACTGGTGCTGATGTTTCTCTATTCCGTCCCTACCGGACCCTACCTATCACCCCCCCCCCTCCCCTCCCCCCGTCCCTCCCCTCCCTCTATATCTGTCTGTCTGTCTCCCTTCCTCTATCAGCGTCCGTCCGTCTGTCGGTCCAGTCCCTCCTCTTTGTCTGTCTGATGTCCGTGATGCTGCTGCTGCTGCTGCCGCTACCACCATCACTCGGTCGCGCTTGGTCGTTCGTCTGCCTGGATTCTCTACTGCTGCTGCTGCTGTTGTACTCTTGGCCGCCGCCACTGCCGTCGTCTTCTTCTCTAGCTGTGTTATGCCGCCGATATTAAAGCACAACACCGACAGTGGCGGTGGCTGGCTACAACAGCAGCAGCAGCATCATCATCACCGTCACCATCAACAGCAGCCGTTGCAGTACACACTAACATAGGCAGATACGCCGACAAACCGCACGTATAGAGAGAGAGAGAGAGAACGCTACTTTATTTCCCTGCGATGCAACCCAGCCGCCCAGTAGCACACCACTGCTGCTGCTGCTACGCTCCGCGATAGTGTGTTTTGCCACACAGTGGAGCAGAGCAGAAAACAGCGTAGCATCATCAGAATGGCGATGATGACCCTGTAGTAGAGTAGTGAACATCAGCATCATAGCACATCACACCGCTCCACTCCATTCCGCTCGGTAGAAAGTCGCTTCTCTCTGTATTTTTTTTTGTTTTTGCCGTAATTCGTTCAATTTGTGTGTGTCTGGTGTCCTCCCTTCTATTTCTGGCTTCCTTCCCCGCTCTCGTCGGTTACAGCAAGGCAATGGTAACAGGGCGGCAACGACAACAGCCACAGACGAACACAGAGAGAATCGGGATGGTTAGCTGCTTTGGGCACTCATTCGTCGCACAATGAGAGAAAGTGAGTGCAAGAGCAAGAGCGAGAGAGAGAGAGAGAGAGAAACAGATCGACAGACGCGGGATTACATGGGCTCCAGACAATATGAGTAAATGAATGGTAGACAACAACAGGAACAACAGCAGGAGCAGCGGCCGCTGTTTCGATAGTGGCAGACGTAGTCAGTCGGTCAGTTAGGTCAGTTAGACAACGGGCAGACAATGATGACACAGTCGGACAAAACCCGACAGGGAATATATATATATATATATATGCACACCTATATATACGTAGTACAAATATAATAAAAAGACTGCATGAGATGCGAACAGCCACAGCAGCAGCAGCAGCAACAGAAATCGCGCGTAGCGAGACGGAATATAATAATAATAGTTAAAAAGTGATTTTGTTTCGTTGGTCCACTACATTTGCATAACTGGTCATTGATATAGTTCAACATACAGGATGGTTCAATCGTACACGAGTCGGTGGAGTCGAGTTGTTCGTTGTTGTTCGACGCCACTACTATTATTATTGTTCCCTATATCACTGTGGATGTTGCCATTTTCTCCATCCCACAGCCACTGCTCGTATTCTTCTTCTTTTTCTTCTTCATCCTATACACCACCATCACTAACACCCCGCTGCTGCTGCTGCTGCCACTATCGCAGCAGTAGCAGCAGCAGCAACAGCAGCAATAGCCCTAGACTCTCTTGTGTGTGTTCTCTCCTCTGTCTGTTTCTCTTTTGGGACCCCTAACACCCCCCACCCCCACCCCCTACCCGTCCCTTCCCCCGATGGCCGCTCGTTCCTCGTGAGTGTTGTTCGTTCAAGGAAGCCGCTGCGTGCCGCCGGTGGTGGTGGTGGTGGCAGCAATAGTATTCGGAATGGGCCCCAGCCACAGAGTCATCATCATCATTCACCCAACGAACATCAGCGACATCAGCAACAGCGGTGGCGGCAGCGGGCAATCAGCCACTGGCGGTCGGTCGAGGCCGACAAACGACGACAGCGGCGGCTGTGGTAGGAGGCAACATTCACTCGTTGTCGTCGCTTTTCTGTGCGCCCCTACCTCCGCTTTTGCCTCACTCCTCGCCTGCTGTTACAGCTCCTCCTATTGACGACGACAACGATAACAACGACAACGACAGCATCGTTGCTGTGCAGTGTTCTCCTGACGGTCACGATAACAGCGGCGAGCGTCAACGGTGTAGCATCAGCCGAGTCAGCACTACAACTGCCACCATCATCACAACTACCACTACCATCAGCAGCATCATAATAACAACAAGTACAACGACAACAGCAAAAACAACAACAACCACCGGCATCGCCAGCATCACTAGAATAACCATCAGCCAGCGAGTCCCAGTAGCAGGAACAGTAATGACGACGACGACGACGACGACGACGACGACAACAACAACAACAACAACAACGAGGGAGTCGCGGCGACGGCGGCGGCGGTCGTACACAACACTCGCGCGCGGCCATAACACTCTCTCCCTCTTGCATGGCAGTTCAATATATAGAAAAGACTAACGAAGAGAGAGAGAGGGGGGGGGACGTAATGCTGCTGCTGCTGCGGATAGCGCTGATGCTAGGGATGGGATGTTGTGGATGACGATGACGACTGCTCCCGCAGCTGCTGCTGCTGCTATTGCCGGCCGGTATCGGTCACAGTGGCGGTGTCGGTGGTGTCCGCGATGGCGCCGTCGGTCTGCTGTCGCTAGAAGAACTGGCTTCGGATGACGGTGACGATGGTGGCGGCAAAAACAGGGGGAACAAGCGACTTCCCTCCCTCCCGCAGCAGCAAAAGCAGCAGCAGCAGAAGAAAAAGAAGAGGAAGCAGTCGTTTGCCACCGCCGCCGCCGCCGCCATCCCGTCCCATCCGGCAACTCGCAGCCACACTGGTGGTACTGGCGGTAGTGTTACACTCCACCAAAGTTTCCACCACCACCACCACCATCACCACATCAGAGCATAGCACAAAAAGAGAAAGACCATAGTTGCCATGGCCGCCGTCGTCGGCTCTCACTGCCGCACACAGACCTGCCAAGCGACCGACCGACCGACCAACCAACCAACCAACCAGGCGCGGCAGGCAACGAACGAATGAACCATCCATCCAATCAGCCTCCTGCCACCGCCGCCGCCGCCGCCGCCGCCAACAACAACAACAACAATCCTGGCGGTGGCGGCTGCAGAGCGAACATCATCATGATGGCACAGATGATGCTGATTGTAGTAGCTATATCCCAATGCTGCTGCTGCTGCTCCTGCTGCTGTTCCCGCTCTCGCTGATGATAATGGTGATGACAGTGGCGATGCCAGTGGAAACGATCATGATGATGGTGGCGGTTGTGGATGTAGTAGTTGTGGTGGTATAGTAGTAATATTACTGGCTATGGCGCTCGGAGATGATAGCGATGTCGGGCGATTCGTTTTGCTGCCTTTTCGTATAGAAATGCCCGAGAGCAAGCGCAGGTAGAAGAAAGCGAATCAGACGATACGGCCGAAGTTTCGCTGCGTTATTCGCTAACAATCCGACTATTGCCGCTACTGCTGAAGCGGCGGCGGCGGAGGGCGGCGGTGGCAACTCACCTGAATTTCATCTTCTTCTGTTGATCGGACAACGACGACGACTACAGTTCGACCGCTACATGCGACATATTCTGATACTGATATATGATTACGGCCGGCAGCGGAACTCGTCAGCGGCATCGGCACCACGAATAGCCGAACAGATGAACACAAATATATGTGTGTATATATATATATATATATATATATATATATATATACCTGTGTGTAGCCTATGTATTTAGGTATGTGGTCAATTGGGGCAACGATCAAAAACTAATAGCAGAAAACAGCGATAGCTATTATTATATCGACTGACCGACCAACCTATATACATACAAATCATAACAGCAGCAACAGCAGCAGTAACAACAATAACAAGAACAACAACAACATTGTCAACCGAAAAATAAGCCCAGCAGTAAGAGCGACAATTTCCGCAGCAGCTCTCGGCACGAACGGCTTCAACAGGCGTCGCAGTGGCACAACAACCGCCAACCGCTCCCGTACGGAGACCAAGATATTAAGGTATAGTGAAAAGGGAGAGACAGAGAGAGAGAGAGCGAGACAAAGCAAACGAGAGATTATCGAAGTGATAATCGTCTCCATCACGTCAGCCGTCTACGATCATCAGCATACTCAACCTCCTACCACCACCACCGTCATCATCATCAAAGTAATAACAATAATCATCAGCATCGCCATCATCATTAACGTAATGCTCCGAGCTGCTGCCTGTGCCGTTTTCTTCGTCATCTTCTTGTTCTTCTCGGAGAAACGAGAGAAGGAATTTGTTATACGACGGCGCCGTCGCCGCCGTCGATTGGATAGTGGTCGTACTGGTAATAGCTGTAGGGTTCGTTTCGTTGGCTGATGCTGGCCGCCGACCTCGTATAAGAATACTACACAAAACAGACTAACATACAAAAAAAGCACAGGCAGGATCTCGCGATCAGAATCCCGAGTCGAGAGGTGGCGTTGTTTTTGTTTGTCTGATGATGACGATGCTGATTCAGCCGACAAGATCCAATATGAACATGAGGCGAATTTTGTGAGAGGCAGTTTTTTGTTGTTGGCTTCAATAATATTTCAATATTTCCCTTAGACATATAGATGGATGCGGTATTGTATTTCTGTTGCGGGCAATGTAGGAGCAAGGTCGTTCACAGACATCGTTGCCCCCGACGCCGCCGCGACAACACAGAGAATCTAAGCATGAGACGATCGAGGCGAGGTCAGGATTAAGAAATTAGAACAGGCGTACAATCGTCGACAACGACCAAGCAGCCACGCTTGCTAAGCTAACAAAATAACCCGAAATACGAACGCACGCTACCGACAGGGTGCGATATATCGATATATTAGCAGAGCAATCAGCATATATCTACCTATCCAACATTTTCTACAGCTACATACACAAAAATATACGAAAATATATATTGCATTGTTCTCCACAGGGCATAAGTCAATAGAAGGCCTAAACAGAGCTAACCAATATTCATGAAAGTTATGATGGTCGGCGACAAGGCCAGCAGTGTCATTTTGCCTAGCGTACCATACATCTGCATCGATTACAGGAGCTAACGTTCAAGCTCGGAGAAACACTAGAAACTAAAAATACTCGGATCCGCGATTTAGACAAAAATCAATTCCCTCACTATCCTAGCGTTGTCACCCCTATCTTTTTTACCCTAGCCAACACGCGTAAGATACGGCGACACGATATATAAATTGCTGTATCTCGAATGGCCAATTGACATCGATGACACAAACTCAATTCGACTTCGCGAGATTTAGATGATGTGAACGTCAGTACTAACCCTAATGTGCTGTTTGAGATTGCTAACCGTCGAGAAGCTCTTCCCGCAGATGTCGCACTTGGGTCGGCTGTTGCAGTCGATGTGGGAGAACTGAATCAACGAATAGATAGACAGATATTTTTCGTATGAGATTTTGGCGCAATAAATGTTTTTCTTTCTTTCTTTCTTTCTTTCTTTATATTTCGACCTCGTTTGCGAGCTCGGCCGGAGACGACTGGCGCTTATTTCTTGTTTTTTTAGATTCTCTATGGCTGATAGGACTTCGGGAGGTTGGACAGGTGTTGTACATTAAAGCCGGAGAAATCAAATCGTGACGATTCAACTCAAGGCAATTATATATAAATATATATATGTATATATGAATGGACTTGGACGAGCCAACGGGAGGCAAAGGAAGGTGAGAGGTTATATGAGGAGATCTGCTATGACATATGTGGGCATCCATCGCTCGTAGAACGTAACCGAATTAAGGGGTGGATATATATCATTCAGTGTGTGAACTCTAGGGAAAGTTTTAGGTTTCGCCTAGGATCTAGTTTCGCCTATCCAGCCACAGGAGAGAGAGCAACGAATAGCAAATCATTCCATAGGGTTATATAGTAAATATTGATCATGATGATTATGACATTATTATTAGACAGCAAACAAGAGTTAGTACTAACCCTAACGTGTTGTTTGAGATTGCTACCCGTCGAGAAGCTCTTCCCGCAGATCTCGCACTTGGGTCGGTTGCAGTCGATGTGGGAGAACTGAATGACAAAAATATACAACAATATCAGATTCGGATCGAGTTGGCGTTCGCTGCGTTTACGACATAACTCTTCTAGAAACGGATCGAGGGAGAGGATACTATATTGATTTGTCTTCAAGAAGGCAATTCGTAATTAGCTCAATAGCAGAAATATAGAACGACTTCAAGCGAGATAGCTAGTTATCTATCTAGCACTATTTGGGAAATTTCGTCTAAATCCAAGCGCCCTCCCCCCCCCCCAAGGCAATTAGCACAAGCTTAATTATTCTACATTGCGTCAAAGAAGCTATAGAATCCGAAATATCGACTTGGCGGCACCCCCCGCTCAAGTGGGTACGTAAGATCCAAAACATCCAGCCACGGGTGATCCCGTTCGAATTATCCCGGTTTCACCCCTACTCACTTATTATTGTAAGTTTCGTTGATGTTGTAAGCAGTGTAAGATCGACAGAGCAGCGGTTTCAAGCACACTGCATCGCATTGATAATCTCTCGATCGTGGACGTTCGAACCGGGCCTGGAGGGACCAATGGCCAGAGATTCTACCACCGCTCTACGCTACCAATCGATTGATGTCTACCTCTTCTTGCCATGTCGATTCCCGCTATACCACATTTCATATATCGGCAATATGATGCATATATATATATATATATGCTGAGGATACGCTGGTACGTTTGTCTCAACTGTAGACAGTTGTATCATATAGAAGTTATATATGGGTACTAACCCTGACGTGCTGTTTGAGATTGCTACCAGTCGAGAAGCTCTTCCCGCAGATGTCGCACTTGGGTCGGTTGAGGTCGATGTGGGAAAACTGAATAAAAAAAATGTAATATATATTCAACGTCAATTGTGTAATTGACGGTGAATGTTGCCACTGTTTGACGAGAACAACAACAGCAAGTGATAAGTCTATCTGGCTGTATCCGGCGTGAGACGGATGCCGTGTTGTGAAGCTGTTATAGAGGAGGATAAGCGTATGGGATTACTGCATTTCTACTGGGACACTTGACCGTTTAACCAATACGGCTGTAGGTATCTGTCCAACAATCCGTAGAGGGCCAATGCATGAACACTATAGTTGTGTTTAACGAGCAAATGTCAAATCTTATTAGCAGTTATCAGGTCTTGGATTTAAACAAAATCCCAAGACAAACACCGTCTACCCTAACTGGTGTACCGGGGTGCACATCATGGCACTTTCAATGCGATACGATAAGCGACCGAGCGCATGCTCGATTTGACACGTCACTGGCAATTTACATACAGAAGAAGTAAGAGAGAGAGAGAATGTGTATCTTGGAAAAGGGTTGTTGTTGTTGTTGCTGCTGCTGTTGCTGCTGCATACAATCTAATGTTTGTCTAATAGACAATTGCACAGTAGTAGACTTTAGTACTAACCCTAACGTGCTGTTTGAGATTGCTACCGGTCGAGAAGCTCTTCCCGCAGATGTCGCACTTGGGTCGGTTGAGGTCGATGTGGGAGAACTGAATAAAAAAAATTGTAGATGGATATCAAGGCAAGATCAGATTAGCAGTAGCTACACTACCACTATCGCAACTAATTCTACCAGATTGTAGCTTCCGTGACCCTCCCCCCCTGATCGTGTTTGAGGGAGTCAGCGTCGAACAAAACCTCCCCCGTCAACAATACGCCGTGGATTTGAAAGTGTTTCACCTCATAGAGTCATAACAAAGTGTGGAAAACAGCCGACGAGCCGTGTTCATGAAAAATTGCATCTGAAGACAACCGATATGATTTAGCTACGCTACGAAAACACATGGAGCGATGATATATACCCGATGATACTTTGCTGCGAACGTCTCTCGTTCGAGCACGTAGGAACACCTGCTCAGAACACCTGTATAGCCTGATGGCGCGGGCAGGATCGTAGCAACAATCAAAGACAACCACGTCACAATTAACAAGCGCAGTTCAATTTGCGCTCACTAGTCTGCTAACGCTGCTTTTCCCTGTCAGCACGTTAGCGAGATTGGTCAAGAATAGGCGAACCAACATACGGCCAAAGATGTGCAGGAAATTGCGAGATCTTCACTAACTCGTGTTGCCCGACTCTGCCACGGCCAACGAGGGTAGGCCACCACGCGGATCAACATTTCAAGAAACGGCAACACTCTGGCCATATACATCGAAGCCGTATACCTCGGAACGTAACGCAACAGATCCACATGGTGGCCCCACACTGCAAGTGTGGTGTTCAGTGAGTTCACGTCTGATTTACATAGCATTGTTCATAAATAATACCCTGATCATTTCTGAGATGTTGCAATCGATGCGCAATCATTAGAATACTAGAAGATGCCAGCTGCTGCTAACTCAGGCTAAATGGACTGTTTAATTTATCTAGGATGTAGAATATATCGATGATACACGTTGGTATCACTAGCTGACCATGATTATGCATACATCTTGCAGATGACTGAATACCGATATTAGAACGCGTGATAATGATTTTCCGCCCGTTCGACTACCGGGGTGAAATACCGCTGACAGTTATGCACCCTCACAGAGAGGATTATGTCCAAATGTTGAATTTGGATTTCGACAAAAACATCTCGCTCTAGCCAAAATGCCACTTCACCGTGTGTGTGTGTGTATGTGCGCGTGCAGTGCGATCAGAGTGTATTTTTCTCAAATGGCAATGAACAAAATTCCGAGACACACTCATCGGTGGTTGCAGTGGCTATTAATTAGTATTCTGTGGATTATTTATGATGCAAATATCAGTACTAACCCTAACGTGTTGTTTGAGATTGCTACCCGTCGAGAAGCTCTTCCCGCAGATGTCGCACTTGGGCCGGTTGCAGTCGATGTGAGAGAACTGAATGACAAAAATATACAACAATATCAGTCTCTAATCGAATTTCAATCTTCCTTCTCTTGCAGCGATGCGTTGCTAACATTGTCCACATTGAATATGCGATTTGTACAATCAACAAACAGTCTGATGGGATTTGAGCCGTTGATGTCGTGTCCCACAAAAAAAAGACAAAAAAACTAATACTGCTGCTGCTGCTGCTAAGTGAATGTTTCATCGAACAGGTTTTAAAGACCTGTCGCCGGACCCCGATGTGTGCAGGTTGTTCTGCGTAACTTTTGATTTGTACCCCCAAGTGCTAAGGGGCGAAAATGATTCTTAGCAACTTATAATATCACAAGCCAACGCATAATGCCACCCTTGTGGAAATATGACGTTTGGTATATATATATATATATATATATATATATATATTGCTATTTTGCAAGAGAAAAAGTCGAACAAATTGCAAACTGTAGGACCTGGTACGGTAAATATTTACCAATAATAATAATAATTCTGGCATAAGTGGGTGTTAAATTGCGCTAAACAAATGTACCGATCTCCTCAGTCGGCGTTTATATATATATATATATATATATAGGCACCCTCGAATATATTGATTATTAGAATTTCGATATTCATATGTCTATTACAACACGTAAAAGGCAAAATTCGTGAACTGGTTGCGTCAGCAATGAGTCGAACCAGTTCGAATAAAACAAGGTAAAATAGGGCTCATGAACTAAGGTTTTTGCTTAACACTCATGTCTGCCTCTCATCATTATGCACGTACGAATCATTCACACAAAGTATACCACTAGATCAGTGATTGAGAATAACTAAAATCGAACTGAACTAATTAATACCTTGGATTTAGACGGAATTCCCTTGCTCGCTCGCTCTCTCTCTCTCTCTCTCGCACTGCCTAAAACCTTCTATCGCCACCGATTGAACAGAGGAAATCGTAGGGCACACTGTGGTCGAGAATCATTCGAATTGTAAACTCGCCAAAGAAAAAACTCGTCGCTCGACGAAGGCTAGCTTGGAAATGCATCTCACATAGAGAATTGCTCCGATAATTAATAGCTTCTATTAATTTTATCGTAGTGGATTTAATTGGACAGCTTATATGTGAACGTTAGTACTAACCCTAATGTGCTGTTTGAGATTGCTAACCGTCGAGAAGCTCTTCCCGCAGATGTCGCACTTGGGTCGGCTGTAGTCGATGTGAGCAAACTAAATAATAAAAATAGATAATAAAATATCAGACTCGAAATCTCGAAGCTTCTCGTCGTCTCTGCCTTCCCCGTTCGGCTGCGAAAAATCAGCCGCTTGCTGCCGTTCCCGTATGGCCAGCCAATAGGACACTGGGCATTGGTGGAAGGCATTAAAACAAATCGATTCTAATCAATGAGTAAAGTATGAAAAATCATTCAATAATGGGTTCGATTTGATCCAAATCTGAAGCCGGTCTTCCACCTCAGATTTATCTCCCCCCTGCCGCCATTTGCTAACTGTCGATAGAGAATAGTGAACGCTTGCACAGGGCCGTTCCTGTCGCCGATCGACAACAACGTGACGAGTTCATGTTGGTCACTCGTGGAGACGTTGTTCAACCAGGCGCGCCCGCCTTTGACATACTGTTAAGTGTACCGTCCATTGTTAAACAAATTCCGTCGGTACTGGATTGTTGTCGGCACAACATGTTTATACGGCGATTCGCAACAATGCAGATATTCGCCATAGGCCAAAACAACGTGTGCCATGTTTTCAGAATAGAACTAGAGCTAACAGAAAATAGGAACACACGCAGCTATGCACATCACTGCGTGACAAGTTACGGCATCAAGGTATCCATTGGACACCAAAGAGGTGGCTGGCGTTAAATCGCCAGCAACAATGAACTCGGTAACCTCGGTTGTAGAATAGGCAGATAAATCGCGACTGATATCGAAAGCTATATAGGCTAACTGGGGAACGGGGAGCAGACAATAATTAATCGTCCATTCCTCCGGGAACATTAACGATACTACAGTATAATACTTTAGACCATACAGTCATAGGATAGTCATTGAGCGCCCGAAAAGGCTGGCCCGCCCCACCACTCCCACTTCACCATCCTCGAAAAGAAGGATGCATCCCAACATCAGTGATACAAATACCACATATACCACATATCTATGTATATGGTAGCGATGAGCAAGATTTACGAACGACACGAAATGCTAGAGATTCGCACTGCTAACAAGAAGAGGAGAAACAATCGTAAAAATTCATAAATCCATACTAACCCTAACGTGTTGTTTGAGATTGCTAACTGTCGAGACGGTCTTCCCGCAGATGTCGCACTTGGGTCGGCTGTAGTCGATGTGAATAAACTGAATAAAAAATGTATACTGCATATAAGATAACCACGCCAAGCTTGCAATCTCTTTCGAGCCAAACAGACACTCACGCGATCTCACCCACATTCACGCTCTATCATACCACAGACATACTGGCAAGAGCTTCTCCGCATACGGCAACTACCACTGGACTGTAAAACATATAGCTTTTGAACGAGGGAGAGAGAGAGAGATGGAGAGAGATGTAGAGAGTAAGTGAGAGAGAGAGAGAGCGAGAAATTTCTCGATACCCAGCAGCAATACCAACAAATTTTGAGTGGATGGATGACGGGTGACAAAAGATAGCCCCATAAATCATCCCCGGGGGGGAGGGTGTGCACGGACGCATTCATAGGTTGGCTCTCCCGCCGGAGGAGACAATCGAACCAGAGCGTGTTACCGAGAGACGACGTGAAACACATGTTGTATTGAAGCTATTGATTATCGCGAGACGATCGCCAGTGGCTAGCCGAAATCTCTCCCAGAGGGACGGCAACGGCCGCTCGACTGCCTGACGCTCGACTAACGCCAACTAACCCTAACGTGTTGTTTGAGATTGCTCGGCGTCGAGAATGTTTTCCCGCATATGTCGCACTTTGGCCGGCTGTACTCGAAGTTGTGGAAGACACGCTTATGCTGCGTGAGATTGGAGGCGGTTGAAAAGAAACGATTGCACAGGGGACACCAGTGTTCAGTTGGCCGTGTGGGGACTTTCGGCCCACCACGGGGCTCGGACGAGCCGCCGTTCGCTTCGCCCGCAGTAGAACCACCTGAAATGGGAGGACAAAACGCCTAGGTCGTAGAATCGTTATCGGAGCATAGCGGCATCGCAGATTCGCAGGATCGCGGATGACGCACACAAGCAAGATTGTTTCTCCTGTTTGAATTGCTAGGCTACCGGACCCAGTGACAAGGGAACGTTCGATATCGAAACACTGCATTGCCGTGCAGTCGGCATCCGAAACAAATCGCTGCGGAACTTAGTGGTGAGACGAATTTGGGAGTATGTGAACATGCTAAAGATACTTACGTTGAGCTCCGCCCGTAGACTGACTTCCTGGGGCCACAGATCCCAGACCGGACACCGCTGCCGCGGCGGCTGCTGCGGCGACAGCTCGCTGTTCGGCATGAACCGCCGATAGGGAATCTTGGATTACGTCTGCGCATTCGAAAGAGGCGAGTATTTAGTGGACGAGGTATCGTTGGCGGAAACCGATAATAATAATAATAATAATAATAATAATAATTAATAATAGTAATAATAATAAAGAATTCACAGCTCTCGTGTGAGTTTTTCTAGAGTGCCTAACCACTTGAGAGCAAGCAAAAAAAGATTCGTCAACAGCAACAACAGGCTAGTTTCTGATATAGTGAAAAATCATTTCATTCATCCGCGTTCGTAGCACATACCTTGCGACGTCGGTGGTTGGCCGAGATGACCCACTTCGCTTAAACTCCGGTCGATTAACCGCTGCGCGATTAGAGCCTCATGAAGACCTGCAATCATTCCGATATAAGAACGAGATCATCTCTTCTGTCTATTTGTCTATCTAGCAATATCTACCATTATATCTACCTAGGACACATACAAAGCTCAAGTTAATTGTAAGTGTGCTGGTCTCGGAAGCACTGAAAGCATTTTATTGTGGTGTCGGTGGTGGTAGTAAGTACGATTGTTAGTAGTAGTAGTAGTTGTTGGTGTTGGCTGTTGTAGTCGTACCACCACCATGATTATCCGGTGTTAGTTGTAACGATACTATAGGGGGAGAGTCAACACACAACGGTCACATACAGAGGCAAATAAACTCTGCTGTTTCGCACCTTGCGTGGGCATATCAGCTGCCGTCCGATCTAGCAGGCGTTGCAGGGCGATAGCCTCAGGTACACCTGTCGAGTCACGTTAACAAGAGACACTGGTTGGCGCATGGATACGACGGTGAATTTGGGAAACACGATTGTGCTCTGCTCTAATTGGGAACAACAACCAAACAGAACACAAACCACACAATGCCACACGAGCCAAACCCCTCTTTATGGAACGATTTCATTGAAGGTTGCGCGAGGAAGCGATTCAACAAAACAATTCATAATGAGGGTGGCGAAATATGAGAGAAATTGATTTCCGACCCGTGAACGGGAAAGGCACTCGATAGAATTGAGCAATTAATTTGTCACGGTGCAAGATTTACGGTGCATTCGTTTTTTAGGCCCAAGAACCGATTTTTTCAGATCACTCTGCGTATTGTTTTTGTTTTGTCCACCGGTGGGGGCGAATGGAAAAATGGAAGGTCTCGCGAGCGATTTGCTCAACCAAACGACAACACAACCAAGAAGTAGCGCGCGAATCGACAGATACAGATTTTTGGAGCATATCTGGTTATAGTATAGGTTGCATGCGCTGTGTGTGACAGCTACCGGGGTTAGCATTGGGCTTTGATCTCTGATTGTATTCAAGCATAGTGCAGAAGTAAATGCATTGAAGAGAATATGACAACGCAGGTAACTAGTAAAATCTACGATGATGAGATTCGATCAAGATTACGGTGAAGAACAAAAACTGACAACGATCATTAAACAAGTTAATGAAACCTTTCTCAGCATTTCAGATCTGTTCTAAATGCAGCCAAATGTTTGGATTTCGTTGAACAGCCTCGGGCGCCAACGAACGCCACAGATAAATTTCCAAACAGGAATAAAATCTGATGAGGCGCCTGAGGCAGCGAGGAGAGCGAATTGCCATGGACAAAAAAAATTAAAACTGTTCTAATTAACTCTGCAGTTTTTTTTTGTGGTAGTCCATTCTGCATTTTGTAGTCCAGCGTTGTTCGAGCGTCGATCGATGTAAACATTGCTCTAGTCGGGTCTACCAAACGCAGAAAGAATTCTATGTATGTGTTTTACCAATATGTGTTCTGTGAGGGAACGAATCTCTATAATGAAACAGATTCACGTCAACGAAGACAAACCCAGGGACCGCAAAATACACTATGTAGATAAGCATATGATAAACCAATACGAATATTGCTCGATTTCACTTACACTTTGAGAGGACCCTATATGAGAATATGTCCTCAGACTTTTGAAGGATCGAATCACCCAAGCTCGACCAGAAGATATTAACGAAGTGAGAAATTCGAATCGAAGCCTAAACCATTGTCGACATCTTGCCCACATCCCGCTCAGTATAGGCAGAACACCTATATTACACC
Organism: Stratiolaelaps scimitus; assembly: GCA_019614645.1. Classification (NCBI taxonomy): domain Eukaryota; kingdom Metazoa; phylum Arthropoda; class Arachnida; order Mesostigmata; family Laelapidae; genus Stratiolaelaps; species Stratiolaelaps scimitus. The sequence goes on from JABWDB010000008.1 coordinate 10,576,655, forward strand.
GTATACACCGAGATTTCAGCGATGATCACGCCGCACAAAGGCTAACCCTGACTCACCTCGCAATGTGGCGTTGTGTGATGGACAAAGACTCAGATAGTAAAAGTACTCTATTCATTCATAATGTGCCTGTGTAGTTAATGAATACCGCGGTATGAATGCCAATAAAGGCATTCCTACCTAACGAACCGCAATGAATGAATGTATAAGACTAGACGAGTAGAAGTGTCGTCAAAGAGATTTCATCACGAATTTCCAGATACTCCGCAGGGTGAATTAACTAACCCATAACTAATTAATAACACTTGGACACCAGAGACCAACCACGTCAACTCGCGGTGAGCAGAAATAACAAACAAAGCTGTAGGCGATTAACAAGCAATCAAAAAGGGTGTAGACTTCTCGCACTCATGCCCAGGGCTGTTAGTTGGGACAAGGTATCCGGGATGGTAAACAAAACGCAGCAGCGTCCGTACGAGCCCCTCCATCATGCTCTCTCTCGAGCCAACGTATGCCAACAATGAAATACAATTCATGCTTCACTCATAACAAACCATTAGCATTTTTCTGCTACAACAGCAACATGAGATGTGGACTGGCTAAGCTAAAATTCTTCTATAATTCCACATTGATCAAAGGGAGGCATCGCTTCGGTCCTCACCTTGAACATTTGAATGGGGCCTCTCGAGGATCCTCTGGTGCGCCAGCGGACCCGGGATGCCTGAGGAGAAATGGGGAACCCATTAAGCACCCGCAACGTCGTTCACCCTCAACTGAGCTAACGTAGATTAGCAGGTACGTTTAATGGCCACTTATGGTATACTACTACTACTGATTCAATTCACTCGTGACTATTACGAGACAAAATCGCCATGATCATTGCCGATTGCCGTAGGACAAAGATTGTCGCTACACGAGTCACGAGGACACTCGATTCGGCACTAACACTGAGACAAAAACGGGCGCAGATATTATGCTTCACAAACAAGACGAGCGACGATCCGCAGCAAACGCTCAGTGCATGTGGAGCAGCGTACGTTTACTCTTATATGAACAAGGTGAAATGGGCGAGGTTGCCTTCTAGGGGGGGTTTGCAAACACGCCGCACGTGCTTTCTGTAGCCGTTGTCGCTCGGGGCACAAACTTCAGATCGAGGCAAATGTTTGTCTCAAAACAAACAAACAAACATACATTCAACCTAACCTGCGAAGGCAAACGCGGAGCATGCGCATAGTGTTATCGAGAGACCTACCTTGGGATCCGTCAGGCCGGCGACCCGTTAACGCGGCGTGCGCCGCCAACGCTTCCGATGACATTTTCGACGAGTGGCGACGTCCGTCTTTACGGAGATTTGATCAATCAATCGATCTACTGATCGACCGACCAATCAATTAATCACTATGATCAATCAACGAATAACCGAGAGATTTGTATCCAGACAGTTGTTCCACTGATTTCCCCGATTGTGAAGGGCAGCACCGCTCACGGCATAACAATATACCACAACACACCACGGAGCCAGCAGACCCCCAGGGCAGGCGCACAGGTAGACACTCGTCACAAATCTTCGTACCGGTGCTGTTCTTGTAGACGCTTGTTCACTTGTTGTTGTTGTTGATGCTGCTGCTGCTGCGGTGGCTGCTGCTGTTGTTGTTGTTGTTGTTGATAAATGCTCACATGAGACATAGATAATCGAGCAATGGCGGAGCGACTGAAGCAACAAAACGCAGCACGAGATAGAACTCCGGCGATGCTCTCTGTACCAGCTGGATATAGCCACCGATCAGTGAGTGGATCGATCGTTGTATAGGCTCTGCTCACTCGTCAAATGTCTGCCTTCGTTCTTCTGCGAAGACTGTGGCCAAATAGCGTCGGATACACGAGGGATTCGGCACAGACGCTCTCGGCCCGAGCACGGACCCTAGCCTGTGTCTGTCTGATCGAAGGCCGACGTGAAGATCTGTTGAAACACTTGCAATTCGAACGGTACCTCGAACGACTTCGAGACGAAACTAACAATACAATGTCCGAAACTACCGTTTTTTCTTCTTTCGTATATCCAGAGATCCGAGAAACGATCCGAAAATCTGTTGCTGTGAGCAACGCTCGCTGCTGCTTCTGTTGTTGTTGTTGTTGCCACTGTTGTTGTTATTATTATTGTTATAGTTGTTGTTGTTATTATTGTTGTGGTGGTTGTTGTTGTTGTTATCCTGTTCGTAGTACACCTCACTATTTCCCTCTGCTTCGTCCACCGCGACGGCCGACGGGACAGCTATGTTCACCATCCCCAACACGGGAACCACCTCATTCTTCATTTATCGACATGGAGCTCGCAACGACGGACAGTAACAGCAATAAATATGATGATGGTGATGATTATTCTGATGGTGGTGGTCGTGGTGGTTTGACAGTTGGACGACGATGAGGATGACGACGACTCGATGAGATCGCAGCTGACTCTCCAGCTGATGACCGACTCCGATGGTCAGTCATGCGTCGCGAGCTGTATCGCGATGTGTCGTGTGCTACTGATGGTAATGATGTCAATCAATCACAATAAGGCCCCGGGGGCGGACTCGCGCCGAGGGACGATGATCAGTGGTGGTGGGCTCAGATCAGCTCCAGATCGGAACGACTCACAGCCATTGACTCGCCTCACGAGCATCGATCAACATGTGTAACTGGGAGGATTAATCCAATCCTAGGCTGAACAGAGCGAAAACTGGGAGAACAGACACGCTGACAATGTGGGGATAATGTGACGAGAATGGTGGCCGATGCTGACGATGATGATAATTCGGCGGCCACTGTTATCGCTATGATTTGTTATACAAGCTGTACGTGCAGATGAAATGGATTCGTCGATGATTTTTGTTCAGCTGTGTGCTATTGGCATTTGCTGATCGATCTCTGCGTTTGGTAATCTCCGCCAACACGATACGGGAGTTAGACGGTAGACGACCATATCATACGATGAGATCCAATGAATGCGACACCAAGCCACTGCAACTGTGCTGAGGTCGGCGGCTGCTCATCCCACTTCACCCAGTAGTTATGTACCATACACACTCATCCAGAAATACATACATGAGAGCATGCATAAACAAACACATATACACACACACACACAGGAGAATGTTGTTATCGTCGGTGAAACTCTCCAGCGGATTGCTCGCTCCTGTTATCCAGTCGAAGAAATGAACAGACGCAACAACCGGGCACGGCGGTACTGCCAAACCTCGAGCGACGATGGCTGGCCCAGCCAAGCGACAGACGCAACCAATGTTGATGATGATGGTGCCACAGTAGTAGGCAGGACCGCGGGTGAGTGCGAGCGAGAGAGAGAAAAAGAGACCTAATCCGTCCCCTGGTGGCCGTCAGTGGTACCAGCAGCAGTAGCGCAGCAGTTAACTACTGATGAAACTACTACTACCAGCTCGTATACTGCGGCTGGCCACCGAGAGTTGTTCGCCGTCGTTAAAGGCTAGCTAGGTAGGTTATTGTTGATGGCCGCTTCTGGCCTCCACTTCCACCTTCTTCTTTTCGATCGTCGTCAACCAATCACTCGGCGAATGGACAGAACGCGAGATTACACCAACGGCCACGGCCAACGGCGGCAGTTGTCCACGGTGCGGCGACGACAACGATTCGGCAGCGGCTCCGGCTGCTGGCACCATCACCACGACCACAACAACAACTGTAATGAACGAATACACAGGACTGGGTTCTTCCTTATATCTTTCTTTATTTGTTGTTGTTTTTTGGCGGCGGACCGCTGTCCTGCGCGGCCGCTCCTGTTCTGTTTGGCGGCCAGAGACGAACAAGCCAGTCGAATACAGACGATGATGTTTTCCGTCAATCTTTCGGTTGTGCTCTACGGCGAGCGGGCCAGGGGAGACTGAGGGGATGCTGGCCGTTGTTGATCGCTCGTAGTGGTTGTCGTGGCGGCGATTCGTGGTTAGCGCTACGAAAACGACAATGACGAGGGTAAAGACGACGGCGACGACGATGATGATAATGATAACAGTGGCATCAGACGTATGCCACCAGCTGCAGGAGCAGCATCATGATCAGCAAGCAGCAATCGGCCCTCCGGGAGCAGCAGTACCAGCAACTACAACAGCCACCACGGGATAGATAACTAGGTAGATAGCTAAAAGACGACGGGCGGACAGACGACACTGGCTGGCTACGACTCACTACTACCACCACCAGCGACGCTACGGCCGCAGTTGTAATAGCCGCAGCACCAGCGGCGGTGGCGGCCGCGCTCCCCTAGTCGCTCACAGACTCCTCACTGTGGTTGTGTATGATATGTTGTTCGTGGTTCGCAGACAGGCTAACAGGCGACGGTGGTGGCGGTGGCGGCGGCGGCGGCGACAGCAATAAACAGAACGGCAGCACAGCGACGAACACTAGCAACGAAGCAACCGTCACAAAACACAGCACGCACCAAACAGCATCCGGCAACAACGACCGAGTTGAATAGCCAGCAAGATAGCTACGAGCGAGGTAGCGAAACAGGCAGGCAGGTAGGAGGCAGACAACCAGACGACGATGACCACCGCCGCGGCAGATACTACGGCAGTACTGCCGCAAACCGCTAATATCGGTCCGCCAATGAGTGGTGAGCGACTCAGTCTCGGAACTGCTTAGCCGCTGGCCACAGCAAAATGAAAGCAGAACCGGCGGCGGCAGCAGCAACAGCAGCAGTAGGAGCCGTGTCGTCTCTACTACCACTACTGTTGTTGTTGTTGTTGTTGGTACAACTACATCACCAACGGCGACTAACAAATGTGTGGAGAGAGAGGCTAGCGTGGCAAGTTGTCTCACTCAACGCAGAGTCCGGACATGGACTCGATTCAATCGGTCCATAGCAGTAGTCCATAGCAAGTAGTAGCAGAAGTTGTAGTAGTAGTCGAGTGGTCGGGTCGCAGCAGAGCTAGAAGGAGAAGTGGCTCGTATAAAACGGGCACAATAACAACATCAGCGGCGGGTCCACCACAGCGGCAGCAGCCGCTCGCAACAGCAGCAGCAGCAGCAGCAAGAGGAAACCTGTCTCTCGTCTCACCTCGTCTGCCTGGCCGCTGTCCCGCCGTATAGCCGCAATAGCTGTAGCTCGCACCAGACCTGTACGAACAGGAGCGATGCCAGTCGTGGTGTGCTGCCCGCTCGTTGTAGTTAGTAGTCGTCGCCGCAGTCGTGCGCTGCTGCTGCTGCTGGTGTAGTGTAGGCGGCGGCGGCTGCGGCGGCGACGGCGCTGCTGCTGCTGCTGATGGAGTTATAGAGACGGCGACTGGCTGGAGCGCAGCGGATATGGCGGGGACACTCGGCCAGACGCAAGTGGCCGAGGGAGAGGGCACGTCTTTCGACTCTGCCAAATTTGGCGGGCACGGTCGCTGCAACTACTGCTGCTGCGGCGGCGGCGGCGGCGGCGGCGGCAGCAGCGGTGGTTAGCTTATTACAATGATGCTGTAGCTGAGGCAGTAGGGCTGAGCAAGCATGCAAACGGAGGAATGAACAAACGAACACTTTCCAGAGGCAGGAATCACTGCGGCAATCCCTAGAAAGCACAGTGTCGACATTTATCTAAAGGGATAATTTCGCACAAATTTCAGCTGCATCTAGTCAACGTAAGGTGAAAACGCCAACCAGAAGTGAACAGAGTACATTCTCGGCCGTTTTGGCGGGATGCGAACGAAAGGACGCTTGATTACCAACATTAACGAGTGGACGGCGCGGCGGGGGCAAGGGGAGCTTTGAAGGAGTAGAGAGAGAGAGAGAGAGAACGAGAGAGATGAATCGGTCGTCGCCAAGTTCGAAATTGCGATTTCGCTCAGCTATTTATTAGCGGTGCTGGTTGGTGGTAGATGACTAGAGAGACGAGGGACACGGCAGCGGAGAAGGAATATGGTACAGTGGAATATTATGCAATCGTGTCGAATTTGTGTATAAAGTCTGGCGTATAAAGTCACCACGATGGCGGCGGTGGCGGCGTTTAGGTGACTTCTCCGGCGGAGGTGAATCCGAGATATCGTCAACAGAGAACACCCGGGTCTTGCTATTGCTACGTTATGGCTGAGGCGAAGAATATCAGGCCAGAGCTCCCGCCTCATTTAAGGTCCGAGTTTGGCGAGTCCTCTGTATTTTGTACTCGCCATCATATAGCTAAATGTACATGGTAACATGTAATAATAATCATAATGATAATATAATGATAATAATAATAATAACTATCATAATAACTTTAGCATATAACAAGTGTCAAGTTTGTTTATGTAACTTATTCAGCGAAACTAATAACAGGAAGAAGGGCGAGCATGCTGTTAATACGAGGGCAATCATATATTTTTAGTTTATCTAGATGTATATAGATATTGTTGATCGAACGGTTTTCTCTGTGCTGTCAAGTACACGTGCGTCCTGCTTAGATTTGAATCAGCTTGCGGAGAACGATAAGCTGATATTTTAAAAATGCTACCATATTCAGAACTATACAGTGAATTGTAGCGTATGCATTTTTTTCCAGTAACTACAGTATGACTGTAAAGCATCCTATGTTTGAGATATTGGATCCACGTTCTCAGTGGCTAGTATTGATGCGCGCCGTAGGGCAGGTAGAGGAAACACCAAACTCGAGACCCAAGTCATTACTACTTTTGTGCCATATATAATAAAAACGCATCCGTAATGATATTCCGAATCATAAACACATTGCAACAGCTTAGCGCGAATCTATCGCTTACCGAGCCGTGACGCAGCACTTTGCCGCAGGATAATGCATTTACTGTTTAATCGTAAATAGAAAGAAATATAAAATAAACAGACTGCAGCTTCAATCACTTATGTTGTTTTGTTATTGTTATTATGTATCTCTATTGATGATGTCTTCCCGTACTTCTCGTTGTAGATCTCCAGAAGAAACGGAGAGAACCAGAGCGAGCGCTGCAGAAAATCGAGACGATCCAAGTCCCATCGTGGGGCCAATTTTGCCACCGGATTTCCGACGTGATTTAAACAAATCACTGTGAGTAGTGAATATAGGTATTTTACTTAAGAGTTGGCGGCTGCACAAAACGAAAAATTGGATTTGACAATGAATATCGTTAGCCTGACACTTAAATGCAAAGAGAACGAGAAACAACTAATGTGCACATTTATCTAGCGGAAGCTGAGACCAAGATAATTCATACATGTGATGTGTATATATATATATATATATATATGTATATCATTAAAAGTAAATAACAAGAAATAGCTGTAATATCTAAATCGCGCTAGTTAAAGAATCATCTACCAGCTTCTCATCTATCTCAAGAATCAATCAATCCTATCCAAGCTCGTTCTCCGGTTCGCTTCCCGGGAGCTTGGTATTCATTGCAATTAGGCTATTTTCGGTGCAAATTATCGGAAGAAATACTAAGAGGGGACATATCTAAACCTTTCCAGCTCGAAGGGTACCAGCGATAGAAAGAAAAATGATGACGACGGCGAAAATGATCGTAAGAAGGACAAACAGAAGAAGCAGTCCTCTCCAGATATTATCGGACCAGTTCTTCCGCCTCATTTGCGGCATCTTGGTATGGCTTAACATAGCTATATCTCACACGAAACACATGCCCTCGAAATCAGAACATATGAGCGAACAAGCCACCGCTGGATATGTCTAGAGAAACATATATATATATATATATATATATCCGATATGTGTGTTCACAAGTGAGACAGACAAAACATTCCCGTCTGACTTCTACTTAACTATATATTTAACGAAAATGGCTGTTTGCAACGAAATTCTGCAGTAGCAGGTCCGAGTCGAGAAGAAAGCGGTTCTGACGACGGTGGGTCGTCATCAAGCTCGGAATCCGATTCGGATCCTGAAGTGATCGGGCCTCGCGTGAATCTGCAAGGAGGCGATTATGATGCGAGGAAAGAATTCGAAGAACGGCAAAGAAGAGCTGAAGAAAAGAAGCTTCAGGAGCCCACTCGAGAATCCTGGATGACCGAGCTACCCAAAGACCGAACTGGCGTTCGCATCTCAGGGACTGAAGCAAGAACATTCTTGAAACGGGGCGGCGAGGTGAGCACACATGATTTTACTTCAGAATTGATTTTTGTATTACCCCCCAAGCGTTTTCGCGCAGTGACTATACTTTGGTGGTGTATTCGGACAACTTGCGAGCGCCTGCGTCCTGCATCAATCACTCTAGAAGTAAACGATTCAAGTGAGGATAGCGATTTAAACCGGATAATTCGTAATATGAAGGGTGCATGTCGTCGCAGGTCAGATCATGTTGAACGCAGAATATTATGCCAATGTTTAACGTTGTACATTTGACGAGTGCGAATTTTGGACGCTTCAACAGTGCGCCCCGAAGTACAACTGTCGTATAATTGCGTTGATTATGTAATGGCTGTCTCTTATGGTGAGAGGCAGATCTGGGGTTGTTGTGTATCCTATCGTACATTCTCCATATTGATATGCCCATGTTGACAGTACGCGTTGCGTATAACCTCGTACGAAGCGCTTCAAGGCTGACTTTCTAATGCTATCAATCTTTCAGGATACAACCCTAGACGATGGTTGGACAGATACGCCTGGTCAGGCGAAACGACCCAGTGCAAGCAACACTAATCGTGCTGAGGAGGAGCAATTGGCCAAAGCTCAAAGGCAAGTTGAATAGGGGACTAACTCGTCGAGAATAGCCAGAGGGAGGAGGTATTGCGATCTACAAAAATGATTCAAAATATAGAATTTATTTTTGTTTTCTTCCTCCGACCATTGTATGTATCTCCTAAGAAAGCAAAACGTGGTGCTGTTGTACAATATATACATTTGTACCGAGTTCCGAAATGTGAACTGTAACAGTCATTCGGAGTAGAACGAGCGACTTCTTCAAGAAAAGCGACTTCTTCTGTTTTCTCTTTCCTTCCCGGATGAGCTTTGTTTTCTTATAGTGACAAATATCGTTATGCTGTAGGGTCCCTTCTCCAGTGGGCTGCATGTTGTCGCTTGCACAAGTTGCATGATAATTGTATTGTACTTGCAGTACTTATACAGTGCAAGTTGGCCGCATTACATTATATACGATGGTCAAAAGGAGTGATACCGCTACAAGCATATATGGATAGAAAAATGAAATCTCTCGAAAGGGCAACGCCGAGGTGGACTGGATTACAGCTTCATGTTACCTTTATCATCATCATCACCATCATTATTATTATTATTATATTTCAGAAAGCGGGATGTCGATATCGACGCGTCACTTGCTGATTATAACGCTGCGAAACGCAGCAAGGCGCTGATCGATATGCACCAGGAGGCGAAGCCGGTGAAAAAGAAGAAAGCCGACAAAAGGAAAGAGCGGAAAAAGGATCGAAAGAAAAGGGAAAAGGATAAAAAAGAGAAGAAAAAGGAGAAACGAGTCAAAAGCAGCAGGAGGAGAAAGGACGACGATCAGAAAGAGGTGCGTTATCATCGTTTTGGTCGCCCTTAAATTCTCACAAGGCGAATGTGTATAATAAGTCGTCGAGGAGGTTGAGGCGAATGAAAATCCGCGGGTTGTTGAATATGAACTGGTGTCTCGGGTCGTTGTCCGGTTGCACTGCACCATTTCTCGGGCGTGATTGGCGGCCGTCGTCATTTGCAAGGATCGTCAAGTGGTCCTCGTTAAAGTTGGCAGGCCGTGTTCGAGCTTATAACAGCGATGTGTTCTGCTGTTGAGCGCCGCCTCTCGTCTATGGCACTCTCCCTGTATGAGGCACAAATGTCATGGGCGTCACTTCGGCGTCACTTTGAACTCACCGACAAGCATTGGAAAGTAGGTGTCGGATAGGTGTGTAAAATGGTCACTCTTTAGTCGCGTGGGGCATCCATCTTCCAAAGGCTATGTTGCCACACGATTAAGTTTCAAACAGCATCGCCAGCAACGGTTTTGTAGTGCATTCGAATGGCGAGAAACGGCTGAGAAATAGAGACCATTTCCAAGAAGCGGAAACGTATGCCTTAATCGAATACCAACTGAACGTTGTATCATTCAAGAGAAATGCACAGACGACTTTTACTAGTGTTTTTGTTTCTCTACAGTACGAATTAACTATAATATATACTTCGTTGACGCATATGAGTTCATTTACTTAGCACACAGGGCGAACAGGTGCGTGCACCGAGACTGTACAGTTCAGTAACTAGTAGTGCCCTTTGAATGTTCCCAATCAACTTATTATAATCTAGCATTAATTGACATTGAGACCTACATTCGTATTTCAGGCGGCCTCAACTCGGAAGCCATTCAACTGGGAGGAGGACATGAAAGTCTCTATGGTTGACACGTCTCGGGCAAAAGCCATGCTCGATCGAACGCTCCTTCAATCCCGATTTGCTGCAGGAAAGACTCAAAAATATCTCTAGAATGATGTCGATGATGATTCGGATGACAATGAAACGTAATAATAACATCACTTGTTACTCAGCGATCTCTTGGGCTTCACCGCTTGTTGTTGAGATGGATATGTCCGGCAAATCATTTCACCATGCATGCACGGGGTGCGTACCTGTTGACATCGGTAGAGCTGTACGTGTATCTGTAGAGTTCTACGGGCGGGTAGCGCCTGATCTTTTTTTTTCTACCTATTTTTTTTTGTTGTTGGAATATTTGTGTGCTCGCGTCGTTGACAGGGTTATCATGTACCGGCAACTATGATTTTTATGTTTGTGCCGGTTCCCGCTGGATGAACAACGTATTTTGTACATCTAGTATCCTGGCTGTGTAGCGCTTTCCCAACTCGAGCAAACGACCGAAAACTGCTTGGTGGACATAGGGAGGATGCTCGATCCGCGGCAGTTTGACGAATGGAAAAACATTTTGTGCAATCTGAGATCTGTTGCAGTGATTGATGAAATGTATAGATGCCTTTAAGTCGCCTGCAGGCTTTTGACAGGCACATAAAAATGAAACAGTGCTTAGAGATAAGTGATTACAATATGCCTTTGTGTATAATGCTAATCGATGCTGTGTGTACATACGAAAATTTAAGGATGTAATTCCCGTATCGTTATAATATGTTGGCGTGAAATAAAGAAGAAATTCCCAAGCAATAATTTAATATGTGTTGGATTTTCTCTGCAGGTATTAATGCTACGGCCCTGAGTTTTCTAGTTTGTAGTAGATTGAAATATGTTAACCTGCAATATATATATATATATATACATATAAGGTGGACTTCACAAGTACTACATGATCTAGCAGTCATGATCTGTTTGCTAAAAATATTCAGCTAGATCCGTCTGATTCTGTTTTGTCCTAAGTGTACTATATAGCTGTGGTATGCTAAGCGTACGTTTTTCAGCTCTGAGAGAATTGAATGACTCGACATTTACGAAAATAGAAAAATAATGATAATTTCGTAAATAGGTTGATTTTTGGGGTTTGACTACGTCATCATACGCGACATACTTTGCGATTGTATTTACACAGTTGTGGGGTGGCTTGTTTCAATACGCCTACTTGCATTATAGTAATTCTACGAGCACAGTGTGTGAACGCTATACGATCCCCTGTCTCGCTGCACGGCGTGGCCTACTGGTGTGGGATATTATATTCAATCATATCTGAACGAGAGATGATAATGGCTCGTAAATTGCATACTATTATACCAGCCTAACGATCGCAACGTATATGCTCCAGCCAACATTGGATGAAAATCACTCAGTGCTAATTATTACTCAGTGGCGTTGTAACAGAATGTCTAATTGAATTGAAAACTCGAGTGTTCGTACTTCCCGTGTAACCAGTGTCTCTTTATTGGTAGCTACCTAGGTAAACTTATCTAACAATCAACCGCTCCCATAGTAGAGTTAACAGCCTGCCATGGAAGCCAACATTCAACATCTAGATGAAACAGGCCGGACCGATTTCGAGACCGAACTCCTGTTGGCGCCCTCCGATGTCCTTGGGAGCAACGTCCACAATTGGTAGTCGGTCGGGTTTGTCCGATTTGAAGGTGAGCACAGTTTGATCCCAGCTGGATTTGCGATCCTGTATCACAAAATGACCACATAATGAATGTTAAGAGTAGGTGAATCTAATATAATTATAGGAAAATTCATTAAACGAGAAAGAAATCAAATATCAGTTAAAAAATCCCGGTGGAAGAAGAATCGTTAGTTTTTCGCTAATTACTGTTATTATTAATAATATAGTATCCTCCAGATATACATAGTTGTTCAGGTAGGGTACCTTGCAACCATCGTAGGCCGTGGAGAATGTGAACTTGTTATTAGTGGACGTATCGTCCCCACGAGGTTTTAGTTCGAGATCATTGCCGGAAAGCAGTTTCACAGCTCTCCTGTAGTTGCCCTTGGTGGCATCCAAGTAGGCGACTGAGTTCTTGCAGTGGTACGTAATGTTTTGCTCGGCGCGTCCGCTCAGCATCTGCAGGAACGTTAGCTGTACGCGGTCAATCTTGTACGTGAACTGGAAGATAGCAAGGAGAGATATCAAAGCTTTAGTGACGTTTATAGAGCTTGACTTACCCGGATGTCTAACAGAAATAGAGTTTAGACCACTGAGACCAAACGCACAAGTCCAAACACAACTATTACGAATTCAATAAAGAATTTTGCTGGACGCAATGCCATTAAAATATGAATGCCTGTTTTGTTCATGAAGCATTATATATAAAAGCTATACAGTAAACTGACCTGACTTCCGCCTGGCATCTCAGAGTACCAGATGTGTTTTGGCTTTCCAATATAGTGGGCCTTATTTGGCACGGTCTTCGGTGAAGGCGTGATACAGGATGCTCCAATGCGCATGTCACAGTAAACTTCGATAGCGTCGCGGGCGTCTCCTTCATTCGGGTCGATCCAATAGGTGCCACTCTTGAAGTCGGGATGCGAGATCGAGAGGTCCCTGCATGTTTTGGCAGGGGCGTCCTTCGTTCCAGTGGGATTTCGTACACGATCATACTCCTCGACGAGCTTCTTATAGTATTCGAAGATGATTTTCTTCTTGTCTTCAACGGAAGCTTTCTCGTCAAACAGCACGCGCGCGTCATCGCCGACCATTGGGTCGGGACCCTTCGTATGAGGTTTACCAAGGATGGCCTGAAGAGCTGCGGGATCGTATCCGAAAGGCTCTCCGGGGGCACCTGGGGGTCCGGGAGGACCAGCAGCACCGGGAATACCAGGTTTGCCATTCTCTCCAGAAGATCCTCGTGGTCCAGGAGCTCCTTGCACTCCTTGGGGTCCCATCGAGCCATCTCTTCCAGGTGCACCTCGAGGACCAGCAGGTCCAGGAAGACCAGCAGCTCCTGCAGTACCAGGAGTTCCGCGCTCTCCTGGGGTTCCCTGATGTGAAACAGGCAAAAGGAGCTTTGGTTGGTGGACGTTCTGATGTCAGGCCAGCATGTGTTCTATGTCAGGTTTTAAATCATGTGTTATATGGAAGGATATAAGTAATGAGAGAATGTAAAGTCGAAAACGATCGCCAACTCACAGATGGTCCAGGAAGTCCCTGCAGACCGGCGAGACCCCTATGGCCCTTAAGTCCGCGATCTCCAGGTTCACCGCGGTCACCCTTGCCACCTTGTAAACCAGCTACTCCGGGCGAACCACGCGGGCCCTGAGGACCAGCAACGCCCATGGGACCAGTGTCTCCTTTGGATCCACGGTCACCAGTTGGACCTCGTTGGCCGACGGGACCGGGCGCCCCAATAAGACCAGGTGGTCCAGGAGGTCCCTGTGCACCGAGTGCTCCTTGAGGTCCTTTATCTCCGGGACGACCTGCGATACCAGGTGGACCCTGCTTTCCGGGGTTTCCAATAGGTCCTCTTTCACCGAGAGGTCCAGGCGGTCCTTGAATACCTTGAGGTCCGGCGGGACCTGAAGGTCCATCTCCTCCAGGCTTTCCTTCTTGACCACGCTCCCCTTGAGGTCCACGAGGACCCATTGGACCTTTAGGACCTTGAAGTCCAGGCAAACCTGGCACGCCACGCTCTCCTTGTGGGCCTGGAGGACCTAAAGGTCCGGTCTGACCTACAGGACCCTCAGCTCCGGTCTCACCTTTAATACCGTGGGGACCAACCGGTCCGGGATTGCCCTGCGCACCTTGAAGACCTGGCCTGCCGGGTTCGCCAAATGCTCCCTTTATTCCTAAAGGAATATATTACAAACATATTAATGTGATGTACGGTAGACACTGCTATGATCAAGCACGACTTAGTTTCTGAGACAAATTTCTAAAACATGTAGATCTTGTATGAAGTGCAGTCTTAAAGTGAGTAAAATTACAGCAGTACAGAGTTTAATTGCGTAATTACATCTAATACACATATGCAGATATTAAGGATCAATGTAATTTCTGGTAGGGTATGCTACAGGTATCCCGACACGGCGACGCTTTTCATTGTTGGCATGGCAACGCCGTGTGTACCAATAAGTCAAACATATTTTTTGCGTTTCACGGGTTTAACCATATGGCCATGCTGACATTTTACAGATTTCTAGCATCCCACTCGCCTCTGATTAACCCCGAGTCATTTGAACGATAAATAAAATAATGATTAAATATACATTTAATAAATATAATTAAATATATACCCATGGTTCAACTCACCCGGAGGACCCATTGGTCCAGGTAGACCAGGCGAACCCACCTCACCGGGTCGTCCCATCTCCCCAGGCCGCCCGACAAGACCTGGCAGTCCGATGTCTCCCTTGACACCTGGTTCCCCTCGGGGTCCTTTAGGTCCAGAAAGGCCAAGGGGTCCGGCGGGTCCGATATCACCAGGGGCACCCTGAGGACCGACTTGGCCCTGCTCACCTTTAGGACCCGGTGCACCGTTGTTACCTTTTGGTCCAGTAGGTCCGGGCGGGCCAAGAGGACCCTGGAATCCGATAGGTCCAGGGGGTCCGATAGGGCCTCTGGCACCAACCTGTCCGGGGGCTCCTGTTGGGCCCATAGGTCCAGTAGGACCTGACTCGCCCTTGATGCCAGGTTCACCTGTGTGTCCTATGGGGCCGACGGGACCTTGTACACCTGGCTCTCCTGGTCGACCCATTGGGCCCTCTGGACCGGGCGGTCCATGATCTCCCCGCTCGCCTTTCGATCCCACCGGTCCGATGTCACCACGACGGCCGGGAAGTCCCTGAAGATCATTTGGGTAGGCGTGTTTCAGAACGCAATTGATTTAAGTGCAACCCATTTTTCGCATTAACAAGCCTTCCTTGCGGAGCTCACGCTAAGGTTAGAAATGCTTATCAAATCAATACGATACGTCTGACAAACGTTCTGGTGATAATAGTAGTAAATACTTACAACAAGACCTGGAGGCCCTTGGTGCCCTTTGGCGCCCTTTTCTCCAGTTTGGCCTCGAGCGCCATCCTGTCCTGCAGGCCCAGGTTCACCGCGATCACCTTGTGGTCCTTGTACACCCTGCTTGCCTGTTTCACCAGGGAAACCACGTTCTCCGCGTGCACCCGTAGCTCCGGTAGGACCAGGCGGGCCAGCTATTCCAGGAATTCCGTCCTTGCCTGGAGCACCTGGATTGCCGGGAACTCCGGGGAGTCCCTGCAGATAAAAAGCTCTAAGTCTTTATATGCATAATTGCAATTAACCAAAAATAGTTCCCTTTCCACTTTCTTTTGCACCAAGAGAGTCCTTTTTTTCTTTTCACAGGTTGTTGTAACTTGCATGCCTAGTTAAAAGGAAATTTAAAATCAGTAAGGCGACATTGACTAATACCTGGAATCCTCGAGCTCCTTGCGATCCGGGGGGACCCCTAAGTCCTACTTCTCCAGGCTTTCCTGGCAATCCAGCAGGTCCCATCGGACCCTCTTTACCAGTGTCTCCACGCGGACCTTGTGGTCCGCGGGACCCCTGCTTACCGTCTAAACCGGGCTCGCCCTGTAAAGATAAATTATCACTATTTCAATACTTGTGTAAGACTCAGGGTTAATAGTTCACATTTGAAACCGTTTAAAAAAAATGTTTAAAATACATTACACGTACTTGTTCTCCTTTCATTCCTGGGAGTCCTGTAGGTCCTGGGAGACCTTGCATTCCTTGCTGTCCTGGTTCGCCGGTTTTTCCGTCAGCACCTGGAAGACCCTGTTTACAAAAGCAACGTGAACAACCGTTGAGACAAACCACTCACTTGAAAAGTGCTATGAACACATGAACTATAATAATAAAAGTTCAACCTATTTAAATTTTGAAAAATGGCGATGACCTTTTGTTAATTCTCCAAAAAATATTTCTTAGAGTCCAAGAATAGAATTTGATGTCATTTCCTTCAATATAAGATGATCCATACCGCATACCTGTTCTATATTCATTTATAGGAAAATAACTGGAAAACGAAAATACGAGCAGATGAATAGTGTAATACATATAATAGAACGTGAGGAGTATATACCCTTTCTCCGGGAGCTCCGTCTTTTCCGGGTAGACCAGGAGTGCCTGGAGTACCCCTAAGTCCCTGAAGTCCAGGAAGTCCAGGCTTGCCATTGTCTCCTTGGGAGCCTTTGTTTCCGATTGGTCCTTGAGATCCAATAGCACCCTGCTCTCCCTTCTGGCCAGGAAGTCCATCAGGTCCTGGAAGTCCTCGTGGTCCAGTTACACCCTATAGAAGACAAAATGAAATGTTTGCAATGTTAAATCAGAATACAACGCTCTTGTTATTCACATGGACATATATAGGGTATTCACACAACTTACAGATATCAATTTGGAGAGAAACTTTAACAGTTAGCACTTACCCTTTCACCTTGAGGTCCAACAGGTCCGGGAGGTCCTTGCGCACCGCTTTTGCCCTAGTGAAGAATATGATGTCTCCTCATTACTTCATATAGGTGAGAATGTAGAACAATTGTGCGCAATTATTTACACACGGGATATTTTTTTTAGCGAGCCCTCATTTGACTTTCCACATTTATATGTACTGAGTGGCCCCGACACGAAGCAAACACAGCTTATCGAAATCATACATTTAGTATAGGAATAGTGAGTCTAAAGCAATAACTACTTATCACATCGAATTGGAGTCAAATTCGAATGAACAAAATAATGTAATTAGCCTCCTTTTCTCTGTTCATGTCCGGTGCTGGCACAACATATTGGTGAATAGCTCGTTACCCTCTTGCCAGCAGATCCTTGGGGTCCGGGCAGTCCCCGAGGGCCAGTTGCTCCAGTTTCTCCTTTAGGTCCAGATTCACCCTTGTGGCCTGACTGGCCTGGCTGACCAGGAGCTCCCTTGGGCCCGGGCACGCCAGGGCTTCCCGACAAGCCGGGCGGTCCTCGGGGGCCTGGGAATCCAGGTACACCTGCGGCTCCTGAGTCACCGCGCGCACCCTTCTCACCAGCTGAGCCATCCTTTCCAGGTGGACCCTATATTTTGCCAAAACAAGTTGTTTCACTCATATGTACCGAAGTGCCTTACATAGTTAATATATGAGCACATCCAGATAATCATATAGAAGATTTCGATGGAATTCGACAAACGAGTCGTGTGAGTTCATTGGTGTGCGCAGTTCCTGGCTCTCACCATTGGACCATGTTCTCCGGGGGATCCTGGCCTGCCAGATTCTCCTCGAGGTCCCTGCAGTCCAGTGCTTCCTTTCGGTCCTTGGGCTCCGGCATCTCCTTTCATTCCGGGCGCGCCAGGAAAACCGGGCGGTCCCGGTCTACCGGCTGAGCCTGGTGGACCAGGCGGGCCCATCTGCCCATCTGTGCCGCGAATGCCTGGAGGGCCTGCTGGGCCTTCTCGTCCGCGCTCTCCACGCGGTCCAGCAGGTCCCTATATTGTACAACAATAGACAAAGATTATCAAATAATTCCACAGTCCCTTACTGCTTAAAAAAAGGCATATGATGTGGTTTGTCAATTGTACATGCATATGATTGCAAGAAGATATAAATATGCAGCGTATGCCTGGTTTAATACAGAAAATGCTCAGGTTATGAATTCGATAGTTCTACTAGTTCCTGTACAGTGGTACACCACAGGGTAATATTGGCGTGAATTATTGCGATATGAATGTGTGCATAGAGTATGAATAGGGCATTTTATCGCTTTGGTTTTGGACTGCTAAGAGATAATAAAGTTATTTGTTTTAAGGGATGAGAACTTTATTTGACTTGGACGCAAGCCATGATTTAGCTTATGTTTGACGTAATATGTTCGTTGTCTTTCATTCACATTTTATTAGATGTACGTCGGGACCCTGGTCTGGTATATGTTTATGTCCAAAAGTAAATTACTTTACACCTTCTATTAGTAGCCAGACAGCGGCACGTCAGCGTCACCATGAAATAATCTCTGCGTACGGACACTTACAATAGGTCCGACGGGTCCAATTTTGCCCTGGGATCCGGGTGATCCCTTTTCACCGGTTGCGCCAAATTCTCCTTTTTGTCCGTCCAAACCGGGATAGCCGCGGTGCCCCTTGGGTCCCGGAAGTCCGGGCATTCCTGGCAAACCTCGAGGACCTTGGGTTCCGGGAGGACCCTGAGCTCCCGGTTTACCATCTTCACCAGTGTCCCCCTACGGATTGAGTCACCTCATTAAGATTCGGTACATAATTCCTCTCACAAGTGAAATGATAGAAATGATAGAATTTAGGGTACCATGGTAGCCTTAAAGTTTTAATGTATTAGCTACAGGTGTCTCTGAAATGAGAGGGCTTTTGAATTTAATTTAAATGTTCTCACGTCTTTGCCAGTGGGTCCCGAGGGTCCCCTTTCTCCGGGGGGTCCAGTGGATCCGGGTGGTCCTGGCTCGCCAGATTCACCACGCACTCCTTGGAATCCTTGCGGTCCTGGGGGCCCAGGTGGACCGGTGGGTCCGCGAGGGCCTGTGGGTCCCACCGACGCTTGCATGTATTGGAAGTCCACGGGTCCTTTTTCTCCGGTTGCTCCTGATAGGGCGCGTTGATCCGTAAACCATTTGCCGAGCTAGTGAAGGAAACCCCAAAGTTGTGTTACCGCTATGTATGGTCGACTCCTTAGCATTTTCTTTCCGTATTATGGATTCATACCTAATGTGGATCTATTCATTGTTGTTATCTTCGTGTTTCCAACAAACAAATTCGTCAAGCTCTCCTGAGAATGATTCTCAAAAACAGCTATTTTGGTGGTCTGCGTAGGTTATATAATAAATTCACAGTTCAAACAAATGACAGGACTCACGTCCGGAGCGGGGCCTGGGGGACCAGGCAATCCAGGCTGGCCGTGAAAGCCTGGCTCTCCAGGCATCCCTCGTTCACCGGGTCGTCCAGGGATGCCGGATTCGCCAGGGGGGCCATGTGGTCCAATTATGGATATGTGCTCCGTGACAGACGAGGGCTCCGTTGTGGGTTCAGAATCTTCAATACAGATGGGACAGCATGCGCCTTGCGGCACAATCGTGTGTCCTCGACATGGGGGCATCTGTGGGCATTCCTGAGGACCGCACACCCGTTGGCCAGCAATACAACGGCATACTGTGCACAGGTCGGGTCGCCACTCCTGTCCGTCGACGAAGGTTTGGCCATTCCAGAGGCACATGTCTATACCGGGCTCCGATTCGACCGTGCCGGAATGTTCCTCCGGAACCGAGGTTTCCGTCTCATCGTACTCTGCATACTCCTCCTCGTCCGCTCCTGAAATGCAGCGTGGACCACGACCATGACCAACGATCAGTCACTGTTAAACAAGGAACACTGAAACTCACTGGAATCCTCAACTTAGATGTAATGAAGAAAAGAACAACTAGTTTGCTCTTGTTGTTGTTGTTGTTACTGTTGCTGCTGCTGCTGCTGCTGCTGCTGTTATTTAAAAATGTAACAAGAAATGATTGATTCCTCCGAGTCCAGCAGTGCTTGCAGTTAGTCAAGGCAGGCTGCGTTGACTTCACTCGTCCTTACACACGAATAGGACACTCGTCACTCCGCTACAGCCGTGGTGGCAAGACATTTCGAAAGTTCGAAACAACACAGTCAGTGACCTTCGGCGTCAATGAGATGCATGTGCGACGACGTAATACACCACATAGCAAACTCCGAAAAAGCTCAATTCCTAACAATGCAATCAGTCGTACCCTGCGGCGCGGCCAAAGCCGTATGGAGTGCTGCTGTGGCGATCAGGAGCCAAAGAAGATGGCAGCCGCTAACGCGCCGCGCCATCTTCCGTACGGGCTCCGACGACGCAGCCGCCCCTTACGTCGACGTCGTCTTTTTTCGGAGTCTCTCAGAGTCGTCTCACACGGACCGAGCGACGTCGACCATCGGAAATAACGTCACTGATGCTTTTATACGACTGTTAATGCCCTCGCCTAGCATGAACGCAGCTCGCTCTCTCGTAGTGACCACACGACCGTCGCATTGGCCCCTAGCTGCATCGGCTGGGTGTTCACCCTTTCTATGATGTGACCGGCTCTTCTCTAATGTGAACCACATGACTCCCATTCAGGACGGATGGGCGACATGACACTATCGCAGAACAGCCGCTTAAGAATAGAAGAAGCCAGCCGTGTGGGAGGACACCGGAATCCCCTCGTTCTTCGACAGCGGCGAATTTGATTCCAGATAGTCTCTTGCTCTGTCGATAATTCCTCTAGCGTGTTGCTGTCGACCAAGATGACTGGCCATCCGCCAGCACTCAGTCATTCAAAAGCATTCACTGCCAACCCGGTAGCATTCGACGACGTTTCTCGAGCGAGGTTTTTTTTTTTGTTTATAATGGCCACTTATTTACTTATTGCAATTTCAACACATGCCTCACTTGGTGTAGCCATAGCCTAACCCTGCGGAACACACTTGCTCGTGGCATTCACGTTTCGCGCGTGTTCGCGAACTGGCGGCAGTTTAAGTTAACGGGAGAGGAAAAAGACTTTGTAAACGTTTTTGCTAGTTTCGAAAATTATAACATGTAATTACGCGTTGGAAATAAATAAATAAATGAACGTATTCATTGTATCGACGTGTATTACACTCAAAGCTCAATGCAGAATAACGTATCGTCTGTAAATCACTTCATCACAAACAAAATGGGCCTTGTTTAGATGCAAATTGTAACGTATGCGTGACAGGTCAAGAAAATAGATAGATTACGATAGACCATATATTCTTTCACTACGCCACGATTACCAGGCATGCACGACGAAACCTGATCGTATACGGTTGACACGAGATCTACACAACAGCAGGATATGCAGTTTCACTCAATTCGATCATCACATTTTCCGGGAGGGGGGGTGTACGCCCAGCAGAGCTAAATCCTTCGTCGATTTTGCAAATAAAGTAACGCCAATGTTATGGCGTTACTTTATTTGCGCGATACTATTTATTGCACGATACTACTATAGTAACGGTACGGTTTATGCGGTAGTATAGCACAAATAAATCATATATCGTATACAGACTTGCATTTGATGAGCCGCTTAATTCTAAGCTAAGTGTGTCTGTATATTTTCACTGCCGACATTTGCGAAGTTCTGTTAGACGGAACGCCTGCACTTGACCATTACTATGTCAAAGGATATTCATCATTGACGCGCGCTTTTTTTAGAACTGTATTTTATAACAATATTTCCTTTAGACCACTTTGTCGAAAAGGAACTGAATGTCAATTTTTCCCGACAAAATTTAATGATTGTTTCGGAAAGTGATTACTAATGCGTCAACAGGAGTCTTACAAGAATAGCATGCGCACGTTTGCCAGTCGTTAGATTCAACACAAAATTCACTCCGGATTGAAAATACCATGAGGAGGACAATGCAGGGGTGCTATCCCCGTATTCTGCCCAAATAGTGGTGGATGAAATTACCGATGTTAGTGTATTCCCCTACATGTGATCGAGAAAATGAATTCGCGCTTGTAGATCCAGAGTGGTGTGGCTTGATTTGGAGAAAATTGAATTAAACTGACAAAGAGTTAATTGAAAATGTGAATTCGCCATCGAGTTCAACGTTCCCAAAGTGTAGGGTATATGATTTACTGACCACATGTGGACGGTCAATTAGAATGAGCAATTCAAATTAATCGTTCAACCAATTTTTGCTAATTTTTGTACAACAATGAGCGATGAACTGTTTTCAGTTGACAAAAGACTGCGTGCCCACTCGCGTCACATGTTAATGCTGCTTTCGCCATTGAATGATAAATATATAATCATGCAAACGTTATGGTGAGAGACACGTAAAACGTTTCCGACAAAAGCCCCCAAAATTCGATTGAACTAGGAGGACCTCGAAGGTAACTCGGTTGAACGCTAAGTTTAATATAAAAGCAAAAAGTATTCTCCCTAGAGGTCGATTGTAAGACGCAGCACTGAGAAAGCAAATTAAACATTGACAAAAGCAAACAATTGCCCTGTTAGTGGCATATGTCCTTCCGTGTTAACACACATGGGAATATCGGTTATAGCCGATATCAGGCTTCATACCCGTGACTGCCGTTCACTGCGAGCCACGAAAACTTGATCGGCCTGGACCGTCGCGTGCTGAAACAACTCCACCATAGCAAAACCACGTCATTAGCGCTGTTTTTTCAATCTTACCATTGTGGCTAGCTCTTTTCGACGGCATGTGTTTAGGTTCACATTACAATATTCTTTTACCCTTATGTAGATTTCCTTCGTACATGAAGATTGGTTGGAGTCGAAGTCGAAACGCTACGAAGATATTACATTAACAAATGTCGCACACAGGGCCATGATCATCATTAGTGATCACCAGACCCGAGAGGCGGTTAAAATGTATTGTCAGAAACAGCACCCGCTTGTAGCAGCGGTTCTACAGCGTGCTCTGTATATCATGTACGAATGCATGTATGCCCTATGGGCGTCATACTATTCACATCTGCCAGGTTTGGGCAGCATTGTATTGTACATTCGTATCGATCTGCTACCAAAATGAATTGATTACACTGATCTCGTACTGTCTAAAATGTATGCAGGCTACCTCGTAGGTTGGAGCCGAGGAGCTGCTAATGAGGTTCGGTCCTAGCAACGAAAATAGCCACAAGATTCATATCGGCGTATGCGACGAAGCGACTCAAGTGTCCCTTGGCCTGCGCTATAGGCAGCGGTACGATAAAACATTATCAACGCTAACAGATTGCGGTGTGAGTGCGCCTGTTTGAAATGAACGCCGAGAACAAATATAGCACGGTGATGGTATCACAAATTGTTCGATTGCGAGTTCAATTACAACCGCGCCTATTCAGAGATGAAGGCTTCACGGCCCACAATCTCGTCCTTATAACCGGCCCACCCCAGAGCGGCATGGTACTGACCTTATTCATGCCGGGTACAGACTTTGGCTGAGAGACACTAATTGGTTTTATGTTAACGTCGCAAGAAACAGGAAACAACTGCTACTCAAGTCGGTACTTCGTTTGGTCAATTGTTCGGCCCTATCATAAGGGTGCATGTCAGCGGAAAACGCTACTTGGCCCACTGTTGACCCATTTGTACAAGGTAGAACATTAATCTAAAAATTTATGAAATAATTGCAACGATTTGTTTTCGATAGCAAAAGGTCATCCATAAATGGGTTTAGGTATGCTCTAATGGGTTTCCAGCCTTTAGGCGCAGCTTTGAGATCTCAATTCAGACTTTGTAGTAAAGTCGTGCGATGGGCTGATCATATACCGTATCTGATAGTATGTCTCCGTCACAAGGTTTCATCGGTACCCAGATTGTCGATATTTAGAAACGTGTAAAAAAATTGTACTGGAAAATCCTGCAAAAGGATGGTCCACGCAGATGACACGTAATTCCTGCTTCAGATCTCACTGACTCCTCTGAAATGTTCGGCCTGGCGACGTCTGCCTTAACTAGTATGAAGGGCATCATTGTGAACGATCTTCGCTCTGCGCAGAATTCCTTTGTAGCCGCTGCCCAAATAATGATGCCTCAATAAAGCACCGGTATGACGAGCTATTTGTACACTATGGGCAGGCAGGCGGTAGGCACCCTAATCTGCTAGAAACGTCACATCGACGCGATGATAGCATAACACTTTGGAGTAAGTTTACCCATGTGGTCTTGCCATCTGAGAGAGCCCTTCCAAGTTCAAGCTCAAACATTTAACCGATGAAGACGGCACTTGGACCCCCGGAGAAGAACTGTCCCTATAGAAGCGATATGAACCGCTGCGGCGGCCGGAGGAGGTTTACCCCTGTTTGGCTAGAGTTTTTGGCCAGGCCGAAGCAGTGGAAAGGACGAGTGCG
This sequence comes from Stratiolaelaps scimitus, assembly GCA_019614645.1. NCBI lineage: Eukaryota > Metazoa > Arthropoda > Arachnida > Mesostigmata > Laelapidae > Stratiolaelaps > Stratiolaelaps scimitus. Next base: position 10,600,866 of record JABWDB010000008.1, read on the forward strand.
TAGAGATGGCTGGGTACAACGGCCCACACCAGGACTTTGAACGGACGATTGGATTCGATTTTGCCACACACCTATTGTCCGGTGGATTAGATCTTTACCACCGAAATGGAGAGAAAAAGAACGCATTGAGGAGTATCGTTATGTCATTTACGAATAAGACAGGTCAAAAAACAACGAAGACACACATTAGGCCCATCGCGTTAGGCTCTTCATTTCAAACACTACCTATGAAGGACCGAATCGAATATTGTTGTTCGTTGCATGCGTTGTCGCTAGGCGGAAACGTCTTTTTTACGGTCGGTGCGGCCGAGCCGATCGAGAGTTCATTTCAACGAATGCTGTACATTGTTAAGGCCACTGGACGTCGACGTCATTTCGCATGTAGGTCCGTTGTCTGCCAGAGATGGTAGCCAATGAATGTTTGTATATGCTGACCAATTTCTTCTTCTACCAGCACCACCGCCACCACTGACGAGACTCGGGCACACAAGCCTTATAGTCAGCGGCAGTAACAGCGGCCTTTATCGTTGTCATCAATCGGGGGGAAAATCATTACATCAGCCAACAGCGTCCCCCAGTAAATGTCCATGTTTGAAAACTATGTCAAAGTCGCCTGTGTGATAGACGCTATGATGCGGCCGCTGTATCCGGCCTGTCCCCTTCGTTAAATAACGAATTCTGTTGAGCAGTGGCGCCGGCGGTGGCAAGGGACAACTCGAAGGGGCACTCCGCGTCATTTACTCTCATAGACGAGGGCTCAATTATTCCAGACATTCATGTCGGACATATGTTTGAAGACAACGTTCATAATTATTATACATACGTGTTGTTGTTGTTCTGGTACAGGTTTGTATTACGATAATGGCGATGCTAATAATGATGATGATGATCATGATGAAGCTTATTATTATTATTATTTGGGACCGTTAGCTCTCGAGGGTCGGCTTGGGCCGGGTTGGTTGCTTTGGGTACGTTGTTCTAATCATAAGTGGAAATCTCTCTTTCTCTCTCTCTCTCTCTCTCTGGGCACGTCTGCATGTGGTAACTTCGAAATGTCGCGAGCTACCGCGGTCCACTTTAAGGCCCCTGACAGGACACACCAGGAGGGGGGAACTCGGGCTGAATCTCCACCATATAGCCAGCCATCGAGCGGTCGCGCTTGTCAATAGTTCGTCACCGCTACCCTCTCTACCTCAATACCCACTTGACCAATATTCACCTACTTTACATTGGCCTCGGTTATTGGTGTCTGCCTGTAGGCTGGCCCCTCCGTCACCCATTCTGTAGGGGACTGTATATACGCGTGTGTGTGTGTGTGCATGCATGCCACTATGTTGGTCGTTGTCGGTCGCTACGTCTTCGACTGAATATTTCAGGATCGCATTGTAATACCAGCCTGTTGTAAACATTTGCTCTTGAAGAGCTGTCGCCACCCGATCTTCAACGGAAACATAGATCAGACTCTCAACTTTCAGCGGGTTTTTCAGCTTGTCGTCAGGTTCCGTCGAGTGTCGGATCAGTCAGATTCTATAATACAATACAGCGATAACCCGAATGGAACACAATGCTAAATCTAGCTATAATTGTATAACGTGCCCTAGTGCCTTGGGCACGGTATCCCGGTATACGCAGTCGCCACGTCTAAGATATGCCAACCATCACAGGACCAATCGTCATAGCGTTGGGCACACAGATGAGCAATTTCGTCTTTGTGTCTCGTCAATGCTTGGACACAGCATGCTGCGTAGAGAATCTGATCTGTTCCATCGCTGATCTTGACTGGCATATGTTTGGCAAACAAAGCGTACAAACAGAGCGTGTGGACAGCTCGCCAGTGAAGTAAACTCGAGTGGAGTTCTTCCGCTGTCTGTATTCGACGTGATCACTGCGCTGTTGGAGAGGGGCTCCTCGGCGACGTCCGGTGTTCAACACGCGGTGACTTGCCATCGGCGGCCCAAGTGGTCGGTGGTCTGAGCTCGGAGAATTGACGATTGGTCAGACCGATCTGACCGCGTCCCTGCTGCCGTTCCGCCGAATACTTCATACTCCTGTTGTGCTTCTGTATGCTCACTAGACGGAGAGTCGTCCATAACCGGCGCCGTTCCTGTTGCTCCAGCCCTCGGTCTCTCTCTCTCTCTCTCTCTTTCGACATAAATGCTGATCGTATCGATTTATTGAGCCGCATCCCATTCCCAAGTTACGGTACTGTGGAGGATTTGCGGGAGGAGGGGGTCTCGGCGCGGACCGGAACCGGGGGTTCGCCTCTTGGGGGTCTGACAACCCTCTTCCCTATCGTAGCGTCTCTATGGTAACGGGCGGTCAACATGTGGTACCTGGTGGTCCCCCGCCGGTCAAACGAATTCGGTGGATGTTCAAGCTTCCGATTTGGCCAGCGATCGGGGGGTGGGGGCGGGGAAGGTGGCGAACCACGGCTATGTATTCCCTATAAGAAAGCGGCGCCTTCGTAAAAGTAACATTTATTTCTTCCATTCCGACTATGATGTCATTTGTGTCAAATATTTCTTTTCGATAGTTCACAGAAAGAGAACAAGTAAATATCGCTTATCGAGGATGGGCAAAGTCAGCGCGTCAATATTACCCCATATTACATGCTAACAAGCGGCGCGAGACTCGAAACCGAGGATCGATCTATAAATAATATATTAGTTTTGTCTACCAAAAATCAAGCTATATCATACAAAGTTCGTTAGATATATATATATACTTGTTCTCTCCTCGTGTTTCGTGTTTTATGTATGCCTTGTATTCGCTATGATCCAATTCGCTTCGTCGCCCCATCTCTTCTCTCGATAGTCTGTGAAGTATTTCGTGTCATTCAGCCAGGAAAGGTCGTCAACAAATGCACAAATGTCAAAACAACTCGGTAACGTAAAATAACTGAGAGCTCAATTTCAGTTCGTGATGCTAAATTTCGAATCGATTCGCACACGATATTTACCTGACGAGCACAATACCTTGCCTGGATGCAGATGTGACGCGGGAAATAACTCATCAAAACAGTAAATTAGTATGGAATAGAGTAGTACACATGGTTGTTAATTGAGTTAGACCCAGTCAAACTTTTAATCAACAATCAATTAAGCTCTTATATTATATAAAGCATATTCATATAGATTCAAGATTAGGCTAGGCTTTATTATTGAAACCAAGTATGTGAAACGTTTTTTTTATAGATCGTTCTATGATGTCTTGGTAACACCTCGAACTCTCCTTAAAATTGATGCTCGCGCTATTTATGACTCGTAATTTATTCTAGCTGAGCCTCGAAGCTTCGACCGTTGATACGGGCAATGCATTGTAGTTCTAAGTAATATAAGCAATGCTGAGATATATGACTTATTAATTCACTTCATATGAAAACTATCAAATTGAAATGGAGATGGCAGTGGGGGGTAGCAGAGATATCGATACGTCTGCTTTAAGCTCGTCTACTTTGCGAGATGTCAGCTGTGCCAAATGTACTGTGGTGAACTCAGAAGAACTTCAAGATCAAAAACCTTATCAATATGGTAACTGGACACTGACTGAAATGTTTTCTGTAATGTTGGCCATACAAGAGGTTTCGCCTAGTAGTATATCCAGCTGTTTTACAGAGTCACGCTGTGACCGCAGTTACTTGGAGAAGCGTGGTCTATTGCGTAAAAATCAAACAATTCAAACACAAAAACATGACAAATAAACTTATTTATAGTATACTAATCATTAATGCTGAATGGACTCATTATGAACCTGACGAATTCGTTTACCAAGCGGTGAAACCTCTGAGCATCCCCGCTAAACGCTCTAGTGTACATACCATTTTAGTCCATTTAGAATGACCTTGAATGATCCAGTTCATTTGTTCGACCTTGAAGCCACTTTGAGAAGTAGGTTGATTTGCCTTGCAAACAACCTCTATGCGACTGAAGCCTTTCAAGTCAACCTCCCTTATAATGTGGTAGAACGGAGTGTGCTATCCAAAACTGTGTTAAACAGATTGTCCAAATCACCAATACGAAGTAGGAATCGATGTTTTGAATCGATGATCGGGAAAAAACACTATTCATTGCATCAAATAGAAATACGTCCAATGTGTTCAGTAGGCTGTGCTCGTTGCAGAAGGAAATTGCCATCCGTCCATTGAGTCTGTGAACGATTGAGTCTGTGTAGGATCCTACCCCAGCAACGGGGTCCGAGTCTCTTGCAAATTTTGGTGACTTCTTTTCTCGGCAGTGTTGATATGTCGATGTTGGTTACGCACATTTTGCCGCGTGTTCGTCGTTGAAAAGCGACATCACAAGTATAAATATTGAAGCCTGACTATAACGTAATGGTATGACGATGCGCAATTTTGGGTCATAATGATGTTGCCCAATTAGTACAATACAATTTCCTGTGTTGTGAGTATCGAATGATCTAGCAACAATAACAGCAACAGTACGACATATACTTTGAGGGCCGCGATACCTCAGTAACTTCGGAATACATGTTCACCTGACAATTCATATAAAATGCAGTGAAAGGTTACACTTGTCCTGTGCGAACGATCTACAACAAGCTGATACGGAAGAAAAATGAATCCGCTTCCGGACAAGTAGCAATGAGACGGTAGCTACTCGTAAGGCGCAGTGTCAACGTAATTCTCTGCACACCCCGTCCACTGGGTTTACATTTGTCTGTGAAAATGATCCAGCGTTGATTTACACACATGTGGAAAAGCTTGGGTATAAAATTTGGCCTGACAAAAATGTCTAACCAATAAATAAGCAATAATACTGGCGTTAAAATAATAATATAATGAACAACATAAAATAAATTATAATCTATAATAATAATGACGCATGCTGAAAGAATAAGACTATGCATACGAATTTATAATTGGTAGTATGCCGCATGTAGAGTCTTAAGAATAAATGTCCACAGCAATAGCAGGCGTTACATAATCCAGTAGTGATTAACTTAATTACGTCAACAATTATTCTATCGTTGTAACCTTAGTTACACTTATAATACGCCTTCATACCAACAAAATAAATTAAAATCCAAATTACGGACTGGCTGTGTAAGTTTCTAGCTGTGAAAAGTCAGAGACTGCAGGCTCGAGTCCCGCTGCCTGATGACATACAAGAGAATTTAAGAATTGCGAAATTGCAATCACTTTAACAAATCAATAAAGCTTGACTTTGCCTTCACATATTCGCAATTTTGGCAATTTACCGAATTCAAACCAACGCTCGTCAGGTTGCAGCAGACGAGCTCTGTACGTACGAGGGACGCAATGCTCATATATAATTTGTGTAAGAACCAATCGAAGATTTCGCCCGTATGAGATAACGTATTGTACGCGATCGGCGTCTACTCTGTATTCCGAAGGCTCCGTAGTGTGCTATTGCAGAATATAGCACCATCTGCCTATCTCTGTAATGAACAGAGAGTAACGCTGCCACTTGTGGATGAATTTGCAGAATTATATTTCTCGATGAGTATACCTGATATTGAATCGTTCCCATGAAGGCAATTGACATTTTAGACAGCTTCGATAAGCAAATAAATCACTTTCGTTCGATAACGAAACGTCCAGAAGTAAATGTATTAGCAAGCGCTGACTATGAGGGGGTTCAAAAAATAGACAAATTAAACAGTGGTCCTAAAGTTAGAAATAGGAGGTTCTTGTCTATGAGGTGTTATCTAGGCCACAGACGTTGGAGAGAAAATTCATCAGAATTCTGAGCTTGAACGGCTGCAACTCAAGAAAATTGGAACAAGTGGATCGTACAAATTGAAAATTTCTTCTTCGTCAAGTGACGGTGCTGCGTTTTATTCCCAGTAGTGTAAATGAACTATTTTATCGAGCAGTTCATAAAATTTGTAGCTTTCTTCTCTATTAACTAACAGAAGAAAACTCGAAATTTTACGAAATACCAACCTTGATTACTCGTCGCTGCTAATTACAATTAAATTCAAGCATGCCCCCATTTCTTTAAGGGATATGTCGCTTCATTGAGCCCGCCGACGGCCAGGCACTCAACCGTCGAGATCACCGCGCACAAGCGTTCAGCCGTTTACATGCCGCCGAAGATCCAAGCCATCCATCACCTCCGACACAATTTTCAACTATGAAGTCAGATCTGGCGCTCATTCTGTATTTTCGTCCACCGACAAACACAAATATTGAGTAATGGCAAGTGCTCTGTAACAGTAGTGTCGTCGATGGCGACCAAAGCAGTCGCAGCAGCATCAGCTTTTCCGAATCCCAAAAATTCCTCCCAGAGCAGCTCCTCATCGAGCGTCGTGGCCTTCGTGCTCAACTTCATTTAATGCTCTGACAGTAGCTGTGCTGAGCTCGACCACCTCGCCACGCCTCCCTCCTCGAGTGAGCCAAAGACTCACTTCGTCCGATCCTAAATAACCAGAAACAGCAGCAGCAGGAGAGGCGGGAACAGGCGTCTTTGAGGCCCGACCGACGGTCTCGTGTGTCCGAGGCCAACTTGGACTAGTGGTTGATATGAAAGTCTGCGAGGGGTGAGCAGTACATCGAAGAGAAAGAAGAGAAGACTTCGCCTGCGAGCTCGGCCATTTGCCAAAATCTAAATGAAGTAAATTACTTGAGTTGCTGTGGTGATACTACATTGGTATTAGGGGGACGGCCGGGGGTCGGCTAGAGAAGATGCACATATACTGGAACTACAGTGTTATGTTTGCTAGCTGCGAAAATCATTGAGACTAAATAAGAAGTGGCAAATAGTGACAAGTAGGAATTCAGTTTCCATTTCCATTATATATATATATAATATATATATATATATATGTGTCATGCGGCTATGCGGAGGCTTATTCCAAGAGGAACGCGTTAGTTTCTCTTTGGTAAAGATGACAGAGTATGAATTAAGCAATCAGCCTCAAGACCACTTGAAGCAGAAGTTGCCACAAAATTTAACTGCCTATATTTTACTTTTGTTCAGCTCTACATGCTCGTACCTACGTCGAACGCTAATTTCTTTCGTCTATACATGATAAGATGAACGGAAGTTGCTCACAATGGGGTCTAGCTAGCCTGGACTCCGTATGAATCCCGGACATGGCTTGACATCGGGCTGCAGGATTCATTTTAAACTGCATCTACGCCAGCAGTCACCAGAGCTGCCTGTTACTACCCTCGAGCTAGGCCAAACTCGCCCTGCGTCTACGCCGAGAGGCAATTCTGAGGAGAGAGAAGGCAGCCCAGCTCGCTCTTGGTCCACCGTTGCCGCCGTCACCGCTGCCGGGCCCACCGTTCGCTCGATAGTCCAAATATGATCTCAGGGTATTGATCTTAAATGTTCATTAACATTGCTGGTCCGGGCGCTATCTTACTTTTAGGGGTAGTCCAAAGATGTGGGGGCGGGGATGTACTCCATTTGCTATAAATGCCTCAGCCGCCCGGTCGAAGTGCGCCATTCGAGTTCACCGTGAGATCTGACATGGTCGTCATGATGTGTCCGTCAGTCCGTTCGTTCGTTGTCCCTGTCGAGCAATTGGTCCTTGGTGCGGTTCTTCGTCGAATCTGCCGGTGGACAGCGCTCAGTTCCTCTTGCTCGAGAAGCGCGGCTTCATCTGACTTGCCCACCGCGCGTTCTCCCACTTCCGGTGTCCTTCATGCATTGCTTTATGCAAGAGACCCTCGAGGCTTAGCTGGAGCCCAAGCGAAGCTCGCGGCGCTGGTAAAGTCATTGCTTTTGACGTTTCAAGGTGTCGTTTCAGTGCGAATATTGTCTGGCTTATCCCCATTGTCTCATGCTCTACCTAACAGCTAGCTACGTCGACGAAATCGTTGTTCTACAAGTCGGTAATGCGTTGCTCTGGACAGGTCCGGACTGCTGAAGTTTAAGGTCTTCCCAATACGACGAACAAGCGTTCACTAGCAGATTGGACAAGACGTTATCTATGTGTGCCTCTCCCGAGAGCACGACGTGTTCGGCCTACTGCGGACAAGTCAGGCTTTGTTGATCGACGGCCCTCGAGATGATGATTTACTGAGAACATTTTCCATCTTGGAAAAAATGGAGGAATATACCTACCACTGAGGACAGATAATAAGTGCTTAGTGCGCGGTACAGTAATGTTCCATCGCCAAAAAATGCGCTTGTTCATAGCACTCTCCTCGATCCAATTTTTGCGCCAGGAATCGCAGCGTCTAAATAGTGCTCCATTCATTTAAAGCTCTGACTAGATAAATTGTAATCGAGCGACCCGCCCAAAATGTATGACAGAGTAGACACTCGTTTATTTTTTACGTTGGACTCTCACCGCATATTGCTGTAGCGAGTGATGCATTTGTTATCTTGTTCTGACACGTTCCAGCTAAGCCGTAAGGCTAGCTGGAACGTGTCCTCTTCTGAGACTAACGCACGTCTCATTATGAAGGTTCAGGAAATGAGAGTTTCCACCAGATTTCAAACACACCAGGTATGACATACAGTTACTTCCTCTAACACAACTAACCTAACGTTTCTTTGTTTGTCTTTGCCAGGTGCCTGCACCAGTACTCGCGCTGACGCGGTCTACAATCTCATTCGCGAGAACCCGAGTGCACTCCTGACCTTTTGGGTGTTCGCCGTTTCAACTAGCATTTCGTCCGTTCACCCCCATCGTATATTGATCACATTTACCCTGTAGATCCGAATTTATGTGCTGTTGTATCATAAACGCCGGGCGACCGGACGACGTAAATTCGGTTCTAGAGAGGTCGCTGTGAGATATGATATTCTACGCTATCATCATCATCCGGCAACGTAGTAATCAACTGAGCGAGGTAATGGTGATGTGCAAATTCAGCTCGTCTTCACTCCCTTGAGCAGGGAAGCCCACGCAAGCATGATGGCTCTTGCCTATTAATATGTGTAGGAGAGATAGAGGCGCTAATCAAATCTTCTTGCTCTGCGCATGTCTACCGATATCTTTAACATATCAATTTCCATATGAACCCATGCCAGCAGCATAATGTACCCTGCTCATCCGACATAGGTGACATCTGGACACTGATTTTCACACTGGGTCGAAAGGTAAGTCAAACATTGTGCTGCATGCTGATTTTGGAGTGAGCAGGTTCGATCGACTGTGCCAGCTCGAACTGATATCGATTAATTGTATACGCACAGTTATTGAACTAAACAACCACCCCACTCGAGTATCACTGAGCGCCTAGCGCAGTGCCACACCAGACTTATGCATGACGCTTATCACGTAGCTACGGCATGTCAGACTTCGACCGCTGATTTTCCAGCATAGTGCTTTGAAAATTTGCAATTTCGTTAACTTGGTTAATATGATGTTCAGGCCAACCCAGGTTTCATCGGACATTAGTACAGTGGTGATACGCACACAAACAAACACATCGACGCCGTGGTTATGCATTGTCGTGAGAACGCGGTATAAAATAGGTTTTTTTAGTATGAGCTAGAGGTATGCACCTCTTTTATTTGTACATTGGTCCCAGAGTTCTGGCAGGCTTCTGGCGGCTAGGTATGCACCATTTCTATTACCATTTACACCTTCGTTATTTAAGGTCTCTCTGAGTAAATAGATGTGTGCATACCTTTTGCCACTTATAGCCCTCTTTAATCGATGGAAGCAAGCATTGTCACACGGGCTTCAATCGGGGGAATAAGGGGATGATGCCGTCGCTCAATCTTGTTGGCCTTAAGCCAGGACGAATTTCATTGCTACGACGGGCCCTAGCATTGTCATCGAGCAGCCACACTCGGTGCTTCCTATGGCCATGCCAATTATGAATAATTGGCATGGCGATAGGAAGGGATATCTCGAGTTCTCGAGTATCTCGAGTTCTTAAAGGGACTCATGAATGAGTCCCTTTAAGAACTCGAGATATCGAGCGGAGTCCATTTTTTTTTGATCCCGAAATCTCGTAGTAGCAAATTCCTTTGAAATCTATGTCAAGTGCTACCATTACTTTAGGCTCGAATCTATTTGGTACTGCTACCGTCATTCTCTATTCACCTGGTCGTAGCTACTGTTTCAATTGATCTTCTTCCGGTCCCCTATACAGGGTGACCCATGTCTCGTCCACTGCAACGGTATGCTCTAAGCGACTGCTGCCGATATATCTTCAAATTGTCTCGCGAACACTCCTCGCGCACTTTCAGTTGGCCAGGGCCGAGTTAATGAGGGACCCATTTTGCACATTTATTCTGCCTCCTCAGATAATTTTTAATAATTCGACGACATGTTTCACGACACAAGCCAAGTTTAAGCCCACAAAGTCGTCAATGACCAAACTCTAGTTTGCTCAAAAGCATGTTCGATTATCTCGATCCGTTCGTCGAAGTGAGATTCGGGAAGGGGTGAGCGCCCTCGATGTTCATTAGTATCCCAGCAGCCTTACCTAAACTGCGTTCACCAACCGCATACCTGTCGTCGAGTCAGGGCATTATGGCCGTGCACACTAACAACCTTCGATGGATTTCAGCTAGACATTTCTTCTTTTGAAACATAAACCTCACACTTTTCTGGTGAATATACAAGTCTGAGGGACCTGCTCCGGCGGTTGCCATTTCGAACGCCCAACGAAAGCTGAATGCTTGCTAATTGTTAGTTTCATTACCCTCCAAATTTGAAGTCAAACCGGCCAAGAATAAGAATTCGACGCAAGACTAGAGGAGTCTCATTATTTCCGGGTCCACCTAATATTCATATATTCTGCTTTAACTTATGATGGCTAGAAAGCCCGCATAAACTCTGAAAAAGGTAAGCATTTAGCAATGCAAATTGAAACTATTATTCGGTATCCTAACACCTGAAGTATTCCACAGTTATGATCATTAAACACCACGATATATTGGCTTCGTATTGTAATAAATTACCTCAGTGAGGGGGACAAAATCACAAGTGCGCTTAAGCAAGTCGTTAGTCTACAATTAGGAAATAGGTTCACAGTGACGAATGAAGAAGAACCGTGAAAGCAACACCACACATTTCTACTATCAATTTACTCATTCGCAAACTTAAGTTTACTTTTCAAACCTACTGACTTTACGTTTCTGTAAACCTACTTCTTTCACGCCATGTCCGAAACTGGAGAGCATGCTCGTGAGTTGTTAGACCCAAGTAGATGAATCGGAGCAGAATGTCGTGTGGAGCCTTATACGGCCGATAAAACCGGAATTGAGAGCGGCGCACCTCAAATCGAAGAGAAATGCCTTCAGCAATCAGCTTAAATGACACGAATTAAATGTTTAGCCCTCGTGTTCAACTTCACTAAATCAGACAGTTCTGTAAAGCAAGAAAAAATGAACGAGTCGCTCCATAACCACGTCACACATACATCTATTCATCCTCGCATCGATTTGGTCCACATAGATTTATTTATCCACAAGGATTTTTAGAAAGAGAATGAAAATGACTCACTCATTAACTACCGTATAGACATAAATATGATATCACCTGTTGCCTCATACGCACACACATATTTCTATGGACATTTGACACTGTTCAGGCACACTTAAGATCCACTCGGTTCCTGCTTCGCTTCCCAATTGCTAATTCTACATACAGTTCTATATATAAAATTCTCGAGAAAATGTATATACACACATAGGATAGTTCACGATACATTATGAGGTCGACTGGCCTGGAATCTTCATGATAACGGTCTTAAGCTCACAGTATGGCAAGACACCCTCGAGACCGCTCTCCCGATTTATGCCCGACATCTTGACACCGCCCACGGGTGCCTGGGGAGCCACGGACAGGTAAGTGTTTACCCAGACGACACCAGCGCGAATCTCTTGAGTGAATTTCTGGATAGTATTAACGTTCGTGCTGACAATGCCTGCTGCCAATCCGTACTTTGTGTTGTTGGCGCGCTCGATCGCCTCGTCGATCGTTTTGTACTTGATGATCTGCTGGATTGGGCCAAGGATCTCCTCCTTGGCAATAACCATGTCATCTGTGACATCAGCGAACACGGTCGGCTCAATGAACTGCTTGCTCCCACAGCGGATTCGTTTCCCGCCGTAGAGTAGGCGGGCGCCCTCTTGTTTGGCTAATTCAATCATCTCTAACACCTTGTTCGTTAGTTCCTCGTCAATCAGCGGACCCATGTCCGGAAGTTTGAACGGATCGCCAACAACGCAATCCTTCGCTAGCTCGACAGACTTCCTACAGAAATCATCATAGACCTTCTCGTGCACGAAGAGGCGGCTTGCAGCGATACAGCACTGGCCGGCATTACACATAATGGCGTCGTGGCCAATCTCGGATGCCAGATCGATATCGGCATCCTCAGCGACGATGAGGGGGCTCTTACCTCCCATTTCAAGGGTGACCCGTTTGCAGTTCGACCTACCGGCAGCTTCCATGACGAGCTTACCGTTCTCTGTCGATCCCGTAAATGACACCTTCTCAATATCCATATGACTGGTCAGTAAGGCACCGGTCTCGCCGAAGCCGGTCACAACGTTGATGACGCCATTCGGAAAGCCGGCGTCCTTCGACAACTGAGCGAGGTAGAGTGCCGAGAGTGGGGTCTGCTCTGCCGGCTTCATAATCACGACACAGCCGGTCGCTAGTGCCGGCGCTAATTTGACGCATGCCAACATGAGAGGATAGTTGCACGGCAGAATCTGTCCACACACCCCAACGGGCTCATAACGCGTGTAGGCGAAATAATCACCGTCCATCGGGATCGTCTGACCGTGAATCTTGTCTGCTAAGCCAGCGTAGTAATGAAGGACACGCGATGCTGCGTGCACGTCGAGGACGGCCAACTGGAAGGGTTTGCCACTATCAATGGCTTCGATGCTGGCTAGGTAGGAGACGTCCCTCTGGATGAAATCGGCCAACGTGTGCATGAGGCGACCTCGCTCAGACGCGTCCAATTTTCGCCATGGTGAGCCCAGCTTAAACGCGGCACGGGCCGCACTCACAGCTTTGTCCACGTCGACCTTGCCCGCTTCTTGTACATCGCAGATCTTCTTGCCAGTTGAAGGATTGTAGGTGACGAACGTTTTTCCGCTATCAGCATTCACGAACTGACCATTGATGTATAGCTGGTTGTACTTCACTTCCGCATCGGGCACAGCGAGGGGCTCTACCGTAGCCATTGTACCCCTTGTAGTCGCTAGGCAGGATGGAGCTGAAACTTGAGGTTAAGAATACCCATGAAACAAACAGATGCAACCGCTATTCAGCAAAGATTTCAGACCTAATCGGCTTAATGAGTGCTTGAGCTCATGTTAAGTGGTGTGAATTTGATTGGTTCGCATGTTTAGAATTAGTCTCTTGTTTTTCGACTTATGATTCATGACAAGGTAGCTGTGAAGTGTTCGAAATGCGTAAATATCTAACCGCTAGAGATTGACATATCGAATTAGCGGTAGGCGTACCGCAAAGAGCAGTCAACCAAGGAGCGGGCAGACATTGCTTCTTACAATGATAATAATACTAACAGTGTAATTGAATATAATTAACAGCGTGGTATAACGCTTAAGACGTTCATCACACATAAATTTGGGTCGCCCAATGGCAATACCATAATTACTTACGTTGGTACTGGCAAAAATGGTACGGATCGCCAAATACAGATTTCATCTCAATGCGAGATCAAGTTGGAGCAATCATATGGGCCACGCTAGTGCCATGCTCGGCAAAGCTCGCTGAATGAGTTCGCATTTTCGGGGTCTCAAAATGCAGATGAACGATAAGAGGGCAAGTGAGAAAGGACTGACACAACAAACAGAGCATCATAGTGATCCTTAGCAATCCCCATAGCGGCGTCGAACTCGCTCTAGACGTCATGCTTAACATAGTGTCAAAAAAGGTTTCTCGAGCTGACCCTCAGCTGCTCCCCTAGCGGACAGGGCTCAGCTTTTAACCTTTTAGGTATTACTATGAGGACCTGTCGGGGCCACACTCGTACCTGGCAAGAATCTTCAGATAAAGAAAGATGACAAAGAACTCCAAAGATTCTTCGCGTCTGACAGGATTTGAACCCAACACACACGTCCCTCCGGTCTAGCAGTCCAGACGCTCACCACTAGGCCGTCCACGGGATCCTAACTTATTGTCAAAACCATCGATAGTCCACGTAACCAAAATTCTGATAGACAGATAAAGATACGGCCCTATTAACAAACAGCAAGTCATTCAGATGGGAGACGCTCCCGACGTTTGGCATTTGTCTTGTGTGGCCTTTCAGAACACCTAATAAACGCCCGTCTCAGTAAGCACTCATACCACCGTATATTATATTCAATGTACTCTATCCACTTAACGATCGACCCACCTAGGGAACGAGATAGCCGAGCGAGCGCCGCGTAAAGGGTTTCATATCGCCCATAGCTTTCGAACGTCTGGAATCAACCACATCACTCGGGTCACACAGAATCAGCTGCTTCGCGCTTCGGGTCGAACGTCGATACGGACCTCTGGAGTCAATTTGAAAGCGCCGCATCAATTAACATTGGCCTCAGCCTACACAGGGGTAGGGTTTTGATGATATTCAAGAAGCTGATGTTCACTGTCTAAAACACCAATGGTTGTAAAAAGGAGCACATTATCAGGTTGAGACTCGCAATAGTTTTGATGCCGACTGGGTTTCGGCTTATGATGCGGCCCCACTCACGCTGATCGCATATAATCAAGATAGTACCGACAGATGAAACGAAATTGACATAACAGCTCCGATTGCCGTTGACTTCGACGGATATCCGTTGGTGACTTCCAACGAATATTTTCGTTATCAGCGAGTAATAATTAGTAAAAACAAACAAAGAGACTATTCAATTCGTGACTTGATTAAGCAAGAACTTCGTTGTTCAAATCGAGTGAATTCTACCAATTTAATAATAGACAGGGCGATTTAACTTGCTCGAAAAGTCATCGAGTGTAAACAGAACGTCTACAGCTCCCTCTCAAGAGGCTTTATATAGAGTAGCACCCAACTAATTACCTATCTACAACGAACGACACACTAAACGTTGTTAAAGTTCATTAATTCCAAAACCAGCAACCAAAACACACTGCGTTTTAACTGCGCCGAATCCATCACAATAATCAACCTCCCCCGTAAAATAAATACTTAGATATCGATAATGTGTTTTGCATATCTGTAGATCACACCTTGTAATGTGTTCGAGGTGCTCTAGTGACCTTTATAACTAGACAACTATGATGATTATTATCATTCCCTCGTTGATACTGGAATTCCGTTATACAAGCTTAACGTACCTATCTGTTTGTTAGGGAACACACGTGACATCCAATAACAACTCGAAAAATGTTTATTCATGTTCAACATCTAAAAACAACGATGCAGTTGCCACAAAAGCTGATCCATCCCGCATTTTATACACACAGAACTACAGACTTATTTTTGATACTTATAACTTCAAAACTTGTGAGTAAATTTCGCGTGGAGTTCCCTAATTCGATGCGGCCTAATGAAATCTACACAGTTATATCTATATACACAAACGCACACACAAACATGCAAGCAAACACGATTCGGACAGGCCATGGTAATCCATCATCACCGAGGCATGTGACCTCTGCTCAGTGGAGGAGAGGTGCGTTTCCACGGTCAATTTAGAGCTGGCTTCCGATCCGCTTGTCTTAGCTTGTTTCATAATCGCAGCTGGGTCTGGTAAAATGCACTAATAGTGATATATTAATAAACGATAATTAGTGATATAATATATACATATGTATATATAATAATTAAGTACACGCGTGGATGAATCCAGTCGCTTTGTGGGAAACGTTGCTCATCCGTTTAGGCGGCCCTGAAACGCGGATCAGACAGACACACGCACCAGTATCATTTCGATATTTCCACGTTGGAATTATTGGGTATTAGTAGAACATCTTACTGATCGTTAGGTGCCTAGATAACGCTTATCGCTAAATGATTGAGCGAGAAACCATAAGAACACGTAGCTCGTATGGAATAGAGGCATTGATTTCGGGTGAGAATACAAATTTTGCGATGTTCTATTCTTCAATAGGAAGCTAGCAAACAAAAGCTCGTCGTAGTGTGCGCGTTGGCAGCGTTTAATCGAAGGAAAAAAAAAACGGGGGATGTAACACGCTTTTCCGGCAGAAGCCTACCAATGTTATAACATATGACAGCTTAACATGCATGAGAACTCATTGGTGTAGTCGTAAGAACGGGCTATGAACGTCCATCGGAATCGAGCTGACGTAACAAGCATAGCTAACCTTGTACGATCTTCAACGGCAGACGCTGTTTCGTCATTAGAACCTTAGCGCGTGCAGCACGATCCTTGAAGTCTGAAATTGGAAGCAATATAGCACACACTTTAATGAGGCCCCCAGTGAGGATTCAGGAACAACGTTCGCGTATGACTCGCCATTTTATTAGGGATAGTTACAGCATATGACATACGTCCGCGCGAGGCGAAAAGCATTGGTTTGATAGTGTTTTGCGGTGGATGGCAGAGAATATCGGAACATTTGTTTGCTGCGTCGCCTAACAAATACCAAAACTAATCTTTATTGTATATGGGACTAAAAAACCAATTAGGTACATATCGGTATCTATATATACCTATTTTTGCATTATTGGCTATATATATATATATATATATATATATATATAGCTTATTTCATATGCATATAATGCAACAAGAACACGCTGTTGATGTGTAAGCGTGTCCATGGCTGTTCTGCTTTCTATGAAGACACTAACCTTGCAAACGTTTTTCACATCGTTCCTTATCGCTCACAATTGTACAAACGTTGAATAGGAACGCGACCCCACCAATGGTAAGGACGCCACATGGCACTAACATTGCGTTTCGCAAAGCGACCATGTACTTCTCAGGGTTGGTCTTATCAGTGCTTATTGCATCGGATATCTGCAAACGAGCCGGATCTCCAAAAGGCAAAGGGATATATATATATATGTATACATGTACATCTCTATCAAAGGGTTAATCAAGATGCTTAACCAAGGCATGAGGTGATTAATTTACTATAAATCAGAAAACAGATAAGGAGAACGCCCGGTGCGAGGGTCGTAGACGTACGCTAAGGGAACCAGAAACGAATGTTGGCTTGATGCAGTTCATAATAGTGACTGATAGTGCTGCTGGACTTCTCCGAACAATGCTACGAATATGTTTTCTGACTCTCGGCCAACGTTGACGTCCGCGGCATTGCTTTGTAAGACAGACCCCTCTAAATGCAAATGGGCAACGGTGGACATCAAGCCCGTGCACCTACGCGTCCACGAATGCACCACGCCACCGGGCTCGACGAAAAATGCTACCTAATCTGGGTCTTACCGCTCCGATGATATATGGACTGGAGGCGTCTCCAAATAGATGAGATATGAGTATTTGAAAGGCCGACGCGGTGCTCCGCCGCATTGGCAATACCGTATACAGCAGCATATCAGGGACAGCGGACCAATTAAGAGACAACAGTGTGAGGCCAACAAAGAACAATCCCCATGTAGCCTTCGGCGCCGTTTGTGCTAACAATAGCGCTCCCGCGATGAAGGACATGCCGAACAGCAGGCCAACGGCACAAATGATTGGGTCGATGCGGTGACATCGACCTCGAAGCTGACTTGAAATGCAGACTGCTAACGTAATGCCTACAGCGCCGCCTAGGCAAGTAATGCCACCGAAGATGAGATTGATCCTAGTGAAATCCACAAACAACGCAGACAGTAATGAACGACAAAAAGGTAACATTCAATTGCTTAGTTTAGTACTCACTCGTTGTACCCAAATGGATATTAGCAGACACACTTCACTAGCGAGGAAATCTGCGGCCCCCGATTTCTCACAACCAGAGACTCAGCAGCCGTCCAAGCCAAAGCGAAAGGGGCGAACTTATGAGGCAAACCCAGTATTGTCGCCCTATATCGACTCCACCGCGATTGGGGATATTAGTGAAAGCTCAACAATCGAATTAAAGTTATAAAATAGATGCTTAATAATAAATAGCAGCGGACGTTGCTGCTCATTTATGCAGGGGACCACAGTATATGTGGATGCGTTTCCTACCGGCGCAGAAATAAACGAATTTCGTGGCAAGCCGGAAAATGATGTCCAAAAATAAAAAATGATGTCCGACCCGAGGGGTCTCAAATGCTCCCCACAAGGGTCGATAAACATGTCAGCGTTCATCACTTCGCTGTATTGGTGTTATATTGTGCTTACTTTCCGGAATCCACATTGGCCGTCCGCGTCCTTTCCGCACGTTCCATGTAATTTGGAGCCCACCAAGACATTGCACCGAGGGCGAACGTAGCGGCTGTGAAGCCTAACGTCGACCAAATGTACGAGCAGCTATAATCCAAGCATGAATTGAGGCGAGACACGAATCGGTTTGAGTCTGACCCGACATTGCGGTTAAATCTCTCACCCGTTGAGATAAGTATCTCACTAGATACATATAGAAGGCTAGTTTATAGTATATCGGATAGGTTCCTTCTCCTGAGCTTCCGAGCACGGCGGTCATGCTACATTGAAAGTCCTATCGTAGCAAAGATGTCAGCAAACATTGGCGTCAACGTAGTTCCTACAGTTTCTGGCTACGGCGTTGAACAAACATTTGGGATACATCTTATTATATTACAATTATTATTGGTGTCCTTTGTCTGTTTTCTGGTTGCTCCATAGCGAGGCTTATTCGAGTATTCCAAAACGAATCGTTGCGTCGTGTGGCGACATGTTACGCCCACTATTAAATCGAGTCTCTTATGAGACGGTACCTAAAATGAATTGCCACCCTATGAGAGGTAAGACGTACTTGCGGGCTAAATTTTTGATATCGGTGCAAATTGACGTGCTTCGCATGTTCACCCCACCATCAGCTTCTCCTCGACGCGGTTCCCACAAGGCGAACAGTATTAGCATTGCCGCTATTAGGCCAAGCATCGGCGTCACTCTTAGCGCCCAATACCACTCGCCGGTGAGGATAGCAACGTTCGAGCCAACAATATAGCCTAGTCCTGACCCGACAGGAATAGCATAGTAGAATACGCCCAACGCCAGGGTGCGTTTCCCTTCAGGGAACATGTCGCCGATAATCGTAGGTGCAATTGTTGTGTAGGAGGCCTCGCCGATGCCAAACAGACCTCGGAGCATGAGGAATACGTAGAAATTCTGCCGAACAAGCGAAAATAGAACCGGATACGTCACCGAGAGGGTAAATGTAAAGGTTTTATTGGTTTATTAAAGGAGCTGCAATTTTACAATGCTTAAGCTCTCTTATATGTCACGCGGCGGGGCTCGAACCTGCGGCCTCTGGCTTCCGATAGCCAGGTAGGTATTATCACCGTTATCTGCAGATATATTAAATGGTGCTGCAGGTACACAACTACCTGCAGCACCATTTAATACATCTGCAGATAAGGGTGATAATGATGACGATGATAGGGTAAAACTCCTATCTACAAGTAGCGTCTAGTCTTTCAAATTCTTGGCAATCTTTGAAATCATAAAATATGAATAATTTGTATAAATCACTCAATGATAGATCGGCAGATCCTGTCTACGGAGAGTACCTTATCTTACCTCAGGCGGCCACGAAGCGAGGAGGGTAGCGCCACTCCAGAATAGGACACCCCCTGCCATGAGATACTTCCTCGTAAATCTGTCGCCTAAATAGCCAAACAGGGGGGCGAAGATCATGTACGATACAACGAACGCGGTTTGCAGGACTCCAGATTGCTTTCCATCAAGGTTGTACTGATCTTGAACCTTTGATAGAACGGCTGTGGAATCACCCGAGGCCAAAATTAAAAAGAAAGAAACGCCAAAAGCAAGCCTATATTTTAGATCTACGAAGCGATAATGCATTTATTAATAGAGCACGGCGCATCCAACGAGGAAAATGGTTTATGATTACACAGTCGTTCTGTAAGTCACTTCTGTCTATGAACAGTCCCGAGCTGGTAAGTGAGGAGAGCGTTATGGCGACCTGAAACCGATCTGCATCGTCCCATGGATTACCGCTATGGGTCGAAAACTAAGGGTGAAAAACAAAAAAAAACGAACTCGAGGGTCACCGAAAGCGCATTCTACTTACATGCGACAGTAAGTCTGTCCATATAGTTAATCAGGTTCACAAAGAAGAGGATGGCCAGCGCGATCCACTCCTTCCTATACGAACGCTGTTTACTCTCGTTTGCAGCCATCTTAAGTAGCAAAAAACCTCTGAAACCGCCAAGACCGACCGGCACGCTGCGGGAGATGTGCTCGTTACCCTGCGGGCTACGGCTGTATTTTTAACGTCCTCCAGTCGAATAAACTTAGCAGACCTGTCAAAATCCTGGAACGAGCTCGCATCCGACGAACTAGACAGCAACGAGGTATGGCCCGGCTCTCAGAGCCGCTCCAGTCCAGCTGTCGGCGGCAAACTGTGGAGATCCCATCGCCATCTAACGCCCCACCGGAAACGAAGCCAGCCACGGCCACTTACCATCTGATATTTAGTCGACAACAAGCAGTGACCTCCCACCCAACCGGTGCGTGGATCATTCGTACACCGTTCATTTACCTTTGTAAAAAAATACAGTTGCTTTAAGAACCTTAACCACCCTAATTTACCATGATTTATGCTAATCACATACGCTATAGTCACACGAAACGTACCACACAAAATAGATCGTTCCGGTCCGTATTTGCAGGACGCGATTATATCCCCTTCGTTATCAATGGGTAATCAGCGGAACAAGCGCAACATTGGCTGTGATGTGAAGTGATGGTACAAGATGCAGAAAAACAATGAGTCCCGCAGCAGCAATGAAGAAATTCTATTGCGACTACGACTGAGCAGTTACGTTCGACTAACTCAATTTTCAATATATTTTGACATTAAGCAGATGCAGGCTATTACTGCTGTTACGATTGGCTTGTATGCTACGACTAGTGGTTGTGTGCGTTGCCGGCGTTAAGGTGTCTTTGTACGCCGCATGTCATGTGTGCAATGTGACACAATTCTGTCGACATTTGACCGAAGGACACTTACTATTTGTTAGGGTATCGGCATATAGATTGAATGCCTAAGCGAAATGGCTCGGAAACACTCGTTCGAGAGATTTAACAGCTGTTTTGCGCAAAATGTATCTGGTTCGGTGTGATATTGATTGGAAAGACACGTCGATTACTAGGCCAGCTTCGCGTACAGCAAGTCGCGTTGGACAACAAGGACGGTCAGCTGGGCGCCAGTCAGCAGATTTGCGGCCCTCGATGTCGACGTTAAATATCATGATTTTGAGCTCGAAAAACCATTGGTGCTCGTACGTGTACCACGAGCGTGTGAGTGCGCAGCAGGTATCTGTGTGTTTTGTACTTTGTTCAAAATGGTACATGTCTTAATCCTCGTTAGAAAAAGATCTCATCTTGTGTCGCCTGGAATGAGCAAATATCTTTGAAAATTATCTTGTATATATATATATATATATAGTTCGAATTCTACCTGACACTCGTACCTGTTTTGTATTCTGTTTAAATCAATTAAGTATTATATTTCGTCATAACAGATCACCGTCCACTCACCAGGTGATCTACGCTAGTTCACACCCAACCCCCCACAGATGCTTAGTTAAAATGTTTCGAAATCGATCACTGTTACACAATCGTCCATCGTTAAACTGACGACTTTCGATTTAGCAAGAGGGGAAATTAGTGGACTAATACACACACAAATATCGCCTAATTCCAAAAAATACAACCACAAATATCTAATATTATTTCCCAAAACTAAACGACATAGGTAGAATTATAACGGGATTAAAAAACACCCAATTCAATAACTCACGCCAACAGCAGCTGGTTATCCTCCATCCAATTTTTTCACAGTGCCATATTCTATAATCTGTGCTGGTCACCCTCTCAAAGAACCCATTTCACAGTGCGATCCAGCATTATTTTTTGTATCTGTTACTTCATAGATGCAATGCCTACCGCCTTTTATGCCGGGACGCTATATAGCCTTGTCATACAGCTACCATATACACATTACCTATCTATTCCTTTTTTTGAGTCCCTAACAGAAAACGCAGCCTCATGCGAAAGAACCGATTTATAGCGATTCGCTTGTCCAGCTGTTTTTATTAAAACTCGGCCATACTCGATCATGACAATTAGTCAAATCATCATAATGATAGCATGTCTCATCCGCGCACGATATATGTTCAATCCATCATCGCTAGCTCTCCACGTTGTTTTTCCGTTTGATGTGAATTGGATTCCATTCACGCTGGGTTTGGTTTATCGGCTGGCTGTTAAGTTACACTGACCAGAGCAGTTACACATACACATCAATCTCATGTCACCATTCGTGCAGGTTATATCTGCTGGTAACCTCATTATATAATAAGTTACTATCATCGAGCATAATAAAAAACCAAGCGTTAATAATAATAATAATAATAACACTGTGGCTGGATACTAGGTAACATACACACATGAAATCTCTCTCTCTCTCTCTCTCTCTTTCTTTCTCTCTCTTTCTTACTCTCTCATACTCGCGCTCTCAGACACAAGCAGTATCGCACAGTATACATCCCCACGAAGTGGATTTTGTTCGGACAAACCTGTTCAGGCCTCTCTGGTCCGTTCAGGCCTCTCGGGGACGTGTACAGTCATATGCAACATTGACTATATTTTATTAATTATTACATTTTCCATAAGACGCATACCCATACATTTCCATATTGACGTTCGTATCTGCTGATACGTACATATATATTATATATATATATATATATATATATATATATATCCGTGAAATTGATTTAATATAAAAACATACACCGAATATGTCCGCTCGAAGTGGACCACTTTCAGAAGTCCAGTTGGTGTTCAATGACGTCCGTGTTTTGGAATGCAGCCAAGGCGATCGTTGGGCAGGTCGGTCATTTGAACGTCAATTTACAACTGGAATGTGATATAAAAAGGCATACATGTGTATATATATATATATATTAGTAATGTATATATGTACACACCCATATATATATATATATATTAATGTATGTATATATATATATATATATATATATAGTTTGTTCTATATATACCATACTCGGCATGTCAATCGTACTGATTACTACGAGTAAACGACATTCTTGATCTACGGGCATTATTTACGTCGTCCGCTATACCGATATATCGAATCGTTACGTCAATACCTACGAAGTTTACCTTTTTTTTGTGACTAGCTCGCAATAACTGCCCTCCTGTCCATCGATCAGCGCCGTCACCGGTGTATTGGCTCTATCGTTGAGTACTATTATCATACATGACTGCGTCCATACGAATTTTGTTTGCCATCATTATTTCCTTCTATTCACTGCTAGAGCCGCACGACGAACTCTCCTAACGATATTGTCGGCGGCGGCGGCGGGGGCGGACAGCCGATTTCGTCAGCGAGAATGTCGTCGAGGCGGGCGTTTTCTTTCGCGCCCCCGGTGCGCCATCCTACGGCCGTTGCATGGGTCACACGAACAGCACCAGGCTTCACCCAGCCTTCTGCTGAGTCATAATATGGTGGGGGTATATGGTGAGCGTCATTAGCTTCGTACACGACGCGAAGATCGTTAGCATTGTTGTCGTGATCGGACGGTCCTATCAGCAATCAGTCGTACGGTCAGCAGGCAAGCAAGAGATATACACACACATGAGTTAGTTGCAATTCGTGGCCGAAATGAGATTGTTGCTGTGATGGGGAATATGCAGGCAATTAGGTAAGACTATAATGTTATATACAATAGACTCAGCATCGATGGCGGTGATGTTGGGATGTGGGCACGAAAGATGAAAAGTGAAATCGAACTTCGGATCTCCGCTCATCTCGAGACCAAAAATCTAGGTGAGTCACACCTCGAGGAGGAAGTGACATCTTACGCAAATAATTGGTCGCATGCGATATCTCAGTATATGTAGGTGTAGCGTCAACTTCGATTGACTGACTACAACGACAGTTTCGGTCTGTTGTTGAATCGATCTTGGTTTGACATAAGTATCTCTACGGTGTCTAATATGAGAGCGAGTTCTCGTGCCTGTCTCTAATGATGGCGGTTGAAATTGATATTGTCAGGCCAATCGTGGAACAATAATATCGAGTGATATGAGCAATATATTGCATACATTAACGTGATTATGAGAGCTGACTTCTTCGAGGAGGTCCAGACCACAGAATCGGCCAAGAAATGCTCGGTCTATTTGTCCAACTTGGACTCGTGAACAACTCGCAATACTTCCACCTGGTAATATCACCTGAGGATTCGATCGCGTTCAATCACAGCGTGACCGTGGCTTCTTTGTCAAATGACTACCATCATTATTAGAGTATTTATTCAGTCGATTTGGGACATTACAAACAGTGAGTACCCGGTACTAATCACGGCGGAGTGACACGACTACGTATCGCTTATCCTAAACGAATATGCCAATCAAAGGCATCCGCTGCCTTCGAAGTAAGAAGAAGATGAAGAGAAGCTGAATTAGTTTTCCTCTTCGCGAACGATTAGAAAATGCACCACAAAAATACTATAACGCTAGACCGACAGGCAAACAGAGAGACAGGCCAACACACGCACACACAGAGAGAGAGAGAGAGACACGAGCAAAGAAAGTAATCGCATCGAAAATGTACTCAATGCCTCAATTAAATATCACGAGCTGAGAGGCAAGTGGTTGTTCTTTGCTTATAGGGGGGGGCACACACAATGATGGCGGGATTAACTCAAATTTGCGCACACCCGCATGCTAGGTTGTAGGAAATATCGACTATGTGGAATGAGGACACACCCAACGGAAGGGTTACATATGCAAAAAAGAAATCGACGCATTTGACAGACGTACTCATTGTAGACGGCTGGCGATGAGAGCCGTAGCTCGTTGCTGACGACGAGGCAAGGCTTGAACGAAGATCTGTGATGGTGCCGACGAGGGAGGCGGCACCCTGTTTATGGGGTTGTTGGTGTCGTTGACGTTGTTGTTGTTGTGGTCGTCGTCGTCGACCACGACGACGATGATATGGTGAATTCAGTGATCCGACTGAATTGACGGTCTACTACTGGCCGAGTTCGAGTCGGAATTCGATGGACGAAGACCGTCTGTTGCCGTCTTCGAATGGAACGCCTACGTCTTCGAACTGTTGAGATCATGTGAGGCATTGCTTTTGCGCCGGCCGATGTTGCTGTTCAGTAAATTCGATCTCCAGATCACGACTGGGTCTGGAAGTGAGTGGTGACTCTGGGTTGTGGATGCTTATCATCGATTCGAATGAGGCCTGCCTCTGCTGCAGTTACCGTTAGTGGTACTGTTATTGTCAATGTGACAATAATATCTGGGATGATGTTGCATTTGTCCGAGCTGCTGCAGGAATACAGAGACAGGGTAGAAGTCTTGTACATTGTGGATTATGGCTGGCCGATATTGGACGTGGCGTGAGGCAGCTACCAGAATGGTGTTAGCACTTGAGGCTGCCACCTCGCCTTAGAAACTTCCGGGGCTACAACAAACTCAAACAACGTCAACTGTGCGTAAATGGTAGCATGTATTATATTTGATAAGCAACCAATGCTACAACGAAGATTTGCTTCAACAAAGTCTGGTCGACAGCCGCCAACTTCGCTTTTTTCTGTCTCTCCCTGTCTCGTCCCCACTGTGCAAAATGAATCCCTCCTGCTGTCCGTAGTTACATCCAGTCCTTATCTTAATCGCAATATCGACAAAACGGTGACCAAACGAAAACACAACTAAGTACGTTTGCTTGCTTGAGCAGTTGTACAGGTCTGTTACAGAACGATTAGTCCATTTGAACTCCGTGTTACACGCCGAAGAGAACGGCCATCCGCTCCTTGACTCCTAGCCATTTTTGATGTGTTACGTTGCCCTGCCAAGAACGAGTTCCCTGACAGAACGAGATAACACGATGACTTTGTCACTGGCGACATCCTTCAAGGCCACGGGTGTCAACGCAAGCTCCAGGCAGAGACCAGGTTGTCCTACCCTATGCAATGCCCTTCGTGGAGCAGACTGCCGACTCTCAGTCACTGGCACAAGATATGAGAAACAAAATCTATCGAGCAATGCGTTCACATTAACGGCATCCAAAAGGCGTCAGTAACGCTGCGAATCGAGCGCCATCCGGCCACCTTCCTATCCGCTTCCTTCCCTATGCCGTGGGATGGTTCGCCATAAGCGTGCTCGTATCTCGCCAGAGGTCTCCGACCGCTGGCTGGCCATTCAGCGAAGGCACTGATGAACGATCCGGATCCGAGTTGGACGACGAGGCTGAGGGACACGGTGAGGTAAACGGTGACGTGCTTCCCGCTGAAGGATGTAGAGGAAAAATGCCCAAGCATGAGCACCAACAGGCGACGGCGGCAACGAGAGGTCATCCAGATCAACGGAAATGGCCACATCAGAGACGAGTAACGCAGCGACAATAACCCGCAACGGAAAGAATAGATCGAACAGCGACAATAAAGAGAACAGCAACAGCAACAACAACAACAACAGCAACACCAACCGAAGACAAATAATAAAAGAACGGAGAGAAGAGTGTTACAAGATGAAGACCGGATCGTTATTATGACAATAATAACAACAACAAGAACAGCAATAACAGTTGCAACACAGATATGATGTTGTAAATCGCACTGCGAAAACGGTGGACGCAGTGGTTACGGCCAGCCCTTCGATTTTGAGCGTCTCGTATAATAACGAGCCAACGGGTAGTATGGAAGATGAAGACGGTGATTGACTAGGTGATGATTTCAGTGTTATCTAGATATGATTCATTCAAATTTATTCGTATCGGTCCATCGGCAACGATAATGTTACTTCTTCGTAGTTGTTGTTGTTGTTGTGTTATGCGCACGTGTAGACCGCGCATCTGATCCGTTATTTATTTGTGGGGATTATCATTTTTTTTCTAACGTACACCTGTGTGTCAACCTGAAAGAGGTAAACTTGACGGTACCTATCATAAATATAATTATTTACATTATAATAATATAAGTATAGATATTTGAAGAAACTGTCGAGCCAGTGCGACGTTAACAATACGGTATATGTATTAGGCAACAGTGACTTGCTGTTTGCAAAACACAACAACAAGAGCAACGTTACGCTGCGAGGCCCACAACGTAAGGAACAAGAGGCCCTTAAGGGTGGGCTCGAAAAAAAGGCGTCACTCCGAATGAGAAGTGTGTCCATTCTATGACGACGTCCAGGCTTGTAAAGCGCATCTGGCACTCTTCGAATGGAAATCTACGGAGATTTCGGTTCGAGGATTTTCGGCGGTAGGCCTACATTTTTACTAGCGTAAACGTATTTTCTTGCCAACTGTAAACTTAAATTTTACCCTACAAACCTATATTTGCTCCACCCCAACATTTACATACATATTTTAAGCACAAAATTTAAAGGCTGCTGTTTAGAGACATGTGCTGTGCAGATTACGAACAAAAAAAACAGTACGAATCGCACTACCCCATTAAGAAGATATAACAGATAGATCTAAGAGCGTACAACCGGTGTCATCAATGGGAGCAGCAGTGATTCTCTCAGAGCAGTGCGACATCGTTAAGGCCAAAAATTGGACTTGGGTGGACGAGCAAAGCGAACCCGTTTGAATAGGCCAGCGGGTTTAGTACGATAATCGTACGAATCCATTCGTTGAAGAGCGGATTAACTCATCAATAAAGTAAGATAATATTATTCTATTGACGCACACTACATATGTAGATCGTTAGATTCGCTTTCATGTACTGGGATCTTCGTCACCAGACAGAAAAAAATGCTTGGAAAATTCACCGAAATTCGTCGGTCCACGACCATTTACAAAACCACCCCGACGAGCGTTCGGGACCTCTCCATAACGCCGATTGTAGTCCCATCGGAACGTCTACGAGTTGTAGGCCGATACATCAAAATCATCAGTCATACACCAGTCACTCGTAGGTGCTACACTGGTTGAAGTTGGAGCCCAAGTCTCGGTGTTTTCCAGCAAATGCTTTCATCGGTTTTTGAGTCATCGGCCATGTCATACATCCGGCACCGCAACGACGTTTGATAATAATGCATTTGAAGGGTCATCTCAAGATTTCGAAGAAAATGGCACAGACTCTATATTCCTCGTAGAAGGTATGCGTGTGTGGTGTTATATCACGGCATGTGAGTGTCTCTCGGTCTGAGAATTGCGCAGAGTGTACTGTTGAATAGGGGTATGCACATGTATATATGTATATTACTGTACCTACTGGCAGGCAAGTATCAAGACGAGGACGGGATGGACGCGGCAACCAATCATAGATCGAGCAGAATAATTATTAGGTTCAACCTAACAATTGGGTGAGGTCATGGTACTTGATGCCAAACATCGAAGTGTGTCTTATGGGTGGGTCTTAAGGGGTGATAGTCTCATTTTTGGGTTGTCACCGATATTGAAAATGAAAGACAGTAGTACATCTATAAGGAGGAGCATCCAACACTACATCCATCATAACCATCATATATTCA
Source organism: Stratiolaelaps scimitus (assembly GCA_019614645.1). NCBI lineage: Eukaryota > Metazoa > Arthropoda > Arachnida > Mesostigmata > Laelapidae > Stratiolaelaps > Stratiolaelaps scimitus. The sequence goes on from JABWDB010000008.1 coordinate 10,629,380, forward strand.
ATATTTATATATATATATATATATTATATACTATATATATATAGACACATGCAAATAATCATGCGACAAGTCACTCAAATGACAGCATCAGATGACGCACTCTGAACTCATTCCTCGGCGTCGTCGCCTTGTTCTTTTGCTCTTCGTGTATCTAAGAAATTAATAAGGGCATTAAGTGTATTGTCATAAATCTTTAAACGTATCCAAGTTATTCAACTTGAGACAATTCCTCATATTTATTTTCCTTTCTCCATCTCGTCATATATCGATTATAACGGGGTCACACTCGAACGATTCTCGTTGTCATTTTTCATCATTCGTTATTCTCTCGTTAATTCACATATGATGGACAATTTTTCACGACTTTATGAAAATGGTTTGAAATCATGCCAAACCATTTTCGATATGTTTCGCTACATATATGGCGATTTATTATAATTCAAACAAAATATATTCCAATGTCCACTTACGGGACCAGTTGTCTACAGCTAGGAGAGATTTACTCAATTCTTCATTTGTCGGATCATTATTTGTCATCATGATTCATAGAGTTGATTGTTGCTATTATTATTATTATTATTATTATCATTTATATAAATATATACAAGATGTAACCATCGTATATACAGCGGCATACGTAAATCAATTGTATTATTAAATAGTATTATTTCTATTATTCGCATTCCTAGTGAACACCCAGAACAGAACATACGCTAAACTACTTTTAAAGGATCTCTTTCTTTCTCTCTCTCTCTCTGTCTCACTCTCATGTTCATGATGCCTTTATAAATACAATAATTATAATGATACAATAATAATTAAAACTAGTTAATCAAATCTCACAAGGTAGTCGTCTACTTGTTCTAGGATATGTCTCAACAAAATGGTTCTCGCCTGCGTAGCGACTTGGACCGAAGACATTTAGAAAACAAAAGGAAACACCCGCTAATGTCGTCGAAATACTCGAGAAGTATCCCAGAGAAATGTAAATAATTAGCTGGTGATTCCCCAGCAAAGGTGGCTTCCGGCGCATACAGAATCGTAGCTAGATATCGAATATAACAGCAACGTGCCGCGTACACAATTATAATTTCGTTAAAATAACGATTTAACAATGATAATTTTCGACATGATGATGATTAAAAAAGATCTCATCATTTAGCATACGTCAAATTTTCCCTGAAACTGAACTGGCTTCACCGTATATAGAAATAACTGAGCGGACATCGAACCGCTGATTGACATATCCGCTCAACGGCTGCGCTCGGTTAGGCGTTACAATCGATGTAACACTACACAAGCGACGACTTATCTACGACGACCATCGGTCCATGGGCGGTGTCGCGGCGTTAAGGCACATATCACTCCTCCGCTGGTTAACCATCAGAGAAGCAACAGGCATCTTGATATAGGTAGGTATCTCGGCAGAAAAACGGTTTCCTTTTTGTTTTGTCAGTACAGAACGCAAGGGAAAAAATATCTATATCAGAGACAAATGAGCACTTGAGAAATCTGTACATTCAGACGTTGTTGCCGCGCGAACTTTTCGGCGCTCGATTACAGCAATAATCTCATCTCGTTTACCCCACAAGCAATTTGTGACATTGGCGACAGCAGTTGTGCGAACAGAGACAGGCTGTATCCTTCACGCCACTGAAGGAGTGGGCGGTTTGCACGAGCTCCTTGCCCTTACCGCGGGTCCACAATCCCCTGCCGTTAATTAATCTCATCAGCTTCTCCCGCCCCCTTAATTCACAATTGTTATGATGCTCATTTCAGTCACTGGCGAGCATCCTTCAGCGAGTCACTTCACGTTCTGGAGGGTGTTTCACTATAGAAGTCACATATATGGCTATTCTGTAATGTATCCTGCGGTAAGTTTCCGTCACAGCAGATCGAGAGGACGTGACATCAGTCTCGGTGTGATTCCTTATGCCGTGATCTGAGGGAACGCCGGACGTCTTGTCATTTTCAACGTGCTCATTATATATCGATTAGTGTGCGGGCCAACCCCAACTCTTCCTTGGGGAGTGGTAGCATGATTACACGATATTCTCAGTTAATAGTTGAAAGAATGATAAGGCTAAAGGGTAATTAGCGCCCCAATTACCGCTCTATCCCATCAGCGTTAGGAGACTTAGCATCGACATATGGAGCTTCTGGACGGCGTGGAATAGCCTCGCTTCCTTTTCATAGACGTCTTTCTCACTCTTGTTCAACAGCTGATGTCGACGGTGCGCTTAAGGCAGACGCTTACGGAATGATGCTTGTTCCCTGACCGCCTTGCCGATGGGAGCCCAGCGCTATTGTCAGAGTGTCGACGAACGAACAGGCTGAGGTCTTTCGACAAAGGCGAAACTCCCTTCCTAAAAGTGTGATTGCTGGTGCAGTTCTTATTGCTCAGTAGCCTTAGAAGGCTGTCTGCTGATGTTAGTGATGATGGTCTATAAGGCTTCCGTATTGCGCCTGGCCACCTCCGCGGTGACCCAGGGCTGGCGTTGAATTCTCCGAGTCGTCGCTGCCGCTGCTGATCCCGCTCGTGTCGACGCCCTCACTGGGTGGCGCGTAGCCTAGAACAACCAAGGAACAACCAAGCACCAACTTCACGTAAAAGACGCGCGAGGGGATAGGGAATGAAATAATGGCATACCACAATACTCTACTCGGTGTGGGACAAGTGGCGTTTATCAGATGCTCGATCAGTTCATAGATCTCGGATGCATTAGGGAGATTGCCCGAGATCCTGAGATCATCGCTCGTCGCAAACAGCGCCGAGAACTGCGCCAGCCAACAAGCAAGTATCTGACACACAAAATCAACAACGAAGTGTATAACCTAACACCACTCGTTATTCAGCCATCCAAAGGGGGTTGGGTGATTCATATACGGGTCATATGCAGAGATCGCAAACGTAGATTCAGCCGGGTGGGATTTCAGCAGGAAAGCCAGGTCAGATTCAGCCACACAGACGTCAACGCAAACACTGAGCCATTGCTGTTCGCCATTCGACGGAACTGCATGTACGGGTGGCCCAGGCCAACGTTCCACACAAAGGCCGCGCCAACAAAAGCTTTCTTCAGACAAAAACAACCTCGGTGAAAGGCGCGATTTGTTGTTGTTGCTCGTACGCATGCCGTCGTCATTGAAAGCCAGTATTAATATAATTATTATCACGTGACTCGTTCATCCTGTTGTGCGAACGAGGACGTGTCAGCCATCGTTTTTCGGGGTTAGCTGGGTGGCGATGAATTCTCTCGAACGGGCGGGGTGTCGAGAGGGTGCTGACATCATGAGATAGCGACATGGTACAACCATACACCAAACAGCACATAGCAACCACAGAGACAACAATCACTACCAGCAACAGGCACAAAACGCAGGCAGACATTTCAAGAAGCAAATGTTTCGTAAATCGCTGTTAAGTGACTACGCCGAGGAAAGGATTAGATCTATCTAGATTCACAAGATATATATATATATATAGCCTTCGACATGCCACATGCAATTCGTATTCGCTTACACGATATTTGAATTAGTGAATAAGTCAAGCAGTTGTTGATATCTTCAGAATGATGATGCCCGAATGCGAAGTACAGACATCATCAGTAATCGTTGCAGAAGAAACGCCCTGCGTCCAATACGAAGGTAGGCACGAAGTTGAAGGACGAGAGGAGTTTGTTCTGTTGTTGTTCTTGTTGTTGTTGTTGTTGGCTTTTTTTTTATGCACAGTTTTTGCACCACAAAGGTCGCGGTGTCAGTGAACATGAACAACAATATTTTAGCATAGGACCCAACGGTACACACAAGTGATTGGGCGGGTAGTGATACATTGGTGTCCCCCCAAACAAGATCCGTAGCCACGCGTAAACCCACGGCAACAGTTACAAACAGAATACCTCTAAGTAGGCGTATTAGTCCTTGTTCGTCGGGCTCGAATGCCGAGTACCTCATTGTGTTGGCTCTGCGATCAAAACAACAGAGCTATCATTGAGTTGGCGTACCAAGTAATAGATGACCGAGCACGAATAATGTTTGATGTCAGCTGGGTGTCATCAGTGCGAGACTCACTCGTGATATTTGTTTAGCTAATTAATAAATCTCCTCCTTGCTAAGTTCGGTCTTCTGACGATATATAGCCTCTGCCATACCCGATACGGCAAAGGGATTTTGCCAGTTATTCTCAGGAGACTTGTTTGTATATTCGGCATCTGAGCGGTGCCACTGACGTACACTTGGTCTTGAAAAGCAATAATGATCTCCGTGTGACATATAAGAGAGCTTAAGCATTGTAAAATTGCAGCTCCTTCAATAAACCTTTACCTTTGTTTTAACAGAAACATAGTTATTAGTTTTCGTATGTTACGACAACGATTGCTGTTTGAATCCCGAGCATTTATTGAAGACCGAATCAGCTCAACGTTACGGACGCTAAAGATAGACTTGTCCCGTATAGGCTCCGTAATTAGCGTCATTGGGAACTCAAGGACCCACGAGTTAGTTTTCCAGTTGCAATCTCCATAAATAAATATGACCACGTAGTTGTACGTCGATAGTACAGCGATATATATATTATATGCATAACAAATCCGTCAAGCATAGGCGCTTGCTTCGGTTAGCTGTGAATCGATGAATGCACTCAATTGCGTGTGCCTCGTACTTAACCACTTGGCCTGGTAACGAAATTGCCCCTATTTATATTCGACTCGCTTCGAGAAACACGTCAACTCGACGCGGTGATTCTCAGTGATGCAGTAAAAGCGGTGTTTTGTCATTGGTGCAATGCTATCCTATCGAGTGCGTCCAGAGTAAACCGTACGTTGGCTCCCACCCGCTATCCAGGTGGCCCAAGGTACCCCGCCAAAACTCACTCAGTGCAAAAGGTGCTTTTCACTGCTCGTGGGTGCAACCGCCACCGTGTAACTACGACAATTGTGCAATAGGTGGAATCGCTTCAGGTGACGATGTGTGAGTCAAGTAGGTTATTGAACGAGGGCGCAGAACGCATTTTGTTACCCAATAAACGGCCAGCCAGTGGTGGTAACACTGTTTCGCCGGAAAAGGCGCCTCTCGTCTAGGCGGCGTCGCGCGAACATGCCTATGACCTCTACAGGCCTAAGCGATATAGCAGATATTGTAGGCCACGCTGAAATAATGATGTGCAACTAGATGTGTTTGTGTGTGATAAGGAGAGCAAGATGGTACGTTGGCTATTCATATATATATATATATATATATATATATATATATAGATATATATATATATATATGTTATAGTATTTCAGCTTTTGTGATTGAATGATGACGACAAACAGCATAGAGCGGTTCGACAGGAAGGACAGATGATATATTTCGCTTGTATTAGCTTTGTGTGTAATCTTTCAGCGTATTTGTGACCGATCTAAGATCCGCATCGGATTGGTATTGAGATCCGGGGTCTGTTCTGGCGCTATTGCCATTACCGACTCTTGCTGTTGAAAGTCAACACCTTCTCATCAGTCCTCTGACAATTGAAAAAATTCTATATGGGCATATCAACCTTCGTCTTCTACATCTTCTTGTTGACGTTATTGATTATCATTGTGCAATGTCCATCTCAGTTGTTTGCATCTGTAGCAGTTTTAAAATAGCAACATGCACTGCAAGTCAATGTGCATATCGTATAATATATGCACGTGTTAATAGGTGAGACAGCCAACTCGCCGGCGGTTATATACTACGGCACAAGTGTTAGTAACTCGGAATACTGTTAATTCGTATAGACATTCTCGTCGAAGGTGCGAGCTCACTCGAGAACATATTGGTTATATCTATATATATATATAGCCGTTTGTGCAAGCAGTGGATGTATAGCAGTGGAACAGCTATAATAAATAGTTAATTGGTAATTAATTCGTATTGCATGAAAAGAGCCTATCTGTGACGGAAATATAAATTTACACCGATCGTATTTGACAACCGCCGAACACCTAGCCACAAAAGACAACTGCGAACCGCCTAATTACTCTTGAAATTTCTAGAGAAAGAGAAATGTTTTACAAAAATTCTTAAAATTTCGAATTTTTGGAAGGCGCTCGCCCTCGGCCGCTTGAAAAATAGACCACAATGAAGACCTTGATGAATCGCTAACCGTGTTACAGAGCACTGCACTGATCGGTCAGCGAGATTCTCTCGCTACGGTAAATATGTATGGTAAGAGACTAATGAATTCGTATGATCCCCAACCGTACACAAAAAAAAAGAGTTAATTATTATCGGCGAATAACGCTGTGCTAATGAGATTCATAGATAGATTATATAGCTTTAAAGAGATCGATTTGTTTTCTTCTCTAATCAGAATAACAGCTAGAAATAACAGCGGGTGTAATTAGCCAGACAATCTATGCTAACTCATTTTAGCGGGGAGCTTCCTTTGCGGATTCATCCTACAAGCATCAGATCGAATTTCTGCTGTTCTGCCACCGGATTTCGTCGTCTGTGGCACAACCGATAACTGAAGCAGACTAATAACTTTATCCTTCATAAGCGAATCATAGTTGTGGTGATGAGAGCGGCGCTGGTGTCTTTGGTGTTTTGGGCTACGGTCCAAAAGGTTACCTTGCATCTGTCTTTGACAGCGTTCCTTGTCGCGTCGAATCGTAAAGATGTTGAGAATAAACACAAATCCGCCAACCGCGAGGATAACGCAAGGTAACAACATGGCGTTTCGCAGAGCGAGGAAATACTCCTCGGTCTGCTTTGCATCTGTACACCGCGCATCGGATATCTGCAAATCAAGGCAAATCATCATCATCATCGTCATTGTCATCGTACTTGACAAAGCGGCTAGAGACACTTGACCAACGTGAGAATATAATGACCGTACATCAAACAATGATCTACTCCAATCGAGAGTAAGGTAATCCCGTAGCTCCGTCAAACCAGTTATAAGATACCGATTAGTGGATAGGCTCACTCAATGCGAGAGCACTGAGTGCTGGGACAACTGGTAGAGCAACCTTATCTGTGTATATCTATATATTGAATTAGAGGAATTAGAAAGTTGCTATTCTTCGTGGCGATTATGTGTTACCTTAAAAAGGGTGTTTCATAAATACATATATAGATATATATATATATATATATATAAATAAAGTGTTGGAATATATTTTGTAGTCGCTGTTGTTGTCTTACCGCGCCGACGATATATGGACTGGCAGCATCTCCTAGCATATGTGAAATGAGGATTTGTATGGCAGACGCAGTACCGCGTCTCGTTGGCAGCACCGTATATAGAAGCATGTCAGGCACAACGGACCAATTGAGCGATAATAATGTAAGGCCAATAAAGAAGAGTATCCAGGTAGCCACAGGCGCCTTGTTGGCTAACAACACAGCTGCCATAATTAGCGGGACGCCACATATAAGGCCACCGGCGCAAATAATCGGATCGATGCGGTTGAACCTTCCACGGAGCCGTTTGGACAGGTAAACCGCTAACGTAATTCCGGCAGCTCCGCCGATGCACGTGATCGCTCCAAAGATTAGACTGATCCTGAAAATTCGCATTGGCACCGTGGCAAAATATTTGTAAAACATACATTATATATATATATATATGATATCGTGAAGAGTAAATCACATGATTTTATGAATGAATCAGATGTGCCGGATCATTTTACATAATATTGACACACCGTCATATTGTATCGTGAGCAGGCTACCGTGACCGTGAATGAATCATTCGTACGTCAGCAAATAGATAATTATATGCAACATAGAAAATAATATCGGTAGCTGTCACTTGAAGAAATGTTGTCGACATGTTGGAAATGAGCACCGAGTTGGCGCCCGTAAGGTAAATGTTCTATTGGTTTAATTAACGGAACTGTTACTATGTCGCTGAGCAGTGTTGTTCGCTTACTTTGCGTCGTCGACGTTACTCGTGCGGGTCGCTTCTGCCCGCTCCATGAAGGATGGTGCCCACCAAGACATGGCACCGAGGGCGAACGTGGCGGCCGTGAAGCCTAACGTCGACCAGATGAACGACATACTGGAAGCGTTGCAGAGGAAAGAGGAAATGCAACGAAATCGGTCTGGGATCAATATTGGTACCTATGCGAAATCGGGTTCAATAGGAAACATGTCGTCTATATGATGCTCTAACGACTATAATGAACTGTTTTTTTGTAGTAATAATAATAATAATAACACAAGCAATAGTAAACTTCTGTCGTCGCCATCGAGTGATACGTTTTGATGCGGGGATCGTTGTGGGGTAGGACATTGTATGTAACGCTGTCCGTAAAGCACGTTACTTACTTGCCAGCCAAATCTTTAATGTCTTCGACAATTGACGTGCTTGAGATGTGCACATCGCCGTCCGCCTCTCCCCGAGGTGGCTCGCGAAGGACGAATAGAATGAGGAGCGTTGCTATCGTTCCGAGGATTGGCGTTATCCGCAAAGCCCAATACCATTCGCCTGTCCAGTCTGAAATAGCAGAACCTAGCATATAGCCTAAACCGGATCCAATTGGGATCGCGTAGTAGAAAACGCCTAAGGCCAGGGTTCGCTTTTCCTCGGGGAACATATCACCAATAATTGTTGGTGCGATCGTTGAATATGACGCCTCGCCGACACCAACAAGACCGCGCAATGCTAGAAATAGGTAGAAATTCTGTCAAGAAGCCAACGGAAACAGAAGACGGAGAGACATACGCAAATTAGCTAAGTTAGACATGAGTCAAATAGTAGCCCGTCAATCCGTTAAGCCGTATCACAGGTCAGCTTCGGGTAGATTCATATATATATATATATATATATATATGCGAGAAACAGGTAAAAATTAAGAGTCTTCGAAATCATGGAATCGTTTAAGTCACTCTACGATAAATCGGCAGATTCTGCCTACTGGCGGAAGCTTATCTTACCTCAGGCGGCCACGAGCCTAGAAGTGTGGTTATACTCCAGAAGAGAACGCCTGCTGCCATCAGGATCTTCCGTGAGTATCGATCACCCAGATAGCCGAACACTGGGGCGAAGATCATGTACGATATGACGAATGCGGTTTGTAGGAAGCCACTCTGCTTGCCATCAAGATCGTATTTAACCCGTACCTTCGATAGAACGGCTGAAGATTTTCACATGACAACAACAACAACAACAACAACATGTGTACGCGACGACACACGGCACCAGAATCGAGCAAACAAAGACAGATAGAGTTTAGTTTAATTACTGAACATCTGAGTGCAGATGAAGCATTTCGAGTACTGCAAGGACAACACGCACATGTAGGCGAGTACTCAACGACGAGAAGTGAAACAAACAGCTAATTTTATATATAGACAGAATTGCCACTATATATAAAGTTTGAATCAATATATCGAGTTTGGGGACAAGTGTGTATAACGCAAGCGCAGGTTCCGGCCGACATACTCGCTCCGTTTGCTCATCAACACGAATAGCACATGTGACAACAATGGCAATTAATATCTTATAGGCAATAAATCAGGGGCAATGCCTTTTACTTTCTATTTTTTGCAGTTGTCCTTCCTTCTACGTGATAGTACGGCGCTATCGTGCATTAACCAGCTACTTTTTTTGCTGATTTGGTTGATTTCCTTAAAGCAATCGCATCACTATTTCTTCTTTTTTCGTTATTTTCTGAGTTCAATAAAAAGCCGCTACGAACATTGTGTTTGTGTGTGGTCACATAGATTCTAAATGTAGTCTTACGAAGCAATGCCGGAAGCAGTAACGTGGACGTTGAGATGTCGGCTGTGAGTCACGCCAGAAAATTTACAGATCTAAATACGCCTAGATTACTGTAGTTCTTCATCAGTTGATTGTAATCATAAGATTGCGACAGTTTTTTTGTTGGAAATTACCATTTAACTAATATATATATGTATATGTAGTAGTGGATTTTTGGTGTACATCTTGATGAGATCTGATAGGGCAACGTGGACTTGACCCAATTCCGCCCCAAGAAAGCTCTCGCCGGAGATCGCATTCATTTCAGAAGTCAGGATATTGCTCGGTGCAAAAGAATGTCTGATCCTATATATTTGCTGCATTTTTCAACTCGGCCGCTACGGCGTCTCATACTTTGTTCTCAATTACGACAACAGAATTCAGCCTATGCTGAAATTAAAAAAAAAATTGCTTTACAATGTGTGCCCCCTACTACCGTCTGGGACACGTCCTGGTCTATTCCCGAAGCTGTTTACATTCAAAGCTCTGCCCGTCCGCGCCTACATCGAGTACACCCGTTTTTGCCTGCATATTTTTTTCAACACATTGCATTTATCCATTTTGCTAATATTTGCAATCGTGGACTTCCCGCGAACAACACTCCTCCTGATGGCTGTTTCGAATATCCCTCAAAAAATTCTCTTGTTCTACGACAATATTATCGGCCGTCGACGCTGTCAGGCTCCACGGCTCAATCATCTCGCACCTCCGCTATTCCCGATGAAATTCGCGTCGTAACATTTTAACCCAGTGAAGATGCAAAAATTCACTTATTTACACTTATTTTTTCTATTTACTTAACTTTTGTCCCGTCGCCGTGGGAATACCGTGGAATCTGGCTTTCCCTATATTTAACTCAGTTGTTTTAATTTACTCAAGTGGGCTAACTATTTCACTGGTTTAAGTGACATCCCATAAATCGAACGGTGCCGCTATTTGAGCATACATTGTACGACGCACCCCCCTTCATCAGAAGCCACCAGCAATGACAACAGTTATTAAAACACTAATTAGCCTCTTGGCAAGCAATTCACCAATAGAAATCTGCCAATCAATGCCACCGCGTTCGAGAGCTATGGGCTGTATGGAACGTATAGACAAGACAAAAGTGTGTTTCAATTTCTAGCTTAGCCATTGAATCCTTCTTTTCGCTTCTTTTTGCTAATTGGTCATTCGCTGGCGGAGCAGCGAATGTCCGAGCTCCTGTCGAATGCATTACCCATCGTTGTAGCCTTAACTATCGCCGTCCGATAGTAGCTTGGTAGATTTGTTAGCTGCACGATTAAAATCGTCTCTGTCTAAACAAGAGCTATGAATTGCTGGTCTAAGCCCGGCAAAATATCTCACAGAGACGTCTGCTGGAGTGAAGAATTTTTTTCCAAAAATTTCAACACGCACTTATTATACAGTACAGGTTCAACGTTGTAATTAGCTTGTCTGACAATAACGATTACGATTCTAGAAACCTCAGTGGCGCGAAATAACATAGATATAAAATAGATGGATGTTCAATTGAATAAATAATCGTAGACGATTACAAAAGGCTAAACAGTATACATCGCACCGGTGTCCATTTCATACCTGCCCCCTTAAGGAATAGAATACGGAGTCGTTTGATTGACGACTACTAAACTACATCGTAGAAATGTGCTATTTTTACGCCCAATTCGCCCTATTCGCTGCCTGACAGCCTTCGTCACTGTGGAATCACTGCGGCACCTACATTTCCACTACCCCACGGCAAGGCGGTCGCCCCGTGTTTCGATCATCTCTTGCTATCAGCCTTAAGACGCTGCGCCAATCGATAGAGTAAACCGGATTTCTCAACCGAGACCATTAGAACCGTTCAGCCTCTACTAATGCTACAGTTTTCGATTGGCCAGAAGGTACTGTGTCTCGTTGACTCTTCCATTCCAGCATGGTTACCACCGCCAGCCACAGTGGCAGTGATGGGCAGAGGCCTCCGTCTATCAGACTCGCCGCCTGCGTGTTCAACACGTGACACACAGTTGCTGCAACCATTGGCGAGCCACAAGGTATACACACACACACACACACAGGCACAGAAAGTCGTAGGCAGAGACGGAAGAGGCAATGCCGACCATATCGACAACAGACTCATGAGGGCCGTCATGATCTATCTAAACGGGCTATGGCCATCCCCTCTCTCTCTCTCGGTGCTTTTCGTTCAGGTGACGCCACCAGCTCACGCGGGTATATTGAAGCCCAACGCTTTCCACTCGTCGACAATCTACCTATCTCCCTTCTCTCATCGTTTGGCTGACCCACTAACCAATTGTAGAGCAACGTGGCAAATGCGACATCCTTCCAGATGCAAACAGCGAACCTCTGTTCGCTGTTTGCATCTGAAGGCCAACACTCAAACTCACTTGGAACGAGAGAGAGCGAGAGAGAAGGACTGAGGAGATAGATGTGGTTGACGGAAGGTGCAGAGAAACTGCACGGAGACTTCAGAGAGCTGGGCCGCTGCAAAAGTTGGTTCGGTGATGCCACTGTGCCGTCTACTGCAGCAACCTTAAGCTGCCGTTTGATATGTATACGTCGATAGGCTCTTAAACTAGACTATGGGTGTACGCTTGTGCGCACAAGTGAGTACATCGCGAGATCGTCCTAGCCAGGACTGCAATGATTTTCATGTTGCTCAATAGAAGCAAGAAGACAGACTATCATTTGCAAATCGATTGCGTTTGCAGGTTAGCGTGAAAATGATCTCATCCTCTGATAGGCAGAGGAACAATGGGGGCGAAAATAAGGAGAGATGGCGAGATTGAGCAATCTCAACATGTGGCAATCACAGATAGAACACCATTTCAGTGGGGATCGTACGCAACAAGGGTTCATGCGGGAGGTTCAAATAGGTTCACTTTGGCAACGAGTCATTGCTGCTTTTTACTGCACAATATTTTGTATTAGCACGGGATATCGGATGCATTGGTCATCATTCTCGAATCAGACTTGGACCTAAGTTGAAAACTAACTTAGCAAGCGCGTTTTTTCTTCTCGATTAGTATACTATCAACGTTGGCAAAACTGCATTCATGCGAAGTGTTGACCTTGAAACCGCATTACCACGTTCCCATGTCGGCGGGGCGCAATAACCAGCGGCAATTTAATACGTTATTCACCTTTATGGAAAACGTTCCTAGGCTTATTGTGGATGAACACGCGCAGAATAATGATCTTAAACAGAATGGCGCTAAATTAGAAAGAGCCACAGAGTTGTTTATCAAAATCGATTGTCAGCTGCAAACATCTCTCGCTCGAACACTAATGAGACATGACAGACGTACGTATTTGCCTCTACTTATAAGGCTTAGGCAAACGGCACATTGATCATATGCTATGGGTAACACAAACGGGCAGCGCGTGAAGCAGAAAGCAGCGAGGGCAATAGGTAACTAGTTCTTGTTGCCTTCAGAGAAGAATGTCTTCCTCAGTCCTGTAATATATTAATAATAGAAAGATGAACGTCTGGTCATCGGATGTTGCTGAAACACCCGATGTATATATACTGCGAGTGACGTGACAATTGAGTATCTCTCTAAGAGGAAAGGGTGATGCGCGTGGCGGCTTCTCCTTCTTCGTCTCGTACGTTTTCCTAAGAAGTACACTGATGATGACCATAATGATGCTGATGTTGTTGTTGTGGTGTCGGATACGGGTTCGGGTCCGGCGAGGCGGACAACAGTGGTCAGGCAACGCCCGAGCGTTGATACGAGCCCATCGACACCCGTTTAAAGTCGCAGGCCTCGTACTACTAGTAGTCTCTATGAAGGGAGAGGAAGGCGGCGAACGTGAAAAGGCTAAGCAGGCGTGGACCTGGTGGACACATCGGCCCCGGACACCAGTGGCCTAGCAAGCCCCGGTGGGGTTCCCTTGTTCGCGCGTCGCCTCGCGCGTTCTGTGACCACTCGAGCCCGAACTAGATCGAGTATGTGGCCATTTGCGAACAGACGAACAACAACAGCTAGCATTTGGCATTGAAAAAGGTGCAAGGTGCAAAGTGTATTGGGCCAACGGCGAACCTACGGCCGCTGCCACTAGCACCCGAGGGATAGGGATGCCGATTCACTGTTGCTTTTTCCGGTACTGGCATACATAGCTAGCTGTGTTGTTCAAAATTGCATTTTGGCACAGATTTCCGAACTTTTGTCAAACTATCGACGTCTGATGAAATCGAAATATCGAAAACGACAGTTTTAGTTCTTTCCACCTGCTAACTTTAAGTAGCTATAATGTAGTTACCGCTTGAGCACATAACGCGAATAACTTATATGAGAATTCGGCCAACACGATACCATGGTTGATTGCTACCCAAACTTTTAATAGAGAACGCCGGGTCTTCTACGAGCTTGCGAATGAAATAACGGAGAAGCTCGATAAACGATTCCAGCCAGGTACAAGCGGCGCCGTTCACATTGGATGTGGTATATAGTCTGAGCTTAGTTGACAGAAAGCAGCGATGGCTGAATCGTCTTTGGTAAGGTAACCGTCTCAGGGCTGTTCGCGCAGCTACAACCCCCGTGGAAGGACCCATAGACGCCTTGACTATAGATAGGATCCCACACATAGTGGGTTCGTAAAGGACAGAATTGGCTTCGGTCGTAGCACGGAAATCGAATGGTCATTGTGGACTGTTCAGTCGGACAACTGGGAGAGAGAGAGAGAGAGAGAGAAGGAGTACTTTCCGCGTCTTGGCCGAAACGAAACAGATTTATCAGAAACTGAACTAGAATAAGTAGAGGTCTGTGACTCGGCTGGTGGAGTCGCAGCAGTCGTCGCGGGCCACGAACATAGAGTGTGAGTTGCACTATATCTATATATATATATATATATATATATATATACACCAAGAACTCAAGCCTAATTGTGGAGATTACTAAACCTGGGCCAACCAAACGACGATTGAATGCATTTCCAACGTCAGGCGAGTAACGGGTGGGTGTTCGAATGCTTTGTGGAAAATGAAATCATAATAAGCAGGTGATCGGCTCAGGCCGATTGGGCGCGTACGACCGGGACAATCGTTCAGTCACGGTGGTGGTGACGGACCTGAGAGATGCACAGTGCAATCACATGTATAATACAAAGAACACATGCGGATAATCTGACAAGAGTAAATCCGCCGACGAGACGGACGTTACCCGCTAGCCCGTAGCCGAAATGCTTCTCTCGACGAAGGTCACCCCAAATCCTAAGTTTATGAGTAATCCATCGAAGGGATATAGATGTCGACGATCCATTGTTCATTGGCCTGCTACTCCTTGCGAATAAGGGAGACCGCTGATCTACCGAACGGTATCGAAAGGATTAACATCAGCTTGCAGGAACGCCTGCGGCCTGCGGTCCCAGCGAAACGGGACAGTCAGCCAAACAGGTGCTGTATTGTCAAGAACATGCCGGAAAGATTTGTCTGCTGAGCTCACCATTGTCGACAGGGTGACTGTACAGAAGGGAAACTATTGTGCTGGTTATGATAGGATATTCCGGCAGTGGCCATGGCCTCCAGGTGGCGGAGGTTAAAAATGTACGTTGGAGAGAGCATTCGCCTTCGTTGAATTGGAACATAGCAGTCATGCACGGCTGCAAAGCTGTACTGACGTTGTACAGCCAAAGTGGGCATTGAATAGAACAACAAGAGTTTTGTGCGCTAACAAACGGCTCAATTATTATTATTATTATTATTATGCCTGTTAAAATATTGTACTTCGAAATTACGAATATTGTAGTTAACTATACCAATATATTTAACTTTCGCTTTATTGTGAGAAAGTAAGAAAACTACGAACAGAAACAAATCTCAATGTCACCGAAACAGGCGATCTGCGCCCAATCTTATGGCAGACTATGGCCGTACTCGTAAAGTGGACTAGAAATAGGCAACCGAATGTCCACCCATATGTTGATGTCAATCATCCATTCATAATCGACACATCGCCCACCTATACTTACTACAGAATATTCATATTTATCTATGATCTATCAGGGCTGTCTGATGGGAGTCTGGCACGCGGGCCGATCACGTCGCCAATCCGCTGTTATCGCTATTATAATATTTGAACGGCACAACACGCAGACTGTGCAACAGCAACGAAAGCAATGACAACAGCAACTGTTAATTATCAAAGCCGAAGAAAAGCCTAACCCAACGTCGAAAAGCAGGCGACTTCCCTTGCTCGGCTCGACACAAGAGATACGTCCATAGACACCGTATAGGTAGTGAATGCAAAACCTGATTATTATGGGTTGGCATAACAATCACTCGAAATGCTAATGCTTCATTCACGAGCGGGCAGGCGAGCCTATTTTGCAAGTACGAGGCTATTGGAGTGGTAGTACTACCATTGATGTAGTTGGGAAGGTCACTAGGGCTTCGAGCCTGAAAGGTCATGACTTCGCTGGCTGCAGTGACCGGGAAGCCTATTGAATAAGTGGACATGACCCAGACCGTAGAAGGGCGAGCTGCCTGAACGAGAGTATGAACCTATTCTAGGCGTTTGTGATGGACGATTTACACAACAGTATTATAATTCGACTCCAGCCATCCTGTCTACCTCTCTGTGGTTGAAAGCAAACTTTTCAACAGAACTTTGCTGGATCTCCGTATATTTGGGACTCCCTCATAGAAAATACATAGTTAGGCGTAGTTCTGCTTGTGACGCTGTATTATACTGTCGATATTCGCTGCTAATAATCATAATAATAATAATAATAATAATATACAATTCCTCTAGTCATCTATATCTTTCTTCTTAGCGTTTGCGCGCTCACCCTCCTGAAGTATCAGTCTCTACAGATATTCAATCGGTCTGCACACAGCCACTAATGAGGCGATATGCGATACATTACAACGCACAGTGCTCTGGGTGCTGCGTGATCTAGATGTACGCTATTTTGCTCCAGGTGTATGGCATACGTCTGGGTCCCGGTTGCCGGCTGACTACCAATGTCTGTCGAGACAGTCCCGCAGTACTGTAGCACCTCGCTTTTCGCCGCTAGTTTCGACGTTCGAAGACGACGTAGTACGAGACCTGTACAATGTGTCGGCAATCCAAACCATTGGCATATGGCCAGAGGGACGGGGAAGGCCCGGCACACTGTGGCCCCATAGACCCGCACGGTGTGGTCACAGCAGGACTGTCACCCTTTCATCTGAGGGGTTCTCTTAGAAGAAGCAGCAGTAGTTGCAGTAGCTGTAGTTGGTATGAGGCTCCCGTTTATTCCTCTGGATCGACCTACGGCAGTGAACGTGTTATGTAAGGATACCGAGACAAAGCATTGAGGTCGACCTTACGCCATGGTTATCTGTTGTAGGGCTGTACTTGTCCAGATCAGGGTCGGACCTCCTGGTCAGGGAGGGAGGGAGGGAGTTACAGAACCCAGCATCAGGGGGCAAATCAAGGCTGCTTTGCAGGCAAGGCCTTCGAAGGCCTGCCCCTCTGCCTGTTCAGACGATGATGTCGTCAGTGAGTAACATCGAGACTCCGAGGACTATCCCGGGTGACATACAGGCTCGCCATGCGGCTTTGCCCAGCTGAGTCAGACGTGCCTACGCGCCAAGAATGGTAGCACCAGCAGCGGCGGCGAAGGCTATTGCTGGATCCCGTTATCCCCCGCCCCAACGGAACTAAGCGAGCGAGCGAGCAAGCCGACAGCCAGACGGGTCACACGATTCATCGTGAGGTCGATCCTTTCCGAGATTGGAGGCTTACCGCCCAGCTGCCCAAGAAAGGATCGCCGATAGGTAAACATTTGGCAAATTGTTTCAAGGGAGACGTGGAGCAAGCTCCAAATAGAGATCAAATAAGGGAACCAGAAAAAAAAGAGGTTAAAACAAACAAGATTCATTTGAATGCAATCCGTCCCGCTCCGCCCTACTGTCACTAAACTATAGTACAACGATTTTGCGTTCGGCAAGCGAGCGCGTTCGCTCTCTCAGAGATGGGTCAAGATGACCATCGCATTCTGGCGTGTGATGCTCAAGTTCTATCGGAGCTACCTGTGCGGCTGTTGCGTGATGTGAAACACCAGAATGGATTATATGTGGTCACTTCGACAAACTATCAAGAATGAGCAGAGTGTGCAGCCTTTTTCCAACCCTGCACTTCTTCGTGTTATTTGCACAACGGCTGCCGCTGTTCGGCCGCGATACTAAATTCTATGACAATCCAGATCAATCTTTTTGGGGGGATTCCGACAACGAGAATAATCTCCCGAGGTTTCGATAACACTCAGGGTCGCGCTCGCGAGTCGCTCATACGGGCGCCGCCTTGCGATGATGAACTAACTAGCTCGCAATTCAAGGCGAACGAGCGCGGAGCTTGTTTGTACAGCCGCTGGAACTTGGCAAACACAAGGGGTCGACGCGAATGCTGCAGATCGTCGGCTAAATGTTTGATCAGTCGAGCAAAGCTAGCCTAAGGAAGTTCGTGACAACGAATCTGGGGGGTAGGGGGGAATCTTTCCTGTAGTTGGATTACTGATTTCGTGATACCGTTGCAAGGATAAATAGCATTCAGGATAGACGAACTTGATCAAGAGCATCATCACAAAAAGAGGCCAAGATGCCGCGTCGAACAGAAAGTTGTCGAAGAAATTCCCAGATGCCTTCAATTAGAAATCAATTATAAATGGTCGAAGAGGACTTAAACTTCAGCGGGGGTCTCGTAATACATAAGTTGTAATTTTTTTCCATAGTGCTCTATCTATTATCATTTAATAATAAATATTAAATTATTCATAAATATTATTGTTAGTGTTTCTAGTATTACCATAATCACAATTACCGGGGTTGTCATTATTTTTATTGCTATGTTTGTTTGTGAAATGTTTATGTAATTGGCTTATAGTTGAAGGGTGCATCATCTCATTATCAGCGAACAATCAAAGCAACTGGGATCTTCCTGAGATCGCTGTTGCGCTAACGAATCAGTGTTGCTGAAGTGAATAGGTTCTGCTGAATTCGACGATGCCCAGTGAGTGCTTCGTTGGGAGACATGGCAATACTCAACATTATCCGTTTCAATATACAAACGTTACGTACTGACGGAGAGAGATTCAAGTTCTATAGACTTTTAGCATAAGATAAGACATCTATGTTTCTTGAGGATATTATCTTAATCAAGTTAAATATCGATTTACTCAGAGCTACAAGAATGAAGCTAGCACATGACTGGCACTCTGACCGGTGGGTGTTTGCTGAGACACTTTTCTATATCAACGACTGAGCTAGCGCACCGCACTGCACCGCCTTGCAGTTCATTAGTCGTCATTGTCGCATTTTTCTCTTGGTGTGATTTATTTCGATATTTTTATATTTGTCAAGAAATAGATCCACCATGCACAGACTCGTCCACCCGTCCGTGACGTACATATTGGAGAGCTTCAGCATTGTGAAATTGCAGCCCCTTTACGAAACCAATAAAGCTTTACCTTTAACTTTACTAATCGCCCCCATGAGGAATCTCGCTTGCAATCGTGGAGACTAAACGAATCGTGATCGATAGTCATTCAAACGTCCCTAATACATGACGATGCTTTAGCATCGTCAAATTAATCAGAGTCAACTCCATGCTGTCCCACGTTGCCAGAGTGAAATTATGTGATAGTATCGATAGATGGTTCACTTTTAAAATCACATGTGTGCTCAGTCACGCGTTAGGAGCCGATCAGGAAGACATCGAATAATACCAACGAGAGGATTTTGTTGAAACTCGCTGAAAGATGGCTTGAGGCTGAGGTGGGTGATTGTTGAAAAATCATTTAACAAAGAGATAACTAGTAACACCAAGAAGGTGAGTGTCACATAAATCGAGCTAGAAGTGTTTTCAGTTTTTATATATATATATATATATATAAAATACAACCACGACGATAGCAGCAGCAATATTTTAAGTTGAATATCGTATTTTACTCGAATTACATAAAGCAATCGAATGGCAACGATTTCTCTGCCTCGCCTTCCCTTGGCCACTCCTCCCAACAAAGCAACCGTTGACGATTTACTTGTCGCTCTCTATTCGACTGCTTGCTCTAGTTATCGATTTGCTCCCGAAGCAGCACCCCCCGCAAGGCTAGCATAGCAAATATAGTGAACACAGTATTCACGGCACGAATCGAGCTCATATATAGCCCTAACATCTTAATTACATGCTACTCCTCTATAAATGAAGGACGAATGGCGACTGTGAAGCGAACGGCCGTCATACGCTTCCAGCTGGCGGTTGTAGTCGTTAGTATCATATTTTTAATATATATATATATAAATATATAGCCATGGTATGGTATAATGTAGCCCCTCGCCGAGCGGCCGTTGTTGCTGCTATACTGCCACTCGGGACAGTCATCCATGCTGCTGCTGCTTCAGACGGAACAAGGAAAATGTGCGAAACAGACCAGCACAGAAGTCACAGTCCCTCCTTCTGCGAGTAGCCAGTCGAGCTACCTACTCGTGCCGTTGTTGTAGCTGCTTGCTTTCATATGTTATGTGTCTAGCTGGCTGGCTGCCTGACTGAAAAGTGGTCGCGTTCGACGTCAGAACTGACATCACCAGACGCTCGACTACAGGGCAAACATTGCTGCGAAAAACAAAGCAACTCTATGGGATACAATTCCGAGACAGGTCGACGCGGAGGAAGAGCATTGTCATAATAATAATACAATTGGAAAAAGACAGTGAAATGCGGCACGATGAATAACTTCGGTGATTTGTCTTATCTATAGAAGGCCGTAGGCAGTTCCGATTCGGCAGCGTGTGCGAACAAAAATAGCACTGGCTACGCGAGACGCTGAGAGAATTAGTTGCCCGATTTAATTTTCAGCTGGAGAATATCGATGGGTGGTCGATCGACTGTACAAACTTCCCGGTCGTCGATGGAAGTGTGCGAGAGACAGGGACGAATAGACGGGCCCAGTGCGGCTCTACTTGAGACCACGTGTAATTAGATCTTATAGCATTTGGCTTAAACGGTAAAATTGAACCTAATGTAAGTGTATCAACAAGATGTACATGATGAACACGGATTAATACGGGGGTGGTAGCCGTGGGCTCGTTCAGCTCAATTTGCTCGCAGAGAAAGACTCGGCAAAGAGTCTAATAATAACATTGAGCTGGAAATTTTCAACGCTTTGTAATTAGAAAGAACTAGTCGGCCGTTCGAATGATCTGTTGGACAACTTGTTGACGAGCTGCTAACGGTGTATGTTTTGACTCGAAGACTCCGCCAGCGATAATAAAATATTTTATTAAGGGAATCGCATGTGTCATCCAAACGATAGACAGATTTCCCCGATTTAATTTTGTTGACATCGTCAAATACTTAAATAATCTTCAGGCTATAGTCAAAACACGAGTCACAAGATGATCTCTTGAGTAAAAACAATCTATTCGTCATAAAACAAAATGCCAGCCGTCGGCGGTAATCGTTATCGGACCACGGCGTTGGGAAAACCGACCTCTTGGCCTCTGCTCTATGTTAGGCAAAAAGGAATCGGAATTGTTCCAGGCCACGTCTGAATCTCGCTCGGACTCATTAGCAAAAACAGAAAAAAAACAAAACATAATCTAATTGAAAGCTTGGGAGAACAGCGCCAGGAAGTGCAATCCGAGAGATATTTTTAGACGTTTGCTACGTATTTAGTTACGTGTACAGAGTTCTCAGAGATTGTTCACACTTAGAATAATAGTACAAAATAGCAGTGGAATTGGACGCGAGAATCTATGAGGTTTGTGTGCCTGCTGCAGTATTTCTAGGTATGTGCCCCTACGCGTCGAGTCGAAGCTGGTAACTTCATCACTGTGTGTAGTTGATGTGGATGGGTATGCCTATGCGAGCGCGATGACGACTACATTTGCTGGACAGCAATCGGAAACGCCCCGCGTGTGGGTGGTGATTTCCTGCTGTGGGAAACGAACGCGATTCTGAACCCACAAACGCCTCACGGCGCTGTGGAGACAGTTCGACGAAATTACAAAATCAATATTGATATATCATCAGCACTTGCTGATGGCTGAACATGATATGGTACCTGGGAGCTTTTCATAAAGCTTCATGTGTCTGCCAAACACGCCGTCGACGGCTCACTAATTCGAGCGACATACATAATCACGTGTGATATGTGTAAAGGAAGCAATAACAAAGAACACTGGCTAAGACGAAGAGTCTGTCAACGTTAATTAACTTTGCTAATTTAGCCACTCACCTGCAACGGTGACCCGGTCCATATAGTTGATGAGGTTGACAAAGAAGAGGATGGCCAAGCCGGCCCACTCCCGCTTCCACGAACGCTGCTCCCCGGAGAGGAGAGGCGGATCCTGGGCAGATCTGCTATCCGCCATCTTCGTGACGACGGTCGATGTCGAGTCGACGTGGGTAACCGAGGAGACCCGTTTTACCCGGTTTTCTGCGGGCGTCCAGTTGATAATTAGTGTGTTATCGAGCCAACCTAACAGACCCATCTGGGAGCGATTTGTTGGTTGTTTCTGTGGAGGCGAAGGCGAGCTACCCGAAGCGCAGAGGCGATAGTTGTTTTTTTTGTTGTTGTTGTTGCTGCTGCTGCTACAGCTGCCCCTGCTATCGCTGCTGCTGCTGCTGGCACTGTTGCTGGTGATACACAGATGTCGTAGACAGGGTGCTGTCTCAGCGGCAGTGGGCTCGTCGCCTCCTGTGTCCACTGCCGGCGCTTCGAAGCCGGAATCGAAGCTGTCACGAGCTGCTTAGCGCGAGCGTGCCACCAGGCACAGCGTAAACACAAACAACCAGCGTACAGCCACAGCGCGAAGCCGCAGAACAACGAGGGCACGATCGCGAAGCAGGCCGCGCCATGTCCATATCATGACGCAACACAGGCCGACGACGACGACGACGACGGCCGCCACCGCCACCATTAACCGCGACCCCAACCGGCATCACCATAGCATATCGGATTGACCCCACGCGCGGATAAGCGTAGGCGTGCCCCGCAGCAGACGGAGCAACATTGGGAGCAGCAGCAGAGCAGCAGCGGAGTGAAGCCCCGCAGAAGATGAACGCAGAGACGAAGATGTGAATAGAGGGAAAGAGACAGGACGATAAAAGACAAATACGATACGATTGTTGTTGTTGTTGTTACTGCTGTTGTTGTTGTTGTTGTTGTTGTTGTTGTTGTGATTGTTATTGTTGTTGTTGTTAGATCACATAGAGGCAAGCGAGGCAACCACGACCAATGGATAGCGATAAGGGTAATAATAATATTATCAATATCGGCAACGACAATAATAACAACGGAAGCACGAAGGGAACGGAGGTTTAGGAAAGAATGATGGATTCGAGCAGGCAGTGATAGGAATCGCATTTAGTAGCAGTAACCGTAATGGTAGTAGTGGAAGCAATAGACACAGTTCAAGTGCAATGTATTCGATAAACAGGTGAGACGTGAGAAGAGCTGGTGGAAGATGCAATCGCATTAAATGTAAAGCATGCGAGAAGTGGAGCGCACGATGACGGTCCGGTTATTTGGTTATTAGGTGGCTGCCAGCTTTTGCTGGCAGCCACCTAATAACCTAGACTAGCTCACTATATATCGTAATGATAGGAATTGAGTTGGCTACTCGTCGCTCGCATACGGGCAACGTATGTACAGTAGTTTAAAGCCAGCGTCCAGAGGGGGTTGACGGGCCCATAATAAAGTAACGAAGCAGTTACGCAGAATAATCGAAGTTGAGGATCAACGAGAGTGTAGTATGGTTGATTGGCTGATGGTGACGTTTTTGCGGCAGGGGTTCGGCGCGCCTGCTGACACTGAGTTGTTTTAGAGCTTCTTCAGATAACAAAAAAAAACTATGAGTTTTAGGATAACGCCCAAAGGTGCGAGGTGAATGGCCTAGATTCATATCGAGTCACACGTGACTTATCGGTGTCACGGGACCAGCGATTTGTCACTTGATGCCATTACTCGAGGCGTCACCGCACAGGCCCGTTAATACCATTCTAGTGAAATGCTCTGTCTCGACTTACACTTGAAGCCGGCCTTAACTCCAACGGTTGCTGCTTGGATGGTCAATTTTGTATGTAATATTAGCGTACGCGAAATAACACTGCCTACTCAACGCTGCGACGACGGCGGCGGCGGTGGCAATAGTGAAAGCAATATCAACATTAGCACGGTCATCCGAGAGAAACATCGGAGGCAGCAAAGAGCAGCGGGATCGCAGGAAACACATTCGACGCCAACAACGGCAAGCACAATAAGAGCAAGAGAAGAAGGAGGAGCAGCGGCAACTCCTGTATCTCGACCGCACCCCTACCTCCAAGACAAAAGCCAATACAGGTTCTGCAAAGGCGAACAACGGACATTATTCGCTGTGGCGATGGCGGTCGGATGACAGGATGAGGAGAGCCCCAGTTCCTCACCGTCTCCAGTTCCTTAATCAAGTCTCTCGTTCTGCTCGTTGTGTGACGCCCTGATCGATGACCCCCAACACCCGCACCCGTAATATATAAGCACGCAGCTACATATTAGTATATAGAAAAAGCGCTGCTGGTATAGGGTGACGGGTGGCCTGATAGGGTTGTTCACCCCACATAAGCCCGCTCAGGCCCGCTCCACGCGCCTCTGTAGGCCTATTTTGTCCGGCTTTAGACGCCGCGAAGAAAAGGCAACAGCGCTCCCACTTCGCTAGCTTTCGATCGGGATCGTCGGTGGAACGGCTTCACCAGGCTGCGGATCGGCCGGATAAGGGAGTTGTCATGGTAGCTGGATGGCGAGGAGAGGTGCAATAGGTGGCCGACGTCGCGAACAACGACACCCGCGCGCACACCGTGCCTTTATGTTGATATTGGTCGGGACACGTGACCCCTTGTTCCGGGTAGATGAGAGGAACCAATCGAGGCGTTGCAGCGGTACTATAAGCACGATAAAATGAATGTACGATGAGGAACATAGGTGTCCTACCCCCCCGTTGTCCAACCAACTCTAAGGCCTCTCCTTCTATTCGTTAACCTCCTCCCGTCCCGTCCTCACCGTCTTACAGACCGAAGCCTCGGAACTCCATCTAAACCGATGCCTAGAACGGATGGCAAAGGAGACGAGGTAAAGGGAAATGGTGCCAACAGCTTCAGGCCAGGTCAACCCACTCTAGTCGGCCAAGTTTCCCCACCGCCTTTAATATCTATCGCCCGTTCAGCGACCAAAGCACGTGGATACGACAAAATGCGATGCCATATACACCCACCTAACGGTGCATAGTCCTGCTAGTTGTGGCGTAGACTTATCTAGAAGACCCGAAATTGTATACATGAATAGGATTCCTAGAGACCTCCCAGTCATTCAGGTGTTGGGTGCTCGGTATTCGCTGCATCCGTTCAGCACCATTCCTCTCTTCCTCTTGCCGACGCTCGTACACCAACACACACTAGCACGCACACAATGCGCACGCGCTCGACCACAAACATTGGAGCATATTAGGATAGCCACCCGTATCGTTCGGCAATTACCCTTCTCTAAATCCCTTTATTACATTGTCGACGCCTGGCGAGACTGTCCGCTATCGATGGCGCATTCCCTTCGATCAATTCCGTTTTTGTCGACCAAACTGTCCCTCGATACTTCCATCAACCAATGCCTACTTAGCCAGGTTCCTTGCTTTTGGCCAGCTGGCCAGCACACCGAAGCGACGGAGGACACCGTTCCTCTTGGGCACACAAATAGCTGTAATACAATTCAGGTTCGTGTGCCTAAGGGCGACGATCTCGGCGGTCGCAGCGGCCTCTCCGCCCTGCTGTAGGAAGCTTCATCTCACCAAACTCTAACTAAGATCGGTATCAGACAGGGCATGGACAAACACCAACAATATCGTGCAGCACCTGTCAATCTGGATCTACCACAGAGGCCAGCGGCGGAAGAGGGGGTCCAACGTCTGTACATATGGCCAAATGAACAGACATACCCCACCTGCGGCAGGTAGAACGACAACATCGACCACATGAACGTCACGCCCGTAAACCAGATAGGCTTTAGAGTCCTTCCGCGATCATGGCCTTTTGGCTCCATTGTCCCTTGCTTCGACAACACTCGCTAGGCAGTGGCTATTTTCCGTGGACACATTATTATCTGGCTCACGCTATAAAAATACCCGAATAGTCGACACGAAGCGAATACCCGTCCCAGGGGTGAAATCGTGTCACGAACTTGGTGACAGACTTTTCCATTTGCAGCAGCGGCACCTGCAGCAGAATTAGCTGATATAATATAGTATTCACAATTCGAATGGATTTATATCACAGATGAAGGCGAATCCCAATGCAACAAGAGGACAACGAACATGGATACAGAGCCCAAGGGGATGAGAAACTGCCTCTGCAAAAAGAGCTATATTACCACTTCCGCCTTGTGGGCATCGAAGAAGCCGTACAATCTCTTGCTGTATTTGTCGTGGCGATCGGAACGTGATTAACGAGTGAATCAGTCGAGTGAATTGGCCACATCACTACGAATCAAATGATGCTACTGCTGCTGCTGCTGGTGATGATGGTAAGAATCACCATCATATGGGGCCACCACCACGTATGGGCTAACACCGGGAGTTGAGGCACTCGGATGGGGCCTCTCGGAGCAAGCTGCGAAAGCGAAGCGGTTTAACCGACCATCCAGTAAATCAGCTCACCGTCAACTCATCGTCAACGCTACATAACCAATGTATGTTGTATCTGGCTACGGTTTAGTGAGAGATACGCAGGCAGCTGCTATCTAGGTAGCTATTATTGCGTAATGACAAGAAATCGGCACGCTGCGGCGACTGCCATTCGGCTACATACGATTCGAGCAACCGGATCGTGTAGACCGAGATATAGAGGAATAGATTGTTTTTAATAGAGATGCGGATACACCAATGAGGGAAGTAGACTGACACCAATATAACACCAAAGGTGGCCAGCCAGAATCACCTCATATGTGATTATTGACGATGCGCCCTTCCAATGTTCTCACATGTAATCGATCCCTGACGTTATTCACATGTTGTGGATATTGTTCTTCTATCGGATGAATGTTCACTCGCCCCACCCTTCTTGGATCGAAGTAGCCTGCCTAAGCATAACACCAATATCACCGCAGCTCCTTCCCAGTGCCATTTACTGTACGCGTCTGTCTATCCATTAATCAGCTATGGGCTGATATGAAAATTCGTCCCAGTGGACCACATGTTTCAAAATAATAAGTCCACACAATGTAGGTTCGATGACCTAGGCGGCGGCCCTACAATTTCTACATGCACATCTACTGATACTCGAGAGCAATCGCGATCACTTCCTTTTTAAGGCAATTCTACCATAGTTCACCCGGACGCTCGTTGTATGTGCGGCTATGACCAAGGTAGGCCAATACTTTGTGTCCGTCGTCGCTTGCCAATGTTCTCTGGCAACGACTACAAGTCTATATAGACGTGAATGCCACTCCTGTATCGTGTTAATAGGCAGCATCGTGGGTGACGTGATGGAAATCGGATAGTGCTAATTGTTCCAGTAAGGTTACTAGGTAGAGAAGAAATCATTTATGGAGAAATCTCAGTGACTAATAATGACTAGTTGTTACCATTCAACACGAATCGCTGCTGTTTGTAACCCACATATATAATATATGTATACGTATATATATATATATCACCACTTGATACACTCATTATGTCATAATCAAAGCATCTTGGGCGTATCGCTTTTAGAGCGTCTGGCAGACTCAAACGATGTTGTCTAAAATTTCGTTGGCAGCGGCATCGAGAACGCGGGCGGCCTGTCAAATCGGCATTACTCATGTATGGGCATATACGATCTATATTTCACTCACCGACTTCAACATCTGAAAAGGCAGTACAGCAATAACAAGCGATGACAATCAAGCGGCGTCATTCGAAGCAGTGAGAAATTCGACGTTTACAAAGCAGACTTCGATTCTTAGCCGGCAAGATCACACGTGATTGTATCTGTGTCGCAAGCGAGTTTTTTTTTTAACGAATATATATACACTCGAACAAACCGTCACATATATATATATATATATATATATATATATATATATTATACGTTACGATTGCTTGAGTTGGCTGAGTTGAATTTCGACGTTCGATGATTCGTGTGCAACCAATTTTAGCTGCTAGATTCACAGGACGTATTTATTTAAGACAACGCGATATACTTTCGTCGCAAATGAACGTCGGGGAGGCTCCACCGTCCATCATCGAGCGATGATATGATCGCATGACGACATTAACCGATTTCAGCGTATATGTACAAACGACCGAAAAAATACGACGATTACCTCCGCCAACCCGAAAGATTCGACTGTCCCGACGCGAATCATCGAAACATAGCTATCGCTGATTGATTACAGTCGCGCCAAGAAAAATAAAGAAGAATAATAAGAAGCAGCATATGGATACATGGCAATCTCCTAGAGGGTCCGTTTCTCGTTAATCAGCTCGACGTGCACGTTTCAATTATCAGCGATTTCAGTCTGTGTTGCGCCGTCACCCGGTGGTCAGTTCGTCTGTACTAAACGAAGATGTCATCCGCTTAGTTGAAATGGTTTGCGGATAGCGCGGCAGGATACCGTTGAACGGTATCCAACCAAGGGTGGCGGAGCAGCATCGTATTTGATTGCTATTGAGTAGGCTACTCGCAGAGATTGTACAGGATCCACCATCCTGTGCACTCGATATCTATATGGTCCGCTGATTACTTTGCCTAGTGTAGTAATCGTTCAAGGATGCTCCTCCTTAATATCTTCCCGCTCTCTAGCCTCACCCGCTGTCTATGAAAAAAAAATAAGGATCTCATTTGATATTTTGTCGATGACACACGCACACACTCGCGCCCGCAACGTACGCCTTAATTGATGGCGTATACTTTGCATGGAGTTGCGTATAGAACTCAATAGAATGGGCACTTTGGCCCCGCGACATCCGAATACAGCAATGGCGAGCAGGATACTGTTAACACTACACGGATACCGTAAAAGAATAGTATACAACAGGGGACAAGTTGACGAACCAGATCAATACAGCATGATCGATATATAGGAGTGTGACATTATGCGCCAGTAATCGTACCACGAGATGTAACGCTGGCATGCAATAACCACCGACCATTACACGGCGGATGTGCACCGTAAAGACGGTGTCATTATTAATGACTAATATAAAGGGAAACATGGATGGGGATTGGAGGAACCTAACTTGAAATCAGTGGGTACGACTTAGCTGATATCGGCCACATGTGTTTCCTATATGAGATGAACTACTCGCTGGCAATAGCTGAATGTTCAATCAATCATATTTATGCACCTGACCGAAAGCAGATATGCTTCTTTTCTCAATCATGTGGCCAGCAGCCGTGCACACATCATGCAGGTTGATAGCTACACATTTGTTAAGGATGGTGGTCATTGCATCTGGTAGGTGTTGTCCTGCGACCACTAACATATGCGTGTGTGTATGGTGTCTAATAGCA
This sequence comes from Stratiolaelaps scimitus, assembly GCA_019614645.1. Lineage (NCBI taxonomy): Eukaryota > Metazoa > Arthropoda > Arachnida > Mesostigmata > Laelapidae > Stratiolaelaps > Stratiolaelaps scimitus. The sequence goes on from JABWDB010000008.1 coordinate 10,658,612, forward strand.
CATTCACAGTGAACACACTTCAAAGGTTTCGGCGGGCGGCACGGTCAGCAATCGATCAACTCTCTCAGTGATCTTTCGAGTGTTTCGAAGACACCGTGAAGAAATATAAACAATGTAGAAAAGAAACACCTGAGCGCCCACTCATCATCCCAACAATCATGTCAGCATAGTCCACCGCAGCGGGCTAAGCAAATCCAAAATCGGCGGGAAATTTTCGTCTACGACAACATCCGGCCTTGTCGCATATCGCTTATCGCATCCACAGGGGTTAAAGCTACCGCAGCTAAGGCGCCTCCATATCTATAATCTGTCTCTCATTCGACTCCATTCGCCTTATGCCAGTAAATCAGCTATTCATGATTGCCGGGTGGATAATCCAGACAGAAATGGCCGCAACTAGACGATGCCACCTTACAGCTGAATACACGCCCCTGCCAACCAGCTACCAGTCTCATTTCTACAGCCTCTACGTATTATTATACTCTATCAGTAAAGGGCAAAAAACTAAACATTTTGCAAAGGGAAGTGTGATCCTCAAGCCTCGTTTTTCTCTCTAAACTGGTCCATTTCTAGAGGCTGGCTAAACGCACGAGAGCCTGCTAGAGCTACCTGACGACCGATTGATATACGATACACAATCCATGTCAGTAAACACGCATCCACATATATTATATATATATTGTAAATATTAATAAAAACACACTGCGGCAACGGTTCGTTCGACAGGGCGGGATAATCCCTTGCCAACGTGATTCATTTCAGCGATTATATCGCTACTCCGTAACGCTAACGTAGACGCCATTGTCGTCGTCATCTGTCAGTTTCTATTTTCAGTGTACGGCAGCTTATTCTGTCCGTCATCGTTTGTACGATAGCGTTTCTGTTTTTCATCGTTTACCCCTGTACGCGCGTACATTAATAATAATAATAATAATGCTGCTATTGTCGTTTTTCGGTAAGACGATGAGCCATGACGAGGAAATGAGACATCTCGCCCGGCGCCGTCAGAGTACGCGGATAATAGACGCTTCCGTAGAACGGTTGAAACAAACATTGCCTCGTTACGGAGTGAGCATTGTGAGCAGACTGGCACGTTGTAGCGAACATTCGTACTAAATAATTTACGTTGAAAATATTTTTCAGGAAGCTCATACCGTACTGGATTTATACAGTACAATTCCTATTTTAAGTTTGTGTCGGGTAAAACCGACGATGATGTTTACCGTTGTTCGAAAGTACGGAGTTACGGCGGCGGGGGTCTTGTGAACAGTGATCCAAGCAACTAGCAGGCTAGCAATAATAAATCGACTTGTTCTTTGTAACATTCGTTTTGATTGCGCCAAAATTAAAAACGTCTACGCCATTACGTCTTCCAGTTTATAGCAAAGCATAACTACAAAATATATATGGTTCCAAATTCAAAGTGTATATATATATATGTATATATATTCGTTTTTGTCTTCCTTCCCCCAGTTAAAAACAGTTGTCAGTAACTCTACTTTAGCGCGCTCTCATCGATCGTTTGAACTCACATCCCTCACGGGGGGTCTTTAGAGAACTTAAACTCGACTACAATGTATACAGGACTATGCAATTGACAACGTCCTGCTGCCATCACGGGCCTCTTAATATTCACTTGGCTATGCGAGATGGATTTATTACCATTGACGTCATCATGGAACATTTCATCAACGCGTGTTCGAGGAATATTGGATATTTTTCGTATATTAGATCAGATTTTACTTTCTGATCTCTCTCGCTCTCGCTCCGTTACAAGACTATCTTCCCGTGTCCAGTGGATCGATCGATTCTCTGCTCTCGGCCTAGCTCCAGCAGGAGCAAACACCAGGAGCCCGTGCAGCGCTTTATGCTCCACTATCTCGCCGTCGTCCAGTCGGCACCGACGGCTTCGTGCAGAAACATTATTATGTCAACACCGTTGAAATCGCCCAAACGGGACATTCGTCTATAGCGTTCCCTTTGACACACAAGGGCAGACAACATGCAAATAGCTATAGTAAAGAAAAAAACTAGCCTTACAGTTGAAGAAGCATCTGTTTTAATTGTACACATATAATTGTTTTAAATTTTTTCGCACACCGAAACAGTTATGTCCATAAAAGACAAAAATGCAGTTGATTACCCAATAGAACTATTATGTTATTGCAAAACATTGCCCGTTATATGTGGATACGTATAGTAGTTATTTCTTCACGTATCCTAAAAAAAAATTATAATAAAGGCTGTATGCGATCACATTTGGACTTCCCATCCACAGCGGCCAATGCGGCAAAGAATCTATAGGATACAGTGTGTACACAAAATGCAGAGCCTGAACACAGTTTTCAAATCGTCTGAAGTACTCGTTTGGAAGTTTCGCTATTTAGGAGATCGAGAATCGAACGCGTTCTCCTCCGCCAGAGTATACTACACGTTCATTATTTGTCGTCATTCCCACAGCGTTGTCCACAGATTCACTTGTGTACGATGATCTGATGAAACTAATCACCATCCAATATAATTACGATCTGACAATGGTCAATGTTCTCCAGACAAATCTCGGTTTCAGTTGCTTCGAATCACTCCAGAGCCACGTGCCCCCATACCCAGTTAGACTAGTTATACCAGTGATTATGGAATGGCTCACACGCTTGGCTGACCGCAGTACGGGCGAAGCAGGCAGCTGCATCCCTTCGGCGGTAATCATCGTTGCGCGAGTTGCGATCTTTGCAACTCCGAACAGACACCGAAAATCGTTCCTGTCTGGCAAATTGGCCAGTCGGCCGAGCGTCGCTCTCAGCGACAGAATCGGCATCTGGCTCAATTGTTGTACGTAAGCTGGAGAAATGCCGACGAAGAGCGAGTTGTTGGCCCAATTCGTTTTTGTTCGCTCGGCTCTCAGCACGTCCCGGCTTCACCTAAACTTCTCATGACGTATTCATTCGACTTGCTCGCTAGCCGCCATTTTCCCTGCTGCACTTCTCTGCTGACGTTGCATACAGCGACAGATATGGCGTACGATCAGTAGCCAGGAACGCGGCGGAAATGGACATCCGCTAGAGGATAAACGACTCAGCTACGATCGTGATTCGCGGGAGAAGATATTCTGATGCTGCGACGAGACGAACTGATCTCATCTGTTTGGGAAGCCGACACTAGATTCCTCCTCAGCAAGGAATTCATCATGTATATATATATATATATAGGTGTGTATGTCGAGGAGGTAAGATCTTCAGAAATGACACCTCATTGGGTGAGGATTTTCTTGGATTATTAAAGGAACTGCGGTTCTACAATGCGCGCAAATCAAGCGTTGATGAACACTCCATAGTGAAGTAAAGTTTCGGAAGACGCTACAGATTACAGGGGACACTATCCCAATCAACTGGCATCGATGAGGCGTGGCCAAGCCCTCTCCCCATTATGCAATTTCCTTTTCGTTCTTCATCCGCCAGTCGAATCGTATGATATCGGGCAACGGCTAGAGATGATGCTAAAAAACACTAGCTATAATGGTACAAGCGCTGATAACTTCACTTTCCTCGAAACTGTTTACCGGCGCCTTCCTGTCTTCAGCGCTTACAGCAAATCGTGGTAAGATTCTATATTTCATTACCAGGGGGAACTACTTTTCGATATCCATCAATGACATTGCCGCCTCTACATGGCATTCCCCTAAATCGCCCAGTTGAAACTGTTGTCGTCACTCCACTATAGACGTAGCAACAGCGTTGATGTTGCCCTCGTCGTCGTCGTCGGGTCAAGGGGTGCGAGGCTAGCTCCCCACTCGAGGCAATACTTGACAAAACGCGCGGCGCCCGCACTTTGATGCAGCCAGCGGGACAAGAGAGAGATCAAAAATCCCTTAGGGCCGCTTCGTCTGACGGCGGCGGAAACGCAGCTGATGTACTTTATCACCACGTACTGCCCTTAGCTCAATTGTACTCGACACCGATAGCGATGAGAAGAGGCGTAACGGTATGTGTTCATGCTTTACAATTTAATTCTCTACAGAAAGCTACAGCCCTCGGTAATCGTCCTAATACTGGAAACAGCTTCTTATTCCGAACGCACGTTAGTACGTATGCTGACTCGTGATCATATTGTGGAATCGCATGCTAGAACAGCGAAGCAGCTCCCTTCTATGCCGCCCGCCCCCTGTAACCTCGTAAGTGGAAATTATTGATTTCGACTATATTTTGACCGCACTAGACAATGAATCACATCGCTTTCAACATTGGCGACTTTAACGCGCTGGTTGTTTCTATGGGGCTCACTGGCAGCTGCGTGTAGCCTCGAGTTTGGCAAAATTGACCTGCTTCGACCTTTTTTCTCCGCCTTCGGCTGGATCCTCGATCAGTGAGGATATGGAAGATCGATAGTGCAAATCCGTTATTCTCGCCCTCAACGAAGGAATATGTTTGGAAATCGCGCCGTGCCATAAGGCAAACCACCGGTGCTAAGCACGCAGACAATAAATCATCTGAGATAGGTCAGTGAATGTTTCGCGTGTTCATGTATTTCTGGGTTCGTTCGCACAGGACACTTCATGGCGGCCTACAGCAGGTCCACCCGACAAAATCGCATTAATTCCATGATACGTTGAGCTCCCTTCAAGGGCAAATTCAATTCAGTCGACTTCAAATTCAACTGGAGCCAAGAGACACACTATATTAAGGCGGCTTACACGCAGGCTTTACTCGGCAGGCCCGCTGTGCTTATTAGGCAGGGTTTCCATGTGAATCGAACGATTGACAGGTGTCAAAGTGTCACCTAGGTTTCTACTGATACCTTTAAGTAGGACGGATAGACAGGGCAGAGAGGTCTCCTCCAGCGGGGATTTCACGGAGCGGGTATTGAAAGGCGCAAATTAAGACATATAGTCGCGCTCTTGTGGGTACTCTAGCATAGGGCTCATTTCAACAGCTTCACTTAATGACATTTCTGCTACAAAAAATCTGGTCATATGTCTTTGCTATTTCCGAAGTGTACATTAAACAGACGAGACCAGCATATATACCAGCGTATATGCTATCTTATTACGATAGGATATATTTATTATTATTATTATTAGGGCTGCTTGAACTGACCCACTTGTATTTGCGTGATTCGGTTATTCCTGATACAATGTACTAATAGGCATTATAGATACTCATACGGGCCCTACGCAAATATTCATCGAGCTTATATATATATACATAGATAGATAGAGAGACGTTGGTATTCTCGGCGTCACCTTTCGGATAGCACAGACTTAGTGGTCAGGGGGGGCCGTTGCATCGTAGACGAAGTTATAAAGCGCAGGGACCGAAGCGGTAAGTGTGTCCGCGTTTATTAGGTGGATGTTAGACTCTCTCGTTGGGGGGTACGCTGGCTTGTTCAAGTAATGAAGACTTGCACGTCATATGTACGCCACGAGAATGCCACGGACGCACGATGCATACAGACACGCACGAACACTCACTCATGCACAAACCCACCTTCCATAGCGGGCATGGGATATCCTTTGAGTTCACCGCCGTCTTGCGGAGGCATCTTTGAAAATTGCGCTCAGTTACCAGCGACACTATAGCCTGCAACGCGCCTATCACTGCTCGCTGTGTCGCACCGTATACACAGATTGAGTACGCATACACAACTAGTCAAGCGACAACACCAACGGGTCTCTATCCACCACCGAGTTTAATCCAGCCACAGAACTGTCGCTGTCACAGGCCGCCCTAAAGGTATCACACGCTAACAGTACAGTGTGCGTGACTCTCTTCCGTCGCCTCCGTTGAAGGCGGCATAGATACGAAGTCAGACGGGCAGTTTTCGTATCTGTTCATCGACCATTTTTCCATTCCCTCCTGGCTTTCTTACTTTCTTTCTTTCCGCGTATGCCCTTGCCCACTGCAATGCGAGTGTGTACTCATCCTCTAACGAATGCAAGGTATTTATTCTGTGCCATCGGCAGTAACAGACCGAGATGAAAATCGTCGGCCACCCTTGTGACAGCCAGCAGCGGCCAACAGCGGCCGATCAGAAGCACCCCCCCCCCAGCACTACATAACATCCTTATATCAATGACGATGTATAATGGTGATGGTGATAATGATACTAATAATGATAATAACAATAATGTTGGTGGGTCACCCCGTCAGTGAAGCAGGTGGACAAACAGGCAGACAGACACCAGTTCCAATAGCTCGAGCCGGCTTTGCCGTTGCACATACACACACCTTATTTCGCATCTCCTCTCTTGGCCATGTGGCCAAGTCAAGCATCGTCAAACTGTCTCTCTCTCTCTCTGTCTCTCTCCCTCACACCGATCATGCCATTATGGGAAAGGATCAACGTGGGAAGAGTGGACGGACGCACGAGTCATCCAAGCAACTACCGGGCAGTCAGCCAAGCAAGCGAAAGAGGGACAAGCAAGTTGAATCCGAAGCGAGCGGCTGCGTTCATCGCCGCCGCCGCCGTCGCCGCCGTCGCTGGAACGGAGTCACACATGCGAGCCGGCGTAAACACACAGTGTCGCATGTAAACGCGGGCAACCGGCGATGTTCAAGACGTCATCTGGATGGCGTTTGCGTCCTCATCCAGAAGAAGGGGAAGTTGATAACCCGGTGACTGACCCTAGTTGCCCGCTCACAGCTGCCGTCCCGTCACCACTGCTGCCAAAAGCGGGCCAGCTGCAGCGACAGCTGCACCGTACTGTACATTACTGGATCCCGACCCCGGAGGCCGTTGGGTATCGTGTGGCTAATCTTGCTTTTCGCCCGCTCTCTCTCTCTCTCTCTCTCTATATATATATATATATATATATATTTTGTTTGTTCTAATATCCTGTATCTGGAGTATGACAAGTAATAACAATCATAATAATAGTGGATACCAGAAGGAAATAATGTGCAGGCGGAGCCACGCCTTCCCGGTGACGTTTACTTACATATGGAGACGGGCCGTATGGCTGACGTAGCTCTGCTGAGCTGATCTACACAAGAACCCACTGCTCAGCTAAGAACGAACGCTGATTCGAACAGGAGAGTTTGTTCGGGGGATAACACAATATAATCCCACGAGAGTGTGTTTTACACGTCACCGCAAGCCATCTAGTCACGGGACTCCAGGCCGTGTCCGGAATCGTCCCATTCTTCCAGTCGGCAAAACTATCCGTGACCTGTTGACTAAGCAAGCTACCTTCTCTCGTACAACCGCATCCAGCTCTCTCGTCCGTTGATCTGTTGCGCCCGCAGGTCTGTTCGCGACGATGGCGTTAGCCGATGGTGGGTGGGGAGGCCAGGGGTGGATGAAAATGGGTGGGGCCACCCATCGGGCTATCAACCAACCAACCTATTGATGCGCTACTACAGATATGTGCGCAATAGATTACGCCTCTAGTGACACTAAGTAAAGATACTGGGCTCGACAACCCCACACACACACATTAACCATACCGGTACTACCATACTGCTGTTATCACAGCGACATTATAATGACACAAGACTATTGCCCCTCGCAACCCCGCACCATGTTCCAATGGTGGAGACAAATTCACAGGTCTGCTGAGATCAAACCTTGGCCCACAAAGTCGCTTCTTGTGACCCCATGGTCCTCAGGGTTATCCCAGTGTCCCCCGCCGCCGGGACGTCACCGTAAGTAGGGCCAGGTGGCGCCGGACCGATTCACCGTCGCTGACCCCATTTCACCCTCCTGCCCACGCACCTGAACACGAAGACGACGACCACCAGCACATATTACATTCAGAGAGACACGCAAATATCCACAGCGATGGGTCCTGTTGACCTCGTGCACCTTCGTCTCTTATGTCGATTTCGGCGACGACAGCCACGGTATCACGACAAAAATAGAACCGCAGCGACGTCTCCCGCTCGCTCTCTCTCTCTACCGTTACACTGCCACTACAGGCAGTTCCACGTGCAATGGGTGCAGGCAGAGGATGATACGGCCTCCGTCATCATCAACCACGTCAATGACGACGGTAACAATCCTCGTCTCAATTAGCTACACTCTCGACGACCATACCCTCTCACGCCCTCCATCCACGCTTATCACAGCTGTTTTCAGAATTCAAATATAGACACACATCTGCATACACACCATCACGCATATCGTTCGTTTCGTTCTCTGATCCAGCAGATTCCAGGAGTTGTCTTCGTCCTGTGACTGGTTACTTCTCCGCTGGCTGGGCAGCCTCGGCAAAGGTCTGACACTCAATGGGCGCGGGTACGAACCGCAGCCGCAGACACTGAATCCTCAGGTAGAGAGGACGGGTGACAGCTTCCGCCGAAGTGCTCCACACGATATGGTATCGCTGGACAATCGAAGCGGGGCCTCTCACACCTCATTCGATTATAAGAAACACCACGATCGAACTTACTAGCTGACTGACTCACGAACTTAGGTGCCTGATCGCAGATCGGACTTCCTCCTCCGGCGAGTGCCGGCTTGCTCTGGGAGTGCGGGAACAACGGGCCCACCAGCAGTGACGGTTAACGGCAACCCTTGGGGTGCGGTTCAGCCCGAGCAAACCGCTCACATGGTCACAGCATACAGTCCCCGTCAGCGTATAGCGAACTGTACGGTATCACTCAACACACGACAGACAAACGTTCGTTCACACGGACTCGTAGTCACGCATTGCGGGGAGACAGAAGCTGGGGTTGCATGCACACCAACGTTAACCTACCAGACAGACAGATAGACAGACGTTGCGTCGTCCACCAGTCGATTGGGGGCTGTTCGCGAATGACGCGAGCGAGCTACTCACCTGCGAAGCTGGATCGACTATCTGGTCTTGCTGCAGCGTCGCATGTCACACACTACGACTCTACCGCGTCAGGACCCGCTGCTGGCGCCAATGCTGCGACAGCAGAGCGCTGAATTCACTCAACGCGATGAACGTGAAACGAGCCCTGTAGCCGTTGATCGTTAGCACAGCACAGCGCACGAGCAGAGAACACCGAACCGCCGCCACCACCACCTTCACACTACACGCACGGCAGGCAGCAGAACCACCACCACCACTATCACCAGACTACACCGATACAGAACACAGAAACCAGACAGCTGAGTCGGAGGCGGGCAACCGCTGACTGGCTGCCACTCTCCACACAAATCTGACTTGGCTGCAGTGCCTTGCCTTTCTGCTGCTGCTGCTGCTGCCGCTGTCAGTCCACCAGCATAGCGAGTAGCCGCCCGTGCAGACACAAACTTACACAACCTGACAAACATGAGATACACAGACACACTCACAAAGATCCTCTCTGCCGTCCGGTTGACGTTTACCCACCCATCGGCCCTCACTCCCAACACGAGAAGACTAGTTGGACTTTGGGCCGGGGGACATATCGTCGAGATTCAAGTCGTCATCATATGTCTAGATAAATACGTTGTATATATTCAATCACTCATGTTGACCACTAGGTCTGTGTGCGTCATGGCCTGCGTTTGCAAACTGCGGCCGCCGACTTTTTATAGCGAGAGACTTTTCCGTCAAAGGGATGTCTGCATGCATCGAAATCATGAGCAGAGGACTCAAGATAGAGAATCTCTTAAGGTGAACAAAAAAAAAGGAGAAGCGAGAGAACATTTACCGATATTGATACGAGGGCCGGTAATAGAGATGTGAACGAGGCAGGAAAAGTAGTCGCAGGACGTAGCCGAGCGAGCTCCCGACGAGCGGGTTGGTGTTTACCGCTAGCAAGCAGTATGAACTTTTAGCGGGCATCCGTCTGTTGCCTGTCGTCATCACACGACGATGGAGGAGAGAAGCAAATGACAATTTAACCAGATGTGTTGATGAGTATCAATAAAGAGCGCGAAATAGATAAGAACTAGAAGGTGACGAAGATACCAATTGTTGATTCTAGTTAATAGTCGTTCTACCGTAGAATTGGAGAAATCCCAGCTACATTTAGACAACGTCAATGATCAAATGCGATGAGCCAACATGGTGTGCAGTTGAGGCTGGCTTCTGAAGACGACAGGCTGATAAGGGTTCTTTTTTAGAATTGCTTCCATATTTAGAATACGTCACAGTACGTGGTGGTGTGCGCTTCCGATCGTTGGCGGTCCGACAGAAGCCATCTTCGAGTGTAATATCATGGAAGTGGATGCTTCCAGCGATCAGTAGTCTGAGGGATCGCGTCACCTCTTGGAACAGAATATTGAGCAACGGGGGGTTGAATAATTTTAGATCTACAACTGCCCAGTGGTCGATAGAGTGTAGTCGTTTTCGACATAAATAAAACGTTGATGAACACCTGCTTGATTGTGTAATAATGTTTTTGTTATTCGTGGTCATTTACTAATGAGGACAGAGAGGGGTTAAGTTTGATCACCGGCGAATTTACCGATTCTGACCGGTTACTAATTTACGAACCAGTTTGAGCTAGTTTCGTCGAGTGATTCTCCGGTAGTACGGTCCATGATTTTGGTACAACCGTTAACAGTCGACTGGAAACTGTTTCCTTTTTATAAAACTTGCAACTTTTTTCTTTAGGCTACCACACCCGGGAAAGTACCATTTGACCTTTGGTGAACCCATATTTTAATGGACAGATTATCCACCCAGTCCCAAGTTACTCAGTGAACTTACCAAAGACATAAGGATTATTGTGATGATGATACATATAATTGGTATCCTATTGCTCCGTTAATTTCTTTGTCATAATATTTGGACCTTCTCTGTACTGGTTGTACTTTCTGCTGCGTTTAACAATACGTATCCTTAACACAGCATATTAAAAAATAAATATTTTTTCTCCGCGATTAGGCGAGCCGAGTTGATTTTAACGACAGCGTTCGCCTTCGTCCTTCCAAGGACCTAATTTGTTATTGTAGCTTGAGCTGTCGCAGTGCGCCCCGTGGGTTCGCATTATTTTACAGGTGAACAATCCCTGATACAAACCTGTAAAGCACAAAACACCCAAAGGCACCTCGACGCGGAAATTTGTATTTTCGATCTGAATTAAACTGTGCTAACTGTGCCGCTTGATAAGCCGTAAAGAAGAGCAGCGTGGCTCGCATAATTGTTTGAAAGAAGTGCAGTTGGCTAGGCAAGGACATTCACGACAAGGTCCGCGTAAACAATCTGCAAAATCTACGCAGTATTCAAGCGACTTCGTCGTTATTTACTGCTCGTCAAAGCCACGCTACATGAGAAGTACATGCAGTCCTCAATGTGCATGAGCAAATAGCGCTGCGTTTATTACATTACTAATACGTGACGGCTCTAAGCTCATTTGGATTGGCGCCGATAGCGCCACTAGTCTCCAGCAGGAAGACGAACGGGGAGAAATCGAGATTTGTCGAGAAAACGGTCCATTTGTCCCACAACGTACGGCGGATACTCACTGATTGGATATCTGGTGTCGCGAATAGCCCACCTTTGGGACGGCTCCGAATGTCAACGGTTAGAATCGTTCACTTCGTTTCAGTCGAAGTTAAGAGGCACGTCTCTTGTACACAAACTTCCGCCGCTTGGCTGGATCACTAATAAGTACTATAGATAATTACAGCTTCATTCGGAGTATGTATCATTCGTGGTCGCAATGCGCATCAACGGACAATTTCGAAGTAGATCGTACTGAGACTTACTATGGCAGCAAACTGGTAAGGTGGCTTGGTCACATTGGCTGTATCAGTCCCACTTGGTACCGGACAGACTACATATCAAATTCGAAAAATGGGGTCAAGTCGTTCCGCACGCTGTGGTCACGACCACGTATGTCTACAGCGTGTTATTGAGGAGAAAGAACTTTCAGCGTTGTTGTTTGAAGATACGAGGTAAATTGTGATTTTTCCTTAAGACTGGATTTCTTAGCGACTTATACGGGATTCACATGCATGGTGATGTAAATTTTTAAGACATTCTATAGTAACAAACAAAAGGACAATTTGTGGTAATATTCAAATGAAAATAATATTTTTTAAATAAATATGATTTTCTTGGCTTGATTTGGAAGCTTCGAATGCTCGACCGAATTGCGGATTGCCAATTCAAATGATCGCTCGCGCTGTTCGTGCACCACCAACCCAGTTGGTACGATCCGAACCAATACACTTCGATGACTGTATTGTAATCTTACAATTTTACCATATGGCCAAATAATTAGGTAATCTCGTCGGCCCCGGTGACCAAGTCGCGCACTATAGATCTGCGTCAATTGGTAAGTGGAATAATGCCAATATCGATGTTAAGTGTATGCATTGAACAAGGAAAATACATGGGTACAGCGTCATTCCTAAAACGAGTCACTATCATTTTTAGGGAGATCAGTAGTTACAAGGAGCAAAACATGACGGGCTTCAGATTTCGCCAAGATAAAAAGATTAAATGAGTTAGAGCAAGATCAATTAAAAGCAGGTGGCTAATGACTAATTCAATTATTCGCACGAGGTCATGAGTGGATTGTGCAAACTCCAATTAGTGCGATGCATGACGCATGCAGTTTTACTTGGACCGTTTCGGGTTTCGGGAAAACTCAATATGACAGATCGTTTTCTAGTCGTTTGAAACAATCAGTTCTTTCCAGTGGTAGAACAGCGCATGCCATTAAGTTGTGAGCGTCGGCAACAATTCTTCCCCCAGGGGGCTGCCTCCTGAAAATGAAGACGTCTTCGTATTGTATCAGTCGTGTGTTGTTGCTGTTGCTGTTTTCGTTGACATCTGGTGCCGCTCGCCAGCAGCTCTCGAATCACCGCTGAAAATCGAGAACTCATAGTGAATAGCTGTAGAGCAAGGGCTGCAACACAAGTAAGTCGATTTCCACATACACAAAATGTCTCCCACGTCGAACGCGAAGAATTCATCACCTAGTGCAGATGAAAGAGGAAATATCAACGGTTAGGAGAAGTTTCGTGTCCACTACAACGAGGATTTAACGGGGAGAGGGATGATTCTGATCGTAACATTCGATATCAATCAAAACACAAAGAGAGAGAGAGAGAGAGACCAAAGAAGGAATTCGTAAAAAAAATCGATCAGCCCGAGGGAATATTGATGAGAGTGCGCGAGCCGTTCGTCACCAAATTGTGTCTCTAGTATCATTGGTGCTCATAGAACACGTACGAGGGTATTGTTGTTGTTTGTGCTTTGGAAACTACCGGCCATATCCAGTGCCTAGAGAACACGAGTGTGTCTCTCTCTGTGACGAACCTTTTTGCGCAAAGTTTTGCAAGTCCACAAATGTGTCCACGTGTGCTAACAGTGCTGACGGCCGCCTAGACGTGGGGAGAGCTAGTTTATATTTTTGGTCGGAACCTTTCGTGCTGAAGTACAGCAAGCGAGCAACGAGTGCGCAGCATCTTTGGAAAGGTGGGCGAACGCATTTTGACAGCGAATGTGAACCTCGTAATTGTTTGTACTTTGTAATTGTATTTCACGCTGAACAGCAGTGTACGGCATGCGTATCAATCCTTTTCTGCGTTCAGATTTAGTCTCGGCAAAGACAAAGTAACAAACCTTCTTACCAAGTCTGACTATAAATTAGGATGCTCATCATTAGCATGATTTCGACATGAATGATTAGAACTGGAATACCAACAGGACCGAAGAAATATGACGCTTGCCGAGCATAATCGGTGCTATCTCAGCATCTCAGCCAGGTGCGGTCCGCCTTGCCATACTGCTTAGCGTTACTTGGATGTCACCGGAGTCTCATATCACTCTCATCATATCACTTAACCCATGGTATATCGAGATTTGCATACACATAGCTGTCGAGCAGCTATGAGCATGAATGAATCATAATTTTTAGTAAAGGCAAAAAGCGTAGCGTTGCCAATCTTCGGCTGCGAGAACTTCAGGGAGAACGCGGGACGTGTTCACTACCTGAAGTTATTGGTGGTGGCCTCAAGAGCCCGAAACTATCCGCGTATAAGGTGGCCACAAAGTGGCATAATCTCGTAAATGAGTAATCTATTGATTCTTATTTCCTTTACACATGTTGAAAGCATTCGGTTGGTAAGAAGGGCGTTTTTTCAATAGAACACAAATATAATATATCACAAAAAATCAACGAGCATACGAATTTTGTTCGTGCTTGAGCTAACAGCTATCGGAAACTTATTGATGCTTTCGGCAAAAAAGAACTACAAAGCTGCAGCAAGCAAAAGCGTGACTGTCCGCCTCTTGCGGGGGCAACTTGAAGTTTGTCCTTTCTAGAAATGGGAAGAAGAAATGTCCACTGAAGTACACCTTCCATTGTCTACTAGATCTATGTTTTTTATGTAGCGGATTTTGTTTGTAGTCTGTTGACGGGAAGGGAGTGTAAAGCTATTCACGCTGATTATGTAACCCGCGAGAGAGAGTTGTAGCCATTTCGTCCCAAATTAGATTGGTGAGTTGGATAAGGAAATGGAGTTAGATAACTTTTCACCTCATTGATTAATCGCCTTATCGAACTCCTGCATCAGCTAGCTGAGTGTCGACAGGAAAGAATTTATACATTTAAGATCCAGTTTTGAGGCTGGAGCCATAGGCCGGGACCTGGTTGGCACCCTAGGCAGCTTCTTAGGTCAGCGACTGTGCGGCCGCTCCCGGTTACGCGCGTCCCGTGCGGAGCAGGCCAAGCTGCGGAAGTATGCCGTCCTGCAAGCGACTCAGTTCGTTTTACCTCTTGCCTTCGAACCTTAGGCGGCCCCGGCCCATCATGGCCAATCTTCTCGCGTGGGTCTACCACACGTTGCTCTGCGCCACGAGCGCGCAGGATCCCTCCGTCTGCAGCGCCTTTCCCCCGCTGTGCAAAGAGACAATGCCATCACCTGCTTCGGGACCATGACGGCTTTGACCTGATGAGTGAATTAAGAACTAACTTTAAAAAAAATTATATTATAAAACATGTGTTGTTTGAGGCCTTCGCCAATCAAATGAATACTATACGATTCAACTTATGCTACCTTTTTGAAAATTGCTACCACTTTTAACTTTATGTTCTAAGCCAAATCCACCATGCTTAACAGAACATTATGCTAGGTTATTATCCGGTAGTTAAATAGATGCGTGGCCTCTTCCTAATCGTATTAAGCAAGCGGTACTATTCATTGACTAGCTTCAATACATATTCCGCTTGAAAAATACGAATAGCAATAATTTTTGCGGCATACTTCGTGCTTTTGATTTAAAGCGATTATAGTGACCAAAAACGCTAAGCAAATTGAATAGCCTCTATCGTCTACGCGCTCTGCCTATACCCCTTCCCGATCTGTTAGTCTTTGTGCACGCGATTTTGAATTCAAACTTTGCGCGCTCGCTGCAGTTCCTGTGGCTCGCCGTCAATCGTGTCACATGTGGTACGCTTGGCGCCGCTGTCTAGCCGCTGTCGTCGTTAAGCCAGAGAGCTGGTTGCTCGTTGGTGGTGGTGGTGGCAATGCTGGCTGTAGTGGTCTATGCACAACGCCTGGCCTGACGTCATTGCCGGCCGCTGCTCCTCTTGCCTTGGATTTGTGCAAGCGAACGGAGGCATTTCGCGTCGCGTCTAGCTAGCCAGCGTTAGTTCCCTTGTAGACAGACGAGACAGGCTGGCAGGACGAGGCTTCTGTTACGATTTCGTCGAGCTGCTGCGGCCGGGCGGTGAGGAGGCGAAGCCCCGTGAACAACGACTGACTACTCACTGACTATGGACGGCTTCAAGTCACCCCCTCCACATCCACAATAACGTTGTGTGTGGCCTGTACTGGGATAGAACAAGCAAGCTCCGGCTCGCTGGCGAGACCTCCGACGAACCAGCCAGCCAGCCAGCTCGGTAACAACAACAACAGCAGCAGTATCAGCAGCAACATCCACAACAACAACAGCAGCAGCAGCAAAACTGCAGGAGGACCTTAAAGGTGAGTTGGGTGTATTGCACCGACTGCGGGGATATATGTATAGGCGGTGCTTTTCTTTTAGTCTATTCGTTCGTTTCATTTCGTCTCGAATCGCTATGGCATTACGGGATTCGGCGAGCATTACGGTCAGCACTACTACTTGTGCCGCTCCTGCTGTTGCTATTGTTGTTTATGTAGTGTTAGTGTCGTGTAGGGTATTGCTAATCTAGCGCCTGGTGGCCGAGCGACGAGCAGCAGTGCCAGCTGTAATCGGCAGCAGTCGCTTGGTCCGTCCATTCGTTCGCTTGTTGTCCCAGCTGCGCCTTCTTCTTGCCTTCTATCTGCAGTTAGTTCTGTGGCAGCTGCGGTACACAGCCATCAGTGAATCGGTACGTGGTCGGGTCATCTAGTGTATCCTCATAACAAAGTACATAAATCGCACCAAACCTTTGAGTGCAATAGCAGTCAAAGGCGTCGCCTTGGACGAGTGTGCCTGTACTGAAGCGGACCTCACGGAACGGGCCCGAACGCCAATTGTGAGGCTCTCGTCGGGGTGGCAGTCGGTGACCCAGTTGGACTTTGCGGTCCCTTGCGAAGGCTATTCATTTCGTGTTCCCCACAACCGTTTGCCGTGCTCTTGTGCCCATTATACTCAAGGTGTATAGTTATATCTGTTTGTGTGTCTGTGTCGGTGCGTGTGTGTGTGTGTGATTGTTTTATTGTCGTAGCAAGCCAGTGTGTTTAACCGACAGATTACAACATATTCTGTAGTCAATATAGCACAAGCCGCCAGTAAGGGAACAGCAGTCCATCTGGGCTCTAGACAATGAAACGAAATTTTAGGTCGGTATCCTCGACGCGCTGTGGCCACCTCAACCTCCTTATTGCCGCAAGAATAGGGCGTGACATTCGTGTTCAGTGATTAATATTGTAATTATTCGAAAAATGTATCCCATAATTCTTAATGTCGCTTCGAGACGTTGAGAGAGAATGAAGGGAGAGAGAGAGAGAGATAGAGAGAGACCTTGCCTTGTTTGTGCCTGGATTATGTACTCATGAGCGATCACACCAACAGTGGCGACCACACGGTAGTTGACCAAGCAATATAGTTCCTTCATCCCGATGATATTTCGATTGGGTTGCCAACTACACGGCCCACTACTGTAAACCCATCCCTGTCGACGATGTCTCACCACAGCCATGAGGTTATTTGGGTTTATTATCGATGACCATAGATGCTGTCTCGGTTGTGGCCGTTCGGCCATCTTCCTCACGCCGATGAAAAAGACATGACCCAGCAATAGCAACATGGAACAGTCTCTCGATATCCTGACTTTGGGTTCGGTTCAGTACAATGACTTGTGCCGTGTTATTTGTTTATTTATCGAAACTGGACGATAACTCTTAGTAGTACTGCTACAGATGTTTTATAGACTGCCCACCGAACGTGATTAGTGCTGCTTTTAGACGGTGCGTGTGTCGTGTTTGCGTACGGTTGGCCTTGCGCATTTTACCTCAGACGGGTGGTCCTTTATATATATATATATATATATATATACATGTGTGTATGTGTGTGTGCGCTGCGCGTGTGTATATTTGTGGAACTGACGACGGCGACATTTCTGGCTCTTTCGGTCGAGTCGACATAGAGGAGAATACAGCAGCAGCAGCAGCAGCAACCGCCGCCGCCTTTGCCTCCGCATCACCTGATCGACACGGGCGCGATCATTATGATTGTTGCGCGCTTCCTTTATATCTGCTGTCGGTAGTAACTGTAGTAGTGGCAGCTGTAGTTGTGGTAGTACTTAATCTAAACGTATCTTACTCGAGCGGTTTTGCTGTGGTCCGATGGTGATGCGAAGTGACTTTCCATAACTATCGCGAACGTTCGGGATGTCTCACACGGACACAACACTTGAACAGATAGGTGCCTGTATTGTATAGCTGCTGCTGCTGCTGCTGTTGTTGTGTTGTTGTTGTTGTCGTCGTCGTCGGAGACTAAATAAAAGTGCTTGCGTATGCTGCGCCATCTAAATGATGGCGTAATGGAAACATGTAATTTCCTGGTGTTTGTGGCTTCAGGAACAATGCCCTGCTCGGCTGGCACAGGCGCATAAACGGTCGTCGCTTGCCGCGTGCCCACAGCTGGTAGCGCCGTGCACAAACTTGTCGGCAGTGGCGGCAGCAGCTTAAAGTTGTTACTTTGAATATGGTTGTTAACTAGGTATATTTATATAGCGTTCTACTGGTGCTCCGTTTCAATGACAATGATAATAATATTTATATTATGATTATTATTAAGTACGGGTCTAATTTTCTGCGACCTCGTCCACATTCATTCGGCTTCATCGGCGTCACGAGTCACCATAATCAGTGATTATTAGTTTAACCCATCCATATAGGTCCGGCGGTGAATTTTCAACGAGATTATTGGAAAATGTTGACGGCCAAATCACACACACACACACACACATACTATTCAGCCTGTTGTCAGCGGCTGCGCCAGTGAAGTGGGACTTCCATTGATGCAAAAGCGCGGCGCCGCTATGACCTTCCGACACACCATGTACAAGTCTATCGGGCGTCACCGATGCATGGATGTCTACGGATGGTGAATCAATGGGAGGGAGTGGTACTCATCTGATCCCAAGCTAGAGATGACGAGTCCCCTCGAATCGTCGTGATGCGCGGTGGCGGTCGCCGCCGCCACCATCGCCAGCATCAGCGTCACCATTTCGGCAGTCATAATTCTTGCATATTCTCTCTATCAAGTCGATTTCTATGTTCCACAAGTGGGATATACTTATCGGATGGCAAGATACTTCATTGATGGCCCTGTTTCTGGTGTGTGCATTGGGTTGACTTACGCACCCCCTGGGCTTCGATCAATCGATGATTACTCTCAACAGCGTAGTGATTAGCCTTAGTAATGGTGTCACTTGTAGTCGTCGTGGCTGATGGTACGATAATAATTCGTAATATAAAGTACGAACGATGTCTTCTAGTAGCAGAGGTAATATTGCCAGCAGATGATGGCTGTACATGAGTGCCACTACGCCGCCTGGGCTGGCTCGCTGCGGGCGAGCTGTCAAGCCATGCCTCCTCTCTCCAGTGCTGTTTGTCTATCTGTGTAGCTGACTGAGTAACCTGCTGACTGAGCTAGTTTGGGAGGCTGCTCAGTTGGCGTGCTCGGCCACCAACTGTCCGCCATGATTTGTAAATAGGTGGAAAATTGCGAACTTTGGACAAACCTGAAGCGTGTGGAAGCATACTTGAAAGGCGACGTATGAAAATCCTCTTCACCAGTCCCTCACCCGTGCCACAGTTGTCCGCGGGCAGGGCGAGAGGAATCAAAGAGAACGAAACGCTCGCCGTGACACGGCGATTTTCATACGTGGAGGCAACGAATTTAACTATGCAAACAGCGCGCGCTCCGTCCACTGCCATGATGCGCTGTCTATTGACCCTAACGACGACAAAGATAGCAGCAGCAGCAGCAGCAGAATCATCAACTGATCTCTCTCTGGTATTATATTGAGCTCTCAGTACTCGGCACACTTTGCGCCTGGTTATTTAGCGAGTACTGTCGCTAGTATTCCTAGGGCGCTGTCGCCATGTTTAACATATCTATATAAATATATATATATATATACTTGTCATACTCTGCGGTCTTGGTACCACCATTAACCAACAAAGTTGCCTCCATCCATCGAAAGCTGATTCAGCCGTCGAGCTTACGGCAAATAGGAGCATCTATATTACTCGCGGTTGGTTGATAGATCATCGTGTTACGAATAAGTGCCTACCTGGGATGTCGTTGTACTTCTGCTTTTGATTTGGCCAGCTCTGGTGGTGACTAAAGCAGGTATTCAATTCATTTATGACCTGTGTGCGTAATTTGTTGAGAAGGCTGCAGCCAGCTCGTTAGGCAAAGCCAACACAATCCCCAGCGGTGGAAGGCTGTGCCAATAGGAGTTGGCGGAAAGTTGGATGGTAGCGTAACGAGATGAACGGACGGACGGCCGCCTCGCGTCAATCCCAACCATCGTTTTTGGGTGTTCGCCTCTCTGTGTGCGTGTGTGTGTATATATGCAGGTAAATGCGTCACTAACGTGATCTCAACGCAGGCAGCGACAGTAGCAATGGCTACTAAAACTAGCACGGCGAACTAACAACTCCATACCAACCGTAACCACCATAATGTTACCATAGTTTTCTGTGAGAGAGACCCCGAGAAGCGGTACTTAAGACCACAGTAACGCATCGATGGCTAGTTCAATCTCTGCTTTGAGGCGAGATCGGCGGATCAAAGCGGTGATTAATAACATTGTCTCTTTAATCGAACTTTGTCGAACTGTAGTATACTTATGTACGATATGTACTGACTCGTGTGTGACTCGCGTTTTTTTTTTAAATTTATTCTCGTCTTCGTGCTCTTCGATTGTCCTGCAGTGCCAGCTCCACACGACTCGTCCAGTTAGGGTCTCGAGATCTCTATTCCGACTGAAATCTGAAAGGAATTAATTTTCAGAAGAAAATTTAAGAAAGGGAAAGAATAATCTAAGTTTACAACGCCGGCCTCCCTTTACAAATCATGTGTTCATTGGCGTTCCAGCCACTCTTCGAGTCAAACATTATTTTCGGCGATAAACTTGATTACGCTTTGTACTACGCTTTGTACTAGTCCGTGATTGTGGGTAACAAACTACGATATACCTTCGAAATGAAGTTGTGCTGACCAGTATGAGTCATGCATTACCCTCTGCTGCTGGTTTGGCCGCCCACCGCAGCTTCGTCCGTTCACTCGGGTAATTTTGGGCGACCGGTCAAATCGAGACAGTGCTCTAGAGGCGCCGGAACGTGCGGAGCGCGGTGGATTCGGGGATGCGCCTTGCAGCCGGAGGTATACCACGTAGATGCACGGGTTCGATGCCCACCGTTGCACATTTGCATTTAGAGGGGTCCGCCGTACGAAGCAATACCGTGGACGTTAAATTTACGAGGGAGCCACTAATTCACTTGTAACTCGTCAGAGCCAAGTGAATCCTTGTGTGAATATAGTTGATTTCAGGGAAAATTTCGTCGTTTGATAGTAACATGGGATGTACGGGTGTATGCAGGATTCGTGGAGTATTATTTTTGTGAAAAGTGCTTTTCCGTCTCTATTGAGGAGGCCCGCATCAGGAAGATTGAAGACAAGAGTGGCCGCTATATTAGTGCTGCCATATGCTATGCATAAATCATTGGAAAAATGCAGCATTTTAACACAGTGTTTTGAATGGCGTTACACGATCAATCACAGTTACCAGAACTGCTGTTCTTGCCAGGGCTACCTGCCCAAGTTAGAAATGCACAAAATGTCGAAAATATATCAGGTTCGGTGGCCTTTCGCCAGAAGAAGCGTGGGGCAAGCTGGTCTTCGTCAGCAATCTAGTCGAACGAGAACTAGCCGACTGTCTGTTGTCTCGCAATAACTAGACTAACAAAAAGGAGCTACGCTAGCTCAAACGCTCGAATTTCGCTTTTATTTGACTTTTATTTAACCATTATGCACTGGCTCAGCCAGCAGGTGGCAATGGCCACGCACCGATTCGATACGCGCTAACATACTTGTAGTTTTTGTTATTACAATTCTTATATTATTATATATTGTGCTAACACGTGGAAGGTACATGGAATCGATCACGGCGTGAAGCGCGATACCTTGCTCCGGAGAACATACCATTTATACAAGCCTGTGTATGAGACACACAAGAAACAAAGATGATGTTATGCTATTGGACATGCAGTTCCTTGGCCAGTACAAAAGCTTGTGCCAATGTTATAGATGGTTAAGGTTTGCTCGCGCACGATAATGCGGCATCAGCAGGAGTACCTTGGCTCTTTGGCGCAAGACATGTCTAGTGTGATAGATCACTATTGGTTTGTTAAAAAATCCGAAGTCCATTCTGCCGCATAGGCGTCTGGTTTGTTTAGTTACAGGTATGATAGTGGTCGATTTTCTGTTGGAAATTTCGGTGTTGATTTGAAATACTTCCGTGATCCATAGTAGAATCGGGAACAAACCAATCGACAGATTCGATCTAAGGGCACAGCCATTCACTCCAGGTAAACTGGAGGACTTCGACAAAACGCCAACTTCGTATTATTCATAAATCGTATGAGGGAATATTTGTTTCTGAAAAGGGAAAAACGGATTTCCCCTTAACCTTAATTGTTGAATGTCTTTCTCCTGGTCCATACCAGCTTCTGCTTCAAGTGATCGAAAAATGTCACACGACTACTAAAACCGAACTTTGTACGAACCGAAAAATGTACGATAATTTTTGCCTCTAACTAAAAAACAGGCTTTCGATTAGCTAGGCTTCAAGTGAAATAGCCAAGGTGCGGCGGCCTATTCGTGCAGTTTTCTTAGTCGGCGAATAACCCCTTTCCTACTTCCTCATAGTTCTATAATATGCTTACCAATGGCTTTACCACATAAAATGGCACACCATAGATGATCTATCTTATTTGTTTTATGCACAGCATTGTATAAAGATGCCTTTGTTTCTGCTAGATGTGTGGTCATGTATTTGGAGCACGAAGTATTGGTGATATTTGATTAATATAGCAATAATTAGTGCGGCAGCGCGCGTCGAGTCTGCGTGCGCCTGCTATTAGCGTCTGTTGCCCGTTGCGTGGCAGCTACGCTCCCAGCCAATCTCCATAAGGTCCACTACTACATTAAAATACTGCAGGCGGGTTATTTTTAGATGACGAAACAATGAATTCTAAGGTAAAAAATATAGGTTATATGACGGTGTCTGCTTTTGCGTTGCGTGAGCACAAATATAACTAACTAACCGGACATCCGTTTCGTTCCGTGGTAAGCATGCCGATTTGGACACCAATGGATCGTCCTTACACAAACAACTTTTATACTAATCAGATCTTCGTAGGACTCATTGTGTTAGAGATGCCCGAGAAAAACGAATGCTTAGCCAAAATCTAAAAATGTTTATCGCGAGAACAACATCGTATTGCAACCCGAATCCCATTATCCCATACTTTTGGGAGTATCAGCTGTCCGTACAAGAAATTATCAGCCTATCAGCAGTGCGCTCGTGAGATGGCGTGGTCTTGTTTTGCGTTTAGTACATATGATAGCCCTGCACACATTGCCCCTTGACGGTCATCGTCGATGAACTTCTCGACGAAAGTAGTTCAATCGTTGGTTTTTTTGACGTAACAATCAATTACGCTGATGATTCCGTGTCGAGCCACGCAGGTGTCTAACGATCAACTAATCAGCTTGCGTCATCCAAGTTGTCTAAAACCGACAAGCACATGTCGATGTTAGTTGTTTTTTTTTTATTATTGCGCCGTTGTGTGCTATATACACAATGCCAGTGGTATACCAGCCCGCCCGAGCCCGCAGTGTGCGTGTTTGCAAACCGACGACGTCAAACCAAGATCGTGATTTGTTTGGATGTCGGCCAGTGCCAAGCAGACGTGGGCGGAGCTTATCCGAATCGCGCCGGATCGAATTTATGCTGAGCCGCCAACGGTGTCCTGTTGTCCGTTCAGATCAGACGGAAATAACGTCCACATTTAGTATGACTGTGTGTGTCTGTGTGTATTCACGTGTGAGGGGGGGGGTAGTATTCTTGTGGTGGTATTATATTATATGCGAGATTTCTATGCGTGATGACTATGAAATATCAAACGACCATGGAACAGCGGCGACTTTCGTAATAAATATTTAGGTGCGCTCAAATGCAATTCGAATGTGACTAACACGATTCGACGTATCTTGCTTTGTCTTTCGTCTTTCAGGTGTGGCCAGCAGGTGTCAGTTGTTCATAGTGGTGTTCACAGTTTATGGCAGTTGTTTAGAGAGAGAGAGGGCAAGTCAAACACAGACACTATAATATAGCTAACCAATTCGATACTGGTCTGCGGCGTTGACCTCGTGAAGTTCGGGTAGAGATCTCTCGACAACACATCCGCTGTTGTTCGTGGAGTCGTTCGTGGAAGACGCTCCCGGAGATCCGAGGACTCTTCGTCGGTGCTAGTCGTCGTCGAGTGGAGTGGAGGTGGTGGCGTCGTGTCCATCCGATCCATTTAGGTGGGTGGTCGACCCCATCGCCGCCGGTTTTCCAGCGGGATATAGTAGGGGGTACCGTTCGGACATCTCTCTCGGCCTGGAGGCGTTAGTTACACAAAGGGTTGTCCATAATCTCGGCGCATCGTCACAGGCACACGTCCAGCTGCAACAGTACGTCAACAGCGCGACCGCCGTTCGTTCATCCGTTGCCGGCTGGCCGCCGGGCACTCGTCAATTGTCACCCTGTCGGGGGGGAGTCTCCAGGTCGACTTCTACCACCATCTCAGCCGCGCGAACTTCCACTGGTAAATTTGTTGAAAATGAAATTGGATTGTTGGCGATTCCATTTAAACAACAGACGTATAAAGAGTATTTCATAGATGCACACACACTGAGACACACGCGCCTATACGAGAGAATATATGAATAATATGGATGGTGCGCTATGACATTGATTCGTAGTATTGTAGTATTCGTCTCTGCTTCTGAGACATCGCCTCCGATGGTGGATGGTGAAAATACTATGGACAATACTGCGTCATCATTTTTCCACCGTTTCTTCTGAGAGAAGGGGAACTGGTGTGTACCTCATATAGGTAGACTATACTATAGATATAGGCGTCATAGATATCGATTCTACTGGATTTCGTCGACCACTCGGAGATACTCGTCCCGTCATACCGATGAGGATTGTTGTTTAGATGTTTTTTTGTTTGTTTTTTTTTTCAATGGGGTGTATATGTAGCTTACTTGTAGCCACTAGACGTACGTACATGCATATTGTGTATTCTTAGTCTCGTACATGGTGAAGTATTGATATCGACTGATTCGCCATTCGTTCATTCCATCTAAAAAAAAAAACAGGTGCTGACAGAGTGTGCAGGGAGAGAGAGAGAGAGAGAGAGAGAGAGAGAGAGAGAGAGAGAGAGAACGAGCTTCGTATCTGTGCGTGAATGCGGGGACGGTGCCAACCAGCATCAGGCGTCATTTTATTCCTAGATAGGCCAATCATTGTAGAAAGCAATTGCTAAGGTCGACAGAGTCAAAAAGTCAATATAAGATCGAGGAGACGGTCTGTCTATGGGACTGGTGGGAAAATCGCGGAGGTCATAACGCTCGAGGTTATGGTATTCGTCGCTATTTGGACGGTCCCCCAGTTTCATCTTTCCTTCCTCTTCAACAGGGTCACTATCGACGAATCACCATCACAATCATATCGCTTGTTTGCCGCGCATCCTAATTCTCTTGGTCCTTAGTTCTCATTCGGTATAACGTCTCCTGGTTATAATGCTTCCCATAGCTTTCTTCTTCGATGAGGTCGTGTGAGTTTTGTGTGACTTCGACTACGTGCGTGTGTGTGTGTGCGCGCGTGGGCTCGGATGTCGACGCGCCGCGTGTTTCTATTTGTATTTAATAAGAAATAATAACGTATTGTTATTTTGCGTGACTGTCTACGTTTGTATGAACTTGGCAAGGAGGGCCTTCGCTGCCTCGCTAAATGGTCTGCTAAATGAAAAACGTATGAGTCCTAGCGGCGTGTATGATTTCCGTTGAGTAAATCAGCTTCAATCAATGGCCTCTCTCTGGCCACGCATTATCATCCGAGTGAACAAAATCCGTGGAGTATTCGGGAATCCCGCTCATCTCTACGAAAGATGAGCGTACTTCATATGAGCTCAGCCTAAGTCGACCTCTCCTCATATGCGTATAGAGCAACGAAACGTGTCGAATAGTACCGCCCCAGCCTTTACAATCGAACTCTGTGAAGAAGTAGTAGTTGCGGAAATTAATTCAACCGACGTCCTTAGAGTGAACCCAGACAGGAAGTTACCCCGAGGCAAACAAGCCTAAGGCAGCAAGCATTAACGAAACAGTTCCAAGGGAGTGGTTCCCGTTAATAAGTACGTTGGCTTTCGCGTTGCTTATTTCAGGACATAGTCTCAAATGTGCTTCAGTCATCGATCGAATATATCGATCTAAACTTACTAGATCCTTTGGCATTAATAAGTTTCACAATCATTTTAGCTGTTGGTCATATGATTAGTTTGCCATGGAAGGCAGTATCACCGAGGTTTGCCCGCCGTTATCATTCGTGAATCAATCACTATCATCATAATCTTTTTTCAGATTGGGAAAAAGAGATCGTTAATGTTTTCTCACAGACAGTTGTTAGGCTAATTAAACGACACTAGGTATCACGATTGTCCCTCCGTTCCGTGTCCTACAAATTAAGACTGCGCGAATTTCCTAAGATTGGCAACCTCATCCGGATCCAATCTACGTGCCGCCTGCAAGTTCGTGAAGTTGGTCCATTGCTGAGGAGTTGTGTATTTCGCTGTTGCCTTCTTGGGTCGGTGCTATCTCCGGTATCTCGGCGTAGATGGGAGAAGGTTGACACCCGATGAAAATTGTTTATTTTTCTTTCATGTACTTCGTGATGGAGTCCAAAATGTGTCCTCTTTCGAACTAGCCAGCCCTGGTCTTCCATATCGGCAGTTGTACAGTTGTAGCAGGAAGTGCGAAGAGCACTGTTAAGACGTAAGGAATTAAGCAAACCAGCCTGCAAGCATAGCTTTTGGTGATATCTGTGTAGAACTGACGGATGCAAGTTATTAGACACTTGGAAACACGTGATCTAATTCGAACATTCGTTGCCGGGGGTGGACGCTTTTAAATGGTGGTTTTTAATCATTAACGAGAGAGAGAGGTGTGTACTCGACCCCTACAGGGGACTTTGACATTGGTTAGTGCCAATACAAAGAGGGAAAAAAACGATTACAAATTTCGCATTTCAGCTCTCTGATAGATAATGACTACTAGTCTCAACTAGTTCAGTTTATTTACCAGTTATAATTAAGCAGGTAGTGTTAGGAAAGTAATATTAGTAGTAGTTTACTTGAGGTGTGTGGCTGACCCAACTGAAATTTACGGATACGACATTGGGTGTATTGGTGCATTGTGGCTACTAACCCTAGGCTGAGTGTGGCGAACCGTCGTGTGCGGAATCTCGTGAAGGAGCCGCGGCTGCTGTGCCGATGGCCCGCGACAGCCTGGACATGTCAGGCTCGGAATCGGACTCGGAGTCCCTGCTAGACAGCATTCCCGATGGCTCGGTTCGCTTAGCCTCGACGTTCACCGGGCCTACAGCGCATCTGATGTGGCGGCCGAACTCGCACAAGTTCGATGACCGTATTGTTCCTCTCAGCGAACCAGCTAAAGTTGGCCGGTCGGTAGCGAAATTCAAGCCGGCAGCACACAATGCGATCTTCGACTGCAAAGTGTTGTCGCGAAATCATGCATTACTTTGGTACGAGGATGGGAAATTTCTCATACAGGATACGCAGAGCTCAAACGGGACGTTTGTCAACAACGATCGCCTATCGAAAGGCGCCGAAGAATCGCCTCCACGGGAGATCTTCTCCGGTGATGTTCTCCAGTTTGGTGTTGACGTCATCGAAAATTCGAAAAAAGTCACTCATGGCTGCGTGATAGCTCTTGCACACCTCTTCCACCCGGACGGGTCCGAAGCTAATCCTTTGCCAAGCTCGACGGGCGATGCGTTCAGCTCACTGACATGCGGCCAACGTCAAAGTCTTGTGCAGGTAGTCATGGACGCCACACAGCGTGAGATAGCTCTTCGGGACAAGGTGCAATCCCTGCAACTCGTTATTGAGCAGCTGATGCGAGCAGCCGAACAGTCCTGGGACGCGATGATCGACGAGGAGCGTCTACTCAACAAAATCGAGTCTCTGGAAACGAAGCTGGCAGCAATTGGCGAAAACAACCAGACGGCCGAGATCAATAAGCTTGTCCAAGCTAAGGAGACGTATGAGGGACTAGCGAAGGAGTCCCTTAGCACGATTCTTCAAGAGAAGCTGATGACACTGCGTAAATGTGACGAGCTGCAGTATCTACAGAAGATCACAAATGAGGAACTCACCCAACTGCAGACATGCAACGAGGCTCTTAAAGGACAGCTAGCCGAATTGGCCGATAAGTGTGATGCTATGAAGCTCGAGACCGAGTCACTTCTTGAGAGTCACGTCCGCGAGAAGACTGACCTCGAGTCGAAGATCGCACAGCAGCGGGATGAGTCGACGAAGTTGGCTGATAACATCACCGCTCTGCAAGCGGAATTAACGGCGCAGAAGCAGGCGAAATCGAAGGTGGAGTCGCCCGTAAGCGAGAAAGGCCTAACGATCGAGGATGCCGCCAGCGAAACCGAAGACAAGATCTCCCTTGATTCGTTTCAAGGCGAGACGAAAAGCAGCAAAGAGGAGATTGTACGACTCGAGGAGACGTTGCAACAACTGAAATCGAGGCTGACCAAGGTCGAAGCCGAGAAAGCTGCACTTCAGGCCGAGCTCGATGATCAAAGGAATCGTGTCGAGGCGACACGAGATGATCTGGCGTCGAAGATCGAGCTGCAAGTTCAGCTCGACATGTTCAAACGGGAAAATGCACAGCTCGAACTTGAAGTGGCCAAATATAAGGAGCACACAAAGCAACTCGATGTGCTAACGAAAGAGAATGCCGAACTAAAGAAACAGCAGCAGCAGCAGCCATCACCACCCGCACCACTTCGGCTCGACGCTGAAGCTGCTGACCAAGGACAGATGTTGCAATCGCAGCAGAGTCGACCTGCCGAGCATGGTCAGCAACAGTTAACAGCAAGGACGACCAATATCGATGTTAAAGTCTCGGTAGGGTCGGCAGCATCTTCGCAACCTTCCGCAGCGAGCGCCGGCAACGATACGGAACTGGCTAAAGAGATGCGTAACCTGCAGATCGAGCTTAGTACATTAAAGCAGAGCTACGCTCGCTGTCTCGAAGAGAAGGTCGAGATGCGTAAAGAATTCGACGAGGTGGTGAAGGAGTACGGTGGAGTCGCACGCCAGTTAAGTACTGTCTGCCGAAGTGCCGTCGTTCCACTGGTTGTACTCTGTGTGGCGATGGTTGTTGTAACGCAGCCGTTTTACAGCATATTCGGCTCTTCAAAGTCGTAGTCTCCGAGGCGCACTATTTCTATATACTAATAGTAATGTTAATGCAAGATTAATGGAAATACATGTGCTAGGAGCTTCGGTTTTGAGACGACGACAACAACAACAGCAACGATGACGTCGATACCAACAGTTATATGTGGCATCTCAAATATCCGCTGTCTCTGCTCCGAAGGCTGCCAAAGGATCTAACGTATACCGCAATTACTGGTGATGGCCGCTGATGCCAGCTCACGGAGAGTGCTCACATTGAAGAGGAAGTGGAGAAATTATAGAATGAGTAGATCGTCTAGATTAGAGATATGGGTGGAGCAGCGGGTGAGGGAATGAGCACAATTACACTTGTGGAATAATAATGATAATAATGCATAACACTAATTATACCAGAGTTGAGAGAGAGAGAGAGAATCATACGAGAATATTCACAGAAGGCTGCTAGTCCTATGACGACGATGAATGACTTTCGAATTGAATTTTGGTGCTTGACATCATGGGTCCCGCGTGGGTATACGGTTCGAGAGACATACACAGACACACACACACACACACACACAAGATTATACAAACAAGCACACAAAGCACAAGAACATTTTCACATATTTAGCGATTTAGGTAGGTCTCAATCGCACGATTACTGATGGCTAATAATCATCATGATTGACAACGAATGATGATATTGCATCGTCGTGAGTGCTACAAACGCCATATATTGGGCAAATCGCGCACGCGCCAACGACAGATTGCATAAGCAGAAAAGCAACAGTGACGATATACAGTTAGCGGAGACGGGCGTAGACAAATAAGGCAAATATCCGATATGACGCGGACTTCAGGGCCAAGAACCAGCCCGGTCCAAACAGGGCTGTGTTGGCAGAGCTGTAAGAATACATGAGAATAGCCACCGGGAGTCGATCCTAACAGCAATTCGACATTAGGAAACCCAACTGCTGTTAGTGTAGCATACAAAACAAAAAAAGTACGAGGTCCTTAGCCGCGTCGGCTTCACGGCTGCGTTTCCGTGAGGGTGACTTTTGCCACACTTGGCGAGCTCTAAGTCCGCACAAGTTACCTTATTCGAGTGATGACGATGTAGCACCATCTAGCGAAAGCCATCTGTTGTTCTTCCAGTCAAAATATAGAATGGATCTTCAGGACTGACTGATCTGATCTAGTAGAAACATCCAATTGAATGGAGAAGGTACGGTATGATACGATAGGGGGGAAAAACTGCTAATTAATTCTTCCATTGTACTTCCACATAACAAGCAATTAACTGAGAAACAAAGATGGGAAACGCAACCAAAGACGATGGTTTTTCTCGGCGCTCGAAATATTAAGGTCATAAGGGTCTTTATGATCTCAGGGAGTGTATGCGAATATTCTCGTACATCTCATCTCCCTCCTGTAAAAAATCCCAACCGTGACTCCGGTATCAATGTACGTGTTGTTTTCTTTTTTGGCTAAATGTGAGCGTGCAGTAGCGAGTGTACACTCGTCCAACAGTGTATCGTGCCACCGAGATGTTTCAGCCCGGCGTGGCTGCGGTCAATTATTATACGGCGGCTATATTGGGTCATCTGACAACAGCAACAACAACTTTGAAGAATCGATAAGTATAATTGACCGCGTGTGCGATTCGCCTGTGAATGGTCCAGTTTTTTGTCCTACGAGTCATCTGGGCCATCGTGGTCCGGCGAACAGAGGGACATCTCGCTTATTTGACGCTGCAGGCGCTCGCTTTGCTACGAACTGCAACCAGCTATAGTGGTCGAAGCCAGAGCAATGAACGATGAGCCGACCTATGATAACCAGTGGATAACGAATCCTTGTTTAGTGCCAAAGGAAGAACAACTTGGAAAATTTCGTTTGCAATCGTTTGTTAGTTAGTTAGCTAGTTACTAGTTATTATTAATCTTAAGTTATTTTGAAAACACCCGAAGACATGTTTATATGCAGGATGTTCATATGCAGCTTGGATCCGGAGACGCGGAGAATGTAACGGCATTTGTCCTATGGTATTTTTTCTAGTTGTATCTCCTCTACGATGATATATATATGGGTTCGAGTGTTCTTCCGAATAGTAGTTTTCTTTATTGGAAAATACAAAAACAGAACTTGTGTTCGTGTGTGTGTGTGTGTGGTAGAGGCGTCTCGCAGTGGAAATCAAATGAGCTGCCTTTTTAACCGATTGATTCTAACGGGTTTTCGAGAGAATGCGAGTTAGATGGCAAATCGAAGCCGCTGCACTGGTACATGCAGCTGAGGCTCGCATCGTTGTTACAACATGTCAATTGCGACCTCGTATCTGAATAGACGAAAGACACCCACCGGAACGATTATATTAGTATTTATTAGCAGCATAAATTAAGCAAAATTACAAACAACAGTAACAAAACAAACACCGTCAAAAACACTAAACGAATAACGTCTCAATTTTCTCGGCTTCGGAGCGCTCTTTGCCCGAAAGAAAGAAATACTCATCCGCTTCAAGTCAACCGAACAGACCGAACCGCATGAAACTAGAGAGTGTACAGTTTATATATATATATATATATATCTATATATATATATATATATTATATAGAGAATATTATAATATAGATATACGAGTATGTCGAAATGTGTATGCAGAACAAGGAAGACAAAGAGATGACGCAGGGAGCAGAAGAGTGATTATATGTTCGTCGTTGTTACGAAGAAAACACAATAAATGAACAAATTGTACATATATCGAGATTGCTAATATGCCGCCTCTTGAATAATCGACAGCGCGCGAGAGATCGGATGTATGTTACATCAGACGGTATACTGAGATCAGTTCGTATGAGTGAGTGCTCGAATTGTTGCTGTGTGTTTAGATACAAAAGTACATATCAATCTGCTCAATTGCGTACGGGTGTCAATTTTGGCTGTGGAAAGCAAAGAAACGCTCGTCGCGCCGAGGGTCGAGATTAGATAGCGAAGGAATGAGTGTGTGTTCTACATAGACAACCGCACACCACCGTTCATATATATCTATATATATAGCGGTTAGTAGAGCGAAACTCGTTTTATTCCTGATACAACAAATGGTACTTGGTCGGTACACTGGGACCGGTTGTTGCCTGGACAGCGAGAGAAGGTCTATGATAGATTCGGTCAAACAATAGAAAAAATATTTAATTTTCTCTGTCGAAGTTCCACGAGATATTCAATCCTCTGTGTGCCATGTGACGACCACTGTCGGGCATCGCCGTCAGTAACGATCACGGTACGAGGGAACAGGGCGGTGTCAGTCTGGCCTATCGAGCGGTGTGCGACATCAAGGAGTAGTTTGCTTCATAGCGTTCCTTAATCTCTCTTTCTCTCTCTCTGCACAACGATCTCATCGGTCAACACAGCAGTTCTCCCATCAATCCCAGCGGCAGAGGCGGTGCGGTCCAATCCCATTCGAGTGATTCCGGCGGTGGTTCCTGGCGTGATCAATGCGTGCGAGAAGCGGGGGTTTCAATCGGTTTCACTGTGTACGCGTGCGTTCAGGCGCTAGTTGTCCAGCTTCCAATCGAGTGACATTTCACGAGTGGCGATCGTCCACACTTCAACATGTTACACCCTCAACCTCAGATCATCTTAGAACTCACAGCCGATAGTCCGCCAATTTCAGTCCGCCAATTTCGTACGATCCAAACTCGGGAACTCGTTTCGAAAGAGAGAATAGTGACTAACATTTGGATGTTGGACGCCAAACAGAAATGGATTTTAGCGTGCGGAAGACCCCGACAACAGCTGAACCGGTCGTGTTCGACCTTGAGTTAGTCTGTTGTATCGAGATATCTTCCAGTAGAGCGAAACCAAACGGCTCATTGTGCCGCTGTTGCAGCCGCTGCAGCGATTAAGTCGCTGGCATGTTACATCCGCAGGCATGTTACATCCGCAGGGCTTGACTACAGTAAATCCATCACACTAGTAGTAACTGCCAAGAGCTGCGACTTTAATTGCTCTAGTTTGAATCGTCGCTGAAGAAAAAAACAGGCAACCCAGAGACGACTTTGATGTTGCAATGAGAAATTACCCTAGCTGGTATTATGATATAGGTATCTATGAAATACTGCTGCTTTCTGCCAGGATTCTTTCTCCCTATGCATTGTGTGAAGTCGTCTAATTATTATCTTGAGCAGGGCGAGACACACGGTACACGCCGGATCGTAATATAGCTATTAATATTAGGTAGTCTGGGCTCACCTAATCTACTACTCGGAAGTGTTACTTTTAGGTATTTTTTCTATTTTTTTTTAATTCGGTAATGTCGTCCCAGTTTTCACTTGAGATTTGTCCATTTGAGTATGAACATTGTCACGGCATGATCGCCCAATAGGCGTAGCCTCAATAATCAAGAAACCCGAGTGTACTTGCAAAAGTTTATTTGGCGCCTCCTCGAACGTCGAGCCAATGTCCAAGTCTGGCCGCTAGTCACTAGCGATGCAATCTGTTCAATCCGATTTATAATACAACCGTTTGCGGATGACTTAATTTTGCGTTGTTCTCTTCTTCCTACCAAGAAAACTACTCAATAACGAATCACCACTAATCAAATCTGCAGGACGAGTGTTCAACGTAACGAAAAAGAATACATTTCCAGTGTCTCCAGCTATTTTTCGGTAAGCGTCCAAAATCACGGCGTTCTTAACGTGACCGTAAGCACCCGCTTTTCCCGGCCCGGGAAGGTGGTACACATTAACGTAAATTTGCAAGCTCTCACGTAGATGATGGTACAATGCTTTTGTATAGTCCGTTGACGTTTCGCAGGAAGTCATTTCGATGACGAAATCATCATGGTCGTTTGATTGTCGTCGACCCACGAAACAATTGGTTGTGTAGGGTGATTAATTGAAAATGACACAACTGAACGCTTCCTACAGGGAGCCTGTATGTCAGCTAACGTTAACCGGATATTGATTTTAGTTTTGGCAATAATTACTAAGACATTGGTAATATGGACGCGTAATGAATTGCATACGCGTAATGCGTATCTACGCCAATCATCGTTGAATCGACCGTAGTTTACATTACGCCAAATCGGTATCAAACAAATCGGGACTGATAAAACTATTTAGAGCTGAAACCAAGAAAGTCACACCTAAGCTTTGTCGTAGGTGAACGCGATATATTTGAGATGCATTAATTAGTTCTTTCAACTTCAACACAGCGGTCCATTTTTGCTGTCTGGATGGTCAGCGCTAATTGAGAGCTTAACTACTCTCTTCTATCTCGTAATATGTGCTATCTGTTTAAGGCGCTAGTCTACAACGCAAGCCAGCGTGCGACGCAGGAACCGATCTTTTAAGCAGCAATTGCTTAAAACACAAATGATTGTAGTTGGCGTGTAAATCCTGAGCTTATTTCGTAGACGAGTGTCTTCGCAATTAACGAGACAATTTGTAGGGACTTGATTTCCGGAAGGTACAGCGTTTCGCATGCACTTCGAACACACGCAGTTTATTGTTCAGTCCAACTAACTCGTTAAGATTCGAACGTGTAACGCCCACTTGGTGTGTCCGAATTATTGAAATGACATGTCGTTTAGCTCTTGTTTTCGACTCTAGATAGCGTTTCAGACCAGAGTTCATACCGTATGCAGCTTCTATGGATGAAGCGTCCTCCGTACACGCCTCAATATATCCTATTAAATATCTTATTAATGAACTACAACTAGGAAACGGCAGATAAACGAGCCCATACAGCGCTTATTTTATGAGCTAATATTTCTTGCGGAGCACGTCAATTATGAACATTGTAATTACAGTTCGCTAAAGTGAACTGCAATTCGTGCTCGTTAATTAATCACACTCTCCAGATAACATTTGACCGCGGTGATTCTTCAATCAATCTCAATCAAGTCGTGTATGATAGGCCACGATCGAATACTATATAAGTCTGTATAGCTGGCGATACTTCTTAGCATTGCGAACTGTTTTACCATAGTGGCTAGTCGTCGTTCGTTATGTCCATTGTCTAAAGCTGATGTAAACGTGACATTTGCGTAATCAACCGCATAGGGTATACTATCGTTACAGATGTTACCATTCGATTTGGCGTTTTCCAACTGACAAAGAAGGTGAAGAAAGGCGAACATTGTCTATTTCAAGTTTCCAAAGAACCACTTTCTAAAAGGGCTGACGCGCCTCTCGAATAGCTCGGAAGAACCGGTCAGTTCTTTCTTTAGAGATTTATCGCTAAAACAGCACACATATATATGCATATATATATCTATATATATATATATATATACAAATATATATATATATATATACAAATATATATATATATATATATATATATATACAAATATATATATATATATATACAAATATATATATATATATATATATATATATATATATACAAATATATATATATATATATACAAATATATATATATATATATATATATATATACAAATATATATAATATCACGCTTAAGACAGCGAATGCTGGTTTCTACAATATCTCGAGTACCTATAAATATGGCCTGAGTGTAGCTTTTTACTGACGTCACCACATAGAGACGACGTGCTTCTCTGCTAGTTGGCAAGTCGAAATAGAAGAGCAAAGACCAGGTGAAGGTTTCGCCTCGTCGATGGTGGGTGCGCGCCAACTTCAGACGAAGTAATGCTGTGCACCTATTTGATGGACATCGTACAGTCGTCATTAATTGAACTTTTAACCATTAAACAATACTATATACTTGCTACGATATACACGCTATACAGTTTAGTATTCGGGCTGAGTTCAGATGACGTAGCAATCATACCCGTCTCAATGTTCAGTATACTCTGTGGTGTTTTGTAGATGACGTGGAACGGCTGTTGAATGAAATTGGATTCGAAGTAGTCATACAAATTCTGTAAAGAGCAACAAGATCGTCACCTTTTCACGCTCGGACCTATTTAAGTATACAATTAGTTGGGACACTAATCCGTAGTCGAAACAGTGTGCCATTCACGATCAATGGACAAAACACATTTCATTATTATATCTCATTTCATTTTCCATATTTCTCTTCGCGTCGTTCGCCTGTGTAATGTCACTGAAACCGTTAACGTAAACGCTTTCACTTAATAACGTGTGCATGACAAAGTTCTTGTTCTCATTTGCTTGCCGATGTTGATAACAAAAAAAATATTTTGTCGTTCCGTGCAGTGGATTGGGCTAGTAGTAATCACTGCTTGTTTCAATATCCGTGCCCACCTTAAACATAGCTTCGGTTGCAGCTGTCAAGTCGATTCGAAAATACAATGGCACGGTTAGGTATCGAGAAACTGCAGTTATAGGTAGACTGTAGTTCTAAGATGCTTTGATTATATGAGATGCAACAAATAGAACGTCGTTTAACAAAACGACATCCTTATAAGATCAAGTTTCCCTCAAACCCCGGATTGAAATCGATGTTCGAACATCTGACTCTCATCAGACAGCAACCGAACGATATGCGACGTTTATTGATTAATTTAGACTCGATTCATACGTTTTCATACGGTTTGTGTAAAATTGTGAAATTTGAAATACGACGAAGCCTCAAATGCATCCGTCGAGATATCGACTTCTATAGATCTTGCTAATATCAGTAGAATAAGAATAACATATATCAGATTTGGACGACATAGGTTGCCTGTAATGGTTTTGACTTATAGAAATTGTCTATAGCTTAGATAGTCATTTTATCGTCGTTGGTTGAATATGGTATTTGCGTTCTCCCATAAAACAGAGCTCTGGTGTCGTTCTGGCTAGGTAATCGTACTTACTTGTATGTATCTTAAGTATGATAAAACTTGCGTTTCGTTCACTAAAACAAGTGATTTCTCGGACGTCCGATCCAAGGATGTTGTTGTTGACACTCAAAAGCATGGTGGGGTGGTTCTTCCCTGGGCATAGCTCTACGAAACCTCTTGGCGCTCTCTCATATGTTCTATTGTCTTCAGTTCAAACGCGCAAAAGCCCGCCCTGACCAGACACGTGACTCGATTGAGCGTCGGAACGAGCGTTGGGAAACACTGTCACATTGTAAAAAGGCACAAATTTCGGATCGGCCGTATACCTTGCCACAGCGGAGCGCCAAAGAGAACTCACCCAAGTGATTTCGATTCTCCAATCAATGATCCCTATCTAATTCCTTTTTTTATGACGATGTCACTCTAAGACTCGCCAATCATCATTAGGTACACCTCCGTCATCGTGCGCTGACTGTGGCATAGTTATTCCATCCGTGTGAAAGTCCCCTCTCGCTCTACACTGCGCCACAGGTGCAATTGCGTTCAACAGAATGTCTGGTTTCCTGGATCGCCGTAGTTGCTAGCGATAAATTGTTGATGAATATGTGCTAAGTCAGTTGGCGCCGGGCACCTAATTTCAATCCACATTCAACGTTGCGGCTTCTGCAGACACGTTGTGAGGCTTAGCCGATCCGGACGCCACTGTGAGTGCCATCTTGTTCTATCAGTGTGACGTGCAGTATACTAGTTTCCGTTTTCAAACGAAACCATATTGAACCTGCCTGCACTATGATGGGTCGAGACAAAATCCCATATTCCTCTCACACGAGCATTCTGATTGGACAAAAGGTTCTTTTCTTTGTCACCACGTCCATGTAAAGGGGGAACCTTTAGGTGAAGCCCGATAACGAGTAGTTAACTAGAAAAGAAGCAGTTTTTGATGGAATTGGCCAAAATAGCATCGTGTGCGACTGACAGATATTACTGCTATTTCGTTACGGTAGCTCAATAGAATATTTGCGCAAGTTTAATTAACGCTGTGACTGTCTAGGCACACGTTGGTAATTACATCAGTACGTGGTGATGGTGGTGTATCCTGGACTTTATCTAATCGGTTTAGCTGTTGATTAGCTGTTATCTCTTCTAGAAGAGATAACGTGTAGTTCATATAATTTGAAATATATGTACGCGGTAGAACAGCAGCTATTAGCGATACGTGCGTAAATGCATGATATCGTACGATGAAATGAGATTTGCTCATCCGTAATCTCTACTGAGAATTTTGTTTTCTTAAAGTTACCCATGTGGATTAGCTCATGGATAGCGAAGAGGAGAATCTTCCGCACTTGGCACCTGCCTTTGAGACTGCCCCTTTCTCTAGATCAAATCTGTTGTCACCTTGGGCTTCGTTTCAAATCAGTTCTGTTGATAGGTGGATCCCAGTGTTTACAGGGTCAACTTGTGATAACCGCGCAAGAGGTTGTTGACCGATTCCGATTCAATTTGTCAAAAATGAGCATTACATCTCGACACCTGTGATCAGTCATCAGATAACAGGGTAGTTCGGCAATTCGACGCGCTCACACGAACTTCTATCGCCTTGAGCAGGATTTGACGCCGTCGAAGCAGAAAGCTAAACTTTCGGCGTCATTGCTATCGAGGCTGTGTGGTATAACGCTGGTAAATGGTGCCGTCGTCGCACATCTATTAGATCATGTTTCTCTCACATATATAGTTGTCGCAGCAGCGAACTATGGCTGCGCCCGTCTACCTGACGATATCCGGTGGAACATCTGTCGTGAATCTTAGGAGCGAGTTGTTGTTGGTTGTGTTTACCTGAGCACGAAATCCTAATGTTTTGTAGTATTTAACATAACTTGCATTGCAACTGAAAAAAAAACGAACTGGGAGACGACGGAGGATGAAATATACACACGTTTCCTGTCGACACAAAATCGAATGCACCGAGGAGCAAAAAATTAAAAGGTTGTCACTGTAGTTGACACTGCGAATTTTTTCAGTGGTTACAGAGTGAAATAGCCTTCAAGCATTCGTTACGACATTAAGCGATTAAGCCGTAGGTTTGTAGAACTTTGCTAAATTTTGCAAACTGTGTACGATCCTATCGAAGCTATTTAAGATATTTTCTACTTTATATATATATATATATATATATATAATGAGGGAGAGAGGGACGATTAACAGCGTTTTAGGTACATAGATTAATTCAAAGATTAGTAGCTCAAAAATGAGGAAGAATTGCATCTTCTCTACACAAACCTGTTTGAGTCCAGAGGATCGTGTTTCTGAAATGTTTCTGTCAATTTGATTTCTTTTTCTATTTCAAAATTTAAAATCTCTTAAAAATATGTTTACTTCAAAACTATACTATTAGTCGAATATAAGAGTTTAAATGGTACGCATTCTAGAAGGACACATCTAAATAAGCTCTCGCAGTTGCTTACTAATGTAGAAGGTGTTCCTCTAGGTAGCCCTTAAATGGAGGATGGTGTCGGCTCCACAAGACGCCCGTTGCTTTCTGATAGGCATCGTGCCCTTAGCTGGCAAGGTTATTCATTACGTTCTTGTACACCGAGATACGCTTTTCGCTAGTTATTTTTTGCTGCTACACAAATAATATCTTGGTACATGATCAAAAATAAAGTCCAGGTTGAAATTGGCCCCCCGCTTCGCATTAGTGCTAGCTTTTCCGGCAAGGGACAGTTCAATTAGTCTCCAGAGATGTCTCCAGGTGAAAAAAAACATGGCCGTTACGCTCCATATCTCACCATTATTAGTGATTTAGACAAATGTCAGTCAATTCCACTCCCTCGATTCTTTAAAGTTAGATTCGATTTGAGCGTGACAGTGAGTAATTATGGGCAGTGATGCCTTGAGAGGCCTACCGGAGCCCTCAATATTTGTAGCGCTTTTGATTTACTCCATGTTGTCGATTACGCTTTGCTCATTGTGGACGTGTCATGTCGTTACGCAATGCTCGGGCGTCGGTCAGGGTAATGAAATGCTTTGAACATGAATAGTTCTGTGCAATTACCCCAGTATGGGTTTAGCATTCGATTGTGTTGACTTTCGAATTCAACATCTGTACCTCGAGTGGGGTATGAAAAAGGAGCAGATTCAGAAAAACATGGTAACAACAATCCCAGGGGGCCAAGTTACGCGTTTGTCGATTGCCTGAACGCCGAGGATGCGGAGGTCGCGGCTAACATGAGTGGCCAACCAAACTATGGATATGCGCGGACGATTGAGCTGTGTGGTGTTTTAGTTCGTGCGAAACAGCATAAACCTTCCCAGTCTTGCGCCTCCTACGCTGCCTATGCCTTCCATACAATGCTACTTTTTCTGTATGTATTTTCAATGTGAATAAATACTTGCACAGGAACGAGTGTTTCATAACAAAGAAGGGGACGAACAGTCCAGCGAACGTCGTCTGCGGCAGAACCGAAATCGTTGCTCAAAATCAACCAGTTCGTCGAGATTTTGAGCGAAGCTTCAAATACGTCATGACATTTGGTAGCTGTTTCTCTCCACGTAAAAGACAATAGAAAAACGAATAACAAGGTATTGCACGGAATCTGTCGTAGAGACCGTGTAATGTTAATTAGTCGCACCTAGGTTTCCGTGAATGCTTCTAAATATACCGTCTTACCGAAACACGCGTTTCAGACGGAAGCTCGCACTCAAACACACGTTTGAGATCGTTACCATACCAGTAGATACGATCTGCCTTAGTCGATTGACTACATTAATTATTTCTTGAAGCGTCTGAACAAATGAACAAATTTCATTCAATTTCGTGATCTTTTTGTTGCAAATATTGGCATCGCTTTTTTATTATGGACATAAGATACGTAATTTTTTTATCTTCTACGTGTCTCTGTTTAAAGGATGAATCTTTCCACTTCGCCTTAGGAAAATAGATACAGTTACTGAAGAACGATGAGTTAACAATTGAATAAATACTATGGGATACTTTTAGATATATATGAAGATTAGTTTTCTTCATGGTATACACTGAAAGATGATCGCTTGCTAGTCATATTTGTCTCAGGTGATTGTGCACACATCTCATAGCTTCGTTCGGTTCGCTCCTCGCGAATTCCTTCGTTTCCATAAACTACCAAAGCCTACTTTATGGAAGGCCCCGATTCATTTACAAGCGCTATTAATTTCTTTGTTACAGAACCTGCCGAAGGGAACCAGCCATTTCTCCACTTAGGATTGTGTCCTTCTGATTGTCTACACAGCACACACAATGGCTTCTCACATCATTATTCGGCTCCAGAATCTCCCTTGGGAGGCCAACTCTCAAGACATTCGTCGATTCTTTGAGGGGCTGTCGATTCCCGAAGGAGGAGTTCACATCGTGGGCGGGGATCGAGGCGACGCGTTTATTGCGTTCTCGACGGACGAGGATGCTCGTCAGGGAATGGCGAAGGACGGTCAGGAAATCAAGGGCATAAAGGTGAAGCTTCTTCTCAGCTCAAACAATGAAATGCAGAAGATTGTTGAGCAGGCCCGCCAGGCGCACCTGAGCATGATGAGCAGGGCTCAGATTCCCGTCGCACCCGCCGTGCCGCCTCCAGTCGTCGTGGCACCTAAAGTACCCGAACTCGTCAAAAAGACCCCTGAAGTTGTCGTGATTAAGGAGGACCCACCTCGGAAGAGGTCTCGCTCTCGTTCCAGGGACCGTAGGCGATCGCGGTCAAGGGACCGCAAACGAGATCGTTCACGGGACCGAAAAAGGTCGCGAAGCAGGTCCCGAGATAGGAATAACCGTAGCCGCGGTGGTAGGAGAAGGTCCCGTTCAAGGTCCAGAGATCGTAGAGATCGTAACGGCCGTGACAGAAGGCGAAGCGATGATTCGAAAGATGGGCTAAACGGTCGCGAGCTACTTGCCGAGCGGGATCAACAATCCCAGCCAGCGGTTGAGAATAATGATACTCCCGTTTGGGAGCCGGGTATGCAGCCGGGAGCTGCCTTGGGCGGCACAGCGCTATCGCTAATTGGTCTGCCGGGCTTGGCAGGATTACCAGCCAATTTTACCAATTTGCTCCAGGGCATGCAAGGAGGTCTTCCTGTTAATCCACTGGTAATGGCGCAGGCTCTTGCACAGACTGCCGTCGTACAGCAGACCACAGCGGTGCCCGCTCTGCCCGCCATCACTGAGCTCGCGACATCGCGGCCTAATGTATCGCCGGCTGTCACGCACCCTACGGCCCCAAAGATCGCCGGACTAAAGAACGCCCTTCTCCCGACTCCGGATGCCACTCCAGCTCGAAAGGCCACCCCGCCTCCGCCCAGCAATCTTCCTGTTTTCCCCATGTTCAAGAATCAGGCGAACGCTGCCGGCGGCCCTAACGCCACCAGCAGCAACAGCAGTACGAATTCTACGAACACCGCTAGTACAACAACAACGACAACTAACGGAAATGGAGTTCCAATCGACACATTACACTTCAAGATGTCGGGGATGCAGCAGCTGCCGAACTACATTGACGTTAAGCACTTCTTCTGTGGTATCAGCCTCCCGAATGGCAGTATTCGTTTCAAATGGGAGGCACGCTTTCCGGTCATCTTTGTCAATGTCAAAGATCTCGATGACGCCAAGATTGTCCAAAGGCTTGACGGCGAGCTGCTAGGACAGACCCCGGTGCACATGAAATCGATTGACAGGATTGAGTTCCTTAAGGGCGAGGAGTTCTACGTAGAGACGCAGCACCAGATGGACTCTCTACGTTTCAATCGCCCTGGCCAAGGACTTGTTTTGGGTGGACGCGCCAAGCCCATCGAGCAGGATCTGGTGGTGGTCATTATCGGTATTCCCTTCGAGGTAACGGAGCAGGATGTGAGGGAGTTCCTTAGTGGAATTAACGTCACGGAGATCTTTATCGAGTACAACCAAGCTGGGCACAGTGTGGGACACTGCTTTGCAAAGTTAGCGTCACATAACGACCTTGAGCTTTCACTAGGCCAGTGTGGCAAGCGAATAAAGCATCGCAACGTCGAGGTGTTAGTCGCCAATAAGCACATATTCACCGAGTCGAAGGAGCTGTACGAGAAGAAACGCCGCCTC
Source organism: Stratiolaelaps scimitus (assembly GCA_019614645.1). Taxonomy (NCBI): domain Eukaryota; kingdom Metazoa; phylum Arthropoda; class Arachnida; order Mesostigmata; family Laelapidae; genus Stratiolaelaps; species Stratiolaelaps scimitus. Next base: position 10,701,366 of record JABWDB010000008.1, read on the forward strand.
GGAGGAGCTGGCGGTGGAGGTGCAGTCACTGGAGCACAACGCCCGCCACGAAACCACGAAAAGCGGCCGTCGAGGTTCTCGAACATCGAAGACCCGCCGGTGCCGCAAGTGCTACCGCCGCCGGCTTCCCGTTTCGGCCTCGATCCGTCAAAGACAGTGTTATCCATTCATGGCTTACCATTCGATTGTGTCGACCGTCAAATTAAGGACATGTGCCTCGAGCTCGGCGTGAAAACGGAACAGATTCACATAAAAAATGGCAACAATCCGAGAGAGCCGAGTTGCGCATTTGTCGAATGCCTGAACGCCGAGGATGCGGCGGTCGTGGCTAACATGAGTGGCCAGCCATACTATGGATATACGCTGACGATTGAGGCGGTCACGGTGGATTTTATGCGTAACAGCATGAACCTTCCCATTTCTGCGCCTCCCATGCCGCCGTTCGGAATGCCCCCGATGGGCCCACAAGGATTTGATGGTCCTGCTGGAGGCCCTTTCAGGGGCAGAGGACGTGGACGCGGCCGTGGCGGTGGTGGTGGAAGAGGTCCCCAGGGTCACCCCCAATTCCCGCCCATGAATGGGGTAATGCCGTATCCAGCAGCTGGCCCAGGATCTGGTATGGGGATGTCTATGGGCGACCCTATGGGAGGTAATCACAACGGAGGTAACGTAGCACCACCCGTTGTCAAGGCCCCCCTCCCCGAATTACCGATTCTCTCACCCACGGACCCGTTTGCGAATCCGCAATGCGTTGTCGCAATCTGCAATCTAAACTACGGGGCAGGCGTTGAGGACCTCATTGAAGTCTTCAAGGACTTCAACATCCGGAAAGATCTCATCATGCGCAGGTTGGTTACCTGATCATTTATTATTGCACCGCTGTGCCATGCAAATCTATTGTGCGAGTAAATCTGGGCCACAGTGGGCTTTAATCTCTACTTAATTCATATCCTATATATTCAATACTTGAATAGCTCATTGAAGTCAACCTTGATAATTGTCTAGTATAATGTATAGGGTCAACGAATCGTTTCAGATCCCTTTCTTATGGAACATTGTAGCGTCATTGTTATTTACTTACCATTACTTATCTCTCTCTCTCTCTCTCTATCGTTTGTCACCAACTTTAGATATAACGAGCAGAACCAACCGACAGGCGACGCTCGTGTGGCATTTGCGAGTCCTCAGGACGCCACGGAAGCCGTCAAACGCTTCAACGGCACCCAGCTGCTCGGACGGACGCTTCGACTAACTCTTCTCGCGCGCTAAACAGCGTCTTCTATTTTTTTTTTAATTTTTCACAATTTGCTAAAACGCATATATATGCACACACATACACACATATGGGTAGTTTCGTTTTGGTGCTTATTTTTTGCTACTATTTATCAGTGTATTTTTTTCTACTGTTGGATGAATCTTCTTTCGTTGGTTCGAATGATGCGTGAATGCAGATTGAGCTCGGAGAGTTCGGAGTTGAGGTTTTTTCTTTGTCGAGATCAGATAACGTGCGGAACGAAACGCTATTGTTTCCAAGTGTGTATAGTCACACGTGGTGTTAGTCGTCCCTTGCCAAGCTGCGGTAATGGGGTAACAACGCTATGCGACGATATTGACAAAGTAGTATATACTATCATACATTATATTACTAATCGAACGCTATCCTATGACTGATGCTTGAAATGTAAAAACACACATCACGATAGCACTATATATGTATAGCAGAATAATCGCGGATGACCGAGGGAGGTTGGTCGTCCACCGTCGATAAGGACACGATCAATGGTGCACATTATACACGTTTACAAAATATCACCCTCATGTTGAAGGACAAAATACAACTAGCACTAATAATAATACTGATAGTAATAACAAGGTGGAAAAACAAAACTTCAAGGAACTGCATTAACATCAATTATGACGATCATTATCACTACACTGACTCGAATGTAAATTAACAATGATTATTCTCATCATTGCTGTCACTATTATTATTACTATTAATTGTACTGATCCGTTGTAGCGCATTGGTGTATGCGTGTGTATCTTGATAGCGACTCGGTAGAGCAACAGAGCGATGCATTCATTTGGCGAAGGCAACCGGCGTGTGCTTCCTAAAGCGTGGTGTAATTCAGTGAAATTCAAATCGAAACGGCAAAGAAAAAACTGCAGATAAACGATCGATGCGGGCATACGTCAATGACTTTCGTGAGGAATTGAGAGGGAGACCAATGAAAACGCACCATGTGTTGAGTGAGAAAACATCAGATATATATATATATATATATACTCGGATGACAGGAGCAGTTCGCGCCACGCTGTATTGGTCGGAGCGAGAATGTACATATTTATATGATGACGAATGACGACATGGTCAAGACGTCAGATGCATTATTGAACAATGAACAGAAATAAACGAGACGAAAGAAAGAAAACCTATACAAAATGTGTGAACTTTTCGTTGTATCTGTATCACTGTAATTGGGGATGGGGGTATGAGACCGTAAAATGATTATCATTACTATCATTATTTGTTACTATTATTATTATTAGTATTGTTATTATTATTATTATTATCGTAATCATTAATTATTCCGTTACTTGTGAGTGGTAGTGATATGATACGAAGCTAATCAGCGTGCAACGAGAGGAAGATGAACAGACGGCCGAAGTGTTCGAAGATGGTCAAAATATAACCATCGTTGATTGCGAACGAGCTCTCTGTCTCGCCCTCTATCAGGATTAACAAGTACTGTATCCGAAGATTGGGAAACTATCGAAATAAATCAATGCAGTGTCAAAATATAAATTTGACGTTGATCGTGTGCTGATTTTATTGGTTAGAACATGTTACGGCTGACTTTGCTTTGGTTGCTGTTCACGTAAATTTGTTATTAATGTTACAATGTTACATGAAAATGTTGTCATTTCAGGTTAACCAGAATCTGTCGGAAATTTTCAAGAGAATTTGTCCAAAACAAGCACACACACACACATGTAACTCACAAATTTCGAACAATCTGTGTAGACAAAATTTTAGTGACAAAGTACTAATTAATTAATTGATGAAAGCATACGCTCGTACCTTTCGGGAGTTGGGAAAACAACCCACAAGTATGTAGTGCCCAAGGCCTGTTATAAACGCTTCATTGTTGCGGTGTTGAAATATTTGTTCACTGGCTTAATCGGCATATTGCTCCTTCGTTGCATTCACCTTCTTCCCAGCCAATAAGTGCAACTCTAGACGTCAGGCATCCTATGATAATGTTGGATCTGAACATTGCCTGCGTATTGTATTGTTGTTGGCAAAGGCAAGAGGTCCTGATAAACGAACAAACAGCTCATAGCGTCATAAGTAGTGCTACTTTCGAACTTTTGGTAAGCTTCACACAATCGACTGGTGTCTATTAGTTCGCCCTCGCTCCCTAGCAGGATAGCATCCTGCCGTTTTCTGGTAACGACTCAATTTTCGATCGAAATCACGAACGGCAAAGTGGCTTGTCCCACGTGGCGACTCGATGCAACACCTCCAGGTTGAGAACGTACGCATGAAAATTGGGTGATCACCCGATGCATATATTCATTTAGCGCTGGTCGACAGGGTGCTGCTTCTGGGCCATCGTCAGTGAATGCGGCATAGGTCGGCAATACTAAAATAATTTTTTTTCGAGCTGACCCTCAGCTGTTCCCCTATCTGACAGGCCTCAGCTCTTAATACTGCCTAGTTTCAATGGCACGATGTGGCAGCATCGTCCTCACAGTTTCCGTTAAATTAGCAATGACAAAAATATAGGGATGTCCGTGAAGTCACGCAACCCTACGGAATATGAACCAACCTTTGGCCGCTTTGAACGCAACGTCTCGTATTACTATTTTTATTAGAATTCAATATCATAAAGCATTTTCTGGCCGAGATGCGTGTCAAGAGTACAGAATGTAAAACATCAATTCAGTTCCACAGCCACTCATTTCCTTCTTAGAATTAAATGGCTATTTCCCGTAAAGCTACCCACGTCCCATCTATCTCTCCCACCTAGTCCCATATGCATTACCCATACTCTTTTATGCTTTGCCGATGCCTTCGATGAGATGTAATTATAACCATTAATTACAAAAAGGCTAAAATAAAGACAAGGCAGTCATTTTGTTGTTTCTGCTTCTGCTGCTGCTGATGTTACAGTGGTATGATTTTTGATCGCTTTATTTACACGTAATGTTTCAAATGATGTTTACAACATTATGTCATATAAAATATCACGACATAGTAAAAGTATAAAATGCAAATGATGCATTCCTCATTAATATTATTATTATTGTTATCATTAGTGTTATTATTATTATTATCATTAGTATTATCGTAATTATTTTTATTGTTATTTACTCTTATTATTAATAGTATTATCATACAGAGTATGGTGGTCCGACGGCTCACCGATCGACGGAGAGGAGGCGAAGTAGTATTGAATTCGAGGGCCCGGCGGGATGCGCACAATGAAATCGCATCGAGTGATCACATCAAGATGAACGAGACCCTGCGGCGCGACGATGATATATTTTTGTGCCGCGAAATCTCTATTGCGTCGTCTATTGTGTCGTCCTCGAATTTCCGTCTCTGCCGTCCGGCGCAGCATCCGCGGCTATGTTCTACGTAATCAATTCGGCTCAACGGCAGAGCATGTGTAGTAGGACACACTGGGAAGGACACGAGGTAGGTTTAGGTGCGTGTTTGCGTGTAATCGTGGATACGCCGCAGGGTCGATGCTTATACGTAATCTATCTCATAGGTAGATGAGTGGTGTCTTGGTATACATTCGACGGGGGAGACCAATGTCAACTTTTATCGTTCGTAATTAGTGTATTGTCCCGACACTCGTCGTGTATTATGTACAGGAGTGACTGATGTTCCGCAAGCAAATTGACTGAAGATTCAGCGTAATCGCTATGTGATGATTCAAACATGATCGTTCTATAATCAGTTATCGGCTCAAAGGCCATGTCTTTTTTTTTTGGTAATAATATACAATGAAATGACTTTTCAGCGTCTTTCTCCGCTGGCTCTACCGTACGCATTTACGTTGTGGCATGACGCGAGGTGGTTCCTACAGGAAAGCGGGGGTCGTCCTGTGTCAGTTAGCTCTGCAATCAACGCGAAGCTCGACCTATCATGCTTGGCGGCCCTGACCGACTTCCATTCGATTTGGCCACTATCCACAGCTGAATAGATCGATCTTCGTTGCGCATGAAGGGTGTTTGTGATGACATTGGAGAGTCACGAAATACTAATTCAGCGTCGCTCATTTGCAGCCTTGCTGATCGTAGAATATTAGATATATGCTTAGGGTTCTATTCTAACAGTTTCAGTGACATATGTAAATTATCAGCTCTTGATAGAGTTTCCGCCGGTTCTTTACGACCAAAAGGACTTCAGAGATTGGACATTCGGGGACTGCTACATTTGGCGTGCTAGATAAATCTTACTGAGTGACTCGCTTGAGAAGAGATTTGCTAGTTGTATTGCATTCTCAGGCCTTGTAAGTGTTCACAACAAGAGGGGTTGTTTATACATGAATGTGATTCGGTGACAAGTTGAACATTTTTAGCATCGGAGGTACGTAATCAAGGTTGTTTCTTCATATTTACAGGGGCAATGTTTGGCTAAGGATTTTACTCGGACAATTCAATGGCGTCCTGCGTCCCTGAAGGACAATTCGAGGTTACATTTTGCCTCTCAAGAACAACGACCTGCCGCGTCTTGATCAGCCCACCGAGAGGTCATCAGGGATCGCCTGTTGTGTCGTAATTAATACAGTTACGTGTGCGTGTATATCTGTGTGTTCAATGAGTTGTTGTTGTTGTTGTTGTTGTTATATTGCATTAGCAGCCGCGGACCACCTGACCTATCCTAAATCCATTTCAACTCTTCAATCTATCCGTTCATCCCGCCATTATGATGCATGTTCGTTTCCGCCACACCAGAGTCACAAACAGTCCTGCCGCCCTGGTGGCTCATAACACAGACTAAGTTTGTCTTTTGGGGGGAGCAGACAAGGCCTACACATTTTTCCTTCTTTGCGTTTCCTTCAAGAACACTCGACGTAGCACGAGCTCGTCGAGATGAGATACACGATCGAATGCACTCTGACCGACTGAGTATGTCAGCGAGTTGCATTCACACTGATCGCTGCCGACATGCATTGGACTATCTCCTAAAAATCTCTCTTAAAATAAGTAAAAGCGTTCTAGCTGGCGAGTGCAGCCATCTTTCGTGTTGTCTGTGTCGCCTCTAAATGCACTCCTGCTCTTGGCCTAAGGGAACTGAGGGCGTGAGACTTCGATAGGCCCGACACGGTCGGCCTGTAGAAAGGCCGCCGAATTGGGGCCGTCTACGGCTGCCGAGTCGGTCATCCAATCGTCTTTGGTAACACTATACACCAATCGAAAGTAATCAATAAAAATTAATCTATACATATGTATGCTCTCCATATCGATCATCTATGCTCTTCGCTAGATGTAGGCCAGGCCAGGCCGACAAACAAGCAGGGTTCTCAGAGACAGTTCGTAATGGTTCGTCATTTGGCAGCTTTCGTCGACGTGAACAAGTATAAGGGCTGATGATAGTGTGTTCTGTAACGTTCTAGCGAGAAGAGATTTCGTGTTGTCAGCGTGTGTTTCGCAAATCAGTGAAACAATGAATGAATCAATGTTTTCAATAATCGTACGAGCAATTGCTATTCGAGATGTGCTAATCTGCTGTTGATAGCGAGGAGGCCAAACGCTCCTAGCTTTCTGGTCTTTTGACCTGTTCAGTTTGCAAGGCGTTTCCTTTAGCAAGTTACACTGCGCGTCGCAAGCCAAGAATCCGGGAGGTAATTTTGCTCGACCATGTTTCAAAGGATAGTTTGATTTCTCTGCAATTTTCCATTGTCACAGCGCGTCTCTGAGAACCATCTCGTATACCTATACGTTTGATAGCGTGGCGGAGTTGGCGATGCTCCCGGTGCCAGCGAGGTCTAGTCTGGGGGTTGTCCTTAACGTGCCAAGTGAGCCATGTTTGTCGAGATGAGGCGAAATCGGGTTGATGTGAGGCCGATGCGGGTTGCTGCCAGCAGTGAAGTATCGCCACCACGAGTTCAGCGTCTTGCCTGAGCAGATCCAGAATCCCGACGTGATGCCGGCCACGAGGAACATGAAGTGTTTGACAACGAAGATGTGCAGTGAGGGCCGGCTCCACGCCGAGTCGGCATGCTCGCACGGGCAGGTCAGTTTGTGCATCCATACTTCCTTGTAATTGCGCTCGTAGAAGAGGCAGCCAACCACAATGGTCGATGGTAAGGCGTAGAGGACAGAGTAGACTCCTATACGAACGATGAGCTTCTCAAACTTCTCCGCCTTGTGGTGACCCTGCGCCTTGATGATTTTGCGGATCTTGAATAGTGACGTGAACCCGATCAGGAGGAAGATGACGCCGAGGCCGAGTGATGTGCATAACGGTATAATGAGAAACACCGTCAAATTGAACGAGTTCTGGCTGCCGACAAAGCATAGGCCCGACACGGAATCGCCATCAATGGCGTCAAAGTAGACGACCGTTGAGATGATTCCAGCGCCCGAGAACCACGCGAACATGTGGAAGTAGGCGGCGTAGCCGGATATCGCCTCGCTGCTCCACTTGAGAGCCGCTGATAGGTACCAGGTCATCGAGAGGACCACCCACCAGAGGGAGCTGACTATAATGAAGTAGTAGGTTAAGGAGAATACCGTGAGGCACGGAAGGGAATTGACGAGGTTCGACAGGATCGAGTAACGGATGAGGGCCCCATCGCACGCTAACTGCTCATTGCCGAGATATATGCCAAGCAGGTAGCCGATCGAAATAAAGAAATAGCACAATGAGATATAGATCACAGGCCGTTCGGGGTAGGGGAATCGGGAGGAGTCGATGAGGCCGGAAAGGATCGTGGTGCTGGACGAAGCTAGACATACAACACTCCATAACAATAGCCAGTAATAGGTGAAGAGTTGGTCGTCCTTGCTGAAGTACATGTTACGGCAGGGCTGCGCGCACTGCGGCAGCTTGAGCTTGCCGAACTTCTTGAACGAGGGCGCCAGCGTATTCACCATTGGCGATTGACAATAGCACGAACAATTATTGCCCGGCACGCCGCCTGCTGGCGGCGGAGGCGGCGGCGGGAGTGCGATAACATCAGTGACGGTGATCCCTGGTGCTGGTAATTTCTTGCCACGGCGTGACTCGTCGATCTTCTTGGGACGTTCGCCTGAAACATTTGATGGAAAACAGCGCAACAAAACCAAGCAAGTCGAGAGAAGCGGTTATTTACGGGGGCATGCTCGACTGTACAGCCCGACTGGAAATATTCTCCACCTATTCATTGGATGGGATCGTTTAATGGTTGATTCGCGTTAGGGAAAATGCGGTCGTTGTTAACCTTCGGTAGCGTTGGGAATCGATCATATCCGTCAGTGCTTAAGTTTCCCGCTCGGTCTCAGTGTCGTTCGTCTTATGTAGCGCCTTCCTCTGTCCGTACCGCTTGCTTGTTGGACGGATCGGCTGCAGCCGGAATCTTTACGAAGTAGTTGGCGCGGCAAGCCGGTGAGGAAAAATAAGACGCCGCGTGCCATGAAAGCAACGGATGCCGTCTACCGGCTGTCGGTCGCCTGACTATACGATATATAGATATCAGTTGGAAGATAGAGAAAGGAGGGGTTAGGCGCTACTGGCTGATTGGGCGGAGGGAATCCAATGAGGTGAAGGGGGGGGGGGGGCACGAAAAGGGGGGGGATACTTGCAGAGAGGAGTCGTAGGCAGAGAAAAGATGGATGAAGCTATGGGCCCCGAAGTCTTAGCGAAGCTTTAGGGCCATCTATGCACCAGTCCCCCATGCGCCAGTCCCTGACCCTAGACCTCCCCCCACCCCGCCCTTCAAGGCTCGCTTCGTCTTCGCCATATCCAAGATCGGCATCTTCCATTTGGCCTGATTAATCATTATATCATCATGTCATCTCTTTTTGTGGCTGGATAGAATAAGGTAGCGTCGCGCGGCCATCACTTGCCCGTGCCTCTAGCATGGTGGTGCTAAAGGAGGTCTCGGCTCCTAATTGATTATTGTGCGGCGCTGGCGGCGGCCGAGGCTCGCGCCCTCCCCGGCTGAACTCACACCAGCCAGCCGTCTTGTGCCGAGGGGCCTTTCAGTGCAATAGGGACCCCAACCAACTTCTCAGCTAACTGGCCAGACTCGGCCAGCCCTTGGCTTCATGCTTCTCCGGCGCCAGATATATAAGCCATCCGCGCTAAGTGCATAAGAATTGTACCAGGAAGAACATAAGAATAGGCTGGTCAGGAGTTTAAAAGGCTTCCGCCCATTCAGTGGCTGGCCAGCCGAAAGTACTGCCAAGAAAGGGTAATTTAAATTTCTGGCTCCCATTGATTACCGTAGAGGCCTGCCGCAGGACGAGGCGCGAGACACCGAGAGGAGGCCCTCAAATAAGAAAGCGGTGAGAGAATTTGGATATGAGAGATTTCCGGAACTGCCGTCTCTGAGACGCCGGCTACAAGTCAGCTGGCATTCTTCTACTATCTATCACGTAAAAACCAGATCGAATGTTGCCTAGTATCGATGTTTACATTGGGAGACCACAAGGAACCTACGTCAATTGAATCACAATCGTATTCTGATTTATACCGATTGTTTCGTGTAACGTTGGTCCGTAGGGAATTCTAGCACTTGCTATATCAGTTGTATCAGAGTAATGAAACGACACGTTTAATCTGAAGAAACTAAGCTAATCTTAAGGACTTAACAACACCAAAGACAATGAAAATAGATTTATTTCTCCACAGAAAAGATTATATATCTATATAACATTTAAAAGATACAAGAAGAAATGACACTAAATGAAATTCGAGCTCGATTAACCTAAAGTAACATAAAGATCATATTTGTCAACTTTAAAACAGCCGGAACAATAATTTGTATTTGACCTTTCATATGCGAATGATTATGTTATTTCAGTTATGAGATTTAAGTTTTATATATATATATATATTAAATTCCGTTGAATTGATTCAGATTAACTAATCATACCGGGTGGCTATATAATTAGTTAATCTAAATCAATCAATACAAGTTAGTTCATACATATTAACTAATTATATCCTCGTTGGCTGGCTTAGGAATCAGCTGACCTTCCTTGGAGTCCATACACATCTTCGCCGCGTCGCCATACTCTGGGAAGAGCTCACAGTCCATTCGATCTGGCCATGAAAAGCCGTACTGTTGCATGATCGGTGCACATCCAACCTTTGCTCGTTCGCATACAGACTTACAAGCAGGCACCTTTCCTTGATAGCCTTCGATGCAGATTGGCGTGTAGATTGAGCAGAGAAAAAAGCGAAGGTCTTCAGAGCATTGAATTTCGACGAGTGGCCAAAACTGGTGAACCTCTAGACCGGCCTCGTCCTGTGTGTCCTGAAAATGTCGAACGAATTATTAATTATTATTTAATTTCCTTATTTTTTTCCTCAGGTTGGTCTCTTACTAGTGGAAGTGGCCATCATATAAGGTCAACTAGAATACGAATAAGCCAGAAATGGCTGCGACTATAGAAGTCGATGTAAATAGGTGAACTCAGGGTGTAATTTCAGAGTTCGCATCACACGATAGCAAAACGATATAAGTGGTTTCATGCAAAGTTACCTAAGTCAATTTAATTTAATTTGCATTGGTCTAAAATACCTTTGCATGGAACCAGTTCATACATATACGCCTGGTGTCCATGCCGGATTTATCTTTAACCGCTTAAAAAAAGAAAAAAATCTATATAGATATATATATAAATATATGTTTTGCTATAGTGTGATGCGAACTCGAAAATTACATCATATATATATATATATATATACATGCGTTCGTGAGAGATATCTAATTTTTCCTACAATGTTAGATATCTCTCACGAACGCATCTGTAGAGAGACCAAGGTATGGTGATGGTGGTGGCGGGGGAAGGCCCCCACTGCAACACTATACCATCCAACAATACACTTTGTTTTCAAATCAAATGTATATATCAGACGTAAATGAACGTCTACATCTATCATACAATGTACATTGTGTGAATTGAAAGTGTCACTCGTTTTAATTGAAGCTGTCCACCAAGCCTCAGCTATATACTTGAATTTGGCTATCGGTGACATCGGTATCAAATGCATTAATCTATGCATTAATCCGCATGAAATATTTACGGAACTCGTCGAAATATTTACAGTACTAATATAATAGTAATAACGGTAAATTATTCTTGTTATTCTAATCGGTCTGCTTTCTCAGCACCATAAAATTGGCAGCTGTTCAAATTGAATGAATTCACATGTACCCTTCGGGTATCTCTGTTTAACCTAGCCCGACGTGCGACTTGAATAAGCACACGCAAGTGGCCAGTTTATCCGCTTCTACAGTGCAATTACCTGATTAAAAGCGTTTGGAAATCTGGTTCGGTTGTATCCAATGCCCTTGCACATAGGCACAACAATTTCTTCGCATCGCTCCTCTACGGCCGGAGTCGCGCTGGAGGTGGCGGCTACAGCCGCCACTGTTGCAGCTATCGATATTAGAAGGTGCATCTGGAAATACAGAATAAGCAGACATCGATATCAATACACGTCTATCTATCTATCTGTCTATTTTTTAGGGATAAAACATTTTCGATTCGCCTATATATAAATATATATATTAGATCTTTGCTGGCGAAAGAGTTTCCATAGTTTCCGTTATAGCTATAATACGAAATGAACAATATGATTTGCTAGCTGGTAACGTAAAGCCAGATGAGTGCACCTCAAAGCGAATGGAGTATGTTTTCACACACACACAGACACAAATAGATGTATGCAATCATAGTTGCATTTTATCGTATTGTACCTAGAGAACCACTCGGCCCCGCACGGTAACGTGGTTTTGTTACTTTGGCTTGGGTGGGGACGCTGTGCCACGGGGGATTGTCTGTTGACTCAGTGAGTCAGTCACTCGCTCGTCGGTCAGTCGATCAGAACGAGCAACTGATTCAGCCAGTCCGTCGTGCAATAATAGTATAAGCGGGACGGCGAATCTTGTGATCATTGGCTGGCCCGGAAGAAGGACACGCTTGGCCCGAAGTAGTAGCGCTAACAGCAGTGGGTATGGCATGGCTTCGCCAAGGCTTTCTTGCCGTTGTCGGGGTTGAGCTAATATCGGCTTCGTTTGTCCATGCCCTGCTCCCGTCAATAAGCGAATCTTCCCCAGCGTCCAGCAACGGCGCGGATTCGGCCGTCTTCCCGCGGGCGCTGCCATCGGATGATGGACAACGATGAGGACAGCCAATCAGTAGCTTGGACACACGAACCCGGCGTACGCAGTCCGCGCTCCGGCCCCGAAGCGCCACACACATCCGTTGGGTTGGTTGGACCGACACACATACCCACATACACAACGTTGCCCGTTGCCGATCTTCTATTTTTTGTCCTTCTTCTTACATCTTGTGTCCTTTTCTCTCTCTCTCTCACTATAACTTGCTCTGACACACACACATACACGCAGACACTATCTCTCTTTGGGAAGGAGCCTGTCTTTATTTCCAGTCGAGTTCTCTCAGAGCTAGCTTTTTCCTTCTGCGGATCGACCAGGCAGGCACCTGTCTTCGCTCCGATTTTTCTGCTTCTGCTTTGCGTCTTCTTTCGTATCGTCCGCCGGCCGTTTCTGTGCTCGCTCGCTGCCTGCCTGCCGCTCACAGGAGCAGAGTTGGCCAGCAAGGTAATGCCAGACCCTTTTTTCGGTGGCTCCGCAACGTCTTCTACACGTACGTCCAACCAATTCTTCCTTGCTGTGCTACTTCTTCTGCTCCAGTCTTGCGGCACCGGGAACACTGAGCAGCGTTCACTCGTACGTTGTAGCCGCGATTGTAGAAGCTGAAGGAGTTTGCAGTAAGCAGTTATAGCAGGCGTTGCAACCATCTACACCCTGTCCTGAGCGAGCCTATCTGGAATTGCGTGGAGCCGCCGGTGGGTCGGTCTCAGTCTGTGCGTCACTTTCCGTGATCGTACCGTTGGCACAACTCGGCAGCGTCAAGCTCTATGCCACGACTAGGCTATACGATGTGGCACGCCTCCCTCTATCATTTCGAAAGCTGGAGGGTTCTCCGGGTGCCTGCTCCGGAAATGATAATGATTTGTCAACAACTTCGTCAGCCGACTTCCGGTTTCTGCCAACAACGCAAGCGCCAGTTGGCGGTATGTCGGCATAGCGGCGTTTTCCTTCGATGTTTGATCTACCCACTGATTACAAGGTGCTTCGCCTGTCGGGCGCCCGCCTTGCCAAAGGCGGAAGAAATGGGGATGTGCGATATGTATCGTGGCCTGCCGGACGGACGATGTCCGTCGCCCGGCCAAAGGGCCCCGAAGGGAAACATCGATGTGGCGCAACGAGATGGTTGGAGGGGGGCGTGGTTGGCGGCAGGGACAGATTGGGTAACGAACCCAGACATGGCAGAAGCAGCGACATTGGACACAACGCGACACCTCTACAAGGGAGAAAACCGGAACCACTCCAAGGGATCATGGTCAGCAGAAGGATCACGTCAACGCTCAATTAGCTACTACTGAGAGAAATAGAGAACACATAGGGAGAGAGAGAGAGAGAGAGGAGAGCAAGCGAGTTCGTGCGAGAGACAGAGAATACACAGGATCACTACAACTACTACAACTACTATTGCTGGTACCAAGGCTCGCCTCGTGTCCTTATGGACCTGGGAGTATTCATTCCAGCACCGGCTATCCTTTCGGTCTCCTATAGGCCTCATTGGCTCTCATGAACATCAGGGAGGTAGGTAAGTTATTCACCAACGACGGACACACCATGTATATTAACCAACATCTCTAATTACAGCTTATTTGCCGTCCGCCGGAGAAACAACAGATGTAGCAGCTGCCGTAACGAACAGACAGACAGACAGACAGGCAGCAGCCATCGACCATGCAGATGTCCAGACGTGCATTCAACTAGCGGCTCGGACACCAACACCAATCATCGGTCGGTCATATCCCACGCTGCGGATGAATGTTGATAGTATACTAGAAACGGTGAGCCACAAATAAGACGATGCTGGTGCAGCATACATATGTAACAGTGGATGCATATATAGCTTGTTGTAGTTTTGTGGAAGAAGATGATAGAAGGTTTAGAAGGAGTATGGCCTTGCAGAATATGTATTGCAGCAAATGTGACGAAGATCACGAAATTAGCATGACAGGCTAAAAAAAGGGCACAACACTAACATGATACTTGGTTGTATCAAGACAGATCCTGCTATTTACCACACTTGATAAATATCAGTGAAAAGTGACAAACAGGAGGAAGCATCCATTAGACGGTTATGCGAATGTCGACTGTCGACAAAGCTAAACGAGGGAGAACTAAGACGAACACTAGAACCAATTACTGAATTAACGACATGGATGGATTTTGATTTCCACCCAGCCGAAAGCGTTGTCGCGCGCGCGCGCGCTCGCTGGCAGCTGCACAAGGCGTTCGAGCCCAAACGCCGCTCCGGCCGAGCAAGTTTGGCAACTGTGGGCCGTCTCCGGAGTCCGTCTTGGCGGCTCCGTCGATGCTGCCGGCGCGGCGGAGTCACGCTCGCTCTCCAGAGGCACTCAGGCCTAATTAATATGCAACACGCCGACGAATGGAGCAGTGGAGGGTAATAGCAGTAGTAGTAGTCGTAGTAGTAGCTGTAGTAGCAGTCGGAGTAGCCTCAGCCTTGAGCAAGCCAGCTCGCAGCGAGAGAGAGAGAGAGCGACGTCCGCACGGCGAGTCCGTAGCTCCTCACAACGGAACAGAGCGGCGGCAAGTGTAAGCCCAAGCGGAGTGCACATTAAGCCCTGGATTGGCCCGCCACGACCGCCTTCTGTCGGAGAAGATGGATGACGTTGAACGCACGGCGCCAGCGTGCGACCGACTTACACCAGGACTCCTCGGATTAAAGGAGAAGCCCTGTAGCACTGGCACATTCAGAAAGCAAACATCCTCCGTTACGGTAGGCGGGGAAAGCTGCAAATCGGGTGTTCCATTGAGGACATTCGCGCAGAGAGGTCTCTTCGTTTCGAATGGTGGCTGGGGGATGCGCTCTTTGAACATTACGCGAATGTCACGCTGCCAGCTGAATCGGCTAAGTCCCCAACGAAATCGGGCAAGATCCCCATTTCAATACCGTTCTTACTAAAGCTTAGGGGTTGAAATTGCTCGAGCGTGAACACATACAGCTCTCTAGCTATGAGATGCAGAACAACGCCACGTTATGGGAATCAATTTTCGTGACTGTGAGCCTTTCCGTGCCTAACTAGAATATGTATGGGCCGTTATGAAGATGCGCCGCAATATCTCGTACACCTGCATCCGAGACGATCTATATGCGTAGTGCGTTCCATGACCAAATAATGGCAGACTGTCCTTACGCCACTCTGTTACGGTAACCAATCAAACCGTTTGCAGGACCGGAATCAACTCACTCGTATAGATATCGTATGCTCCAGAGTAAACCACGTGGCTATGTGCCGCTATTCGTTTCGGGGCGGGATCCAGCTTCGCAGTGCCGAAATATCTTCGCTTGGCTAAATGAGCGGGTAGTTACCGTTGTTATCTCGTCTTCCTCTTCCGTCTGTCAACTCATCAGCGAAACCTCAGAGACATGATCAGCAGAAAACGCCCCAACGTCTCGACATCGCTAAGCGTTTAGACGTCGAGAGGTTTAGATGGCCTCACACGCAGCACCATCTTAATGCGCCAAACGCTCGGTGAGAGGTGTCTCGGTCGCAGGCTTAGCCTATATAAAAATTGCCGTTAGCTGGCAGAGAGGCCTGGGGAGCAACTAAATTAACGAAACATTTGAGGATCGCGAGAATAATGAGAGGTACGCGGCGGTCGAGGCGGTCCTTAATCTTGGCTGCTACCGCTGCAACGTCTCACCCTACCCATCGCGCTTCATACGCTGACCATATTCAAGGACCCTGAACAAACGGTCTTTCCATTTTCTCTGTCTTCTTGTTCTTCTTCCACTACATACTCTTGTCCCAGTAGGTACGAGCTAAGGGAACGGGGGCGAACACGAGAGGGAGTGAGAGGGCTACCTGCGTGCGTCTATGCTGGCTGAGTCCGCGGCCCTCTTCAGGGCCCCAACTTCAGGCCTCTGTGCAGGTGTGTGGGGCCTGGCCCGGCTCTGCCCGTCCGTTTCTGTCGTCTGCAACGTCGTTCTGACGGTCGCTTCACTGCCAGGGCGGCGGATGGCCTGCACGAGACTGACGCCTGCCCGCCTTGCCTTCGCCGTCGCCCGTCTACGGGGCGGTGTTGATGTCCATATGTAAATCTAAGTGTCCCGCTTCTCTGAATCACTCCCTGCCTTTGCTTGCTCTTGCATTTGTAGCTAGCGGCCGCCGCCAACGTCATCGTCGCTGCCGCCACCGCCACCACTTCTGCTGCTGCTGATTCCGCTATAGTCGCAAGGCCCACAGGCGCCGTCCACGTCCCTCGCTCATCGCAGGGACACGTCGTCTCTTCCTGACGTCTCTTTCGTAATGACATTTCGTTGAAGCTCGGTTGCCGGCGCCGAGATCCCTCTCTCCACCTCGTCCTCCCAGCCTCCGTTCGTACTCAGGCCTTACGCTACCGGTTCCACTTTTGCACGCGGCTTGCCGGGTTGCCTTGGGCCTTATTCCAGGCCTGTCCATCCGGGCCATGCGGATCCATGCGTTAGACATGTACGAAACACGAAATAGTACCGTCACCCAAAAGTATAGAGAGAGATAGAGACAGAGAGAGAGAGAGTGAGATAGAGAAAGCATAGGATAGGAGGGCGCGTATTTCAAACGAATACCTTCGCTTCTGTATCCCCGCTTTCCCCACTGTCCTACCTAACTAACCTCTTTACAGAACAAACCAAGCTGTACGATACATTCGCGCACCGTCGTACAATACTGCACGCTGAGGCAAAACACGAACGCAGAAGCACTCTTGTAACGCTTCCCCAGCTCTCTCACGACCCCGTAGGCGCAGCACAGGCCATCATGTGCAACGTCTCTTCTTCAAAAGGTTCCAAGCCCAATGTCCGCCAGTCCGCCTCTATGCCTATCTGCCCGGTGCCGCATGCAGCGCTTAATGTGTCCGACACTTTGTGTCAGCATTCGTATATGTATGTACATATGTATGTATGTCTCGGCGTGTGCACGAATGTGGACTCCACGGAAGCAATTGCAGGAGTCATCATCATGGTGGTATTAGTAAACGCGCTACGAACGAGGTAGAATAAGGATGTTGGGAAGACCACAAATGACGAATGGGAGCCGCTAGCCAAACGGAGTAGAATGTAGATGGTCGAGGGCGGTCGAAAGCAGCGGCGAGCTTGAAATCACGGGAAAAATTGGACACAAGAAGCAGTTAATTGCAGCTGATCCAATGACACGCCGACGTTCGTTCGCGCCGCAAGCTGCATCTCATCGACCTGCACCACTAAGGCGATTTGTTCACGTGGATAATCCGCTTCGTATTAACTAAATGCTTTCTGAATTTCCTCCTCTAAAAAAAATCGTTTTCTAAGGTTTCGTTCGTTTTATTAGCGGAACTGCAGTTGTTTAAAACGCTTAAGCTCTCGATAGGGATATGTCACCAGGTCGTGGGACTGTGGCCGCCGGTTTTTTACAGCCAAAGACTTATCCGTCCAAGCCGCCGCGCTGACAATGACAATTCAATCTGTGTATAAATGCCGTTGCACACAATACACATAATTAAGATAAAAGTCATGCCTAATAAAAGTCATGCCTAACCAATACTTCGCAGCTTTACTGTTGGCGTGTCTTCAAGGTACGCAAGGCCAAGAGTATAACCCTCGATCGCGTGATTCCAAAAAACTCAAAGGCTTCAACCCAAGTAAATCACCTAAAATGTTTGCCTTAATAGTAATACATTGTCACTTGAAGTTTGGTACTGTTGAGTGCGATCGCTTCCTTAAGTCAACGTTATCTTGTAGAACAATCGGCAGTAGGCATAACAAAAGTTTGGTTAAACTCAGTTCCTCAACTGCTGTTTAACGAAAAACGTCCCATTGATTGCTCTCTAATTTTTGCTGCCTTCTTAAGCAATTGCAGGGCTGCTCTATTCAGCGGCACACTGTAGTTCTGAATGCGTCTTCTGAATCCGACAGTGTCCGTTGCTGCCCCCGCCTGTTCATGGTCTCTGTCCAAGCGTACCTTATCTCGCTTTAAAAGATAGCGCCCCACTGTTTCACCCGGTGGCATCTGAGTGACTGTATTCACACCAGCGGCTGCTGCGACACGTCCCACCCTAACTTGCTTTGTTGTCTCCATTTGGCCGTATGCAATACGCTGCCAAAGACGCAAGTGCGTTCTGCCTCTTACTTATCCTCTTCAACAAGGCTCCGAACTCTCGAGACCCAGGACGAGCCCCGGGAGTAGCGCCTCTACTCCAACGCCGAAGGATGAGAGGTTGAAAGGCTATCATTGGGCAACTCTGCAGGCTTTATTTAACTTTGACTTCGTTGGCGGCGCGTACGGACGTCATGACACGCTTCTGCACGCCTGCTCTCTCCCACTTTCTATAATAGCTAGCTATGGCTCGGGAGGGAACGACGACGACGACTGTGCGCCGCAACTGCCACTCGAGCGAAGCAGATCTCGATTTTCCTCTCGTCGTTCTGCTGCTGTTACCACTGCCAGTTGCCTCCTTCCCTTGTTCAGATAGCCGAGACGTCTGAGGGCACAGGCGACGGCAGGACAGCGTTTCGCATCCGTCCATAGTCCGGCAACGCCAGCCGCTGACCCCCCCTCCGCCAGGGTTTGGGAGTCCTTTTCCGAGTCCACCGTGGTGGCTTTTCTTTCTTTGGCGCGGGGTTTTCGCGTTCGCCCACGAACGACGACGACAACGACGACTCTGTCTGTTTGTCTGTCTGACTAGCCTAGAGATGTCTCCCTCTCCCCTCCTTCCGCTGCATGAGTGGCGTCAGGAGCAGCAGCAGCCGCCACCGCTTGTGAGTCTTTATCTCAAAGCTGACGCGGCCTGATGCCGGTGCCGCAGGGGGCGAGCGACGTTCGCTCAGCTGTCGGGTGCTTGGGGGCGTTCTGGCGATTGGGGTTCGAAGGAGGAGCGGGACTAGGGAAGCAGGGGGGCTCCTTAATTCGGCTCCTCCGTCACCCGCCACTGCGAGAACTTTTGCCCCTGTTCGGCCGTCCTGCCTCTAGCCTTGCCCCCGGTTCAGCCCATTCCCTTATTCTCCGACGGGCCCCAGTCTTCTCGCTCTCGCCTTCCATCCCACTCGCGGCCTGATCGCAATTCAAACAGGGATTACCTCAAGTCGAACCGGCAGTCGCAGCGGTGCTAGCAATAGCAGCGAGACTGGCAGACGGCTAGCTGTGGCCGACAGCGCAAGCGCAACTTGATGGTGATGAGCATGATCACCCAACGAACGGTGGTGTCCTCGTAGTGACAGCAGCATGACCAGTGTTATAGAAAGGGAGAAAGAGAGAGAGAGAGACAGAGCGAACGGTTGGGAAGCAAACGAAACGAACGTAGAGCAGGATTCCTCCATGGCCGCCACACGCTACAGTAGTCTTTAGTAAAGCCCCGTCTACAGGCAGACAGACCGATCAAGCAAGCAAGTGACCGAGCGGGCGATCAGCGTCGGTAATAATAAAAATTATAATAATAATACTTAATAATAATAAATATATATCCCCAAACATAAATAAGTACATACTCCCATATGCGGACGCAACTCCAACATCAACGAGTGATCCAACCCGCCTGCAAGCGAACGCATGTAATAGTCGAGCCTGCGATACAATAATAAATAATACGTAATTTCAAAGGTTTTTTTAAGCCGAGACTAACCCGCACTCTCGCCTCCATTGCATTGCTTCCCCTCGGAATTTCCTTGTCGGAGCTACTACGGGGTTCATTGAAGCGAGGGCTCACGGCAGACGTGAGCACGCTTCAATACCAAAAATGCCACCGATTTCGAGGTTCGCTCTGTGTGCTGACATTTCATTTTTCACCGCTTGTTTGGCCTCGCCCCATTTTCATACGGAGTTTTGCTCTTATCTACGCGTGTCCAGTTTTACGCCTTTGGTGTTCCTCTGCACGGGGTTACGGTTCGTTGTCACCACCACAGTAATAATGCAGAAATGCAGAGATGTTGACAATAGTACCGAGCTGGTGGTCATACATAAGTCAGAAGTTGGTGGCCATCCTCAACTATCTATGCTAGTCAATTCAGACCCTGCTGTTGACAAGCAGTTGTCGTTGAGTGGAAATGATTTGGTAAATGATTTGGTTCGTGTACGTCCGCGACCAATCGTTGTAGAATTGTGCAAATGGACGCTAAGGAGCGATATGTGTGTACCATCATGTAATTAAGCTGACTTGTCTTCGCGAACTGTTCTCTAGCAACGTTTGCCGATAACGTAAATCAAATAACCAAACACGCCTTCATTTAATTGATTGCGGTTAAATTCACATTAACATGTAGACTGCAAATCAAGATGAAATACTGAATTCACTAAAATTACCGCAGTGAATCCAATCAGCTCGGCTAGCCTCTTTGGCGTGAATGCAAACAATCAATGTGCGATCGTCACCCATTAGTTTGACGGGTCAGTTTCGACGACGTGCTATCCGTGCGCCATTGAATACGTCGCTGGGAAATTTTTGTGAATTCGCCCTACCTTATCTCAGGTACAATCATACCATCGTATACCACAATGTCCCCATAGTTTCCGTGTCATTTTGTGAAGTTCATCAGACATCGATCTCATTCCTTGAAATTGATTCATCGTCGATTGAATCGCTATCACAACTAAACCTTTGAGACTTGGATCAGAAGATACGGGACGAACCACCCATCCTATACAGTAACGTTGGCCGATAGTTGTGTCTGATAGGGGTTTTTGGTACAAAAGCGAAAACAGTATCACCCATGAACTGGTCGCCAACCACATCGTTCACTCAGCCCATTGTCGACCGTAAATGACCATTGGGAATGAAATTCCCAAAGCGGCAATATCGCCCCAGCGTCTCTCGGCGCTGAACCGATATTGCAGCTATTTTGACGTATCTTTGAGAGCCTTCCGAGAAGGGGACCGAGGCTAGATACAATGCATCTCCCGTAAACAATCATCGCGTCGCGCCAACACCGCCAATATTTCAACGTTGAAATGCGTCGTTGCTGCATTAGTGTCATTTTAACACAACGTTACATTACAACGTACTGATTGCCTGTTTCCGCAGGTTCCTTATTCTGCTGGATCCTACTTCCAACTAGCGGGACAGAGACTGACAGACCTCGACAACGGTCGTACACTTTTGCCGCAGCGGCTTGACGTCTTCGGTACCATCACGGCAGCCGAACATACGAAATGCACGCATTGCGCAAACCTTCTATTTGCTCATCTGTTCGCGGGAGATTGCAAAGTTTCGCGTTTGCTCGCAAAGCTTTCTCGCGCAGAGTCCCGACATTCATGCACACGCGTACGTATTATGAACATACATTTGTCAGCCTGTAGTATCCAAGCTGCTGTGCTGGTTCGGCTGTTGCTGCTGTTTCGGCCGCCCGCCGCGTCCTGCGATGCTCGCGCATATACACACTAGCAGTATGTATGTGCAATTCGTCGCGGTTGCATCGTGGAGAAGGAACGCGCACGCCGTCGCATCACGACACCGCATGCTGCGCCGACTACGGCCACCGCAGCGAGAGTCTATCCCGCAGCCGAAGCCAAAACCGTCTCGGAACAAGCATCGTCCTTCCGCTTTCGGCCTGTCCGCCTTTTCGTCCGCGTCTGTCCGCCTATCCCCTCATAGACCGGCCAGTACTCGAAAAGAAAGGACACTTGCAAACTTCCTTACAGTATATATATATATATATGTCTCTCCAACTCTGGTTGTTCCGGTAACTTCTTCCACCGTCGTTGTTGCCCCAGACTGCCCCGAACTCCTGTATGCCTTTGGGTGTGGGTGAGCGTGTTTGGGGGATTTCAGAGACAAGAAGGCGCTGAAAAGGAGAGAGAGAAAGAGAGAGAAAGAAATAGAAGCAGGGATAGGAAGAGAGACAGGGAAAGTGGCCATGCCTCCTGCTCCCTGTCCTGCTAGCTGTCATAGCCTGCATGAGAGCGACGGCGGATCGCTGTCAGGTCGGGTCGGCTCAGCCTGCTAGGGGTCGGAAGCGCTGGCAAAACTCAAAACCCTGTGGTATCCAGGGTGGCATGGCGGATCTAAACGCGAGTGGGCTTGGAGTTGAGCGGGGAGCTCGGCGTTCGGGGTATGGGAGGAGGACAGTGGATAGAAGACCTCGGTCATGTCTGCCGGCGGGCGAACAAACCCGCCGCCTGAGTTTGTGGCGCGGCCAGCACAAGCGTGTGTGGCGTTCCTGCCTCTATTTTCTCTCGTCCCTAGCGTTATTGCGTTCAAAGTTTAGATTTGCTGCCGCGGCTTCCGTGGCGGCGGCGGCCGCGGCGACTGGTGAAGAACGCAACGAAAACTCGGTGGCAGCGGCACCGTTTCTGGGGGTCGCGTCGACCTAGGGCCAGCAACGGTGGCGGCCTAGTGTCTGCCGGTATGTTTGTATATGTGCGAGACGGCAATGGCCGGCGTAAAAAAGTAAGGGCGGAAGAGGAGGCGGCTACGAAAGTGTATTCGTATTCGGACAGACGGTCAACAGGAGTTGCGGAAAGGCAACGTACAAAAGTAGATAGAAGAAAGTCTAAACAAAGAGGGAGAGATAGAGAGAGGTAGGGATGGAGCATTTCGAGACGTGTACGGCTCGCAGGCTGCGCTTGTCAGCGGATAGAAGCAAACCGCGGACTATCCACTCCTATCTACCCCCTGAGCCCCCTCTCCCAAGACGTCTTGTACCGCACTTTCTTATTTTCCCTTCGAGTGTTCGTTGTTTTGCTATTTCTCCAGACATATAGACCCCACGAGCAGCAGTCCGCGTGCTGTAGTGTGCTCTGCGACATACGGCACAGGAACTCGAATGAACTCGACTGCGGGAAACTAAAGTAGCGGAGAGCGCGCGTTGGAGCTCTGTTATAATCAAATAGTTAGAGGTGAGAGCTGCCAGTTGGAACTGTGATCCAGCAACGAAAACAAATGCAAGAAACGCATTTTTGTAAAAGTTATTTACCCGCAAGGGAACATCTTGCCACTTCGGTACTCTGCACGAGTACCGCACGGCCCCGTGCCCGCCGCCCCGGAGCAAGGTGTTGGAGTACTCAATCATCCACTTGCACCGGAAGAGTACAGCGCAGGCGGCAGCCTGAGTCTGTAAAAGACGGAGTGGTCCACAAAGAAATTGTTGTACATTATTCATTCACGTTACGGCTGGAACGGGGAGGTGTCCCTTCCGCTTCAATTGCATGATAGCTTTGCGATAGGCGCGGAGACGTTCGCGCCGTCGCATTGACTAGACTTTGCCAGACACTAAAGTCAGATTGAGTTTGCGTCGCCACCCTGATGACGGAGAAGGCAGCCAACACGTTCTTTACGGCGGCGTCGTCGTCGTCGTCGTCGTCGTCGTTGGCCTCCGTCTCAAAATCTGTTTCACGATCCTTTTGGCAATCTCGGCCAGGCCTCATTCCCCACCTATCTCCTTTCACTGGGCGCGCCTGTCCATTGGTGCTGCTGCTGCTGGTGGTGGTGGTGCGACAGCACCTGTTTTCCATCGGGGCAAACTCGCGATGGAATAGTCTTTGTTGTTCGTTGAGTCGCTCCATTCCGCGCGAGCTCACTCGCTCGCTAGCTCTCTCTCGAGCCAAGCCTTAGCGAGATATTGCAGGCTGTTCAGGCTCTGGCCGCGGCGCTGGCTTTCGCAGGGATAAAAAGGCTATCGAAAATCGATTATATCGTGCGTTGCGCTATTGAAGAGAGTAAGGCCAAGTTGCACCGGCAGCAGCAGCAGTAGCTGAACGGTCTGCCACCTTCGTTACTACCATCACCACCGCCGCCGCCGTCGTCGTCAGCGCCATCATCATCTTTCCTGACGTCCGCCTGCCCGCGCGAACTCGACGTTGGGCGGCCGTTTTTGGCTGAGCGTTGCGGCTCTTTGTGGTATCTTCCCGTTCATTGCGTTGTTGTCTGGCTTTCTTCATAGGCCTAGCCCATGGCTCGGCCATACCCATCTCGTTGTAAATGTATAAAGAACGCTGAATCGGCTCTGCCTGGATCAACTGCGGTGTAAATTATACGTAGGCTGTAGCACACAACGTGGTGTCGTATTATATGTTCGAGAGAGTGGTCAAACTCCCTGGGCTGAGTGGCCGGATCGAATTCTTCGTCGTAGGCCGTGTACATTGCCGGTCCGAAATCGCCTTTGGGCGTTTCGGCAAAATGAAAATCTACACATTCATTTTGAGACAGACTTGATCACAGGCCTGATTCGCTTGTGCGGTCAGCTGCGCTGTGCGAGCTATTATTGTCATAGCTATGCATTAGCGTTGTATGGCTGCCTTTACACCAGCTAATCAGTTTTTCCAATTACCGCTGCTCTTACTTGCATTAGCAGTCGCATATCGCAGGTACCATGAGGTTGCGGGTGGCCGGGCGAAACAGGCTCAACAAGCAAAATCGTGCCAGCTACAATGCTTTTGTTTGGGCTTATCTGTGCTATTGTAGACGAATGGCTCTATCAGTAGACATCCGCAGTATGCCCTGGAAAAAGAAATTGATGAAAAACATTGTCACTTGAAGTAATCGTGGCCGAAACGTGTGGCTCGTTGGGCGGTTCCTTTGTTATGGGAGCAGATGCTGTTAGGACTACAAGTGAATTGACCCCCTCGTCCCCGTAACAGAAACGCGGATGGCGAGACTATGGCGCCGGGTGTTGAGACATATCGTGTCGTACATTTCATGCGCCCGAGTTCCCACACCGAGCACTCACCCGGAGGATGTTCCTTTAGGTATGTTCTGTGTATTTTTAGAGACTCGTTGGAAGTTACGTTTTTGAAATGTAGCGTTGTTGCTGCTCTTGTCCGCTTTTAGGTGATTAGTGTTAAATTAGGTGCATAATTGTATATATTTGTTATCGCTCTCAGATACATAGTAGCTGTATAGTTGTGTCCGGTGTGGGCTGTCGGAGCTATTATAATATACAAGTGCGGTTGAGCTGCTTGGGTGGAGCCTATGTGGGTGGACCTTGCCTGATGCGTAACCGGCTGAAAAGCTACCTCCGGCTGATCCCTTATCGCTGAGCCCGATGCGGTAATAGATCCGAGACGCCTCACGGCATCTTGGGCAGTTTTTTGAGAAATAAATAGATACCACACTATGCGCGGATCCAGTCAAACGTCAGAGCAAACCAAATAGTAGGATGGGTCCAATCAAACGATCCGGATACAACGTCTACCAGTAGGGCAGTCAGACTTCCACGCAACGGAAGCATTCCTCTTCGCTTTGTGTCCACGTTGCCATCTTTGCCCAACATTACGCTGCAACCACACTAGTCTTGCTCTCTGCTACACTGCACGATGCCAGTCGGGAGCAGGGGGTGTCCCCTGACGCCGACTTCCGCCTGATGTGGCCTGATATCCTGTGTTGTTCTCTCCATCAGTCGTTTGGCTGCGTGCTGCTTATTCAATAAACTCCACATCGTATAAGCGCCCACTGCACGACTCCATGCACCGTACATTCATTCCACACTCGTGAACAGCATCATCATTCTACTCTTTGGCAGACAAGGGTAAGCAGAGGGGGGTGGGTGGGTGACGAAGACGTTGCCAGCCCCGTGTCTTTAGTCCCGTTTGGCAAGTCCACCATCTCCACAATGTTAACTACAGCCAACTTCTCAGGACGTGTGTCGTCGTCGCGCCAGGCGCA
Source organism: Stratiolaelaps scimitus (assembly GCA_019614645.1). Taxonomy (NCBI): domain Eukaryota; kingdom Metazoa; phylum Arthropoda; class Arachnida; order Mesostigmata; family Laelapidae; genus Stratiolaelaps; species Stratiolaelaps scimitus. The sequence goes on from JABWDB010000008.1 coordinate 10,727,276, forward strand.
CAAAGACGTGGCCCACGGTGATGACAGGATGAGAAGCCAAGAAACTCTGCCAGCTTCTTGGGCACAGGAACTAGCCGTCATCATTGGTGGTGCACCGCTGCGGTGGCTGCGGCAACTTGAGAAGATGAACACAGCAATGGGAGACGACTGACCCTATTCCCTCTCGACAAGTCCGGTTAGAAGCTGGAGCGTCCTGCAACGAAGGACCGAACACGGGGAAAATAGGGGCTCCGGCGGGCAAGCAGGAAAGACGGTTGAGAGAAGGGAACCGACCATAACCCTCTAGAGCAGAAGACAATGGGATGTTCCTTGTAGTAGACTAACGGAGTGGTATATAGGGAGTTGAATTGGGGTGGTGGACCTCGGGTGGGTCTCGTTCTCGTCGACTCTTTTCATACAGGGGGAGGCAGCCCTGTTGTATCTGTGAGTGTGTGTGTGTGTGTGTCCACGTATGTGTGAGTCGTATACGTGCGCGTATAGTGTCAGCTCAGGGGCCGACTCCGCTCTCGAATCCAGGATGCCCTGCCTGTGATGCTAGCGCGATGGGTGGGCGTTCGGGGGCAAAGGGCCAGAGCAACTTGAGCGGTAGCGGCACTGCTGGTGAAATATTTATGGCGGTCACTTGGAAGGCTAGTGTTGATTGGCAACGGTTGGCATCGCGCAACAAGAAAGCAGGACAAAGGCCCGAAGCGATGAAGAGAAAAGGGTAGGCCGAATCAACAACTGGACCAGCAACAGCATCGAGGACGACAGGATGAATTACAATGAGAGCGAATGATCGATGCGAAATGATCGAAAATTGCCAAATGACTTCTTCAAGCGGCTATAGATAATCAAAATAAATGACGGGATGTTTCGCGTCATAAAGTTCACTGTGGAGGGGCAGGTTTGGGGCCAAATGGCATCGTATAGCAACGCCTGATAAACGGAAAAACGTGCCTGATTAACCACTCGTGTGCTAGAATACTTGCACGAACGAACAATCCATGCGGGGCCTGACGGCTAACAAAGGCCTTTTGAGCACTTCTCGTTATTGAGCTATCTATGGCACAAGTATTGCACCGCATGCAAATGAAACACGTTTTACGAGTTTGGAAAGGGACTCGCAGCATGTATCGCCAACACGGCTTCCAAATACGCAATCAGCTGACGATACCTTCTGCACCAGCGCACCAGCAATTGGCAATACTAACTGTGGCACCAATATAAGGTCCAATTGAATATGCTACCTGCATGAATGGTGAGGATATTCGCCTTAGTCAAAAGTAACTTCGTGGTAAGCTTATATTAAAAATTTCCTTAGCTCCTTGTATCTAATTGTTGAGAAATTATTGGCGTAATTTGAAGGAAAGTCACTGAGTCCTCAGGTACAGAGCAGAACACAGATAGAACGTTATGGCAGTGAGGCGGGTGTCCCAAGCCGTTTAATCGTCCCGGCAGACACGTGATACTTCATGTAGGATATAAATAGAGAGAGAGAGAGAGAGAGACCGTAAATTTACTCAGGCATTAGGAGCAATCTCATTTCATGACGGGAAACCGCAATCAACGTAATACTCGATCGGTTTGAAGCATTTCTCATGTTCGATCATTTGCTTAGGAAGCCATCCCTTTGTGGCTTTGATGAATCATGTTCGGTCCGATCGAGTAAAGACGAATGCTTCGTGGTATGATGTGTGTCCCATAAGACAGTCTATGCTGAAACCAGGTGCTGATCAAATTTACCTAATGTTTTGCTGTCTCCCAAATGTGTGCACTTAAACTGGATGATCCTGGCAGACATGTTTGCATCGGGTGAGGGGTAAACCACAAACTTGCAACACATCAGAGTTCTCTCAGCTGGATCCACCGTGGCAAATTGGCTAACCTGCCAAAAAAATCATGCCATTTCCCAATGAGGTGAGCGGGACGCTGCGTTTCACCTCTTCATAGTTTCTGTTTATTTCTCACGGCCTCCTTATCTTGCCTAAGGTTCCTCATGAGGCTCGACAGCCATCAGTAATCTTTCTCCGGTGCCAAAGTGATGAAGCTGCCAATATGATCATAGCGAAAACGAAAGAGATGCGATGAACTGTAAGCTGACCGTAAGGTGTGTACCGAACCCGGGTCAGAGAGAAGCTCCAACCATTGGCCATCGTGCATTACATAGGATATATACCTCACTTGTATAGAGTCCACCTAGTCGAAGTGTGCGATCCGTAGTGCACTGTTCTTCTCCTTGATGCCGGCCTTGCTATGGGCCGTGACTCACCCATCACTGCTAGTTGAGGAGTGGTGGTGGCGGCGGCGGCAGAGCTGCCTTATAGATTGTGGTGGCATTGCATCTCTATCTGTCACGCCTTGCGTAGCCTAATATGTTTGCCCCCCAACTCCCGGAATCCCCCATTGCTTTGGCAGCTTGATTGACCCCTCAATTTCCAATTCTCGATGACGCTTTCGTGTGTCCCTCCCGTCCTTCTTCATCCTGACTCCCCTAGGCAGGCTTCTCTAATTCTACATCATGGCCTATTCGACCCACAATGACACGACCGGAACTTAGAGAGCCAACTCTGTGTATAATCCTTCTGTTTTTTGGAAGCCCATTAAAAACGTGTGGGCAATTAGCCACCTAGCGTGTTCGTGTGCCTATGTGATGGTAGCTAACAAATTGCTAAATTTATGATTGGTTGATCCTACCAATGGCTATCTGTCATTCCTCTTTTATATTTGACGACACATGCCATTCAGCGTGTGCCAATACTATGCAATATTAGCACGCAATATATATTTAGTGTTCAAGCAAAATTTCGATCGTCCCTTATAAGGTGTTTTCCTGATTTTTCGTACATATGTCCGGTGTTTCTGTTCGATTTGCAAAGGCGCTATATTGAATCGCACTTCTTCGATTCTCCCACTGCACCATAGTCCATTAAAACAGAGAAAAGTGGTTATATCGAATGTAACGAAAAGAAATGTCAAAATACGCGAAGTCACCAGCATATCAACGCCACTACTTATTTCTCATTCTTGCAGTAGACATTCCCTTGCTAGTCATAAGGTGCGAGCCCACCAAGACAACTACATCAGTGCTGGCGAGGAGAACTGCCTGGCTACAATGAAACAGACATCCCACCCCTGAGGACACTGGGAGTCTTTCTTTTCCTAAACATCAGGGCGAACCCGTATCTGAGATCCCTCTGCAGAGGTAGGGACTGGCTATGCATGCACCCTCAGCTTTTTCCTTGTCGGTCGCATCCTCCTTTGCACGACTTCTCGTTTCGTCCCTGTTCCTAAGTTTGCCCGGGTCTTAGATACCCCGAGAAGTCTCCCGAGGAGGGCTAAATCAACCAGGACTACTATCATTCCTTCCTGGCGTCTTCAAGGGGCCTGCGAGTGAGCACAAGTCGGACATAATGAAGGCTTGTTTCCGTGCAGATCCCAAGTGAGCTCCCGGCGCGAGCACACATTACGACGTCAGGTGTGCACATCAGCGAACCTCTTTTCCCACACGTATTCCACTCAATTGTCAATGAATATATATATATATATATGTAACAGTAATGAAAGGTCGGCTCGTTGCAGGCGATGTACGTGATTGCCACCTGAGACAGGGCATGACCATTTGGTTTCCCTCTACAATGCAATAATTGTTAAACTAAATTCAGACATGCTGTTGTGGACAGCTCGCTCAAGTGTTTTCATGAGCTTTGGACAATATCGACAATGTCGTCCTGGTCAACAGTGAGTAGCTGTACTATATAACGACACATGCGACGTGCTTCAGCCAGCATCTAGCCAGTAGTGCATAAACACACATCTAAATAAAACGGGAAAACATATATGTATATATATGCAAATTTCGTTGCGATAATCGCAACGCAACCGGTAAACAATTTCCATTTTTCCACTATGTTCTGTTGTGCCATCAGGTTCACCTTGACAAAAGCAGCCCTGACCCCAGACGCGCTCTCGAAGTAGGGTGCATGCAAGAGAATAAGCAAACTCTGTGGTGCGCGGCGGTCGATGGCTCCGTCACTTTAGCCCAACGTTCGCTCCACCGCTCACTCGATACGATGTTGGCCGTTGTGTGATTGTCTCCTTTGTTGGTTCTTGCTGCCTGGCGGCCAGACCTCTTTTCTCCAGCTTTCCTTCGCTCCTTCCTCTATGTGAATCTCCCGGCACTTGCTAATGGCCACCGCCACGTTATCACTCACTACTCAAATTGTCCCTCAGCCACTCTAGCCAACCTCTTATCAACCAACAACTAACGTTTTTCCTTCTCTCAAGGGCTCTTCCACCTCCGCCTCGGTACGGGGACGGGGCTCGGAGGGTGGGAGGACTCCGGAGTTTCGCCCAAAGACGCCCACCGCGAACGCTTCTTCTAGGACCACTGCCGCCTCTTAGTTCTTTCCCTTCTCCTTTTCCCGTCCGAACAACGGCGCATAGCTCTCTCTCTCTCTCGCCCTCCCGCCCGGACGCTTTCTGCGCCGTAGCCACCTTCCCACGTCTGCACCAGTGGAAGTCGCTGCTGTCTCAAGGAGCGACAGGGAAGGCGTAGCTTTCCTTGTCGGTCCCGTCGGCGTCAGCGGTGCTTCTTTGTGCCTTTTTGAAGCGCTTTTCTTCAGCGACCACCAGGCAGGCAGGCCGCAGGAAGAGAAGCCGTCGGCGTGCCAGGCCGCGCGGCCGGCGAGTGCCGGTTTTCCCGGCGGGAAGTCCGGCCAGCACCGACCGACACAGCCTTCTCTGTAGCCGGAAGGACGTCGAGCTAGGGAGTAAGGACGCGGCAAGGCAGGCCGCGAGGAGACGGTTCTAGGGCTTCTGCCCGGCTGGTTTGGCTGAGGCGGGAACAGCAGCAAGAAGTTTGAAAGAGTTTCAGTGGCAAAGTCGGCAACGACGGCCTCAGCCATCGCGATGCCATGGCGGCGGGACTACGGGCCGCGGCAATGATTTATTCCGCTGAACCGATAACACACGTCTCGAATCGCTCACTGGCTGACTTTCTGGCGCACAGATAGATACCCGGCGGGATGGATTCTCTGGGGTCACCACTCCGCTTGGTTCTTCGGGGTGACTGGCCCGAAGTGGAGATGAGGTGGGGACGTCGGGCTCCGCGCCAGCGCTTTCAAAATAGCAGTGACAGACATAACACAACCGCTTACAGGCAAAGAGTGTCTGGAAGGCTCGATTTTGAGAAGGTCCGATCAACCATGGAAGGCGGGGGATAGATTTGCTAGCTACGTGCAGGAAACTGGGCGCAAAATCGGTGCGACAGCATGATAAACGGGCAATCGAGTGCGCACACGCGCATCATTCACCCGAACGGCTATACAGTGTTTACTGATTCTAGATATAGCAACACATCAAGAGGCAGTCATATGGATGAACTTATCCTTCGACCCCTGTCTCATTGAGGCCTCCGCATTGGGCCTGGCTTCAGCAAACGGCTCAACTCTTGCTATCGGTACGCGAAAGAGTGTCATTCCTTTGAAAAAGGTAGTGGAGGGGGCAACTTTGAATGGCGAGCCTGTTGTCAGTCGATTAATATTAAGAACACGTTATGTCTTACTAACAAATAACAGAAAACGAGCTCATATATTTACTACCAACTGTGCTTTGATTGAGCCAATTCAGGAATTACAAATGGGATTTCGATTGAAATTTGGTCAGCTTATTGACTTGAGAGAGATTACAGGATCTGCTCGACGTCAAAAAGGGCACAAACTCCTTACGGCACGATTGCCAACGTATCGTTAGCTAAGCTGGAGATTTTTCTTTCGGACGGTCTTTTCAAGTAAACTGCACTACGTATATTGCCTCCCCGCGAGACCATTCTAGCTTCACCAGTGAAGAGAAATCCAGTCAGTGACTCTGTAGTGATCTCCTGCGTGGCTCGTTAGCATGACAATTAAAATCCCGGCGTCAGCTGGCCCGATCTCCAGTTCAATACTCCGTCGTCCCGTCCCTACCTTGAGTCTTCTTGTCGCCAGCCAGCACACAGCCAAACAACGTATCCCAGCTCATCGCCGACCGAATTGGCTGAAGGCGACGGTACCCCCGGCCACCACCACGCGTCCCCGAACCCGAATGTGGGTGAAGCCTGGGAGGCTACATCTGTATGCACCCCGTAGTCCCGATTCAATATGTCCCCTTGACAGTGATGAACCAGCTTATATATGAGTCATGAGTTGCTGGGGGTTGCTTCGTGCACTGCAGTGCCGGGTAGTAGACGCCGCGGTGCATTGGCGCCGTCGTAGGCGCGCTCAGGCCAGGCGGCAGGCTGAGGAGGTCGGCGAGTCCAACGAAGGGAGCTAGGGAGGTAGAGCGCAGCTACAGCTGCGGCTGTGGTAGTAGCAGCGTGACGCAGAGATGATGGATGCACGCCAAGAATGCCCGACCGCTCGTTTCTCGTTGGGCGCGCCGCAGGCACCACCTTCTTTTGGGGTGGTTGAACGTACGAGGAAACGGCCTCTGAGCAGAGAGAGAGGGAGGGAGAGAGAGAGAGAGAAAGGAGGGACCCAGAGTGGGGGTGGTGGCGGTGGTAGCAGAGGAGGCGGCCGCGGCCGCGGTGTACCAAGCGAACCAGTGTTTACATTTTTACAAGAACTCGACGGGAGGGGGCCGCTGAGGTCTGGCCCTGAGGAACGAACGGGCGGGGAGCAAGCCATGACGAACAAGTCCTATGCGGGAGACCCCATTCCCTGTTTACCAGTCCCTGTCTGTCTCGGCAACCAACGCCGCCGCCGCCTCCGGCCTCGAAAGAGTCGGCATGAACACGCTCGGTATGGAGGAGTCAGTAGCAACGCGTCGTGGGTAGGCGTGGTGTAGTGAGTGTCTAAGAATGAAAGCGAGCAAGATAGGGACAGCAGCAGGACGGGGGGGGGGAGGGCGGTCAGGGCTACGCTTGTCTAGGCCACGGGGTACCCCTGCCGGCGGCCAACGCACAACCGGATCTTGTGCTATACGATGTCTTCGAGGTCTTGCGCTCGTCGGTTCGTATCGACGGTGGTAGGGCGGGCGGCACCACGGAGGGGATACAGGGGCTTGGTACAGACTGCCTCTGGACCAGTGAAATTTTTGTGCGGCGGCGACGGCAGCAGCAGCTTCAGCGAAGCTGACTATGGCTCAAGCGCGGCTTCGAGTACAACTGCACAATGATGACGGCTGAGGTGAGGACGGCTGGTTTGGCTGTTCGCCGCCGAGGCTCGCCCTACGGATAGATGGGTACGCTGAAATGATGATGAATGAATGATCAATGCACTTCTTGCATAGAGAGGACTCCTTGCGTTCTACTGGGGCGGAACGTCCGCTTTAGCAACACAGCTCACTGCGAGAGCGAGATAGGGAACGACAAAGAGAGAGAGAGAAAGAGCTCAGAGAAATGGCTGAATGTTCTCGCCCCGCCGAAGAGCACGTTCACATCAAGGGAGACGTAGACACCGAACATAAGAACGACTACGTCTGAAGAGAAGGCAGCGTAACAGTTTTATTTATGTGTACTATTACGAATACATCGTGAGAGAACGAGGAGGTAATATGAAAAACAACATCATTGGTGCGCACACTAACCCAATGCCATATGCCAACTGACGAAACACACGAAGCCCGGCCTTGCCCGTTTTTCCTCAGCTCTTCGTCCTCTGTTAGCGGCCTACCAATAAAAAATAAGTATGTCTAACTATTTGTGTGTGCATGCTTGTCTATTTGATGCCGCTCAATCTATCATCGTCGTCTGGAAATCCGGAAGGCGGTCAGCGGATTCGGGCAGGCTTCGCCATGATCCTGTCCTGGTCGAGATCCCGATTCGCTAACTGAATATTACGTGGGTCACTAGCAGATTCCTCGGCTGATCAAGCTGCGGAAGGCATACGATATAATCACGCTGTCAAAGGTTCAACCATTGACAAGCTCTCTTCACTAGTATGCCTTATAATCAGGTGTTCTAATTAAGGTCAGAGGTGATCGTGGAGTATGAAATACACCCATTAACAATATTATAAATATGGAAATAATTAAATTTTACAACAACTCGCTGTGAGTTAAGAAAAAACCGAATCGCTGGGAAACACTTGTACTGTGCCGAAACTCATGAGCAGATCGCTGCTAGACGTAATTCCTGCTGCGAAATCCTCTTATCCGTTTCTAACCGAATATGCAGAACTGGGTCAAAGTTTCTTCGTACAGCAAATGCGATCTCTGATTCAATCCGTTCTAAAAAGCCCTAGAGTCACCGTTTTTTTGGGAGCACAGCAGAGGTCTATCTATACTACTGCTTCTCGCAATGCGAACACAGTCTGCTGCTATTGCCCATGAGATATCTACCGGTAGCAATATCCTTCGAATCGTAACATATTGACCATGGCAACAAGGCGGGACCCAGCTGAAGGCTCCAGGGGACGCCTATAAGATCTTGACCTAACCTCTGCCTTCCGTTGTTACGAAACAAATGGCTAAATTCTTAGGTTTGCCAATTTTCGAGGATAGGCTAGTATTGGTGTCGCACCGGATTCGGCAGAAATATCGACGGATTCCCTGGATATGAGGAGTATTAGTTTCTATTCAAATGTGCTTAACCGGTAAAAGTCAGTAAAGACCTATTTAAACTACATTCTACAATGAACAGCCAATTGAATGGCGGTGTACTCAAAACATAATATAATGCCCAACTTTCACTTTCAACAGACGACTGCAGCAACCGCTAGAAGCATTTGAGAGTACTCCTGCTTTAAACGTTCCTAGTTTGAGAGCGTTCTTAGTTTGACCTTTGAGTCAACTTTTCACAAAAGGATAAGTGGAGATCTTCATAATTGGCGTTTCCTCACCTTGCTGTTCCAGCAATGTCAATTATGGAAGAGTTAGTAGTGGACGATGGTGTATATCTCTAAGAAATAGCCTCCATGTACAAAAGCGACATACGATGAGCCCTACACGTATCACCAATGTATGAGCAGGAACAGCGCGCGTACTGTACCCGTGACCAGCTGGGTATCCAGCCGGCTGATCTGAACGCAGCCAACTCAGTGCTGCTCCTCTGCTGACCCCCTCAACGCTAGCCCCTTGCGCTGATTACCTAGGCCTGAGCGCTGCTCGAGACCGCCGGCACAATGTGCCTGCCGGGTGTTAATGGATCGGTGGGGACCAAGTTAAGTGAAGTTACCAATCGTTCTCGCCACCGTACCCGTGCCACTGGCACCGCTAGCGAGCGAGGCAGGCCATAGTCAGATAGATAGCGGTCTAGGGGAGTCTATCTCTAGCCATTGTTCAACTTTCATTGCCAGACGGACGTGCACATGCGTGGGACAAAACTCATTGTCAGTGAAGTGAAGCCCGAACCCAGACGGCCGACAACAGACATCGCTGGAGACGAATTTGGGGAACGCTGGACCATTGCAGCCTAATGCTAGATGTCAGCCAGTCCGCCCGTCCGTCCGTCTGAGGCCAGCTTTTCTAAATGAGTATTACACGATGGCATATTGTGTCAGCAATATGTTACACAACCCAAAATGTGAAAATGAATGTTATTATTAAACCGTGTCAGCGGGAGTTCGGTGATTATCAACAAATGAGCTAAACACGAAATTATTCCTCATTGCGTTCTACCTACGTATACACTCATTGCGGATATTCTCAATGCAGTGCCGGGTACCGGTTATCTATCGACTCGTAGGGCAAACGATCACGCCGCACCGGCTGCGTCTTGATCCCTTTCCGCACGTTTGCTATTGACAACGGGGGACTACGGAAGGAATAGACTGATCGCCGACTGTGCCTCAAGCGAGTTGGAATGACCCGGCCTCTCGAACGGAGAAAAATAGGAAGTAGACGGAGGAGCGCGTACAGCGAAGGGCAAAACAGTAGAAACGAGGTCGGAGGCGTGTCCAATAAGGGACGTCTAAGGGAGGCTGAAAGATAACGTAGAAAGTCAAACTGGGAGCAAAAGTCAAAGATTCCTAAGCAGCTCGTTTGATCTTAGGGATCCTCGATCGCTATGGATCGTCCGACCGTGTGCTCGACACTCCATGCAATGGAGCCGACCATCTAGCCTGCTAGGGCCGCTTCAGCCTGCTTACTGTGCTTCGGCAGTCTAGCCTCGTATGTAGAGCAAGCGGGTGGCACTGAGCAAAGGATGACGACGACACTTTGGTGCTGACGACGACGACGATGGGAATGTCGGATGTACAGAGCACACTCGAAAAATCCTCCCCGACGACGCTCGACATTAGTCGTATGCGGTGGGGTCGACATTAGCGTACGCGGGGTGCGGGGGCCAGAGAGGGCGCTGGACGGCTAGGGTTAGCGATATCAGCAGAGGCGGCGCCTGAATCGGCGAACCGGCCACCGGGATCGGGGTAGACGGCGGTTGTGACCCGTCTGGCGAGATTCCAACGGCTCGGTGTGCAGCGCGCACCCAGTGTGACGCGGTACTACAGTGTAAGGAAAGCTACGGGACGCCGCCGATGTTGGTACCGCTGCAGTCGCCGCCGTGGAACCGGACATGAAAGGGACGTTCCGTGGCCCGCTATTTTCCGAATGATTCTACCATACAACTGGTGCGAGGCAAACTGGTGCGAGGAACAAGAGCAGGCGCGAAGCCGCACAGCCCTTTCCGCAACGGTTGCTGTGAGCCGAGCTGGCTGCAGTCGGCTTCCCGTTCTTGCTTGCCTGTCAGGGAAATGGCAGAGCCGTTACTGCTAGGCAAAGAGAAGGACAGAGGGAGAGTCTGAGCGAGAAAGGCCTACCGATCCCTGAGAGGACAGCTTGACGCTCGAAAGAACCGTCGGCGGGGGTCGGACGATCGTCGTCCTCGCCGCTAGAACGGAAGCTCGTCGTGTGATTATGCGGTGCCCACGTTGCGTTCACTGCGCTAGTCTGAAACGAGGCGTCCCATGGAATCAGTGTAACAACGGGGCAACGGGGCAACCGGCTCTTCCAGGTCCAACCCGAGAGATACGCAGGGAAAAAGACCGGGGAGGCGAGTGCCAGGTTGAGCAGTACCAAACAGGTACGGGTGGCGAAATAGAGCCAAGATGGGCAGGCGGGCGAACGAGCTCACCTCGAGCTCAACGCAATTTCGACGCCAGAAGAGAGAAAAAAAAACTGTGAGGAGGAGAACTGAACGCTGGAGGGATAACGGAGAAAGAAGACGCTGACGGAAATGGCCGTGGAGTAGAGCAGCCTCACTCCGTGAGCGGAAAACAAACGAGATTTGGCTGCCGACAGCGGCGACGGCGGCGAGCATTGCCGAATGAACGGAGCGAGGCACGCCTTTCTGCCAGCCACACAGACCGGAAGAGAAAAACCAAAGGGGCAAATGAGAGCGAAGAGGAGACGCACGCCTGGTGGGGTCCGATGGTTGCTCAACGCTCTGGCTGGAACGTGCCTAGCCAGAAGCAAATCCCCCTCGAGCGGCAGACGAACAGCACCGAGAAGGACTATCCGAAAACGAGGGCAGCGCTCCAAGCGACAGAAAGAAAGACGCAATGAGACGAAGATGATGATGATGACGCTTGTACACTACTCGTTCGTAGCAAATCCTGACGGGTCGGCAGCTCCCGGGTGGCTGCCAGTGATATCATAGCTAACGGGGTAAACGAGGCCACGGAAACGGACAGGACAGTGTCCTCGACCACTGACAATGGCTAGCTATATGGCAATTTAGACTTCTCCGTTATGTATTGTAATCGTGTGTCGGATTTCGAGATGCTAATGAATGATAACCTCCGTACTGTAGGCGGATCGCAGTGTTGTAAGAACACATCGTCGATTTATGGAGGAGTCCAAGAGCAAGTTCACTCTACCCGTTTGCTCGATGGTAGCATGGCTGGGTGTGTCGGCCAAACAAAATCAGTGTATCCTTGTTACTTTAGTGACGAGAAAGCTTCCTTGCAAAATTCACGTACTATCATCATCCGTCACTGTAAGGGTGATCGTAATTGGATGTATAATAGAAGGCGACCTCTATTCTGTTGTCTTCGTTCTTGCTTGCTTTTTCTTTCCATCTCTCTCTCTCTCTCTCTCTCTCCATCGGTCATAGGGTAGCATAATCCCAGATATCCGCGTCGGCTTCACAGGTCTACCCGTGTTCTCGTCTTCCATGGCAGGCCCTGCCTAGACGAAGGCATTACAGTCCAGCCTAAGCATGATGATAGGCTACCGAGGAGCTGTGAACGATACGAAAAGGTCTCGGATGGAGCTGGAACATGCTACAACGTTACGGGTCCCTAGGAGTTGCCCTGCCTAATGTTACCCTGCTGTGCCTGATGCTCTAGCACACAGACACAAACTCACACACAACCACACAGCTACACATCCATTCCCACACGAGCCCAGGCAATCAGTCAGCGAGTTGATTGGCTTGATGAGGCCCTGGCACCAGGTTGGTCGTATTTTCACGAGAAGTTGTTGTGGGAGCCGCTACTGGAGATCGTCTACGAGGAGGGAGCTCTGTGCACGCGTCCTGCCGAACTCGAGAATTACGCCGTCCTTCCGTCTTCCTTCGTCTACAGTTCTGCCTCTCATCTACGTGGCAGAGCAGCCAACCCTCAGGTCTTCAGTCCGCCGGAGAACCTCGATCCTACAGTTTTTCTTCGCGCGACCTCAGTACGCCCCCCCCCCTCTTTTCTTCGCTGTGTCTCTCGTATAAAGCAGTCCAATGCCACGTGGCGGCAACGAGCTGCTCTGCGTACTTGTGCCCGCCCTCCGTACTCTCCCTGAACTCGTTGAGGCGCGAGATAGTTGGCCTTAGTCGGCTAATGCAGAGGAATAAGTTGTCGAAAAAGCTTCTCACGCCACCTGCGAACTGGGTCACCAGGGCCACCGGCCCTATACTACCAACTACAAAGGTATTCTGCATTTGAGCATCTGAGTGCAAATCCACAGTATGGGTTTTTGGTGCTGCCGCACATATGCACTGAGATACCTCCTGTCCTTCATTCTTCCATTGGTACAAGCTGTCCCTAACCTGATTTCTCCAGTATAGCATCGCTAACGTATTTATCAACAGATGAAGCAACACATAGGCAAAGGTTCCGTTCTCGGACCGGAATTACGGCTCGGAACAGCGAAACGATTTCTTCTCCAAAAGGCAGCTACTCGAGGCACATTCGACGGTATCTGGACCATTGCGAAAGTGTTTATACGTCAGACTTTAAAAATATAGACTATACATATAAATGAGCATGCTATTTTCTTAGAATAGACACTTTGATGCCCTTTCATGGAAAGCCAATCGTTTCATTATTTCTGACCAGAGTCAATGATATAGATGCATAATGTCAGAATGAAAGCTCCCCAATTCGGATCACTACCGGTCGTAGTTGTTGTGGTGATCGACTTTACTCTAGAGGACTGGTTTACTATCGTCACTAATGCAAAGACGAGCAACCGTAATGGATCTCTGCGAGGTTCATTAGTGCGAGGTCCCTTCCCAAGTAATCGGGTGTTCGACGTTGAAATGAAAACTAACGCCGGGTATCCGCTAGAAGGGCTAGAAGTATGTTAGCCTCTTGATAACGTGCATTTTAACCATCGGCATTGGTATGCCAGTAATAGACAAGGTAATACAATTGTGACCATGTTTAACATGTGAAATAGATATCACTTTGGCTTGGAGTTTAAGGCAAGGTCTGTATTCTCCGTAGTCTTCCTCATATCAAGGACAAAAGATGATTCCTCTGCGGCCTTGCCCAGTGAAACTCGACCTCGACCATTGGGATTTTGTCGATAATCACAGGGTACATTTTGTCCATGCGAGTTATTACTTCTTTGAGCTAGCAGTATGTCATCTGATACGATGTCCATATTTCGTATGTTACCCCTGGAGTTCTTTTTCGTTTCGAACTTCTCCTACGTACCATTGCGATAACCCAGCTACAATTTCAAACCTCAGCGACGGAAGGTGTCCACTCACGGACAAGATCAGCTAACAGCTCAGGCTGCTTAGTACATCCAACAGCAGGCATTTATCCACCATCATCGTTTAGACAGCGGCCCTGCAAACTGTGTCAAAACGGACTGGCATGAACCTGTCAAGTGTCTGAGCTGAAGGAGTTGGTTCGAAGCAAACACTTGCACTAAGTTTCCTCTAGTACTGCTGCCATTCCCTCGCTGTGCCAGTTTTTCAGCCAAGGTTTCCAACCACGCGTGTCCAGTTTTCAGGGTTCTACGATTTCGACACAGATTGTTGATACCTCAAGAGCGATTGCTGCCTTCGCTACAACGAGATATATGGACGCTCCTGCCTGAACATGCAGCTTCCGTGTACATTGAGAGTAGCAGAATAGTAGATAGTGGCTGCTCGTGCTGTTTGCGTAAGAGAAACACCAGATGGATATGGAATATTTAGGCCACGCGTGTTTACGACAGTGCCTACTCAATCTTCTATCGAGGCTAAAGCCGTATGCGGGGTGGCTTGGGCGGTCGAGTCTCTTGTTGCGAACAGACGAGGGCCGCAGGTTCGAGCGCCGGGAAGTGGCATATCCCGTTGAAATACAAGTAGTACTTAATGTTAAAACGATTGACATACACATATTCTTAAATATCTCCTCGAAACTTAAGGCTGCTTAGCTCTGTATTTAGAAATGTATCTACCAAAGCATCACAGTGGTTACATTACATCTATCGTCAAATATTTGGTTTACACACTGATGTTCAGTGGGACTAGCCATTACCCCATGTGGTATCATCTTTCATAGGCGGAGCACGTATTTACAACTTGTGTGCCTATATAAAGCCACGTTCTGAATAAGTTCATTTGAAGGTAGCTGTAAAGAGGTTGACCCGTTTTACTTCAACCGATTCAACCGTTCACTGATTCACTCAACGTTCGGCGATGTAAACACCGGCAGAAAGATGATAACGATGTGAACAGGGAAAGAGATGCAAATGACGATGGTGGCCAAAACCAGATTTCTGTATAATCGTGGATCGCCTCGCGTATGCAGTGATCCTGCACATTTTCATTAGGAGGCATTTTAGGATTATATTTTGTTAGAGTTATAGGCCAACCTAATCTTGGCCCATTCTGCAAGGAATTGTTAAGCACCCTATTATAAATACATCGAGTGAAATTGCGCAAATCAGCTGTTACAGAGCCATAAAATTGGACAAGCATAGACCTCTGTATAATAAGACTAGATTTAGACTGATGTCTGGTGGAGGCTATGACAACACATTTATGCGATCACATCTCACACTCGCTACTCACACCTCGTTCACGGCGAAATGTCAGTGTGTCGAACAAATAGACAGGCCTATATTATTCCTTGCTCTATCACGGGCCACGGCATTCTCCGTACCTGCACTGGATAACATCCATCAAGTTACTCAGATGTATTACACTTCCATAGCTTCCACAATGGCCATCGTCTTCTCTCTGCCTCTGACCAAAAACCTGCTGCTTGCTCACGGCCATCGTTCGTTGGGTCAGACTAGCTCGAATTAAAATGTAGTTCTCCTTTGCGCTCCTTTCTCCCATACCACCCCCAACGATTCCCCGTCCTATTTTCTATCCGTTCCCTGCTTCTCTCAGCCGCCCAGGTTGGCACCGGCAAAACCAGCCACGACCATCGCCTAGCAGCAGGCCGAGCCTGCTGGCCATCGCCTAGTAGTCGCAGTGTCTGCCTGCCCTCCAGAAGGACCAGGTCTCGTGTGGCGCCCACCCTTGCGCGCGGCTTTCATTTCCTGTCCGTTTCGTACCTTCTTTCTCTCTCTCTCGTCCTCACTCTTTCCACGTTCCTCTTCTCTTCTGTCTCTCTCTCTCTCCCGCTCTCTCTCTTACACGAGGGGAACGAACCAGCCACCTCGTACTTCAGAGGAGCGACCTGCTTCTTTGCCTGTGCGGCAGATGGACAGGCCGACCGAACAGCCACTCGTCTTTCCTGCTATCTTGCCAAGCGCAAGGCGGGTTTGCCTCCCGCCTCTGCTGCTAGCGACGGGCTCCCCTCAGCTCGAGCTGCGAGTGCAGGCAGACTCAAGCCTCACCCTGCTTACCGCCTTCGTTCCTTACGCTGGGGGAAAAAACCACTTTGCCCAGCTGCTTTGGAGTTTTGATCCACCGTAGCAGCAGCACAGCGTCGCAGAGCACCTCAGAGCGGTGGTCGTCGCTGAGGTCGTTGTTGATGTCGTTGTTGTTAACGCTCCTGGTGTCTCTACCAGCGGCGCCACCGCCGTCATCGCCGTCGCGGTCGACATCTCGGTTTTTCTCTCTCAAGTTCAGAGATCTGAAATTCCCCTAGAAAAAAAATTCATCTTGAGGCCGCCGACGAGGAGGCTTCGTCCCCCCAACACTCAGGCTTGTGGCTTTGGTGGACGTTATTCAAGTACTGTTGTTAACACAGTCCTGCGCGCTGTCCTACCTTCGGTGCCTCGAAAAAAAACCCGTGTGTTCACGTGTGGGTATGCACGACAAGGCGCATGCATCGTCAGCACAAAGCGAGATATTCGTTCAAAGTAAGCTATTGTTATGATGTTATGATGATACTCATAACAAACAAACGCTGCGTCGAGCTGAGAGCAATTATAATAATCCTACTTCCGTGGTGTATGTGAGTACATTATGCGTGCATTAACAACCCTCATTAATCTCCTTATTGATTTTGTTCTAAATGTAACAACAGACCACTGGCTTAGCTCTTTCCTTGAGAAGGAGCATATGCATTTTTTTATAATAGTTTAATTTATTAAGCACATACAGCTTCAAACATACACCAATTAGGAATTAGGTGGGGGGGATTAGTTGGAGACCGACGCCGAGGCCGACATTGTCCCGAGGAAGGCGATGGCACTGCCTCTCTGCCCCTGAGCGAGAGACAGGCGTTGCATATTCTTGTTACCTTAGTTTAGCCGCTTTTCGCTTATGCACAAACAATGTGCGTGAAAGTGAAATTTTCACCTTAGATAAATAGAATATATCTACATGTTAATCTCGTTCGATGTATGTAGCGTTCGAAATTCTTCTTCGTCGTTGAAAAGCCCGAAAGCCATTAGCCAGCGATGTCGTCGCTCGCAATACATATACTGTGTATATCTATATCAACGAGTATATCTCTCTAACAACGTAATATTTTCCACTATCTAGTTATGACACACAAAAGCTAGGGAATGGCGACCGTCTCGCCATTATAAACGCCCGCAGCAGCTGCAGCCAACAACGCTCGACTAGAAAGGCGGTGCCAGCTGTGGGTTATGCGTCACTATCTATAATTCACCAGAGACTAAGGCATGCCACCTCTGGAAAGGAGCCAAGCATCATGGTTATATGGACCAGTTCGCCGGCGTGTTCGTTGTTGCTGTTTGTGCGTTTAATCGTATTACGACTTCGTTTATCAGCTTGTTCACTAATGAATCCGTTTCCGGACGGCGACCGCTTTTGTCACGTTGCTGAAGTGCTGAGGCTTCGTGGCCGTGTCGGCTGGGAGATGCATTGTGCATTTTGCTGTTGCATTATTTGTCAATTAGTTAGCGACAGGGGGCATCATTTGCGACATCCCGAGAATAGGTGTATATATATATATATATATATATGTATATATATATATATATATATATATATAAATATATATATAAATATATATATATATATATGTATATATATATATATATATATATATAAATATATATATGTATATATATATATATATATAGCTGTTGTGTTACTTTTGCAGGTTTCATGAGGCCGTTGGCGATGCTCGTGTTGCTGTAATGTGTAGCTGCTATATGTTACATGTCCGTTGCAGAGAGCCCACAGTACTTTCTAACAAAGTACAGACGGATGGCAATACCACGCTTTAAACTGGAGCGAGTTCGGTGTAGCCAACATACATAGATATTTGGTGGCTTTCTTATGCCATGATGGTAAAGGCAAGCATCCGTGTTAGGAAGATTCACAACCTTTGGCAAGGAATCTGATTGAATTCCTTCACGACGTCGTATACATATGTAATGATATTAAATATATACATGGTGATGTACATTGTATAAAATATTTCATGGTAATATTCAAATTACATAAAATACAAGCATACTTATTATACATAACTTATTGCAGTGCGGTGATCCGCTGGTACTGTCAATGATTCGCCAGACCAGAACTACATATATCCATAGTATGTTTCGATGCTGCCACTGACTGCGAGAGGAGGACATCTTTACAGCTGCATTCGCTGGAGAATTCAAACAGTCGGACACCGCTTTAAAAGCGAGAGAGAGAGAGAGACACAATAGATAGAGTTTTGGGGAGAGCGAAACGCGGAACCTAGGGCATGGCAGCACCGAGTAGGAAGCGGTGGATTAGTGTTTAGCATCTCCCGTGCGAACAAAAACACCGCATCGCGTACTGTGTATCCGCACCGAAACTCGAACTAACTGCGTTATCTACGAGACAGGCCGTGCTCGAATGTGAAGTTGCCCGTTCTCCCAGCGGCCGACGCGCACTTTCACCCAATGCCTTTGTCCTGGAGCGTACCGACGGCAGCGCGTTTGCTGTTTTCTGCTGCCGGGTGCTGCCACAACTGCCTAGACAGCGTTGCCGCCGCCGCCGCCGCCAGCAGCAGCGGGCTAGCAGAATAGCTGGCTGGTTGCGAGCCTGTCTGTCTGCCTGTATACGGTGGAAGCTGTGGGGATGGCGTGGATGCCGGTGGAACCCCACCATAGCGTACGCCGTCCTCTCGTTTCTCGATTCCAACTCTCTTCCTGCTGCCCAGCCGAGCGCCGTTCACCGCCGAAACGCCCGTCTGCTGTCCGCCTGCTCCCGCACGCGTTCCGTTGTTGCCTCAGATGTTTCGCGCATCGCTCCTCGTTTGCGCGGAGCAACGATCGGCCGGCGGCGGCAGTGCCTGCTGTTGCTGTTGCCGCCCCGCGTAAATAATTGCGTTTTTGTTGTCGAGCCAATCGAGTAAGGCAGCCAGCGACGTTCGTCTTTGCCATTCCTGCGGAGGGCGGCCAGAAGCTTCTCGGTCGCCCTGCTCAGCCTGGACTTCCCACACCGACATCGCCGTTGCTGTTCCCACTCGCTCACAGCCGCCGCCGACGACGACGACGGCAACGCCGCTGCCGCCGCCGCCGCCAACTCTCCCAATACCCCGTTTCTCGGCACCACCACCACCACCCTGCGTCACCCGCAGCTACATACTCTTATGGCTGAGTAGAAAACAGTGCGGTATAAGAATTCGAAACGGCTGGCCTTTTTTTTTCGCTGCGCAAGACAGGAGAGCGAATGGCGAACGAGGGGTGAACGGAGCGAATTCTTTGTTCTACCACCGCTGGACTGCGAGCGATAGCGGCGTTTCGTTTTCGTTGTTTTCATACGACTACAACTATCGCACAACTACCACCACCACCACCGCCGCCGTCACTGCTGTTACAACTGGTCCGTGCACAACGGACCAGTTCTCTGAGTCAGTCTGTCGTCGTGCTCGTCGCAACCGTAGCAACGAAATGTTCTGAGACACGCTCGTTCTGTCCCGCGGGCTGCTTCCACTGGCTCAATACAATGTATATATATATATATATATATATAATATATATATGTGCCTATCGTCTTTCGTGGACGCCAAGAGCCAATTCCCTTTAGATCATGATCGTGGTGGGTATGTAGATATGTACTGCACAATATGATGACTCTGCAGCCAAGCCGCAGCGGCGGCAGCCGGCCGGCCGGTTGGTCGGTCGGGTATGCATAACGTGTGACGTCAGGATACAACGACTATTTCCTTTTTTCTTCAATTCGTGTCTGTGCGCAGCAGCCCGCTAGCGACCCACCTGGTTCGGTTGGCTTTCTAAACTACACATCGGATTTATTGATTGAGGCAAACGTTTCCGTAAGGAGTACACGAGCCAAATTGACTAATTCTGGTTGCTCCCATTTACATTATCACTAAAGTGCATATGTTCTTCCTTCATATGTTCTTCCGATATTCCTCTTTCTTAGTGTAACTGTTACCTGTCGGTGCGGCAGTGTTTAGTAAAATACGCTCCAGTTTCCAATTCAATCCATTGAGAGGAATTTCACTCTGAGTCCTCTTTTCTTTTATATCCCAACGTGTATATAATATATATACCCTTGCCGCTTCTTCCGCGCTCCATACTCGCGATTCAATGAACTCCGTCGACAGGACCACCTCGGTGTTCCACTTCAACAATCGCTGGACTCCTTCCAACGAAGTTCTTGTCCGTTATCCCGCCGCCGCAGCTCCGCCACTCGGGCGACTTACGAGGTGTGTTCTGCTCTAGCGGAAGTAGCCACCCGCGATTTCTGCGCGGTGCCCGTTGGCACTGTCGGTCTGCTACTGTGGATTGGTGGGTTTGCAATTGAACGCAAAGTTCCGGCCTCAGATCGCTCTGGTGCTTCTGTAAGGAGCAGGAAGAAGTCCAGATTCTCTGCTGGCCTGAACGCACCTATCTCGCTCCCTCTTTCTCACTTACTCTCTTTCTCACTTACTCTCTTCTCGTTGCCCGATTCGGCCTCGAGTTCTCTACTACTACAGCGACTAACGGACATCAATTTCAATCTGTGCGTTACTACGCACGACCTGCGAAGCCGCCTCCGCCTCCACCTCCGCATGCCTGGGCCTGCGCCTGCTGCTATGGCGAACACTGACATCCACTCGTCGTCTGTGTGAGTACGGTACGCTCCCATTTCGTACTCTGCTGCCCCCCCCCCCCACAAATCTCCCTAACTCCCCGCCTTCGGCACCGGCTATGCCAAGACCACTAGCGACCGCGGATCCTCAGGGCGTCGGCCAAGCCGGCAGTCAGTAAGGCGACGGGCAAAGGACGACCCTTCGCTATTTCCCCCAGGGAATATTTGCTAATTACACTTCTCTGCGACGCTGCCACCGTCCCCGGCACATCCCCCGTCTCCGTGGTCCCCTTCGACAACGTCGTGCCATCGCTCCTTTAACAGGAGGACAGCGTTTCCGCCTAGGACCACGGGCACCGGTTTCAGCACGGCCGTGTGTCTGTCCCGCTACGAGGACATCCAGCGACCCTCCATCGTTGCCAGATCCCTCCCCGTTCCCATAGGTACTATCGTTCGTGCCGTCTCGCAATCGGCGAAAGTCAAAACGTCAACGTCGGCCGGCCCGTGAACCGCGCTAGCCACATGGGCGGCGGCCCTCAACGCGGGAGAGCAAATCGGCTCAGGGTTTCTTCCTTTTGTTCCAATTAATAATCGTTAGGTTCGCCCTGACGATCCCTTATGTCTGTTTCTTTCTCGGGGGGGAAAGGGGAGATTTGCCTTCTCCGCGACTAAGCGAAATACTGCAAGTACTGACAGGGAGACGGAGCGACCGAGGGAGTAGACAGTAGAAAACGGGAAAACGGGCATCGCTACCATCGTCTCGACATCCTTTGCGGCTCCGCTCTGTTCCTTCTCGAAGACGAGAAGGTTGCACGCCTCACGCTACGTACACTACTCTACCATTTGCTAGGGATTCTTCTTCGGTTCCGCCCGCGCTGGCCCCGCCCGGGCCTGGGACGCGCCCGAGGAAGAAGGAATGACAAACAGAGACAGGCGGCGCGGTCCGAAGAAACAGCAGCAGAAGCAGCAACAAGGAGGAAGAGGAACGCGCCACAGAGGAGCCAACAACGACCAAATGGGATTTTAATGTGGGACCTTGTGGCCGTGTGCTGATGCTGCTGCTGCTCATGCTGATACTGGCTGCAAGGAGAGTGCTTTGCTATCCGGCGAAGATCACGACTGTGGTCTCTCTCTCTGCGGTCCATCGGCAACACAGCCGGACGACTGTACCCCCTCCCCCCCGCTTGCCCACCCTGTAACTGACTGTGGCGACGTAGTACGTGGTGGTGGTGGTGGTGCAATCCACAGCCCCACGAATACGACTGCAGTGGCAGTGCGTGTACACATTACACAGCCTCTATCTATTGAGTATTCCGTGTTTGAATCGAGTTCTGCGGCTCAGCATCTATCTACTGGTAAAGGACGAGCGGATGCGGGGAGCAAGGCTTGCGGAAGAGCTGCCCGGCTGCTCGGTTATCGGAAAATACTCAACTCGCACATTACAGTGGCTCGTACTTGTACACCTTTTGCTGCTGTGGCCAAAGGACATCCAGGGCACGGCAGTTCCCACTCTGTGTCCGTCTGTCCCACCGACCAAAACTAAGCAGGAATTTCCCCCCGCCTCCAACTACTGGTGCAAGGAGAATATTACTCGTTAATGGAAATACGTTTCAGCCATTGGAATTGAGGTTGTTCGTTCGTCACCACTTTCGTTCCTTCTCTTCCTCCTCCGTTTGCCTCTTCCTCCGCCGCCGCGGCCGCACGCGCTGCTATTGCTGCTCGCAAGGTTCAGTTGCTCCATTGAAGTAGAGCGGAGAGCCGGAAAGTCAAAAAAAAAAAGAGCTGGTCTCGTGGAAGCGGGAATAATTTAGCTAGATCCCGAGCTTTGCCCGAGCACATAAATCTTGAAGAATCGCTGAAGAAGGTCGGAAAGCGCCAACTTAAAACGGGTTGAAGCGATGTGGAACGCTGTACGTTTGCCAGAGACGACGATCGCTCGAATGTTGTCTGCTTGTATTCTCCTATTTCACTCTCGCCGTTTAACGTGCTAAGTGTGGAAGTGCGCCCACCCACCAAAGGGGCTACGCCATGGTGAGAAACCTGTCTTGCGCGAACGTTTGTTGCGGTACGACGCTCGCTGTCGCGCGCCCACAAATACCACTTCCCGACCACTGTCTGTGGTCCGGGTTCGGCACACAGCGAAACGGAAAGTCGAGGGTCTCTCGTATGGCATTACTTTCCTGTACTTCGCGTCGGCTTTACGGGACCGTTACTAGCTACGCGCTGCGGTAGCCTTACAAATACAGTCCATCTCGTCCTGGTCTGCCGCACACCGCTGTTGGCACCACGAGTCGCTTACCTGGAATGAATGACCTCGATTAACTTTCTCCCATGAAACGGTCCTGCTGGCAGAGTTCCGCAGGGAAGTATGCACTCATGGTTACAATACTAGTATGTGTCGCCTCACTTACTATTCGCGTCTAATCTCTCGACCGTTTAAATTGCTCCAACCGCATTCTGCGCAAGGCAATAGCTACCTATTTGCAGCGCTATGGTGAATCAAGGCTGTGTCTTGTGTTCCACTGTGGTAGAATCGCTGAGCCAACCAAAATATCTCTGCCAGTTGCACCGCAATGCTGGGTGGACAATGAGCAAACGCTCACCGCTATCCGTTCTGCTAGACTAGACAATCGCATCGAGCCAATCCACCGGGGGAACCAAACCCGCTGCTAATGACAAAGATGTTCGTGCCTTCGTCGTTTGGGCGTTTCATTTCGTTCCTTCTAACTGACGTTCAAGTTTGCTGAATAACATTGTCGGACGGGGACAGAAACATCGGGACTGACTTGAACCAGTAGAGAGTGGAAAGTTGAACAGACTTGCCCTGCATTTCCTGTTCTTCTATTTGTTTTGTAATTAGATCGACTCGGAGCGACGATCACATTTGAACGCGACCGGGGTCTGTTCCCTCCTGCGCATAGCGGATACGGACAGATGAAGGACGATCTGATTGCTAGCTATTCCCTGTTCGAGCATTTCCCGCCATCCTACGCACTGAGTGTTCGTTGTGACGTCGCCCGCTGGATCGTCGCCTACACCAGCAGCTATCACCTTCTTCTTTCTTCTTTTTCGTTCCTTCTACTGCTCGCCCTCTCGCGCCGAACCTCCCACGTCCAACTTTCTGCTTCTGCTGTAGCTGCTGTTGCGTGGTACCAGCTGTTGGGCCGTGCTTTCGTCTAGCGAGACTGTCTGTTCTAACGTTTGGCAGCGAGCGAGCGAGCAGAGACCGACACCACAGACAGCGAGAAAGAGTGGCCCTCTGCTCCGAGTCGATGTTTCTCCGTTTATTGCGCCATTTCCTCCGCCAATTCCACCTTACTCGGCAGCCGTCAGTGGCCACACAGGCGCTACTGAAGCTGCCCGTCTTGCATCACCCGTCTCAAGGCCCCTTCGGGCGTTCCCCAGCCCTCATCCCATCTCATCCTCCCGCTTCGTTTACACCGTAGTCGGTAGATGCCGCGTCCGTACTCTGTTGCCGCGAACGAACCATCTGTCTGTTGCGTCCACTGCCGCTCGCGGCGCTCCCATCGTGACGCTCATCCTTCTCATCAGGGTTCGCGTGCTGTCTAGCGTTCTGCTGCTGCTGCCGCTGCTGCCGCTGCCAGCACCGACCAGAGGCCTACCGCGCCTCATCTGGCCGCGTCGCACTTTCATTCCCTATCACTAGCGTGGCGCCTTCTCTCGATCTCCGTCGACCCATTTTCTCATCCACTCCCTCCTCTCCCGTTATTTCGCTCTATCTGCCGAACGCACGATGCTCGTCCATCTGTATCTTTCGTATCTAGCAGCAGTAGTATATGTAATAGAGTGCAACTGCTGCCAACAACTGGATAAGCGACGACGGTGTCTGTGTGTGTCTGTGTGTGAATGAGCCAGAGAGTGAGAGGAAGGTACCACCTCAACCGACGGAAGCAGCCGTAGGGGTCGCCTTTTTCACGGTATCCGGCCAGCCGGAGTCAGAATGCCCAATGTTCCGCGTTGTTTATTGTGAGGTTAGCACCACCACCACCGCCACCACTATCACCACAGCCACCACCGCAGCAGTAGCAGCAGGCGGCTGGCAATGCTGTGCCAGTGATGCGATGTTTGTCTGTCACTCCGTCTGCGCCCGCCGCAACATTCGTTCGCACGCTGTTGGAAAGTGGCTTGATTCGAGCAACGTTCGGCTGTCCCGTTCCCGCGTGTTTTCGTTGGGCAAATCGCGACAGCAACCGTGACGACTAGCGCGAGAGCGACATGCCAGCGCCCCGGCAATGCATGTGGTCTCGGAGGGGGCGATGGAAAGACGCCGAGCAGGATGGAAGAGAATATCCCGTCCATCCCAATGCTCTCCTGGCGTGCACAGCGTACGTCAATGTGCTGTGGACAAATGCAAATGCTGCGGCAGCACTAACCCTGTTGTTGTTGTTGTTGCCGCTGTTGTTGTCGTTGTTCTTGTTGTTGTTGTTGTTGTTGTTATTGTTGCTGCTGCTGCTGCTGCTGTTGCTGTTGTTGTTGTTGTTGCTGTTGTTATGTGTATGTATTGCTACGATTGTCTTCGCGGATGTGTTCGTTTTCGCGTTTGTGACACACGACGTTTCGTGTCACCGCCTGCTGCGGCTACAGCCAGGCGAGCGAAAGTGGCCCGAACTGCCGAAGCAACAGGCGAGCCCGTTGCTCTCGCCGAGGAGGCTGTCGGAGTGTGTTGGTGGTAGAGCCAAAGTAGGGGCATTTGTAACACAACGCGGCGGCCGGAAAATTCCGGAAACGCCCAGCAATTTCGCCACGACCGCCGACCGCCCGGTCGTCTACCGGTTAGACAACCAATGTTCCACAGACAGCCCAACGACACAGCCGATGCACAATAGAGCAGAACCGCCCAGATGTCATGACGTGGAGACGTGCCGTCTTTTGCCGGAGCAATGCTTCTAGCGAGGCGAGGCGAGTGCGATGCTGGTGCGTGCAACTAGACTACAACTGACAATCTCCACTGGTTGGAATGGGCCCGCCATAGCCGTCCGCTGGGCGACGCAAACGACGCGGACAAAGTGTACACAATGTTCAAGGCGGAATACGAAATATCAATCCAGGGACTGTTTCATCCGCCGACCGCCCTTTACAGGCGGAGTATTGCTTCGTTCGATTCACTTGGGTCGACTGGGCGCAGTTGAACGACGCATCGTTGTTCGCGGCGTCCAGCTATTACAATATAACGACCGATCCTCAGGGGCTCGACCAGCGTGCGTTGACCTTTGATAAATCAATTCGCAAATGTAATTGACTGTGTACTGTAGATTGATAATGTCCCACTGCGTCGGAATGCATCACAAGTGGGCGAGGTACGCTAGCCGAATTATGAAACAGGTACATACTAAACCCTCAATGGCAGTCGATCATTTGTCTTCGAAGAGTGGTTTCAAAACGCCAACCTCGATGTACCCCACAGGCGTGCTCAGCGTAATCTGCCAATTCTTTTTTTTATATGACATAGAGTATAATCATGGGACAGTGATCACAGATTACATATCAACGTGTGCTCGCCGATCCCCTTACTGTCCTCCATATATGAATCCAGTCGACTGGTTTCACGTATCGAAAATCCACTCAGGATTTCTGTCCGGATGCTGAAGAGTTTCGTTACGTGAAAAAGTGGTAGGACGCTTTTTTCATTGCAAACACCTCCGCTGGCCTCTATTTTGGTGACTTTAGCCACATTTCGAGGTAAATAAGGAATATGTTCATGGCTTCGATGTCCCTGCCTAGGTTTAAGTCAAGTTTCAACCTCGCATCGAGGATGCTCATTCTTGTATCGGCGGCAACCAACTCGCCTCGATCGCAACCGGTTAACCTGCATCGTTCTCTTCTTCGAAGTGCAAGGGACAATTTATCTAGGCAGAGCTATGCTAAGTACTTCTCTCTACCTCATCCATGCCGATCGGAAAAAAAATTCGCGTGACGTCGTCCTGCCTGAGGAGCGTTGTCTATCAGGCTGATCGACCGATTTCCCGTGCTTCGTTAGCCTTCCTCGGACCCAAGAGTCCGCTCAGTTGTCTGACCGTCTTTACCGATCTAGCGGGGAACGACACACTTTCAGTATAATTAGCTTCGATCTGGCAGCGGACGGCTCTTTCGGCGCTAGCGCAGGTCGTGTGCGCAGCTCTCTGTGCCGAATTACCTCCCTCTCGGACGAACGGATGGAAAGGGGATCCGGAGAGCCTCAGTCGATGATAATTCGACGGACTAGAGCACCTCAACGACGCGTCCATCCAGCACACTAATTGAAGAAGGTGTCGACGTGACGATGATGATTATAGAAAAACGTTGGCCACGTTGAGCGGGAGAGAAAGGCGTTAGTCAAGATTTCTCTCGTTACACCGTCAACGCGAGTAGACGAATCTCAACACTGCCCTGCCTCGCAACGTTCGAGGTGGCAAGCGTTCCTTTGTACGAATTCTTGCTGAGTGGAGCACGGCTATGTACGTAGGGACTCAGTATATATAAGTTGGTGCCCAGCGCGTTAGCATGAGAACAGGTTCGGCCAAATTCGCAAACGGGCGTGCAGGCAGACAGTCAGGCAAGTGCACGTATGCATCAATTTAGAAGCACCTTATTTAAACAGCAACCGCGATGTAAGCCCATCCATAATTTCGAGAGCCTCTCGAGGAAAGCTAAGGTAACAGTTGATGTGAGGTGCGGCCAGGAGAAAAAAACTAATGAACAACGTGACTTGAAAATGGCAAAAAGGCAGGGAGAAAGAGGAAGAGAGAGGAGGGTTCGCTGCCGTGTACGGCGGTACACGGGAGCAGTGGCGTTGTGTCATAGCGGAACGCACGCACCAAAACTACAGTCTCAAGACGGCGTTGGTTCCATCTGCCGAAACTTTCCCGAGGGGGTTTGTCGTCGCTAGACGGCTGAGGAACGAAAACCCTCCCGCCGAAAGTCTTCCATGCGGTAGACTCGGTGTTTGGTGCTCGGTAAAGCGGCACTACCTCACTTCGTCACTATTCTGCACAGACCCCAGGCTTGGCCTAGCCCCTACCCAATGGTCCGATGGTTCGAAGCGTTACGGTCCCGGGCACAACCACCACCTCATACACGGCATCCATTACTCGTCTGCTCGATCGCTGTGGTTGCTTAGCTCTCCCCATTGCTCTCTCTCTCTCGGTCTTTCCCACACACAAACACACACAGTCCCTCCTCAATCTCTCGAGTTCTTGACGAGCGGATCCCAAGCGGGGGCCCCTGCCCTGCTCGTAGAAGCAGCAGCCATCGCTGAAAGAAACAGGCATAGACATGTGCGTTCGTGGGGGGCGTGCCGGCTAGGAACATCGATTTGGGCCTCCGCCTTCACTTCGGCTGGGCCGGCAACTCGATTCGGCTTTGCTCCAGTTTTCCCCTCGTACCAAGCCCCTCCACGAAGTGCTTGCGCTTGGCTTGTTTATGGAAGTGCTTTCCATTAGGGAATCCATTTTGGACATTTTACGGGACAAGCCAGTGGGAAGGTTTTGCGGGTGGCCTTCGCCGATGGCCTATTCCTCAAAGCTGGAGGCATAGTTCGAGTGAAGAAGGGAATCCTACAAGAAGTCGGTAACAGAGAACCAACGCAACATCGAGCCTGCCCATTGGACTGTCCCCCGAACCTGTACCCTGGGTCTGCATGCTTGGGGTCCTCGGGGCGGAGGGCTGGACCGCTCGGCCTTCGAGACGTGACTTGGCCAGCGTGCGATGTGCTCCGGTGTTTATCCAACACTCCTCGCAATGACGGCGCCGGGGGACTTTTGCTAGTATATGTTCCCTTCATCGTTACGGAGACAGTCAGACGACCACCCCACCGAATGGACCGGATCCGCTTTATTAATGAGGGTCCAGGGTTTGGCCATGCTTTCCGATCCATTGCTCGGATTTACTAAATGAGGGCTGTCCTTTTAGGCCTATAGATTCTAAAGCATGGAATCTCTACGCTATAAAAATGAACCTTTTTAAGGGCTGACTGCATATTTTTTAGGTAAATATTATTCGAAAGAATGGAGAAACACTACGAAGTTTCACGCTGATTACTTTCAAATTACCCACATTTGCAAATATCAAGGGATTACGTAGCCGTACCTTGGTGACTACATCGGCTTAAGGGTCACTCATTATTATATATTCATTTACATAGCTCCACATGATTAGTGCACCTGTGTGGAGAGGCGGATCCTGCCTTCGAACGATCGGTATTACACCTATTTCTGTAGAAGTTGCAACAGCAGTAGCGCGATACCGTCTGTTTCTGATCCGCCCATCCGTAATTGTCGGATAGACAGCGAAATATTACCCCCTTCCTATTCTAGCTATTCGAGAAGTAGGCGGAGAGCATCTGTCATGGGCCAGGGCAGAGATATACCACCAGCTGCTGCCGCCACTCAAATTTCTCTGGCCTAATGGGTGGCTCCCACGGGTCGTCCGAGTCCATTCAACTTCTACAGGGCGATGTCACCGTCCAGCTAGGCCCCTCAGCGAGGACGGTTAGTTCATAGGTTCATGGACGAGGCGAATCAGAGAACGTTATAAAAGTTCCGTCTGTTTGAAAGGTGTAGCAGGTCTTGAGTCGTAAATCCCATTAATAGCCAGCAACGATGTTAAACGACCTCATGGTAGGATAAGAAGCGGAACAACGCTTCTCGTCCAACGATCTAGAGTAAATTAACAGTCGTGAGAAAACGTTAGAGACCTACAGGTCTAGCAGTGTTTGTCGGGTATGGCCTAGTTTGTTGAGCGACCGCACCTTGACTGTAGCCTTGCCAAACCTCACTTGTAAACGTCCATTTAAGATTCGATCGACATTTCCATGAAGTCTATAAACGTCTCTCAACTCAAGATGTCGTTTCCGGTTTATATACGAGACGTGCTCGAACGTCCGTGTGATCCTCTGCGAGGCTTCACAGAGTCCGCCATCGAAAAGCATCGCTTAGTAGATACGCACGCAGGTGGGTCTCTGGAGCCTTCAGGTGATGTCCACTTTGCCAAACTCTCTGAGGCTGGGCATTCGATCGCCTGCGTGCCGTCTAAGATTCGCAGGACACGCAACCTCAACAGAAATTCGACCCTATTTTCTACCGCTGATGCTATTGCTGCTACTGCGCACGCCTCGCGCAATAGTGTCTTGGTCCGTTTTGGCATTTGGACAGCTGCTGTCGTTGTCTCGGGGGTTATTCTTCCGTTCAACAGCAGTGGGCAAGCTTATGAGAGTGCATTTTTGTGTTGGCTTATTTCAACGGCTGTGCTATCTTCAGACTCAGCTGTTCCCCACGCGAGTCTTTCTTTCTCTCTCCCTCTTTCTCTCTCTCTCCATCTCTCGAGCGCTTCGGCTGGTTGTAGTGGGGGTAGCGAGGCGAATTCTGCTTTCCGCGGGGAAGCGCCTAACTTCTATATGTGCGTTCTCTCTCACTGAAGGAAATAATTCGATCACGGACTACCATCGTACCGGCAGTTTAGGTATCACCTAATCGGAGATACCATGCCCGCATCAAAGGACCACCAGTGTCAGCGAACCGGTGGTATTCCTCGCCATCCGAATTCGTTTTTTCGTACACACACGTCATACACACGTTCCCTAATGTTGAGCCTGAACGTAATAGACATTTGGTGTAGGTTCTAACAGAACGCAGACAGAGTTTTCTAGCTCAAACGCAAATAAGTGATCTGAAAGAACGATCGCAGACATTGCAATACGGAGCCACCGGCCGTGCAGCAAACTCCACGCCGAGTTTGTTCAGGTGGCAAGTTCACTAGCGCTTTTTGCTCTGCTGTGCGAACTGAAATCGAGTGGACACTCCAAAAAGTAGGCTATGAGCGACGCTCCTGCTCTCCCACCGACTGGTTCCCAACTTCTTCCCGTTATTCCTGCAGCCGCTGCTACAGAAACCTGTCAGGCAACCTGGCCGTGCCTTCGTACCGGGGCCGTGTACCTACCTAAGGTACCACAGCAGTCCGTTATGCCATTGCTACCTCCCATTGCTACCATCGATATAACAAGTGCCTGATGTGGGCTGCGTTCTCCCTCTCCCTCTCTCCATCACAAACGTGCTGAGGGCAGAGCGCGGTGAGGCGCGGCGGCGCAAATTTCGACGCGATTTTTTCTCCTCTTTGGCTATTTTTGTTGGGCCGGGAACACACGTTTGGATTTTTTTCCCCTGTTGGTCATGGTTGCTTCATCACTGCCGTTGTGTGCTAGCGATCGAGTGGGATCGAGAGGGTGGGAGAGGGGCAGCAGTTCCTGCTTGTTTGCCGGGATGGGTTGATCCGTTCCACTTGGCCCATCTGCCAATCACTAGACCACTGTTCGGGCCTATCGCAAAACGATTCCTTTAGCTGGTTGCCTTTGCGGCTAAGTGAAGTTTACCCGCTAGCCAGTGCCTGAAATGAAGCCTGCCCACCTCGAACTGGTGTTGCCAGCTTGTTCGGTCCCCGGAAGCCGACGACCAGCGAGATAGAGGCTCTGCAGATGAACTAACAAGTCCTGCACGTGGCATTCACTGTCTGAGATACATGATTATATGTAACGAATAAGAATGAATAGGTGCGATGAAAGAGAGTGTTACATTTGAAGTAGTGGACCCAACTATTATATTATGCTAAATATATATAGTGAATATTGGGCGGCTTGCCAGATCAGACAATCAATCCCATAGACGATAACGAAAAATGCAACGAAATATGATACATATATGTTGAATATTATATAGTTGGTTGTAGATACCCTGTTCAGTTGTCGGCCGCAGGCGAAACTAACCGCGTCATATCTAGTTTGTTGGCAATGGTTTTCTCTTACAAAAGCCTACAAACACCGTATTGTCCTGTTGCCAATGCACAGATGAACTGCATCGCTGCATATGCTATGGAGAATAGATGAATACATCGGAAAAAGATCCAGTGCGGTTTAGTGCACACTTCTATGTTGGACCTCCGACGATGATGGCATCTACCTTATCATGTTGAATCGATAGCCTGGTTACCGTATCGCTGTGTATTCTTTCCCACAGATACAATTGTGCCTGTATATATATATATATATCCAATTTCCGTACAATCGACTCGAGCGTACAGCCTTGTGTGCAGCCTTCCTTGCTCGTCGTATTTTATAGACGCGTATCGCTGGCTAGCAAGCTAGCTACGTCGAACGGCTACATCTATATGTATGACGTCGCAGCATAGTAGACAGCAACGGCCTTTCGAAAGCCTTTGGACATATCGCCGCCACCGCCGCCGGCACCGCCACCGGCGTCCAAGTTACCCGCTACATATCCCAGCGGGAGTCACAACGAAGGTGCCGTGGCTTCAGGCAGTGGCCACCGTCTCATTCTGCGTCCTACGAATTCGGACCGCTCAGATTTGCCCGAGTGAACGGACCCAGTCCCCGCAGCAGCTCGGCGGTTCGCCGCCACCGCCGCCGCCATCACCACAGCCATCTGCAGGGACCCAAACAAGCGCATGGCGTAGTGCACACCGCCACTGCCACGTCGGCCGCTATCCCAATATCAATAAATAACAGAGTTCGAATGGAAGTCGGCACGCATCGGGCGGCCAGGCCGGCTCGGCCGCTTGCCATCTCTAGTGCGTGAGTCTCGCCGGGTGCGGAATTCGTTCGGAAGCATCCCGAATCATCATTGGACTGCTGACCGCTTCCCGCGATATCCAGCGATGCCCAGCCTCGCTAGCGTCTGTGTTAGTGCCCTTCCGCGCTCTCACTGCCATCACCGAATGCTTTCACTCGCCCGGTGGCCGCAACCGATTGGCCCGGCGGGAGGCCTTGATTGCCGCAGCCCCAATCATGAAATACTAATACATGGAGGCTGCTACTCGTACTATACCGCTATCGAATAGCTATGTATTATAGTATAGACCCTGCCTACTATATAAGCGGTCTGAAACTTGATCGGCTACCGCATTGCGTTGCGCTAACTACGGCACTGTGCTGTCGCGTTGACGGTTATTGGTCGCGAATGACTGCCACAACGCCAGCGTAGCTCAACAAGCCGTCGCCGAAATACGTCACTGGCGTCATCGACTACGAGCGTGTAATACCGTCATTGCAAATTGTACACGAAACACAGAGAAACAACAGCAATTCTGAGGCCTGAATTATATCCGCGGCTGGCGGCACAGCACGCAGTATACGTCCCGATCACTAGCCTTGCAGCACTGCGACTTCGACGAAGCGGCAGAGAGATCTGCTAGAACGGCCGCTGCGTATTTTCCTTCAGGAGCGCGAAAGAGAGCGAGCGAGTGGAAGAGAGAAATAATTGCTGCAATCATGAAGGTAGCCGTCTTAATACTTGGTATGTTCCTGCTAGCAATACAATGGGCGCTTGCTGATGTCGCGTGGCGTCAACAAGACATCACAGTGAGGAAGGATAACTCGGACACTACGCAGGAAACAGTTGAGGAGACGATCAAGGAAGACAGTTCCCGCGGCGAGAGCTTTATGGGAAGCTACCAAAAATCCTCAAGGCAATAGGCTGATGTTGTCTCAATAAACTGGCAATACCACTATTAAATGTCTGCATGAGCTGATTGTTATGTAAGCATAATCATATGAGTGGAAATCATAAGAATAATATGTATTTTAATTATGATAATTACATTAATATCCACACAATCATTTAATCATCTTGAGGGATCTTCAATTCCATCCAATATATGCCTCCCACAATACCGCCTTATGAAATAGTAGCTCATTTTAGAGATAGATACAAGACATTCGTGTTACGTTAGCTCTACAAAACGAAACCTTTTCGTCATGAGACAGCCTGGAAACGGGAAGATATCTTCTGTACACACGTCAATGTGGGGCGTAGCAGCTTTAAGCCTTCATACAGGAGGAAGGCCCCCGTCCCCACCTGCTGCTTTCAATTGCCTGTTTGTGTGTGTGTGTGTGACGACCTCTTGAGGTTGTCGTGTGGTCCTCCTAGTTCGGCGAGCTCACTCAATGGCCTGCGGTTCGAGAGTCCGTATTGTGTTCATGTTGCCAGTTGGGTGACGTTTTGTGTGGGACGTTGGCGGGGGTTATCGCCTTTCGCCTTTGTCCGTCCTGCGAATCGACTCTCCAGAAGAACGACCGACAGCGACCGAGAATCTCCCCTATCCCTCGCGAAACAACTTCAGCAGACAATGACTATTCTAGATTTCTGCTCGGAGCGCATCGGTTTCGTGAGGTTTCTCTCATTGCGGTCAAATAACTCAAGTAGATTGACAACCGATAATTACTAAGTAATAACATAGGTTCTTCATATGGGCGAGCGAAGAAACATGAACTACAATGCATTCGGCCAGCTTTTTCTTGCAAGATGCCATTTGTTTGACTAAATTTCATTATTATTTGCTCACTCGAGCGCCTCTCTGCCAGCGAGACATTTTGGCTTTTATGCGAGTATTTGTTAAGCGTCCAGAGTATTGATTATGTTGAGTTTCATTCTAGTACTTTGTTTCCCGATCTATCGGAGCCGCTTGTTCTGGCTAGTTCGTCAATTCGCCTCTGTGCTCCTGGTCTCTTGTTGCTTCGCCTATGCTAGAGCAAGCTCGAAAAATGGCACCTTCAACGTGGCCGCTACTACCCTTCGACATTCTAACCCGTCTTTCTGTCATACTCAACAGAAAAGGGAAGTCTTGGCATTGGTCGATGGAACGAAGTACATCGCCATGTTGTGGCCCCACGTGACGTCACCTCCTCCTTTTCATAGTATCCTCTAGATGCGATGTCCCAATTGGTGCTGCTACTGCTGTTGCGGCAGTGGACGAATAGCCCGCACCGTTTTCCCGTTACACAGCGACATCTGAAGGCGACCCTATTCCGGCGGGAAAGAGCAGGTGTGCCGCCGTCGAGAAGTCGCAGAGTCGCACAAGTCGTCCTCTGCGGGAGCTGCTGTTGTTGTTGTTGTTGCGTAGGTTTGGTAACGTGTCCGAACTGATAAACACCGGATCAGCGGTATAGACCACCACACACAAGCGCACCTGCAGCGACGGTCGCGCACACAATGTTATGCTGGTGGTGTTGATGGTGGTTGTGATGGCAATGCTAACCTCCTTCATGACTCCTGGTGGGGCGGGCACCCGGTGTGCCGCCCAGTGCAATGGTCGTCCTCCTTGCGAATACCAAGCAACGGACGCTCCTTGTCGTTGCACCTCTAGGAGCTCACACGCTACATCATCCCCTCCCCTCTTTCTCGGGTCCCCTTTCTTCCTCGGAGTCGGATCGGCCTATCTCCATCGGAAGGACTCTCCGCCAGACCAGCTACAGCTAGCCAGCTAGCGTCCTTCTCCCATAACACGATATATCGATATAATCCACCCACCCAGCAGCATCTAAATAAAGACGGGAGGAGGTGCAGCAGGGGCTGGCTCAGCCGGAAGGGGCAGAGCCGGTACGGGACAGAGCCGTGACACCTTAACGCGGCGAGCTGGCGCGTAGGCCAACGGCCTGCCGAGAAAGACTACTCCAGCGTGGTTACAAATCGCTTCTTCCTTTTGCAGGGCCACTGCCGTCACCGCCCCCCACCGAAGGCACCGAGCACAAACAGCAAGAACAAGAGAAAGCCGCGACGTCGTAGCTGTCAACTAAGTCAGTCGAAGGATCATCATTAGTGGAGCAGAAACAAAAATGACAACGACAGTACCAGCCGCAGCAGCAGCAGCCGCCGCTGAGGGCATACAGCAACTCGTCGCGTGGCATTATACTATACCGAAGCATGTCAATGTCATTGTAATAATAGTACTTCGCCGAACGCTTAGAGTAGAGTCTGTTTGATGTAAGTTGCTTCTTGCAGGGAACGTGCGCCGAGCGAGTGAGAAATAATGAAATAATGAGAGAGCGAGACAACATGAAGGAGACATGGACGAAAAGAAATTTCTCTTGACAGCGACTAGAGTTGGTCCGGTAGTTCTCAAAGCCAGTGAGTGGTCTGGTGAAGGCTAAAAGCTAGCCATTTAACCAATGCTCACGTACGGGCGCACGAAGCACTGCTAACTTGATGGAGTGTGACTTGTCTAGCCCGCAGTCAATATATCATCCTCAGATCTCGACCAGCCCCATGTCACGGGAGAACGAAGTGATCAATGGGTTTCACCTCGTCGTTTTCCTTCTTGTAATTCACAGATCCTCACGGCGGGGCCGACTTAGTTCAGGCCGGCAGATAGATATTCTCGGGCCGCCATGGTGTTCTCCGTTCGGTTCGGCTAGACTCGATTTCTATACCCGGCCGACGAGCGATCTCGGCCGACGAACGTCGAGCGTATCCGAATTATGCCCGCCTCTTATCGGCGAAGAACGGAACTCGGTGAAGAAGTTGAGCGTAAGCAGGCCAGACCAAACCGGCCCGTCTCAGTCGTTGCAAGGCAGAGAACACAGGTGAAATGCAGTCGACCATAAGCGCGGAAGTAAGAGCGACCGGCCCCTCCGATAGAAAGAACGCCAAAGAACAGACGGCACTGTAGAAGACGGCGGCGACTGTGGACCAAAAGCGTCATCGCACCCCCCAAAAGCGAGTCGGTACTGCCAGCGATAGCAGGAGTCGAGAGCGGCGGCGATGCCGGCGGCAGCACCGGCTCCAGCACCTATTCTCCTCAACAGTAATTACCTCCCCCTCGACGTCGGAGTCGGAATCCACGAAAGGGCTCCGCGGAGGGCCAAGGAGAGAGAGAGAGAGACAACGCGGTGGTGCGCGGTGCACTCGAGCTCCTTCCTATACGACGAGGACGAAGAAGACGACGACGACGTGAAAATAGAGAAGGAACAGTAGTCAAACAGACAATTATTTTCGCCAGAAGGAATCGTCCGCTTTTGAATTTAGACATGCGGCCACTTAAAGGTGCGCTCGACAGGAGAGAAAACGGGGGGCGGGGCCGGGGGAGGGAGAATCAAGATTTAAATGGAAATAGAACGTGAGGGTGATGGCAGCCTTAACTTCGTCGTCCGCGTAATCGAGATATTATTATACTTGAAGAAGGGTGTATATGTAGTAAAAAAAAGTAGAAAATAATAATAAAGATAAATAGATGTCTGTCGTCTACTATTCGACGGCGTTCTGGCGGCACTGGTGCATTGGTCAATGAAATAGATCATGTGTAATCGAGCGCGAGTTGACGATAGGAAATATCCAAATTTAATGCAAATGTACGTTGCCTGCTCTCAGTGCTGCAATGATCGATTTTCAATAAGCCCTTCATTGTCGTCGCTCTCATCGTCGCATTCAATAGAGAGAAATATCATTACGGCGAATGTCATTCGACTCTGTCTTCCCTGAAAGAGAGTTTTTTTTTTTTCCGAGCAATCATTTTCACTGATACCTTCTCGTGTGATTGGTAAATCCTATGGCTGGTCATTGAGTAAACGGGGGGCAGGGGCGAGATACAGAGGGACCCTCCATTGGCGGGAAGTACACCTCTGTTTTGCCATCACGTCGACGAACTCTTTGCCTTCCTCCCCAGTCAATTCGGGCCTCTTCCGGCGGCTGTAACAACCCGACAAGCAGCAACTTCAACCACCTGCTCAAACAGTCAAATTGGCTCAAAGCCATTCGCCCGAGAGCAAGTAAGATAGTTTGGATGTCGGTTGCTTAGCTAGTGGGACGGGAGGGAGAGAGAGAGAGACAGAGGGAGATAGAGAGAGAGAGTGGGTGAGCGAAGTCTGATAGGAAAACGCACCCGCCCAACGAGCGACAGAGTCAACGACTCAAGCCCAGAAGCAATAACAGTCAATTACCTCTCCCATTTTTCCGTTTCAGCCGGGGATGCTCGCAGCGATCTCTGACTGCACACAGATCCGTTCAGATGGCACGGTACGGCACGGGATCAGAAGCGAGTTCGATCGGATGGCCGGCCATCGAAGTGATCGCGACGCGGGGGGGGGGGGGGGGGGCTAGATTCGTGACTTGATTCAGCTTCAGTTCGTCGGCGAGTGTTGAATGGACTTAATTGAGTGAACTTTTGAATTCGCTGAATCCATAGAGCAGAATAATGTGGGAAGGGGCGGCTAGGGCGGTGGGCGGGCGGGGGCGGGGTATTATTTACCTAGGAGGATGATTCGGGTCATATTTTTGGTGGTGTTTTTTTTTCGATTGCTCACCCTCCGGCGGTGCGCGACGGGACAGCTCGCGCAAACAACACTGCCAGCATTAGCTCAACTGTCCATAATGAGATTAATGACATTTGTGTATAGAGATACTCTGAGTATAAATGCAGAGCTCACTCGGCGGTGTGCGCATTACGTCGTGTTCATCCGTCCGCTCGAATAGTGACAAGTGGCTTTGGCGGCCGACCAAAGCAGCCGCCAATCATGAACGTGAAATTTTTCTTCGTCTTTCTGCTCGTCTGCGTGCTCGGATTTGAATCAGCGTTCAGCGCACATCCTGATGATGTGTAGGTGACCCCCAGCGCCAATAGCGGCCTCAGACGAGGCATTGTCTCTTGGCCTTGCTTGTGTAGATTAGCATTCATCCTTGACACTATTTTGCATTGTTTTTTTTCTCCAACCGTTCTCCTTGTCTTCTATGCTTCCCTGTTGATGATTCAATCGGTGGAACCGTATGCGCTCATTTGAATGCAGTGTTCAAAACTCAGTTGTATTGCACGTTCTGAGGGTGCAATGTATTTGAAACTCCCGTTACTCAAAACCAGACCTAGCAGGTAAAATATTGCCCCATTCATTAGAAATAGCATATGCCTCAGGCTTGCTAGCTGGTATCATGGAGTTTTCGTATACCATTTTTTTTCGCATCCCGACCCGCTCGCATCTCGCCGTTTGTGTCATTTCGTTGTTTGGTCACCTCCCGTTGTAAATCAGATTTACGAATTCTCAATTGACGATCTTCGACAGGTCGTCGGTGACAACCTAACCTCACTTTAACTTCCGTTACTCTCCATCTCTCTCTCCCGTCCCCTGGAATTAAAACCGACACCGTGTAAGGGTGTAAAGTGCTGAATGAATAATATGACCTTCCTTCGAATTCAATGAAATCTATCTAATGTAATTTCTCATCTCCTCCTTTGCTGGCTTTGAACCCCCTCCTCCCCCCGCTCTCCCCCCGGGCTTCTTGGGACCTTCCCTCTGGTTTCAGGCGCGCGCATGTGAGGCTGAGACGATCGCCGGACGGAAGCTCAGAGGAAGCTGCCCCGGAACCGCCAGCAGATGACTATCGGTAGACGACACTCGGAGGGCCGGATCCCGGAAGGGCTGTACCAGCCACTAGGGGACGCTGTGCACGGCTCACAAGGCGCTATTGACGACGGAACGATAGGACGATAAGATGAATCACGCAAATGAAGATACGGAATCTACAATAGCAGACGTGAAGTGGAACAGATTTGCAATGAAATCACGTAGTGACCGTCGCATCGGAATACGAATAGATGCACGCTATCAATCGAAGCATCATCATCTTATGTGTGGCTTCTCCCAATAGCAATGATCAACATAACACGAACAACAACGACAGCCGAGTAGCAATATTCATAGAATGTCTACGGCTGGACTCAATGCGATTCGATCGTTTTAGCTGATAAATATTTGATAATAAGGATCGTGGTAGAATATCTTAACCGGCATACATATTCAACGATGGCTAATTAATGGTTATAAGTGACGAATTCGTCGCTGTTCGATGGCTTCATCGAGCGGTATTTTGCAGGTCTGAGAAGGTCGGTCGGCGTAGAAAAGATGTCGTTTCGAATCTGCGCTCAAGTCCCGCCTTTGACGAGATGATTAGTAGCGGACATTCACTTGTCAAATTTCTCCGAGTAACATAAAGCATGGTCAGTTTATAAGGCAAAGTTTTAGTTTTTTTGCTACATCACGGCGCTGCTTGAACTGTTGATAGTACTACAGAATAGAACCTAGATAGTTTACCAAATCTGCCCGTATTCTTCTTCAATTTGGAACTAATGAAAAATGTCGATTTCTATCTTGCGCTCTATAAGAGCCTTGTCATTCCAAAATTTCTTTACTGCTCTCCCGTTTGGAGGCCCTATCTCAAAAAACATATCCTAGCGCTTGAAAGGGTGCAATCGAAGTTCATCCGAAGAGTCAGTCTGCGTTGTGATGTTCCGAAGGAAGTGGTGAAGCTTCCCTCCCTAATGACCATATTAGATACTGCGGACCTACGCTTGTTTCAGCGACTAAGACCAAATAGTTCTGTCAAACATTTCGTCCAAACCCGCTGCGCAGTGGACGTACAGTGCGCACTGCGTCAGTAGCGCGCACCGAAAAGCTAAATAATTTGTTCTCCTGGAGAGTCGCACGTCTCCTACGAGACTCAGGAAGTGGACATCTGCCATTACCACAATTGTAAAAAATTCACTTCGCTCTACCAATTTATGTAATTTCTTTAATAATCTTTGTACCACCCCCTTTTGGTTAATAAAGGTGTATTTGTATTGTAAAAAAAAAAAAAAAAAAAAAAAAACTAGGATAGGATAGCGTTTCGTATATTAGCCGCAAATTTTGCCCATCTTTCACGTTCACTAAGTACGTGGAATGCTTAGGTTGGGCAAGAAAGGCCAGACGGTTAGGAAGCGTGGTGTGGACATTGGCTTAGATGTATTGATGTGAATATATCTAGAGTTCCCGGAATCCTACAGTCCCTCCTATCGAAGAGGGAATCAATGGAGCAGGCAGGCGGGCTTTAAACTGCATCGCGGTCACTAACAGGTCATTTGAGTCCGTAAGGGCCTGTCGGCTGTTTGCTGTGCCGAAACACCATTAGGAGCCGCGGCGTTCGGGCGGCGAGTCCTCGGGCGGTCGAGATAAGATAATGTTCTCCGGCGACCATAGTCGCCTCAGGACAAATCCGAATCGGAGGTCGCCAACCTTATCCTAACTCAACTGGTGGACGACGAGGCTTTTGGCTGGTAATGAGACCTAAGGCTGGGAAGGAATCCAGCCAGTTGTCGCGAGTCTAACCAGGGACTAGGGCGAGATGGGAGGTCTTGCTTTTCGTGTCGACTGTCTCGATCTGCAGAGATTCGTTTTTCCCTTCGTCTGGGGTTGTACCAGAGGGATTTTCTGTAGACGTCGGTCCAGAGAGCTGGGCAAGAGGCAGATGCTAATTAGGGGCTAACGAAAACCTGCTCCCCGAAAACGAGCCCTCTGCTTATAGTACCAATGTAGTTGACGGGCTGATGTCCGGGCTTGCAGGCATCAGCGGACGAGGTGATGTCCAGCCTTGCAAGCGACATAAGCTAACTTAGGTTACGGCAGCTATACCATAGGCTCGGTAAGTTGCCGAGTGCAACCGTCCGAATGGACCAACTCGCGCATCGCGGCTGAGCTCTACGGACGGGCCCTGCCTCAATTGCGACTGCAGTCGTCGATGAGAGACATAGCGAAAGCGAGGGGGAGAAAGAGACTTGTGAGCGTACCAAGTGCATGAAAACTTTGCGAGTGGAGAAGAGGTGAACTTGCCATCGAATTATGCCATAGATCCCTGTCGCTGGAAAAAGACTACCCCCAATTCATTCTCTCGCTATCCTACTTTCGTTGTTTCCTGGTCTTCTTCTTGTTCTATCAGGAAGAGAAGCAAAGGGGCACAAAGGAGTTAATCAGCGTCTATCGTGGGGCGTTCCTGGCACTGCCACCGTTGGCCCAACTACCTCAGGCAGGCATCCCCCAATCCAATATATCAGAGATTGGGGGTATTTGGGATTTGGGTGCAAGCACTACGTTCTCGTGTGTGTGTGTGTCCGAGGGGGCCCCATCGGTCTCTCAGCGCTACCGATGGGGCAGAGGTGCCTCGCGACTGCTTCGCGAGGTGCCGTCTACCAAATGCTTAGGAAAGGCTGAGGGATCGGTCGTGGGCTTCGAGCTGCGGGTGGCATAGCAGGGAGTAGAGGAGGTACTGATAGAGCTGTGATTCATTACGTTCTTAAACAGGCACATCGATAAGGCCGCTAGGGGCACCGTTGAGGCAGCTTGCTCCGCGGAAACGGAAGGGGCTCTGCCTCGACGGAATATCAGGGAATACCGTGGCAGGGTTATGTAGGTATGGAGGGTTAACGCGTTGATTGGGACATCCCTAGGGACGGTCCAAGCGAACCAGTCAGGGAAGCCATCGATTGGCGTACGGATTTGTTCGGCGTCACTGTTCCACGCGCGCGTGCGGGCCAGGAACAGGCCCAGGGAGCTTAAACTTGGGTCGAGTTTAGCCCGATTGCCCCGACTGTTCTTCATAGCCGTCAACAGAACCTGGGCCCAAGGCGACTGGGTGTTCGACTTGTCAAAGTTACTGGACAGCCTGTCAAACAGGCCTCTAGAATCGGTGGGACTCGTGCGACTCGAAAAGGGGATCCGGCTTCACCTTACATTTCGTCAGCACTCTCCGGTCGAACTATAGAACTCTCTCTACCACTGCCTCGATGATTTCCTCGTCTTTCGTGAGCAAGCTAACTTAAGTTGGCGGTAATACTGATGTTAAATACTCCTTCGAGTAGCAGCTGGTCGGTTGTGTTTCGCCAAACTCGGCTAGGGTATTACCCCCCCCCCGCCTAATGGCTATGCCTGAGGTATTAAATTCTTACTTTCGAGTTTCAAGAAACGTGTACGCATATGTAATCGTAGAAGTACTTCCGGGCTTGCATGTGGCAGCCATGAGCTTAACACAGCATCATCCATCTATTGGCTCCTTCACGAAAGCCTGTACCCTTCATACTGTAGCGGATAGGCCGACCAGCCACCAGATCCCTGTGCAAACAGCACACGCCTTCTGCGATACAGTTACATACAGCTTAGCATCAGGGAAACGAATGCAGTTCGCCTTGTCTATCTTCATTTATGCGTCTCTGACAAGACTCATACATATACATTCATCTGTAACACGGAATCGTTTTCACAAAGGGTCGCCGCGGATCTAAACGCTCTACACTCCTTGACGACGTTTGGGTTGCCAAATTTCGAGGTCTCCTATAGTCCATTCTTCATTTCAGTGTCCTTTACTTCTCTCTCTTTCTCTCTCTCTCTCTCTCTCTCTCTCTCTCTCTCTTCACCCTTCTCTCGGTGTAATCTGAATGAAGCTGATAAATGCACTGGGACAGCAATGGCCAGAATGATGACGATGATGACAACGACGGCAATGATATCATGATATTGTCGTTGATGATGATATCATCGTTCTGAAAGGCTGAATGCCTCTCTCTCTATCTCTCTCTCTTTCTCTCTTTCTCTCTCTCTCTCTCTTTCTTTCTCGAGTTAGGGCTTGTAGGAGGGAGACAGATAGGGGATGGGTGTTCGCATTTTTGTGTGAGACCACGACCGTGCCTCAGCCATCCCGCTAGCCTTTTGGGGTTCGGCTGACTGTTTCGACTCGTTCGCGTGTTCAACACAGCAGTGTTCGTCGTCGTCCTCGTTTGCCCCCCCGCCCTCCATCCGCGCCCCCGACCTCCGGCCTCTCTCCGAGCGGGAGGACCCGTTTCCGTTGCTAGGACTAGAAGGCAGGAGCCAGTGGTGTCGTGGAACGCCAAGACGGCGGCAAGCAGGGGGCAGCGAGAAGGAACGCGCAGGGACTCCGTGAGGAAGGAAGGGAGGGAGGGAGGCAGGCAGGCAGGCAGGCATTGTCATCGAATTGGCGTTCCTGCAAAAAGTTGCTAATGAAACGTATAATAAATTGTGTTTCGTTTTTCACCAGCATCGAAGGCAGCGAGCTTTCGTAGTCGGGCGGCTCCGTCGAAAGCGGCAGCACTTTTCGGCGGTTCCGTTCGTTCCTTCATCGGTCCGTCCGTCCGTCCGGTCGACCGACCGATCGTCCGACCGACCGTGCGGTTGTCGGTGACTGCCCGGGGGATGGGAGAATGGCGTAAGGATAGAAACTGCGACCAGTTGTTCGGGGGCCCTG
The DNA here is from genome assembly GCA_019614645.1 of Stratiolaelaps scimitus. Taxonomy (NCBI): domain Eukaryota; kingdom Metazoa; phylum Arthropoda; class Arachnida; order Mesostigmata; family Laelapidae; genus Stratiolaelaps; species Stratiolaelaps scimitus. The sequence continues at coordinate 10,770,665 of JABWDB010000008.1, forward strand.
CTAAAGAGGGCTGCCCGCCGGGGAAACTCATGGGCTAGTGAGTGCCGCCATACCAACGTTAGCACGGCCCTGGGTCCCAGTTGGCATCTAGGCAATGGGGGAAGAGGAAACTCTCTCCCTGTATGCAGTGGTGAGTGGCTCTTGGTTGGTTGGTTGGTCGGTCGGCTGGCTGGCTGGCTGGCTGGCCGGCCGGTTCGTGCGCGGATGGGTGGTTGTGTGCTTGTCTGCTGGTTTCCTCCCCGCCGTTGCTGGTCGCGAGATAAAAGTTTCAATCGAATTGCTTGCTCTCTCACCGCCGCTTTATGTCTGAAGCTTTCCCCGACACAGAACCAGCAGCCAGTTTAGACGGCTCTCATGTGGCTCCTTCCTTTTCCACGCTTTCTGCCCGCCCTCATCCCCGGCCCACGTCTCCCCGGCCCGCTTTTCCTTCCCCTTGTTCAGGATGAGATCGGGTGTCGATCAGCAGTTTCACCGACGTCAACCTCATTCTCCACTTAACCTAGTGGGCCGGGTCGACTGCTACCTTCTTCACCCGCACTCGGTCGAATGCCACTGACGACTGGCATTGCGGAGAGAGGAACTCAGGCAGCAGGTTTTTCGCTTCTTACCACATCGTCGGCCGACGAACAATCTCGTTCGCCAACGTTCGCCATCGTCAACTTCGTCGAGCCAGTGATTGCGACCACTGATGTGTACAATGTCCGCGGTTTTTCAGAGGTAGCCAACTAGGTTAGCTCTTCGACGGAAGCGTGTGGCTATTCTCGTTCTTCCAACGCCTTTAAGCCTCTTCGAAATAGCTTTCTGGATTTTAGTTCTTTTGTATAGATAACCTGATGAATAGTTATTGCCGGAACTGTCAGATGGGGCAAATGCGAATCGACGTAGATCGGTGCAGATTTGTCAAAGTTATCTTCATTGAGGTAACGCGGGTAGAGATTTTCACCGAGTACTGCAATCGCGCGATCAAGGGGCCCTCTCATATGGTCGAGGCCTAAGCCGGCAAGAGCAAGTGGGCGCAACACAATCAGATGGTATTCTCCTAAAATAGATGTCCAACATTAATAGGAAATCGAAGTCGAGGACTGGGCCATGTTGAGCGACGATCAAAAAAGTCGGGACTGTGGTTTCCGGCCAGATGGAGGGGGGGGGGGGGCGTTCCGCTGAAGTTCGATGACCACAACTAATTCGAAGTCTCCGTTATTTTGCTCACCCATCATTTGTCTTCTATAGGCTTCGAACTGTTGGTGGTAACAAATTCTCTACATCACTCGTAGCTCCTTCGCTGACTTCCTGTTGCAGCGTATATAGCCTCGTATATATATATATATAGTTCTCGCTATATGAAATTAACAACTGCAGTTCGATTGGCAAAAATGGCATCCAAGCGAAAATATTACATAACTTTCTTGCACACATAACAGCGATCATTTGACGGCCACAAAAATGCACATACTGAATTGAATTCAACTCGTTCATTTGCTCAGGTACAATTGTTCACTCTTGATTTTCTGCGAAGCTTCATCGTCGGCTTCGGCGACTGCTGAGTCTCCCGTTTTCGTTGTGGACCCCCAATCGCTGGCTTAGCCAGTCAGTTAGTTCAATATGTTGTAACTACTCCCGTGGGAGGGGTATGTACATAGGAGCGAATTTTCGCTAGTTCGCTTGCTCGACTCCGTGCTATAGGCATCCACTGCCGGCCACTGTAAGGTGCTCTATGGCACACCTGACGCAGAACGCGATGGCAGTCACGTTCATCTGGCTGATCTGTATTGACGCCCTCCTCAGAGACATGTGTCGAACACGTGGGGTGCTCTACGGAGCCGAGCATACCGCTGCCTGTCGTTGCTACTAGCTCACAACATGCGGACATGTGGAATAAGGGTGGAGTGACTACCCCTCACGTGTGCCGCTTAACCTGCATTATAGCAATGAGTTGAACACTGACATTTGCATACGTAAGATGTTGATTTTAATACGCTGACCATATGAAATAGTTCATAATGTTTTTCTTCTACGCCCCGAATGTATCCCCCAACGTCGCAATGAGCGACGGACCCATGAATCTCCTGCCGTTGGCCTCGAGTCAGCATAAACTAACCAACCAAGGATAGGCACAATTTCCTTATGCGTACTGTCCATGATGATCTGGATCCACTATGGACACGCGCTACCACACGTATGTCTAGCCAGCGACTGACATGAGCGTTCTGCTACATGTACAGTGACTGGCGGTGGTGGTGGTGGTAGTATCTTGAAAAATCGCTCGAGCGTTTGGGCATCGGGTTCGGTTAGTTGAGCCGAGCCGACTCGACTCGAGCTGCGAGTGCCTTATGCCAGCAGCAGATAATTAGCTCCTGGGGATTCGCGCTCCATTTGGCGCGCGTGTTTCGAAGCAGCCGACTGACTGCCCAGCTGCGAAGCCGTAGACAACATTAGCGGCGGTGCCGGTGTGAGATGGTGCACATACACTCAGGGACAGACTAGTCTTGGTGGCCGTATAGGATAGGCCAGTCAGCAGACCTGACAGACGGAATCCGTCGTCGTCGGCGCCGCCGCCGCCGCTGCTGCCTTTTCCTCTCCATCTCCCGGTCTCTTCCTCTCTCTCTGTATCACTCTCTTTCTCATTCTCTCTACCATTGTTTCGTCCTTCCTACACTCCCTTCTATAGGGTCCACCCTGGCGCACGGTGAACACTTAAAAGTTTCACACATGCTGGCCGGAAGGCCGCTCTACGCAGCGCGGCGCCATCCTTGCCCGGCATGTTTCGCCGCTGCCTAAGTGTCTCTCCGTCTCCCTTTGAATACCACAGAATTTAGAACGATACCGCCAGCCCAGCGCCAGTCAGCGCGCCAGCCTGCGTCTCATGACCGTAATAACCTCTATAACCGCCACCGCCGCTAGGCCACACACACACCTCTCGCTATGTGGCAACGATGCTCTCGCCATTTCCCCCCTTGGGACGGGCCCTTCTCTCCGCTCCCCAAACCCCCCGCCCCCCTTCGTGGCGTGGCGTGGGGCGTATTGTTGTGAGGTCTGTTGTCTTCGCGTCGTGTTGTCTCGCTGAGTGCCGTTTGTCAGTTGTCGGCTGTTGGCTGTCGCTTGTTGTCTGGTAGGCACTCGTGCGTCAGCCCACTGTGTTTTCCCGTCGTGGTAATGTGACCTCATTTGAAAAGGAAGCCGTTCGCTGCCGCCACCGCCACCACCTCACAGCTGAAAGCCCGCTACCGGCGAGGCAGTACACGTGAGGTCCACAATCGCGAATCACGTGCGGGAAAATTGTGCGGCACTCGGTGCCGACTCGAGTGCACGCAGGCCGAATCCTTGTGGGCTGCACCGCTCTGTCCGTCTGTATCTGCGTCATCAGTTATGACTGCTACGTAGAACATGTTACATGGTGTGGCTACGGTACCTTTCTATCCGCTGGAGGCATTTATTGTTCGAGGCCACTCCTTCGACGAGTGCTGCTCAGCGTTCGACGATGCTGCCTACGGTGACTGCAGGATGGAGTTTTCGTGGCGCAATGGGACGTCAACCGACCCCGCGCTGGCGACAACGCGAAATGTTGATTCTTGTTGTTGTCGTGCCAATCGAGGTTGTGGCCGGCTGACGATGATCGCGATGGTGCCGTGGTTGTTCTATTGCTGATTATGAAACCTGAAAGAGAAGAAGCAAAGAAAGAGATTCGTTTAGTGGATAAACAGGTCTATCTTTCTTCATAATACACACACACACACTGACACAAATTCCTCGCTCATGTGTTGACGTCACCATGTTAGTTACAATTGAACGCGCCACGTTGCACGTGCGACTCGTTCACGGCAAACAGCAATGTCGCCGCAGACGTAAATTATGATCATTATTAATTATTGTGAGTTGGTTGTGCCAACCGCACAACACGAGTGCATTATATCCTTCGTAAATTTTCCTGTCTTTCGTCCCAAGCATACGCATGCGAAGCTGCTAAATGTAGGCTAAATGTCGACCTCTGGCAGCGCAGCCGCCAGCGAACAGCCGACGACATGACAGAGGTACAAGTCGCTGCCGTGAAAAGCAGTCGTCGAAATGGAATCGAGTCCACTATCTACAGGCAGTGCCTGACACTTTTGATGCATCTCCCTCTCGCTCTCTCTCTCTCTCTCGGTTCCGCTTCATCAGTTATTCATCTCTGATACATCCATAATGCTTCTATTCCACAACTTTTCATCAGTGCGAACTGGGTGTATGCGTGCTTCGACGTACGTCGCTGTGTTATGTAGTTGCTATGTGTATAACTGCGGCGTTCATCGGGTTTGCCAGGTACTGGCAAACGGACCTCCGACCGGAACCGATCGGAACGGGTATTGAAGAACGGATGGGAATAGTAGTGGCAGTAAGCTTTTTGAATGCTACGGCTGTCTCGACTGCTTCTGCTGCTGCCGGCTCCGCCGCCGCCGCCCGTCGCAACTTTTGTGTATCCATCAATCAAATGCACGCACAGACGACGCATATAGACCACGCCCAGGCGTCCAAACATCCAAATAGACATTCACGTAACCCGCTCGCGCCCACTACGCGATGCTAGTGCTGCTGCTGCTGCTGCAACGCACGGCAGCTGGTTACCCTATGTAAATGTCCGCCTATGGGAACGTAGGTCCATTCATCTGAGCGCGCTCAGCGCTGCGGCCGTTCAGCATTCGTTTGCGGCCGCCATTTTTCGTTTCCGATATGCACCATTATCGGGTCGGGAACAGAGCAGGGAGAGACAGAGCTCCAAGCGCAACCTGCGTGCAGCTGAGTACTCGCACAAGTCAGCCCCGCAGCGCACAAGCTTGCCTCACATCGCCTCGTAACCAGCCAACCCTCAGCAACACAACAACACTCACCGCCTTTGACTCGGTCTTGGGTTCTACTTTTGCCCTTCGAGGGCGAATCAGCGGGAAAACTGTGCGCTGAGCATACGGGGACGAGGTGGTAATGTGGCTCAGACGAGGTCTAGCACGAACGTCGATTAGGAACGAAGCTCAACGCTGCGAATACGGTAACGATGTGTCCCGCATACCTTATTTAATACATAGGTATATAGTATATGTGCTCCCGCTCTCTCGAACATTCGAGAGCTAAGCATCTGGAGTAAACATCGTGTGATATCCTTCCTATGCAGTGCCATATACCGCAACGCTCTTCTGTGTCGTCCGCCCTGCCGGCGGCAGGCATTAGTTACGTCGACGTTTCCACCTTGCTTAGGCCGTTCTCGACCGGCTGACCGGCAATCCGTCCGGATAGCGACGAGTCGGCCAACGTTGGCCAGTGTGAGATCCGGATCGCGTCTAGGCCTGGCATATATATATATATATTCGTGGAAGCGTCGTCGGGGAGCGAAAACCGAGAAAACCAAATGGCGACTTCTGCCAAGAGCCGCCGAACCAGCGCTGCTAGTCTATGAAGCATGTTCCGGCCAAGTAAATGCTTCGGCCGTGTTCGTGTCGCCTGCTCCCCTATCTCAACAGCCATAATGAGAGAGATCCCAAACGGGAGAGTGGGAAAGTGCGGTAGGTAGAAAACCGGTTGCCGCGGACCCCCGGCACGGGAGGCCGTGCCTGCTTGCCTCCTTCGAAAATGTGATAACGACATTGCAGAACGCGCCGCAGCCGAACCTTCACAATATACACGTTCATACACAGACACGCACACACAATCGGAGACACGGGTTCGGTCGCCCACACATGCTTCTGCGCCATCAGGTCGCGAAGCCACGCGATATAGGTGGCCAATGAACATTCCGATAAGCCCACGTCGAGTATAGGGCGAGACCACGCGACAGCTTGAGATGACCGTTTCCGCTAGACGGCTCACCGGCTGCCTTCAGACGGTGCCACAGGACTAAAGAGCGGCCAGGGAGCATGCCAGAGTGCCCAGAACAAAGGAACAATGCTTTGCCATCTTTATACGATTACAGTATGCGTCGTTCGTGCACCGAAGGATTGGCGCTTTCAAAGTGGCTACAACAGCCAGGTCTACTTCCCAGTGAATACTCTCGTGTTGGTTCAACTACGGTAGGATTCCTTTTAATGGCATCATTATACCTTCTGACGGTATTTCTATGCTCAGTATTGCTAATATGCGTAGTTGCCGTGGATAAATATATTTCCACCACGTGAGCCAGCACGAATTCCTCTATCCATCGTGATACCCTGTCCCGGAGCAATCCAGACATGATTGGACTCTGTTGTCTCCATCTTACCATATTTACTATATTACCTATCCAATCGTTCCTATCCGACCGCGCGTACGTATTGCCCACGTGTTATAATACATATGAGAGTTTAGTTTTAAACGTCTCACGACAGGATCCGGTAATTCGCGACCGTGTTTGCCGGCTTTGCCCAGCTCATATTCGCCACTGCAGTTTCGCTCTTCAATGCCAATCATTTGAAGAACCTTTTCGAAACTTTAATTCCCCTCTCGGCCATTCGCTCTCGTCGAGCCGCTGCGATCTCTGGCTGTGACTGGTCCCGCTGTTTGTTGCGGACGGGGCCACAGTCGAAGTTCTTCTTCGGTCCCCTTCTTGTTTGAACGTTCTTCAAAGTTAGATAAATTCAATAGCACTCGATGTCTTCCTATCCATTAGTCATTATGCATTCAGCAGGAGGCAGGCGCGCGAGGCAAGTCATTATAGAGGGTAAGCGACGACTGCTTGCAGACCCCAATGTCGAGACTGGCCGTACGCTCACAAACAGAAGACAAATCCTCGTTGAGTAACGTTGGGAGAGGGGGGGGGGGGGGGGGGGCGAAGAGGAGGAAGCATTCGTTGTGCTGAATTTGCTCCGCAACTTGCGGACGTAAGCAACTATTATAATAGATTATAATAGCTGGCAAACTTACGCCGACGATATACCCCGCAGCAACGCGAGCCAGCAGGAGAGAAAGGTAAAGGAATCCGCGTGGTGAATGACTGTGCGCCTCGTCTTGCCGATCATCTCTCCAAGGTCTTGGGGCTGGTTCGAATTCGCGTTGACAAAATACCCGGGAGTTGGCGCGGGTGGACTCAGTCCATATGCATATATGTGTAGAATTCTCTTCAAGTCAGCAGCGCCAGACACCGGGAGACGATGTGAACAATAGTCACATACCGGTAATTGTTGGTTCTCCTGCTGTACTGCTTTCACTCGAAGGAGGCACCGGTGATACGAATACCGCACGTGTGCATCTTAGATTAAAAAAAAGGCTGCCATAATTACTCTACTATGAAGCGCGCAGCGGCTTTCGCTGGCATGACATGCGCTAGCATACAACTAACGGTGAAAGAATAAGCAAATACGTCGGCCAACTTGAAAATGCAGAGGTTTTGATATGTCTGCATATCTAAGTAAGTAGATCTTCTTCGGCGCAGAATATATATATATAAGTAGATGTTCTTCGGTGCAGTATATATGTATATATATATATATATATATGTGTATATATATAAAAATACATGCAAGCGGTATATGCATCACATGCTGAGGAATGTCCAGGCTTATGCCTCTTCCTAATGGATGTTAACAGCTTCGTGTCGACTCGACGACGCGGACAGGGATCAAGGGGTCGGCCGTTCCCCTGATCCAGCGTTCATGTTTGGTCTGGATCGAGCATACGGGTACGCTGTATACCCCGCCATGGATAGCGGTAGTTCGCAGTGAGCCCACTCTGTCCTGGGGCGCACTGTGTAGGGTACCGAGCGACTGTACCCAACCGTCCCTGCGGCGTCCCTGGCAACAGAGCCTTAGAGAAATGTGACTACCAGTGACAACCAGTACAGTTGTGGGCCGAAGCCCGTCGAAGGCCGAAGAACGCCGAGGTGCTCCGTCATCTACCATGCGAACACGCGACGCACATCCTACACGGTTCGGGGTGCGGGGGAGGAGGGGGTAAACCCAGAGCAGTGGGTGCTCCATTGCCCATATTCCATTCACAGTTCAACCCCGCCGCCATCGGCTTCGACCCAGAGGCCTCTTGAGCGAGAAACCGAACAGTTCGCAGGCGTTATTCGTCCGCATGGATTGTGCGGAGTGGCGCCGAGGGGCGGTAATGCAGGACGTCCTTCTACGAGGAGGCAAGAAGGTGCGGGTGAAAAGGGGCAACCGGAACGCAGGGTCACAGACACAAAATTCTGCCAGATCAGAGCGGAGCGAGACGAGACACATGTTTATACCACATTTGTTTGGTGGTCGCATGGGGGCCCAGGCCTCAGCTCCTGGTCTAAAATGGTAAACTGAAATGTAGGTTCAAGCAGTATCTTTCTCACTCTCGCTGTTCACACGAAGAGGGCACATATCGAATTTGCCTCCGAATCGACAAGTGGTGGTATACCGAAATTACGTGTAGCAGGAATGAGAACACTCGTGTTTAATGAATTGCTCCAAGATCGTTTCGGCGAGCACGCAATCTGGCGGAATGGAAGTACCGACGACGATGTCACGACAGCAAGGACACTGCAATGCGCCATATACTCTGTTAGCGAATTAGAAATATTATAGATAGAGGGAGCTCACGTGATCACTTCCGCTCAAAAGTGGCACGAACAGCCAGTACGGGAGAGCTATCTGTGTGTAGCTGTACATATGTAATTTGGGTGTACACATGTAACTTTGCGGCAATTGTTGCCGCTTCTGCTGTATTCGCGAGCCGGCAAAGGTCTTCTCGGCCTGTTTGTTGACGTTGACCGACTGGACTGCCTGTATCGCTGGAACTCCACCTTCATAAAGGGATGTGAGGCACGAGCACTTATATGAGCTTATATTGTTGGCTTTTGCCGACTACGTCTAATCATAGATGGAGTACCTACCCTTCTGCTGTGGCCTCCAGCCACAATATCCTGCAATGATCATAACATATCTGACTATTCCAGATGGATAGGGTTAGCTGGTTTCGTTCGACGTCCCAACAGCGTCATTCCCAATTGTTCGTACATTAGAAACAGATTTCACACGTTCCTCCGTCATACAGGTGTGAGCTGCTAAATATATACATAGATGGCAAGCGGGAGGCTGGGAATGAAATATCATTCATAGAGATAGCCCCTGTAAAAGAGCTCCCGCGAGAAAAGTCGAGAGAGAGAGAGAGGAGTGTGTGTGAATAAGGGAACCTGTAGGGAAGCGGCGGATAGTATACACGGGTGCTGGATCCGGGCGGACGATATGCGTATGGGCGGTAGCCGTGCTCATTTAATGAATGTGTCGCTATGGTGGGTGCTAATCAATCATAAAAAAGAGCCACACCAGACCAAAAGCGAATGAAAGATAGATACAACGCGAGTGGCAGTGAGAGAGAGACAGAGAGAGATGCTGTCGAGTGATCTGAGAAACGCGACAAAACCCCCGCGCCGCGTACAAACGCTGTCGTTGGGTGCGCCCCCCGCCCATCCCCTCGCTGACTTACTGATCGTGCAGAGACAAGGGGAGGCAGAGGATTTTAACTTGTACTGCCGCCACCACCACCATGTGCCCCAGTCGCTCCCGCTGAAACCGTCTCGGACGTCTAGCGCCTCTGCGGGACGGGTGGATCTGTGGCCGTGTCCAGTACCCATCCCGACATCTCTGCACATGCGATGTCTATGCGCCCGCCACCGAGCTCATGCCTCGTGTACCCCAGAGTCGCGCACGTTGTTCGTGTTGGGGAGGGGTATGTTGGAAGTTTCGTGGCTTCCTTCATAGCTTCCGCGGCTACTGGTCCTGCTGCTACTCCTTCCCCTGCAGGCAGCATAGTAGCAATAATGAATCGAGGTCTTTCGTGGCGACCGAGCGACTGACGACGAGCGGACGGCGGCTCGCTCTCTGGTGCCTCAATTTCGGGGAGCCCGCGCTTCGAACACGTGCGCAGCGCCTGAGCCGTACCCAAAGCTAGAGCAGACTGAGCGAGCCGAGGGTGGGCCCCGCCAGCCGCACGAAGAGCCGTGAGTACAGAGAGGGACAGAGAGAGAGCGAGAGAGAGATGAAAGCCGTCCGAACCCCCGCCCCTCAAAGCTGGGGGCCGGAGCTTTTCCCAGCCGGTCTCGGTCAAACTCTAATCTAATTTCCATCTGGGTCAATTAATGTTTCAATGTACAACATCCACATTGGTCCGGCACGTTGGTTCGTTGTCAAGAGTCAGTAGTGGTGGCAGTAATCGTACATGAGCAAGTGTCTGCACGACGCTGCCCCTCATATGCACGAATGAGTACAGATGCTGTGGTGATGTAGGCAGAAACAGCAATGAACCGCGTGTGGACACTGGATCTCTGAACGCTTCAGAATTGGACGATGGCCGGCGGAGTGGTGGAAAGTGGACGACACGGCAGCGGCTTGTAACACATACTAACGTCTTGTACGCGCCGAAACGTAGTACTCGACCATCACTATCTCCTAACTGCCATTTGAGAGCCTTGACCGTGGGTCACGAGCGACCAGCCGGCCCGGCTGAGGCAGCGGCCGTTGGGCTGAGCTCGCGACTTTATGCCGGGCCGACAGACACACAACTGCATGTCCTTCTGAATACTCGGCACGAGAACTGTTCAACAGACTGAATGGTTTCTGAATGAACCGAACTGAGGGCAGTATTCATGGTGGGTGAAGAGACGGGATAAAGAGGAAGAATTTAGGAGGAGAATATATACAAAGGGCCTGTTGGATTCGAGCGCTAATTCACCCGTTTTTAGCGGTATAGCAGGCGAGCAAGCAAGCGAGTGTCAAGTGACTGCATGTGTTCTCGTGCACTATAATCCAATATATGGTTTTAAGAAGCGAGGCGATTCGACGAACTGATTCATTTTTGACAGGTTATGCTCTATATTATTGTACATCGATATTGACACGTTTCTAAGTTGATCTAACCCTTGCTACGAGTCCGATCAGAAAGATTCGCGGATGCCCGATGTTTCAGATATATCCAAGTTGGGTTTTTTTTTCGAATTTCACTGTGGGCATAAGGAGATACCGTAGCAAGTGGTCAATGCTTTGTCCCGGTCTCGTTGGGACAACGAGGCCTCAAATCGAGCTGCCCAATTGCGGGCATGGTGTTCAATCATCCGGCATTTGCTGGGAGGGTTAAAAGTGTGCGAACATTAGCGGGCATGCACAATAATGAGTTTGTAATTACCTTCATAGATATGGGGTGGCGTGGGCGAGCTTCGCAGAATGGAGTGTATGTTCCCGATTTGCGAGACAATATCCATGGACACTGACGGAATTGCGCCGAGTCATGCATAATGTGACGTGCGGTCCCCCCCCAGGGCCTGAATCTCACAGAGATGAACAACCATATGTTGGCCACCTTTGTCAGGACTCTCATAATAGACGTAAAATTATTAAGCGGTAAAAAATATAGTGTACCTAACTGATTGTTGCTTTTCCATTCTTTCTAGATAATCGTTTTAAACGTGGGCTAAAAACTACCTCCTCATCGCTTCGTCAGCGTTCGGAAGGTGATTCCCACGATCAGTTTAGCGATTATCAATGCTTCCGATGAGAATGTGGGTCTTCCTCAGAGAGGATAGAGCCATTAACTAAATGGCTTCTCGGCAGGAAGCTCTCTCTCTTCACTAGTCTTTTTTCGCCTGTACAATGCATGGCATCCTCAAATAGGGTCAATGGAGGCCAAAGGAGGTGGACTAAGACCTACTGGTGAAATCCTTTCGTCGCGCTTGTTAAAACGAACGCTTTCGTATGTAAGCCGCCCCGCACCCACCTCGAGCTAGCATGCGGACTGAAGCCCTTGGCTCGCCTTCGCAGGGAAACGCCCCATTCGAATTTTATGGTGCTGCCTTTACGTCAAATTCGTCAACCCGAATTAGCATCCACGGGGTGCACATGTCAGTGAAGCGTGCGTCGTCACGGCTTTCTCCCTGGAAGCAGTTTTCTTTCACTGCTAAGCATATACCCTCATTGATTTCCGTCGTCCACTAAAACTGGGGCTCTGGAACGTACAGCCATCCTACAATCATATTTTTCACTGTAGTGGTAGTAGTAATGGTAGCAATAGTAGTAGTCGATATTCCGAAACTGCAAAACGAAACCATAGGCAGAAGAAGGGGACCCGAGAGGCGTATGTCCAATTCGCAGGGCACGTTCGAATTTCCCTCATAGCGACCGACGAATGAACGACCGGTGGCGGAACTCCGAACTCGCGACTGGCCAAATTCCTCGCGTTGGAGGCCATGCTGGGCCGAATCGAGCTGGGCTAACACACAGAAGTCATCTTGACATTCTGTGAGTCAGGCATCAGCGGCAGAGGCGGCGGCGCCTGCATCGGGGTTCTGTCGCCGTGGGGCCCGTTGGCCGCCCGCCCGCCCGGTCGCAGAGAGAGCGATAGAGAGGAATATGGGACACGGCGAAGGAGTGGGCCGTCGTAGCGGCTCTGTCAAATTCAGTTCTTCGGAAGAAGTTGTCAGCCTCTGAGAAGGCTGGCAAGGCAAGGCAATCCGTAAGGAAACGAGCCGCGGTCGAAACTCCAATACGTCTCCTCCTCCTCCTCCTCCTGCTCCAACCCCTATTGGCTTGGGCATTGCTAGCGACCCAGAGCCGGGGCGGCTCCCCTTTGCTGATCCCACGCGTCGCTTCTCAGCCAACCCCGGACTATTCGCCCTCTCTCGTGGGACGCGGGCTTCGTTTCTGCGCTACGTTGTCCTGAGTGCCTCCCGGCTGGCTGGCTGGCTGCCTAGCTAGCTAGCTTGCTGGCTGGAGCGGACACAGACTGCTCGGGGACGAGGTGGCGGCATACATATTTCGGGCTAGCAATGGACGCCATTTTACTTTGACATATATGTATTCGCTAACATGTGTGTCTAAATGTGTGTGTGTATGTGTGTGAACGCGTCTGGATGGGGACTCTGTCGGCGGTCTCGCAACAGCAAGCTACGCTCGCTGGCTGGCACTCTTGGCCGGCAATGGGGCCAGAGGCTTCACTGCGCTGAGCGCGAAGCGCGAGAGACACGGAGCGAGGCTTCTTACTCGAAGGGCCAGGTCTCTTCCCTGAGCGCTCCTCGATAGGTAGAGCTGGGACAGACCCCAGAGGACCCTCAAGCATTTGGTTCGACGGCGGCAGCGGCCAGCAGCCATGATCAGTATTCATAGCAAGCTCTACGTTCTTGTCTATTCTCTCACTTCGGTTGGCATTGCAGACGGCAGGATGGAACTTTCCGAGAGCCGACGGACCAGCGGGCTTAAACAAGCGACGCTAAAAGTCCGACGTGACAATAGTAGCGGGCCAATTCAAACAGCGACATCGAACCTCTTGAAGCGTAGATTTGTTACAGAATATTATTGGATCGACACAGCTAACCAAATACACCTCAAAAGATTACGGGATGGCTGTACCATAAACTTTGTGGAGAAAACCTATTATTTCTCCTAGCCCTCAGCTCCCGCAGCACGCGCTTGGATTCCCTAGGTGGCATTACATGTAAAGCTGCATCGAAGCACCAGTGATTTCATTGTCAGTCGTTATGTGTTGTGGTATATTTCATTCATTATATAGTGTGCACGCATAAACGAGTGAAACGAATACATATATATACATATATATATATATATATATATATATATATATGAAGCCTGGTTTGCAGGAGCATTCTCCGTCATAGAAAAAAAAAAAAAATATATATATATACAGGTGTGCATAAACTTAACGCACCCCTATATTTCAATAAATCGTTACAAAGCATATTTATTCTGTATCAGATTAATATACGTGTCAAATAACGTACACACCACGGGACTAGGTTATATTGCTTATGTGGCCCATTCGTAATATGAACTTTTACGAATGGGTCACACTTGAAAGGACCGCTAACAGCATGATGTCATACTCCAGCCTCGGCACAATGGACGCTATAGATACGTTGTCTAATGTATGGTTGCATATGTAAAGAAAATATATGACAATCCAAAATGCTATACTCCACCCCGACGCACCAAAGCATCAGTTCAACGTAGTCTGCCCACACGTGTTCCACAGCCACGCTGTTCTCCTGCGGAGGACATATGACAAGAGGCAAGAGTCCCTTCGCTCATCTATAAATCTCTATCTCGTGTTTCCTATTTCATACGATTGCAGCGAACACCTCCCACATTATCCTCCCCTCATCTCATTGATCGCGGTGCGAATGTCTCGTTGAGATCGCGATGTCGGTGTCATGCCACATCTTCGCGTCGCCCGACTGAGTGATCGCTGACGAACGAGACATCGTTCGTTGTGTTGGCCGACGGTCGTATTGCGTGTTCGCAGTGTCCTCTGGTGTCCGCAACTCTCAACCGTGATGGATTCGGTGATGAATTGCCGGACAGAGGAAATCATTTCAGGCCCCGAACACTGCGGACACCTCCGAGTTTCTTGGCGGATCCGTGATCCATCCCGGTCCTGCCGATGTCCGTCTGCCCAGCTGTTGCCTGTGGCGTTCGTCCACCTGCGCTATCCATAGGCGGCTCGTATCCCTACGAGTTGCTACGACCCACGACAGCGTGCAGCACTCGAACGCAACACGAAACTCGCTCATGCCTAACACAGCCTGCGTTAGGTAAGGCTGGCCACACACTGGGGGCACATGGAGGCTGGCTATTACACCGAAGAACGAACGCATCTCTGTCATTCCAACACCAGCCAAACTGGGATGCGTCTATGCGCGGCCAGCGTACCCCGTATGCGCAACCGATATGAATATGTATCACAGCAACGAGTTATTCGTATCGCTGATCTCACCGTCCCGGCCGACCGTGGCCCACTCTTTAGCCAAACGGATGGATAAACAGAGAGTCATAGAAACTTACAGACAGACAGATAGGCCAGCTTGGCTCCGCTTGACTCTCTCATCTCTCGGAGGCGAAGCGGCCGTACTTATCAGACTCGGAGCCTCGGGCAGGGCACGCAGGGTCGCCGGTGAGGTACTACGCGGCGCGATGCGGGAGCGCACTGGCCACGCAACGCTTCAGAACTGACACCCCCAAACCCCCGCCCACCCACCGCCTTGAAAACGGCGAAATCACAATGATGACGATCGCGGCAGGCTGTTCGATGCGCCCAAAGCTGCACTCGTGTGTATTACACAAGCCAATTTCACAACCTGTGGAGGGGCGAATGGGCTCACGTCGGGACGATGTACAAATTTCCAGAGTGAATGGAACAGAGGGCAAAAGATAAATTTGTACCTGCGGTGAGCAAAAATGTATCATATATATATATATATATATATATATATATATATATATGTGTATACCTGCATAGCAATACATATTATACGCATGTATCACGTGCATCGGTACGTGATCACGCTTCTGATATCGTTGTCGTTTGTCTGCGCCTCCACTTGGCCTCCGCGTCGCCGCATGTCCCCCGTCGCAAGCATGCAGGATCGAGGCACACCGATTTATCTGTCTGGTTTACAAAGTCGTTTGTCGAATGGATACTACGGAACAGGCCAATATGATACATTGTCAAGCCATCAGCTGTACCCAACATACCTGACATCTGTCCACTGGATGAGGCGCACAAAACACACACGCGAGTGGTGTCGAACAGCCCTTACATTCAGGGATAGGCTATGTATTCACTATAGATTGATTCGAATTGGTGGATTGCGTTTATAAACGATCGAACGTACTGGAGCTAGATACAATATTTTGATGACGTGGCATGATCTATTGCAACAGATTCATTTACGGTTCCTTACAGCGATTCCTTTGAAACTGCACAAACAATTGCTCTCCCTCGATTATTCCATTCTTTTTGAATTAAACCTACATTATCCCCACGATGACGACGACGGCTCGTTTTTTTCTCCCTTGTATCTATCCGTGCCAGCCTGCTTGCAACGACCTTCTCTCAAGGTATAATTGAATAATTTACTATGCATTCAACGTTACAAAAAAAAATAAGGAAAACTCGTACAGTATCCTCGTTCGCCAAGGCGCCATCGAAAGCAACGAGCCGCCTGTACGAATACGTGTTGCATTTGCGCTGATGAAAGAGTGAACAGGACTCTGCTTGAGCGGGTACAAATATCGCAGTGGCGTGAATCTTTGATGTGACTCAGCGAACACTCCTAGAGACGTTTTCTCGTTGTTACCGCTGCTCTCGCGTCGGTAACTCTTGTATTCATTCCATAGGCGTCACCTCACATAAGCAAGCTGACAGCTCGTACACAGTCGCTACTCAGCCACTGCTGCCTATCTCCGGACTGCGAATCACTCTCGAGTTCGTCGTGTGTCGTTGATGCATTGAGACGTTCATTTTTAAACTCGCTCTCCCTGAATAACGCGGCAGAAACGGCGAGTGCGTCAAATGGCAGCATTTTGAAGATGTCAGCTCGCAGAATCGCTGACCATCTGAATGGCACGTGGTTGGACTCGAACGATGTCAATCTTGGAATGGATATGTTCCTCCTTACAGATCATATCCCTCTGTAAGAAGGTCAAAATAGGCGTAATCGCCGTGCGCGTTTGCAGCAACGTATGTAGATTCTTCTGTATGTCTACAGTTCAGTACAGTCTGTATTATTGTTATCTATATTTTTCACCAAGCCATGAATAACCCTTGCAACCAGGACCACTGATGCAGCCTTCGAGTGCGATCGGTGGTCATTCGTGATGCCGCTCCGCAGGCGAGTTTTTATTCTGAGCTAGCATTCACGTTTGCCACGAGTGGAAATTCGGTCTTCAACAAACACCTGTCTTGTAAATCTGCCCATTAAACCCATTACTGATAACAGCTGATCTGTTTGTGTGTTCAAAAGAGACCTTCCTCATCACGTGCACCTCAATAGCCTAGATTATGACCAATCTAACTCGAAATCATTTCGCTTGTAAAGTTTTAACCTGTATTATTGATGGGACAGTGATTATAATGGTCGACCATTGCCCTAACACGTCGAGCGATATGGAAGATTAATTGTTCCACGTTAGACTCATCCTCTACGCCTGGACAGCTAATCACTCATTATTACATGCTTGAATCCCTTCAAGCCTAAAACGGCTGCATCGTCATCGTTCGCATCCCAGGGCCGTTTCGCTGTTTGTATAAGTCAGCTTGTCAGCATGATCCAATGAAACACGACTTGTTTTCTGTGAATAGCACGCTGACCTCGTCCGCCTCTCGTGTGTGTCTTCGCCCGATTCTCTCTAAGGAGAAGCCGAATTTCGGTCGCCGTCGACCAACTCATGTTGATGTTTTGCTCACACAGATATGACGTTTAGCTGGTCGCAGAGATTAAGAAGTATTAAATATGTTCTATGTTGCGATACGCTTTGTCACTCGCTACGGCACCCATGCAATGGGACTCGAATAGGTAGTGGTTGTTTAAAGACCATAACGGCATAATGGTGGTCTCTATGGCCAACTAAACATAATGTCTGTGTAAGCAACACTTCAATACGGGTTGGTCGATCGCGCCCGAAAAACGACAAATCCCAATGACTCTTGACAAATCCAGAATCATTCTTGGCTGGTGCTGTGTGCTTAACCCGAGACATAAGACTGCTATTATATAATTACGATAGCGGACTCTAATGCAGAACAGCTGCACGGATTATATCACATTCAATCCTGTACTAGATAATTGTTCAGGTCCGCTCACTCCGTCGCCCACCATCGACGTTCCAAGCAGACCTCAATGTCGTCTCAGCTGACATGATCAAGTGGAGCTGTTCGCCATCCGTGCCAGTTCCGATTGAACGAATTACCGCACGATACAGCAATTATAGTTTAGGCTAGCCTAGCCGCCGCCGACACGATTCAACTATAGACTAATAGACTCCTGTATCGTAACTGTTCTATCTGTTGTATCACGGCGCGAAATCACGGATCAGTTATTTACGTGGACAATGAACGTGGGCCGCGCGACTCTTCGAGCTCTTTCCGATGCCGTCTGTAGTATGCCACACATCAGAGATTTCACCGCACGGTGGTGACCGCTAGAGTTACCAAACATACGATCAAAGTTTGCCTGCCGCCCGCTGGACTCACTGCCTCGATTCGAATGAGCTCGTCGGCTCGTCGACCAACGAGTCGCCTGCACACTGCCAGCTTCGCTGTGGGAACATCCGTCCAAACGATGCGCATTGCAGCCCAACCCCTCCTCTGCTGGTGCAATGTTCTATAACTGCCATAATGCGGCGAGTACATGAGACGCGCCGCTGCGTGACTTTACCCTTAATGAATACTCTATGGGTGATGCTAACGTCCCATGTCCCAGGCAGTCCAGACACGCTTGTCTCATGTAGTGCGAGCATCAACAGCGATAGCCCCGCAGCGGCAACTCGTCTGTGTACAATTCGCGATCATCTCTATGCTTGTATTTGTGCACAGCTACCCTTTTTTGCAGCTAGTTCTAATCGCTGTCTGAAGCAAATTTATCTGTAGAAATGTTTAAATGTCATATTTGTTTATCGTACAATGGATTATACATCAAAGTGCATACTTTTATAAAAATATATTCGTAAAATATGAGTTCGTCTCATAAATTCCTCGTAGGGAGTGGAAATGCTACCTCAAAATCAGAAATTAGGCAACTTCTTGTTTAATTTCCAATATAAAAACAGTACAAAAAAAAAATATATATATACATATATATTGGTTATTTTTAATTGGACTTGCAGGCGAGAATAAGCTCAACAAACAGCAAGGTCAAATTGACTGTCAATTTCGGCCGTTATACGTGTAACGATACATCTTACAGGACATATGGACTACTATCAGTTTGCTATAATATATGTGGCCGCTATATCTGCTTGCGCTCGCTCAACGCTTTACTCACGGCCGCCCTCAAGTTTACATAACACGGCAGACACTCGGCCAGACAAGCAGGGCGCTACGGCGGTGGCGTGCTTCAACGTAATTCGTTTTTCCACGATGATTCCTTCACCCACCAGCATCTCATCTGCCGCCCCCCCAAACCCCAACTACCACCACCTGCATATGGGGTCCTGCCTTACGCAGAGCTTCTCCCGCTGGAGTGTGCACGATTCCGTTGCAGATAGGGAACCCCATGTCTTGTGCCATCCGGTCGACAGAAGACACAACGGAACAGCGCTCACGATGGCGTTTCGGCGTCGCAGCCTCTGGCGGGACCAAGGAACTCCCGCACGCCGGGCACCAGAACAGGTCTTTCCCCGGCTCTCTATCTCTCTTTCCTCTCTCTCTCTCTCTCTCGCGCGCGCTCACTCCGACTGAGCAGAAGGAAAGTACGAACGCGAGGTGATGGCTGGGAGTTCGCGTCTCTTCGCGAATGGCGAAGGGTACCCCGTTCGTTCTCTTGGTTCTCTCCTCATCGGCCAACACCGCGACTGCCACAAGCACGACCCGACTGGCAAACCACTACCGTGCCAAGCTAAGCCGCGGCTTGCTTGTAGCCAAATTAGATTAGCTGCTACTCAACATGGCGGCGGCGGCGGTGACGGCCTGCGTGGGTGAAGCGACGGGACGAGCGTGGCGAGGTCGGTGAGGGTGGCATGCTTCGCGGCGGCCGCAATTGGGGCCGACGCGTCTGAACAGAACCACCAGCGGCGATAGCTAGAGGCTACATGGATTGAAGGAGAGCACACTATGGAGCAGAGTGTTTGTAGTTGTGTAGACCCGTGTGTGTGTCTGTGTATATGCTAACCAAACTCGAACACCGAAACTCGAGTCTCAGAGAGTTGAAGATGAGGGAGAACGCTTGGGGGGTATATGCCACGAACCTGTGAGCCTAGTTCCTCCCTAGCTGTCCGGGGTGTCTGGGTGGCCGGTCGACGGGTGTAGAAGTTCAGACCACCAGCTGCTCAAAGGCTCGTCAGTCTGGCACTGCGCCACTGACCACGATGGCGGTGCTGGTGATCATATATTGTTGTATAGTAGCAGTAGAAATAATGGCAGTGCCCACGTCGTCCGGGGCCGCTGTACTCGTTCTGCAGTAACGGAGTTTACTTCGTTCCCGTGACGAAGCTGCTTGCTCCACAGCGTTGTTCCCAGCTTGCTGTTACTATCGTTAGCTGGGAAGCGAACCCATGATGTCATGGTGCTGTATGGAGGCTGGTAGCTGAAGTTCGCCACGTTCGTGGCCATTTAACCAGGGATAACTTGAGACGTTGGAACGTGGAGGAATAGCGTACCCGGCATGTACAAGTGGCCTCGGTGGTAAAACGACTATCCGCTATGCTGATAGCGGTAACGACGGATACGGACACCTATTGAGAGCAGTAAAGTCGATTCAGTCGTTGAAGGCTCCCAATTCCTCCCTTCACCCTAAGCTATAAGAATTCGATCGTCCGATACGCGGAGTGTACTGTATACGGTTGTAATTTTCACCTATTTCCTAACATTACACCATAGTAAGTGGCTAGAAATTAATGGGGAATTGTGAATTTCCCCAGTGAGCACCGTCGATACCAATGGAAGTAATCGACGCAAAAAGTGTGGACGCTTTCTTGCCGCCGCTTTAGACCAGACCCTATATTGTCGTTGCTCGCGTAATGATTCGATGCTAGCCGTGCGCCCAGGCAATTGGTCACATAATATTTCCGACATTGCACGGGACAAATCCAGGGGAATAACAATAACGCCATAGTCCCTGCCGTACGTTTCGGTGAAAAAACATTGGCTGCAGGTTCGCGCTGCAGGTTCGCATTAGAGCAATACATCCATAGTCGCCGTACAGGTGGCAACGAAATTTCTAGGTCGATTATTAGGCTTGTCCGAGTTGTAATGCTGTGGCCGGCTGCTGTAGAACAAAAGGATGGACTCTTATTATATTTCGTATATGTGCCTTGCCGTTTCTAGTAATTTATGCATGAAAGTCTTATGAGTAACAACTCTTCTACAACTTGCAGCTAAACGGGCACCCTGGAACGAAGATAGTCTCCGTTTTGCCAAAAGATATACATTCACTTGACCACTCGCGGCAGTGACTTCTGGCATAGTTTGTCAACTGTATACCACCGTATGTCGTGCCCCATTGCCAATTTAGCATTCAGACTATTATCAGTTCGTAACATAATAATGATAATAATAATAATAACAGCAGCTGCAGCTGGAATATGGCCGTCAGGCAAAAGGAGGCTCGAGATAATTGCTGTTACCATAGTAGATAGCATGCCACCCAAATATTGAATTGGGTGGCCGCACTAAACGAATCAACAAAATATGACTCCTACCATCGTCCCTAATAGAGTTACCAAAAGCCAGGGGACCCAACGAAGCACACTGTGCTACATCTGCTCATCCTAGCTTCATAGACACATGCGTATATTGGATCTCATCGGGGAGTTCGACACTGGTCTATGTACAGTCGTTCCGGTTTATCGGGCACCTGCCACAGCCGTATGGCAACGTACTCATGTGTACGCCAGTGCCAGGCACGCTGATCATCCGCCCTCCCTGGTCACAACGAGCAGGTGCCGTCGACAGATGCGCCTCTCCTTAGGGAAACCGACGGGATGTACAGAAATACATCGAGGCTCGTAAGAGGACCCTGAGCCAAAACTTCTCGTGCAGACCGGCTCCACTTCGGACCCTGGATATGATCTTGTTGCCAGTCCGTGCCGTGTTGACGAGCAGGGTAGCCCGGCATGGCTTCGTTATCGTGAACCAGAGAGACCCTTCCACCACGCAGGCCAAGCGATGAGGTCATCTCTGGAAATGCTCTCCACAAACGGGAAGCGTCACGCGTCGGACGCCGCGAAACGCTGCCGGCCTAAAGAATATCCTATAGCAGGCTGCCATTGAGATGGTGCGAGATAGAGATAGTGAAAGCAAAGGGGATACTTTGGATGCGGCAGGATATTTGGGTGCCAGACAGACAAACGGAAGAAGTACACGAGGACCAACGCAAAGGACTCCTTTAGCGTAAGAAGAGTGTTTCGGCCAACAGCGCCGAGAAC